>OY282640.1:126673918-127304512 GCA_958299015.1 Tetanocera ferruginea
AACATTAAAAAGTAATAAATATTTTTCAGATCAAAACGTAAGCTTTTGTGAGTGCCAAACGAAAAAGCTTTAAATTCTTGCTTGAGAGAAAAGTTTTCGATCTTTGAATGAACTTGCTCTCTGCAATGCCATTTCACTCTTCTCATGCTTTGCGCTTCCCTTGCCCTTACCAATGATCATATAATAGATAGAGGACTCAAATAGCATAAAAATGTGTTTCTATCGAAATTGTATGCAAATGATCGTCAGTTTGTGTGTTGTTGTGGCTACCAGTGCTACGACGCATGCGCTTTGTTGTTGCTAGCATCGTTTATTTTTGTTTTGACTGTATCCCTTTCCCTTGCCACAACCACCAAAATAGCTACTATATATTTTGTTATTGTAGAGTTGTTAATGCATGAAACCGGTTATTGTTGTTGTTATACGAAAATCAATGGATAATGAATGAAGCTAGTTTTTGAATTTTGCGATTTCAGCATTTTTTCGATTTGTGATTATGAATTTTTTGAATTCTAATTTTAAAATTAAATTAAATTACATTAAATTACATTAAATTAAATTCAATGAAATTAAATTTAATGTAATTAAATTTAATGAAATTGAATAAAATTATATTAAATTAAATTATATTAAATTAAATTAAATTAAACTAAATTAAATTAAATTATATTAAATTAAATTAAATTAAATTAAATTAAATTAAATTAAATTAAATTAAATTAAATTAAATTAAATTAAATTAAATTAAATTAAATTAAATTAAATTAAATTAAATAAAATTAAATTAAATTAAATTAAATTAAATTAAATTTAATTAAATTAAATTTAATTAAATTAAATTTAATTAATTTAAATTATATTAAATTAAATCAAATTAAATTAAATTAAATTAAAGAAAATTAAATTAAATTAAATAAAATTAAATTAAATTATATTAAATTAAATTAATTTAAATTATATTAAATTAAATTAAATTAAATTAAATTAAATTAAATTAATTAATTGAAATTGAATATAAATAAATTTGATTTATTTACATAAAATTGAATAAAACAAAATTAAATCAAATTAACTAAGATTAAATTCAATTGACGGTGGACATGACATTGGCCGTTTTTTAAAATTGATTGTATACAAAATAATTTTGTAAGTATTCTTAAAATTCTAAAAAAAATTTCATGGAAAAATTCCTGCGTGTTCAAAAGTTACAGCCGGATTAGTGAGAGTGCATTTTGTAACTTTCATTTTTTTTTTCTTTTTCACAAACTTTGAACGCGTTTATCTCGAAACCATGTTTTTCGTACTGGTTGCGGCGCTAGCGGGTTCATCTTGATTCGCTTTCGTATGACACGAGCTTTTTTTGAAATTTTTTTTTAATTTTTTATGAATTTTTAAAGTCAACATTCTTTTCGAAAAAACTCTTTCAAATTTGGAACATCACCAAAAATTGAAAAAAAAAATTAAAAAAAGCTCCTGTCATACGATAACCAATTTTGTTAAGATATTAAAAAGTCATTTTTTTTCAGATCGGACAATTTTTGGGACTCCCAGCGTTGCAAACGAGGCACCGTTTTGTTCTCTTTCGCCAGTTTGGAGCTCTATAAAACCATGTTGGAGTGAAAAATATTTTTTTTCTTGTAATTTGTTCAATTATTTATTTGTAATTGATAAAAGGATTTTATAAGAAGAGTGCAAACATAACATTAATATAAAAACGAAAAATTGTAAAAAGAAAAAGCTCTTAAAGGCAGCTTAAGGCAAGAAAAACATATTTTCAGTTATCAGGTTAATTTTCTCAGAATAATAACTGAAATAAATTGTAAGGTCATCTAAAAATTCAAGCATTTTTTTATATAATAAAAAAAAATTATTGGTTTATTGACATTTCCATTTTCGGTCCCGGTAGACCATTCTGTGGAAATGCCCATATAACAATTAATAAATAATAACTAATTAAAAAATAAACAAGTCAAATAAAATAGTACCGCAAAAACCCATTTTAGAAATGTCTCTTACAACGTTATTTGCGACTACATTTCAATCAAAGATCAAATTATAATAACTAAAGTTAATATAATTGTGAAAAACATATGCCTACAATGTGCGTAGGATAGATTTGAACAAAACATGCCTACATTTTTTTGGTAAAACAAAAGGAAATTCAGCTACTTTTTCGTTGTGGCTAAATCGTTTTATGAGATGTTTCGTGCATTAAAACTTAACATATGGTCTATATTGCTCTCCAATATTATGCTCACATCGTTGCTTACTCGTCTCTCAATCTCAAAAGCTTTACATTGTTCGCTCCCTGGCTCTCACAAAGCTTTAAAGTGGATTTATGATAAATCCACATTAAATTTTTACTGTGCCATTCGGTTGTATGGCGGTGGCGCATCTTTGTATAATATGATCTTTGGTATGGCATTGCTAATATACCCAACTACCGACGACAGTGTGAATACTCCTATTGTAAAATATAGTAAATGTTTTCAAAGTTTTAATGAATTTTAAAAACTATATGTAACGCTGGATAATAGATATCGGGATGGCTTCTGCAATATATAGGATAAACTGTCTCTTTTACCAGTGTCATGCATTTTTCTTTGATTTTCTTATAAGTTATACGATACTTTTTTTGGAAAACGTCATCTTGGTTCTCTGTGACTTTTTAATGATAATTCGACTAGAAAAGCATTCACAATTACTATTAGAAATGATGATCATTCGGAGCCGAAATTAAGCCTGTTTTTTGATATAAATTAAAATAAAATTTATTTTTGTATAATTTAGCTAAATTCGAATTCTAATTGTGGCCAAATTTATTCTAATTGAGCTTAATCAATATTTATTGTTTTTCCTTTTATTAAAACCGGACCCGTCATTTTTGACGGTAAAGAACTAGTATTTATTAATATATGAATTTTTAAAAGTTAAATTTTTCAAATAATACATTAAATTTACTTACATTGTATTAAAATAATGAACAATAATATCCAGAGGCGTCGATCAAATGTCGGTCTCATGACGTCATAACTTCCAAATATAAATTGACGTGGTAATCCGTTTGTTTGTGTGGTTATTTTTATATTTATTCTGTTAAATTAATGCAACAAATTAATTTACAAATTTTATAAAATATATCTTTTATTCACTTTATCATAACTATTTTTGGCACAAATCGCTTTTTTATAACAAAAGATTAACACTACTTTTGAAGTTTATTATATCAGCACTTTTTATTTAAAGTAAATTATTCAAAGTCCTGGTGTCAAACGACAGCGATCCAAACTGCAAAGAAAAAAAAAATATTTATTAAGATAATGTCTTCAACTTATTCCAATTATTGTATGAAAACTTAAAATAAAATTGAAATCATAACAAAATATATACAAAAAAAAAAAGACTGCCTTTAATTCAACTTGTGCCTGAATTTAAGCATTTTTGCATTTTAATATTCTAAATGCTTAAAAACCTAAAGAAGCATATTTGAAGTCAGCTTTTGGAAGTTGATTTTAAGACAAGCTAGTTTAATTTAAAGAAATATATGGGTTGTAATGTTAAAAATAGCTACAATTCATCATATGGGTCTTAATTCAAGATAATTTGCATTGCTATTCAGGCCAGTTTGTTTACGAAAAGGGCTGAAATTCAGCGAAGTAAGGCTGCATTTACCACTTAACTGCCTTTAAGTCAGACATCATTGAATGCTGTTTACAGTATAAAAAGGCAAAAGTAATTTCAGCAAAAGCCGTCTTAATGCTGTTGCAGCTTATTTTAAGACAGTTTTTCACCTTATATGAAGACTTATTTTTTACAGTGTACAAAAAAAAAACTCTTTTTAATCTTATAAATCTTCAAATTTTGTAAATCGGTGTTACACTCATATTAATCAACAGAGCAACAACAAAATTTAGAAGGTTTATGAATTGGAAAAAAAAACGTATCTGGTTATTAAGTAAATCGTGTATTTTTGATTTCATGATAATAAGTAGTATTTTGAATTTTACATACTATGGTTCATTTTTGATTCAACGATATTTTCACACTGATGTTACTCCGTGCACACTACAATCACAGGATATATATATATTTATATCTATGTATATATATACAACATATATACATTACTCCTTAAATCCAATAGAGCAGTCAAAAATGTTACCTAGGATTTTGATTTTTATCACAAGTTTTGTCTAACAGCAAGACTGTTTTGTGCATATGAAATGCGTTCATCTAATTATATTATTATATTATTTTTTTGAGCATTTCACATGCTTTACCAAACATGATTATTTAAAAATATAAAAGCTCACTGAGAACTCATAACAACTAAAAGAATCATGAAAAAATTGCAACCTTGACAACAACTGCAGGCTGACTACGTCATTTTAATCCAATTAGTAAGAAAACTAAACAGAGTTTTAATTAAATGGAATCAAAAAGAATATCCTTTGAGCATGGCAAGCAAAGCATGAAACACACATAAATACAAACACACACACACCTACACTCAGCACACGCCTTACCATGCCAATCAGTCAAAAGTCACGAATTAATTTGACAAATTGAAACAACAAATTGTTTGCATTTAAATTAATTAATTTTCAACATTAACCAATGGCAACTCTGGCAAGACATAACAGTAATATGATGTTGCATTATATAACCTAGCACAATGCATAAATATAATCCTTTTCACAAGAACAAAAACAGACACACATACTGAGATTGAGGACAACGTGATATGTGCTAACCAAACGCATGCTTAAAAGTATGCAACATTTTAGGTAACAAAAGCACAAAACAAAAAAAAATAATGTCATTCCACACGAGAGCTTTAAGGTAAAAAACAGGATTAAAGTTGCATTTGACAGAACAAAGGATAGCTAGATAAAGAAAACATGATGAAAAGCAGTTGCCTGGGTAGGGAAGCAGACAAGGAAAGAAGGGTGAGAATTGAAAAGGAGAACATAATTAGTGAAAAACGTGCTAATTGGAGACAGTGTCGCCAGGGTGCTCACGCTAAAGCAATGAAAGGCTAATAAAAATTCACACAAACAACTCAGCAAATTTTTTTTTTTTTGTTGGTGTATTGTAGGAATGCCAATGAAAATATGAACAGTCTAATGAACGAACAAATAGTCTGCCAGACAGCTAGCCAGACTCTATTGACAGTTGGACAGATTTATGGGTGCAACGAAAAAACTGGCTACGTAAATGCTTCGTAGATATTATATAACAGCCTCAATGAGCACTATGGGAACATGAATAACAAAAATAGGTTCAAAACAAAATTAATAACAACAACAACAGGAACAACAACTACCTACGTCAACAATTCATAATCCCAAAAAAACAAACAAACAAACAAACAAAAAGAAAACCAAACAACGAATAACAAGCAAACAAAACGGCCAACATGAGGATTATTTACATGAAAATCAACTGCAGGACAAGCTGTAGTATTTGTGATTGGTAGAGCAGCATAACAAGGACATCAATAGCAGCAGCAGCAGCAACATGCACATCACTAACAACATCAGGCATAGATAGCTTGACATGAATATTATTTGCAGCTAGATGAGGTAATATACCAACAGGCTGTTAGGCAAAAATGAAAGGCAGTCGAAATGTTGAATGATGATGATGACAGAACGTTAGCAAGACAGTCAGTCAGTTAGTTAGTCAGTCAGTCAAAGAGTCAGTCAGCTCATCAGGCAGTATCCATAACTTTGACTATAAATGATTTGAAACACACTCAAAAACACACACACAAACAAGCTATCACGTGATCAATTTGTCAAACATATTCGTCATATACTCTTCTGGTTAGACAAACGATTGGCACATCTTGTCAGCAGCAGCAACATCAACAGCAGCATAAAATCTACATACAAACGATATGTTGCCAGAATATGTTGTTTAGATTATGGCTTGTCATACAGCTGTCATTATGTATCACGTGACAAACATGTGCTATCAAATCTTCTATAGGTAGCAAAGCAGATTCAAAATGTTGTTTTTGTTGCGAGTTATTGATGTTGTTTTGTTATGCCTGGAAATGCTTCCGCTAGACAAACGCTAGCTTTTTATGTCAGGTTGGCCTATTAAAAGCAGTTGGTTCACTTAAAACTTAGCTCAGTAAGGTTGGAATTTTACAATCAAATTTGACTGCTGGAATTTGATTTCTTCAATTGGTCCAAAGATTTTCAGGGAATCTGAAGCAAAATATTGCTAGGTTGAGTAAAAATATCATAGATTGTCCTGGTAATGTCTACAACAGCATTAAGGCAGATTATTATATTTTTATTTTAATTTAATTATAGTTATATATAGTTATAGTTTTATTTTAATAAACAACAATTTATGAAGTTAGAACATTGGTTCATATTAAAAATTCAGAATTCATGTAATTATTAATATAAAAAAAAATTTAATATTAAATGTTTTTAAAACGCACAAAGTATTAAATAATGTATACTTGGGGCTTTGTTATTAATTTTATGTGTATTTCAACCAAATGCCAAGAGAGAGAAAAAAAGCTATTCCAAATTGAATATTCTGAGTTGGGAAGCCAATATCTGTCATGTTTAAATTAAAAATCTAATTTTCTTTAATCGTTTGCAACGCATTTTAGTTAGTTTTGTTTTCTTTGGTTTGACACAAAAGTTAATAAACTGTTTGTTGCGAGAAAGTCTCGAATTATTTGAATAACCAATTGTTTATTAAAAAATTCCTGATTGTAAACGACATTCATTGAAAATTTTATAATGATAATAATAAGAAAATAAATACTTTAGATGCGTCGCTGCACTTGTCCATCTAGTCGCCAGTAATCTTCTAATATATAAAATCAAATAATTGTCTGTCTGTCTGTCTGTCTGTCTGTCTGTTCCGTATAGGCTCGCGCACCGTTTATCCGATTGAGCTGAAATTTGGACACCGAGTACCTTTCATAGTAAGAAAGAACATAAGGGGTGTAAAAAAGTAGGCGGAAGTATGTGGGCGTGGCACTCTGTAATTACTTCTAAACGCCTGAACCTATTTCCATGAAATTTGGTATGAAGGTTCAACTGATCCCAAAATTAAACATAAGCCATAAAAAATTCCAAAGACTTACGCAAGAGGGCGCTTTAAATAGTGCATTTTTAAGACTCAATAACTTCTAAACTCCTAGACCGATATCAATGAAATTTGGTATGAAGGTTCAACTGTAACCAATATAAAGCATAGGTAAAAAAATAGGCGGAAATATGTGGGCGTGGCACTCTGTAATTACTTCAAAACGCCTGAACCGATTTAAATGAAATTTAGTATGACGGTACAACTGTTCCCAAAATAAAACATAGGCAATAATAAAATCCAAAAACTTCCGCAAGAGGGCGCTTTAAGTAGTGTGTTTTTAAGACTTAATAACTCCTAAACTCCTGGACCGATTTCAATGAAATTTGGTATGAAGGTTCGACTGCGCCCAAGATAACATAGGCTATGAAAATTCCAAAGACTTCCATAAGGGGTGCTTTAAGTAGTGCGTTTTAAAGACTCAATAACTCCTAAACGCCTGAACCGATTTCATAAAATTTGGTATGAAAGTTCAACTGCACCCAAGATAAAACATAAAATATAAAAAATCCCAAAGACTTCCGAAACAGGGCGCTTTAAGTAGTTTATTGTTAAGACTCAATAACTCCTAAATGACTTGATCGATTTTACTAAAATTTGGTACGTGAAAGAACTTGAGCCTGCAACAAAATTAAGGCTATTTAAATTTCGGATAATTTCCGTGAGAGGGTGCTTTATTCAATCAACGATGTTTAGCTTATTCACGTCAAAACGAATAAACCGACTTTGATGAAACTTGGCAAGCATTTGTATCTGTTACTTAAATAGTTCCTATGATTTTAAAAGTTCTTTCGACAAAAATCAAGGAATGAGCCGTAGGCAAACGAAGTCAAGAACCAAAGACGAACAAAAAAAAAAAGTTAAACAAACATCAGCAGAAGCTATATAAAGATGAAAAAAAAAAATAACCGAACAGTATCGACCAAAACCGAAGTTGAACGAAGACAATCCAAAAGTTGAATCGATGCTTATAGGATGTTTTAAAATTTGAATTTATTTGAGATAAAATTGCATATTAAATGCATGCTAAGAAAAACTTTAAACGCATTTTACTCGAAATGACTTTTCAAACTGCATTCAGAAAATAGTTTCTGAGAATATGATAAAAAAGGCATCATATTTAGAGAAAATTGGTATTGAACTTGCTCCAGAGAATGACTTTCTCTAAATGCGATCCTAAAAATTCTCTAAAAATGATAAAAACCTTCAATGAAAGAGATAAATATATAAAAATAATTCGATTTTAGATAAAAATACTTTTTTTTTTGAGAAAATATTTGTTTTTATTGAAGAAAATAATTCTCATATTAAATTTTTTATCAAAAAATAGGAAAAATTTTTCATTTTCAGTAGATTTTTCTATATAAATGAGAATTTTTTTTTGTGCGAGAAAAATATTTGTCATTATAAGAGACATTGAAATATTTCCATTTCCTAGAAGTGAAGAAATATTTCTTCGAAAATGTGAAAATTTATTCTAATTGATGAAAATTTTATTTGAAAAGAGTAAATTGCTATTATCGAAAATAGAGAAATTTTTCACCTGAGGAAGATGTGTTTTTTTTTCAGAGTATGCACGGAGAAAACTGTTTGCTAAATTTGTATGGAGATTAAGCAAAACTTGAGCATAATTCTCAGCCACTTCAAAATATTGCTTATTTTCAGCAAAAATTAAGCAAATTTTGCTATTTAAATTTATAATAACTTAGCAAATTTTCGCTTGAATTAAATCAAAATTTGCTTTTTCGATTTATAAAAAAAAAAAAAAAAAAACAAATTGGCCATTTCGACTGGGAATCGAACTTGGGCTCCGAGCATGCTAAGCCACACACTTAACCTGTATGCCACGGTATTTCTATTTATAGTTCGAATTTTGTTTTATATTTGAATAACCAAGCAACTTTTTGCTTGAATCAATTCAAAATTTGCTATATCAATTTATAATAACTTAGCAAATTTTTGCATAAATTGAGTAAAATTTTGCTTTTGCCTGAACACAATTACCTTATAAAAACTTAGCAAAGTTTGGCTTGAATCAAATCAAAATTTGCTATTTGAATTTATAATAAATAAGCAAATTATTGCTAAAATTTATCTTTATTTTGCTTTTTTCAAATTATATGAGAAGTAATTTCAATTTATAAAACATTTTCTAAAATCAAACCGCTATTGAGCAAAATTTTGCTGATTTGCGTTTAAGCAAAGTAATGGCTTGATTCAAGCAAAATAATTTTCTCCGTGTGGGTGTTCATTTTCCTCAGAAACCAGACGTCAGATCGTGACGTTGAAGATGTCATTTTTTGTTTTTACCATGTCTGGCAGGTACAGTTTTACGGAAATTTGACTAAACACTTTCGACGGAAGGAGGGGGCAAAACGATAATTTAAATAGTTTTAAAATTGAATTGATAACACTGGTTTACAAATAACGAAAAGTTGTTTGTACTTTGAATGCCACTGTTCTTTTCTCATGTAAAATCGGTCGCTGATTCCGAAAAAAGTTTTTTTTTTTTCTGTCACTCCGTTTTCGAGATATTGCCCACTGTAGGGTTTTCAACGAAAAAAAAAGTTGGTTCCACTTAATTGCATATATCTCCTGAACCAACAACAGTAATCAAACAAATGATATATCAAATAAAAGCTCATAAAATTTCTTACAAACAATACTAACATTATTTTTTGGTCGAGCTGTTAGTTTTGGCGGAAATTATTCAAATATCGGGGATTTTTGTTATTTTTCAGAAAAATTTCCAAAAAAAGACAAAATAGTTGCAAATTTCGTTAAGATCTCAAAATATTTTGTTACTTTTGATATTTTTTACTAAAAGCCTTTATTTTTCTAAAAAAATAAGCTTTTGTTGAAGAAAATCTATTGAGAAATGAAAAAGTTGTGTTTAATGGAACGAAAGCACCCAAGTTATGTTTTTTTTACAAATTTTTTTGTCATATAAATAAATTGGGTTATTTTACTATAATTTTTTATTTTTCATTTTTATTGTTCATAGAATTCAAGTCAAGGGTTTGGTAGGCTAGGTTGGCCTTTGGGGGAACTTTTTTTTAAAGGGTACCTGCTATCTTCACCCTCCCCTTTCCACCCTTAATAAATTTCTATAAATAAAGTCTTATTCCTGATGTCTGAAACCACTTTTTTAATATTCTCATCGAAACCACCACGATTGGTTTCTGCTTTTACCATTTCGAATCATTTCTGTGTAAAAATCAACCTAGGAATATATTTAAAATTAAAATTTGCATATTTGTCAAAATTTTTTTATTCAAAACTGTCAAATGTACCTCATATGCTCTCGGCTATTTTGAATGTGATAAAAAAAAAAATATTAAAGAACAATTAACAGTATTCTACACTTTGAACAGAAAGTAAGAAATTAAGCAAATATTCACTGCCGACAATTGAGTACATATTTCAAATTTCATAACAATAACTTTTCTTAGGTACAGATAGCTCAATACATAATAGAGAGCTCAATGAAGATGAGAGTTAGTATTTGAGAAAGCTTTGAGACGCATTTCAAACATATTCATGCAGCTCTCTAGTACATAACTTTTCTATAAACAACCAGTGCTGTCACTTAAAAATTTTAAATAGTGGTAGAATGTGCTCAAAAGAGTGGTAGATTATGACAAATAGTGGTAGATTTTTTCCTCTACAAAAAATTGATTTTGTAGAGGATTATCTCATAAAAATTATGGTATAGCATTATTTTGACGTTTATTAAATATTATTGCAAAAAGAAAAAATAATTCTCAAATTATATTCCAAACTAGTAAGGTATATCTTCGGCTTGGCCGAAGTTACAATACCCCCACGGTCTATTCACAAGGGTAAACATCTTAAATTGTAGCGCTTTTTGTATGAGATTTTTAAAGATTTTACTACTTTAATGACGTCCAGCTATGGAATGAAGGATGTAAAGACGCTTTTAATCAGAATCACACAAAAACATGGCTACATCGGAAATTTGATCAAGATTATACATACTTTTTCTCTTGCAAATCCATCATCAAAAAAATAGTTTAAAATACTAGAAGATAAATAAAATTAATAAAACTATTTATAAATAAAACAAATGGCATCATGGTAACTATATAAGGTCTCATAAGTTGTCGCTAGAATATGTTCTTTTTCAATATTGGAAAATATCCAATCGATTTGAGTGTTCCCACTGGTTGTGTAAGTAGTACTTGGTAAGAGTGATGATAAGCCTCTATCCATTAATTTGGTTTCCAAAATGTTTTCATTCGTTAAACGGCAAATATTGAAGTCCCCTAACAGGCAAATTTTTTCATTTTGATTGCCAAGCAACCTATCTATGTCGGTAAGCAATAAATTTTTTAACAAGTGTTGGGAAAACGTAGGATTTTTATAAAGAATGTAAAAATGTACGTTATTGTATTTAAAAGCAATACGTTGAAAAGTTCTTTCATCCCAGTTAAAGTTAATTTTGTAGTGAAAATGCATATTTGCAGCAAGACTGGACCTTACATAAATTATTATACCGTTTTTATGGCGTCCAAAATTGTCTTCGTCGCTGTCAATCCTATAAAGAACTTCAAACCCAGGAATGTCGTAGTTCTCGCTAGCAATGGTCCAAGTTTCAACAAAACATAAAATGTCTGAGGAGAGAAGAAGCTGGTCTTTTCGAATGTCCTCAATATGAGCATGAAGACTTTGAACATTCTGATAGAATACTTGAAGTGACATTGTAGATCGGTTTATCATGAAATCGAAGTGAGTAGCAAGTGATTTTTCTGTTCGCAATCTACACAGTTCAAGTTTAACTGCATCAGTTCTTCCAAAAGGTTTTGGAGGTATGAATTTACCCATTAAAAATAACCCTGATGCACTGGTGGCTCTGCTACATGCAACATATAAAGCAGCTCTACTGATCACACTTTTCAAATGAACCGCAACCTGTGTGTAAGTAGCACCTTGACTTTTATGAATTGTAATTGCTTCTGCGGGGACAACTGGAAACTGCAATCGTTGAATAGAAACTTGTTCATTCTTTTTGAATTGAAATGATCTTACAACCTTTTCAATAGGTGTCCAGTCGTTTTCAGATGAATGCGGTTTTTTGCTCCTAGCGATTGATCCAACTGTAACTTCAGGAAACTTGATCCATAGTGTGGAGGGTGTTGAATCATTTTGTGATGAATCAATTTGCATCAGAATACCTGTTGCTCCATTGACGAGACCATCTCCAGTATTGATGTTGACGGTGACCATATACTTGGCTGACGTCTTCAGCAAAACTTCATATGGCAGCCCTTGCGTTTCTGATGTTTTAAAAAGTTTTACTAATTCACTTATCTGGTTTCGACTTCTATTAGTTACAGATGCTCCTTTTATAACATCTTTTGCAATGGAGGTATACTCATTTGTGTTAATTAAGCCAAGCTTTGCTATATTATATGCATAAGCTTCCTTGTTTGACCAGAAAAGGTGAATTGCTTCACTGGGTACATCCGAGGATACAACACGCTGATTAAGTAATTGCACATCATTATCGGTCATTATACCCTCTGACATATTATTTAGTGCTAAAGCAAAGTCTCTGTCCTCCCGTTGGCGCATGATCTCTGTCAACTCGAAAAATTTAAAAGTGTTCCAAAGCGATGCTCCAGTGATGGTGCTATACATGTCGCTTTGGTTTTGGGCAAATATCCACTTATCACCAACTGGTGGAAGTTGCTTAAGGTCACCAAAAACAATCACCGAAATTCCACCAAATGACAGGTTGCTTTTAAAAATCTGTTTAAGGCGAGAATCAAATTGTGAAAACATTCTTGATCCAACCATAGAAATTTCGTCAATGATGATCAATTTTAGTTCTGACAATTTAGAGAACATATTGTTCACAACGTCACTGCTTAAAGGCCTTAATTCCGATGAAGATTGGTTGACAGGCAAAGAAAATGTGGAATGAAGTGTGAGTCCACCAATGCCAAATGCTGCTTTTCCCGTGGGAGCACAAAGCAGGATTTTAGTTGTTGTGGGGTCGGTACCTGGAACAGAATTGGCTCTTTTAAGTAAAGAATGATAAATTGCATTTATTAATCTTGACTTTCCAACGCCTGCACCACCACCAACATATTCATTATAAATCCTTTTCTCTTTATCATTGTGCAGGACGTGTGCCAAATATTGTCGCTGTTTGATGTTAAGAGATCTTATCATTGACGCAAGATCATCTTCGGGTAGAAGTGGAGGTAGTCTTATGAGCCGTAGTTCTTCGTTATCAGGATGGTTTTGACCATTTGCGCCATCAGCGTTCTCATCGCCATGCAAAATATTTACATTAGAACTGACTTCAGGTACAGCTAAAGCCCTAAATTCATCGTCGTAAATTTGCGCAACTGCTTCATCATCTGCAACTTGTTCCTGATTTTGCTGCTGATCTTGTTGCTCTTGCTGTATGCGCAGAAGAACCTCTTCTAACTCGTTTTGTTCAAAACGGTTGTATCTACGCCGATTCTCTTCAATGATGCTGATGTTGCTAATGCATGTCTGCTCATTGTCATTATCGAGCAGTTCAAGTTGCTCATTTCGCCAATGATAAAAAAGCATCACCATTTCTCTGAAGTAGTCGTCCTTTGAAGTTTCAACACTAAACCGTCGCCATCTTAGAATACAGGGTTTTGTGCGTTTTTGAATGAACCCACTGTTATTTTTTAACCGTAAACGACCTCTTGAGCTATTTTCATCTTCATCTTCATTCCCAAGTTCATCATAATCATCATTATGAGTAACGGTTCTGCGATCAGACTTGAAATAGCGATAAAGAGCAGCAAAGTCAGCCAAGCAAGAGCTTTCAAGTTCGTTAGGCCGTTGTATATAATGATCGATTAAATTAGGCAGATATATTTCAGTAGACTCAGAAGGAAGATCTTCTAAATCTTTTTTGGATTTGACCATCCTTACTCTTTGCTCAGGACGCGACGTATTAATATAAACCTCTGCATTGCTCGCTTCAGATATATGTAATCCCAAGATGTTGTATGCTGCTTCTTGTGCTGAAATTTCTGTTCCATTGATAAACTTATTGCCGATGTGTTGAAGTTTTTGGCGTACAGAGAAGTTACCCTCGTTGATTTCCTCCATTGCCTGGCGAAGAAGGAGAGATACTCCACGGTTTGATTTATTAATATAATTTATGATGTAGCTGCAACAAGCGTAGGCATCTAATATAAACTGAATGTCCATATTCGCTTTGTGCAGGCCCAATATTTTTGGATTGTAGGCATTGAGAACATTATCCTGAAATTTTCGTTTGAGGAAAATTTGTGGCTTCTTTAGTGT
The DNA here is from genome assembly GCA_958299015.1 of Tetanocera ferruginea. Lineage (NCBI taxonomy): Eukaryota > Metazoa > Arthropoda > Insecta > Diptera > Sciomyzidae > Tetanocera > Tetanocera ferruginea. The sequence goes on from OY282640.1 coordinate 126,688,361, forward strand.
TGACCTCAGCACTTTAATATATTCATCATATGAAATATTGATGTCTTCATGAGACAGAAAATTTTGGAAATTGTTTAATTGTGCAACCTGCTCTTCCGTCATATCCGTATTTAGAATCTCTCTTATTTTTGCATATTTTGCTTTAAGAATATCAGCACCAGCGTAGTTATCCGGAAGAGGAAAAAGAATTTCAGTTTTTGGCATTGGAGGGTAGGGCATATTGAAGCGACATATGCTTTGGCCTCTTATTTCCCTTCTACACGATCGTCCATGGCGATGTTTTTGATATGGAAGGAATTCCATCAATTCAGGATCTTGGCCATCCGTAGATATAAATTTGTCAATGAAGTTTACCACCTGACCAGTTGTAGAACTGTTATCCGGGTCGAGTTGAGGAGCATTTTCAAGCCAGTACATTCCATGGCAATGTGGTGATCCTCTATGCTGAAATTCAATTCGCCAATAGAAGAAAGCAATTGGATATTCCGAAAATATATCGCCTTTCATCACTTTAAACAGCTGACGGAAGCGATGGTCAAAATAGCGAGAACATGTGACTGGATCTGATCTTATTAAACGAAATTTGTCTGTGCTTGTTAGGGAAGCTGCTTCCTCTTCTGTTATAATTCTCTTGTCAATTAATTTTGATAGAGTTACCAAAAGTTCCACCCATTTCGTTTCTGCAGCCGATAACGTAATGAAAAATGTCGGAAGTCCAAATTGGCGTATCATAGCGACAACCTTCTTCTTTTCAGATTCCCAATGAGCTGGTGAGGTCCTTAGACCCTTCAGAATGCGATAACCATCGTCATGTTGAACTAAGTTATTAACAAAGTTGTCGTCGTTGATATTCGCTGCAGTGATTGCACTCGTAGCATATCGTTTTCTAAGGCAAATTGAAATCGAATTTTTTATGCGTTGCAGTTCGTAGTATTTGTATGTCCAAAGAAGTTTATCAATCCTAGCACATCGACGGTCATAACGACGAATTTCTGAACGTGCTATTTTTGTAAAAGTGGCAGTACTTCTTCTTTTGACACCGCAGTATATAGTAGGGTACGAGAGTTCTTCGACATCTGCGTCGGCAGTTATATCTGCTGGGCGACGCCCTTCTCCCGGCGCAATAGCAATTTGGTTGATTGGCAAATTTTCCAAAGGTTCGTTCTCCAGCAAGGTTTCTTGTCCTCCCGGGTTGAGATCATTATTTTCGTCTTCCATTTCGTCATTGACGAGTTGTTGACTATTGAAAAGTCGTTGTGCTATTTCAATATCTAATTGATCGGCTACAAAGGGGACTTCTTCAGCATTTCCAACTGCTAGAAGCCAATCATCTGCAATTGATATGTTATGCCTACGATAGAGATCAGTATTTATCAGATACTGTAATGCTTCAAAAACTTTAGCGGGCCGTATAGTTTCAGTCATAAAGCTATGGTTGTACTCTAATCTACGCTTGAGATGCAGTTGTATAACATGTGTGTTATCGAATGTTCTTGGAAGAGCTGACACAACTTGTTCAACGGATATGGGTATGTTCACGACAGCGCCTCTCAGCGCACTTTGCCGGTCATAACCGAGAGCAATGATACGCATGAATGGAATTCTTGGAGCGATGAGACGCTCTTCCAGACATGTAAGACCTTGAAGACACGCTGGAATTTCTGGAAAATCTAAACCCTCTGATAGACAAATAATGGGTGTTTTTCCTGCTGAAACTAAACGATAACACGTAGAACAAAATTTAAACTGATTAGAAGAGTTTGGAAACATATCTGCTAAATAAAAAATATTGTTAATATTAATTTGAGGATGGTTTTGAAGAATATTTTCCTTTTTAAGTAGCTTTACTTGTGATGAAAACCATGTTCCACCACAACACACACATACTTCAGTTGGACCTTCCTTAATCGCATTTTTAAAATTAGACACAACATTTTGCCTCCGTCGCTGACGATCTCTAAGCAAATGGTCTTCACGATCTTCAGGATTTATTAGGCGTTGATGTCTATTTCTTTGGGATTGACGATCTCTTTCAATTTCTCTGTTAGTCGGGTCGCATCTATGCAACATGACACGGCAGTTAACCATTCTTCGTTGATCATATTCCTGTAGTCGAGCTTGTTGACGTGTTATTCTTCTCTGGGATGAGTTTCGCAATTGCTCTGTCCTGCTAATAACTGGATTTTGACGGTGATTTCTTCTAAAAATAGCATCGCGACATCTTTCATCATTGCGAAAAATTTCGTCTTGACGTCGAGATGAATGTGCTTCAGAATCTCTGGCTCGTTCCAAGCTGCGGAAAACTTGATCCTCATTGCGATGAATGGAATGAGCCAAAGTGTTTAAAGCTTGCTCTTCCATACGGTATTCCTCATTCTGACGGCGCGTGGCATGTGCTTCAGCGTCTCTAGCTCGCTCGTGGCTTCGGAAGACTTCATTTTGGTTGCGATGAATGGAATGAGCCAATGTGTTTGCAGCCTGTTCCTCGATACGAAAGTCTGCATCCTGACGACGCGTTGTATGCGCTTCTGAATCTCTAGCTCGTTCCAAGCTGCGGAAAACTTGATCCTCATTTCGATGAATGGAATGAGCCAAAGTGTTTAAAGCCTGCTCTTCCATACGATATTCTTGATTCTGACGGCGAGTTGCATGTGCTTCTGCATCTCTGGCTCGTTCTTGGCTCCGGAAGACTTCATTCTGGTGGCGATGAATGGAATGAGCCAATGTGTTTGCAGCCTGTTCCTCGATATGAAAGTCTGTATCCTGACGACGCGTTGCATGCGCTTCTGAATCTCTGGCTCGTTCCAAGCTGCGAAAGACTTGATCCTCATTTCGATGAATGGAATGAGACAAAGTGTTTAAAGCTTGCTCTTCCATACGGTATTCCTCATTCTGACGGCGAGTTGCATGTGCTTCAGCGTCTCTGGCTCGCTCGTGGCTTCGGAAGACTTCATTTTGATGACGATGAATGGAATGAGCCAATGTGTTTGCATTCTGTTCCTCGATACGAAAGTCTGCATCCTGACGACGCGTTATATGCGCTCCTGAATCTCTGGCTCGTTCCAAGCTGCGGAAGACTTGATCTTCATTTCGATGAATGGAATGAGCCAAAGTGTTTAAAGCCTGCTCTTCCATACGATATTCTTGATTCAGACGGCGAGTTGCATGTGCTTCTGCGTCTCTGGCTCGTTCTTGGCTCCGGAAGACTTCATTCTGGTGGCGATGAATGGAATGAGCCAATGTGTTTGCAGCCTGTTCTTCGATATGAAAGTCTGTATCCTGACGACGCGTTGCATGCGCTTCTGCATCTCTGGCCCGTTCCTCGATTCGATGTTCCTCATCCTGACGGCGCGTAGCATGCGCTTCCGCATCTCTTGCTCTCTCCTGGCTACGGTAGACATCATCTTGTCGTCGTTCTACTTTTTGTGCAGTTTTAAGTGCACGCCGCTGATTGGCCGATTGTTTGTTTAGGCGTGGCATCTTTATTAATATTATTAGTTTTTAAAAAACTGTTTGTGGTATAAAAAATTGTTAAAGTCTCGCTTGATTTGTTGCGTTCAATTTGTAATAATAATTACAACTGATTTTAAAATTTGTTTTCAAATGAATGATTGCTTGTTTTTGTAGCAGGTATGTGTTTTTTGTGATCTTTGAATACCTACCTGAGTAATGAATTTTGTTCATAGCGTTCAAAGTGAATGAAAACATCATACTGTTTTCATGTAGCAGGTAGCTGACAACAGGTTCACACTGACAAATTCAACAGGTGCATACAATTTTTTATTGTTTTGTTTGATGAGAATATTTATTGCCTGCAGTAAATGAACTGTATAACTGCAATTTATAACTTATAATTTTCTAAACGAAAAACAAATAAAATGAAAAGGTGTAAAAATAATGTTATTATTTATTAACTTCGGCCAAGTCGAAGATAAACCTTTCTAGTTTTATTAATCTTCTTGTATTTAAAACTATTTTGTTGTTGACAGGTATGCAAGGAAAAAACAATAAATATATCAGATTTCCGATGAACCCATACTTTTGTGTGATTCTGATTAAAAGCGTCTATACATCCTTTATGCGATTGCTGGACGTCATCTAAGTAGTTAAATCCTTAAAAATCTTTGTGAATCGACCGTGTGGTATTTTAACTTTGGCCAAGCCGAATATATACCTTACTAGTAGTTGCAAATAGTACCAAGTCTAGGAGTTTTAATATCAAATATACAAGTACTGAATTTCAGTTTTGTAGCTTAAATATTAGGCTTTTTAAGAATTTTGCACTATAATGTGTTCCATGGGAAGTGGGAGTAACCGTAGTCAGATGACGCCCACTTTTTTTCCACGATTTAGTTCTGATACCATATACAAACATATAAAATTTTTTGCCTGTAGCTTAAAGAGAAGGCCATTTACAGAGTTTTCAATTTTGGGGTTGTATGGGAGGTGGGCGTGTTCGTTGGTGGATGACGCCCATTTTCTTACACGTCTTATTATATTTAAAATAATATGAATTAGTACCTAATTTTATTTTGGTAGCTTCGACAGAAGCCTCTTTATATAGTTTTAAATTTTATGGTTGTATGGGAGGTGGGCGTGTTAGTGGGCGGATGACGCCCATTTTTCTAAAACACTTTAGTTTTGACATATAATGAACAAAAACCGAATTTCAGTTTTATAGCTTAAATATTACCCATTTTATAGAGTTTTCATTATTAGGGTTGTATGGGAGGTAGGCGTGGTTTTTATCCGATCTAGCCCATTCTCAAACTTGATCTTCGCTTTTTAGAAAAAAGCTTAAATATGAAGTTTCATTACGATAGCTTGAAAATTACGGCTGTAATCGTGTCGACAGACAGACGGACAGACGGACAGACGGACAGACGGACAGACGGACAGACAGACGGACATGGCTAAATCAACTCAGGTGGTGATGCTGATCAAGAATATATATACTTTTCTATACCTACCACGCCTCCTTATGGGCGTTACACACATCGTGACAAAATTAATATACCCCTTACGCAGTACGCGTGGGGGTATAATAAAAGCTGGCCGTGAACGTGGCCGAGAAGTGACATCAAGCTTATTCGGCTTCTCTGAAAATATAACAATTTGCTCTGATGTGCCTGCCAAAAATAAGTCCGCATTTTGTTGTCTACAGTACACAAAGGTAGTGCGGTAACTGGGCCATAAAAGAAACCTGAAATAAATTTGCATTAAAAAAAAACGAAGGGCGGTGTAGACACCATGGACAAAATGCTTTCCCAATACACCACCAAAAGAGCAACACTGCGCTGGCCTCCGACGATGTTCTTTAACATTTTGGACACGGCAGGCTTTGCCGCTTTTCTAATATATAAGGAAAACAACTCGGATGGGTCTATGAAGCGATCCGAACGAAGATATTTTCTTGAATGTCTTGCCGAGGATCTCTGTAATCCTCTTATTTTGGAGAGGTTGAAGAACAATAATATTATTGGAGGGTTTCCAATAAGAACGGCTATTGAATGTTTTTTAGGTATTTATTTTTATAAGATTCTGTTGGTGAACAACTAATTGCAGGTTTTTTACAGGAAATCCTGTAACCGATGTATGCGACAACGACCAGTTTGATGATAACACAATTTCAGATCGAGATGCAACTGGCCGCGAAATGAACAAAACAAGTGCAATATTTGCCATCCAGACAAAAAGAAATTAAGCACGGCAAACTTGTGTCAGTTGCAAAAAACCCATTTGTGCAGAGTATAGCGTCACCCAAACAAAGTGCGAAAATTGCCATCTCGGTCAATCCACAACAACTAATTGGTTAAGACATTGAAAAAATATAAATATATGTACATAAATAACACCAATATGGTTTAAAATAAATTCTAATATATTAAAACTTACCTTTTCTATCCGTTTTCAAAGCAAAGCAACAAGAAAACTTAAATGTTTGAATGGGGTCACCCAGGTGGGTATTGGTAAACCACGTAGATAAAAAGACAATTTGAAAAAAAAGACATGAAGAAACATGAAAAACAATTTTTTTTTAAATTATTTTAAATAAATCGAGAATTTGTTCAGTGACTCCAAAGCGTATTTAGATTGGATTGAAACCGGGGGAGATATTTAGAAATTAAATACAAAAAGGTCACCCGGTTGGGTATTGGTAAGGCGAAGGTTAAGCTGTAGGAAAAGATGAATCCCTCAGAAGAGGGATTACTTGTAAAAATTTTTAGATGCTCTGGCTTGCGAACCCCAAATACTTTTGAAATGTATACACTTTGTATATTCCCGTAAATCCCGATGCCAATTATGAGCTTCAAAGTACGATCCGAACCGCAAACACGTAAAGAGCAGACTGGTATCTGCTCGTGAGCAACCAGAAAATTTACCAATTTTTATGCGCACCAAAGTATTTGTAGCTTAGGTCTTATATTAAATTTAAAAAAAATTTGTATTTTAAACACTCTAATAAAATATAAGAAATAATCGTTGAGATATTTTTAAACAAATATTTCCTTTAAAATGCTGAACAATTATTTGTCTACTGCATATGGGAAAAATTCGGTAATTTGCAAGCGCGAGAGGATGCAATTTTATTTTGGCTCAGGTGGCAAAACCAAGCGTTTCAAAACTTTTCTCACTTCGGATTCTGAATGGGGGAAATTAATAATTTTTTGTTTTTCATGGATTAAAAGATGTTTCTAATATTTATTTAATCTAAATAAAATTTTTTATGTTTAATCACACACTTAGAAAATTAAATTAATTGTTTCGGCAAAATGATCCAAAAATATTTAAATTATAGAAACAAAAACTTGAAATTGTTATGTTAAAATGGGAAAATTTATGACGGAAAGGAAATAGTGGTAGATTTTGGAATAAGGTTAATAGTGGGTGGTAAAAGTGGTAGAAGTAAAAAACGACGAAAAAAGTGGTAGATCTACCACAACTGTGGTAAAGTGACAGCACTGTAAAGAACTGAGTGTATAGAAACACTCAGAAAAAAGTTTCTCGGAATATGATAAAAAAAACATCATATTTAGAGAAAAATGGTATAGACTTTGCTCCAGAGAATGCCTTTCCCTAAACATGATTAAAAGCTTCCATGAAAAAAAGAAATTTATAAATATATGTCGGTTTAAGAGAAGAAGATTTTTGTATTTTGAGAAAAGATTTGTTAATATTGAAAAACATACTTCGCATAGTGAATTTTTTATCACAATTTAGGAAAAAATTTTCATATTCAGTAAATTTTTTCTCTATAAATGAGAATTGTTTTTTTTTGCGAGAAAAATGCAAATCATTATTAGAGACAGTGTTGCCGTTTGGATTCAAAAGGTATTCATTTGGATACTTTTTTTCATCAAAAATTGATGGATACTTATCCATTCCACTTAGCCTTAGTGGAAATTTGGATACTTTTATTGTAAAAATCAGTTTTATATGAAAATATAGTCATATGAAATCAAAAATGCCCTAAATTACAAAAAATTCAAAATCGAGTTTTTGATTGATTATGATGCACCGTATCCAAATTAGAGGTGGAAAACTATCGATGGTACTATCGATAGTATCGATTTGGATTCCAAATATATTTTAATGCAAAATTTTACACTCCTACTACTAAAATCAACGATTTTATTAACAAAATTATCCTGAAAAAATATGGTTTTGTTTTTAATTTAGAAAGTTTTTTGGTTCTTCTGAAAAATTTTTCAAATGATAGATAGGACCCTGCAAACATTTTTTTAGGTTCTCCAAAAAATGACTCTAAAAAGAGAGTTTTTTATGCATATTTTTTGATGACTCATTAAAAGGACTCATGAAAGACTCTTTAATATGACTGTGAAATGATTGTTCAAAAATAAGACTCTTAAAACAGTCATTATTGTATCTGCTTTATGAGTACTCATAAAAGACACTCAGTTAAGAGTCCTAAATATGACGGTAACATGATTTTTCATAAAAAAGAGTCATAAAAGGATCATATATTGATTGATATATGCGTAATCAGAAAGAAGACTCATAAAAGAGTCTTCTATGGGAGTGTTGTATGAGAGAATAGAATCGGATTATTTTAAAAGCACCATATCTAATAAATAAATAAGAACTTAATCGAGAATATTTATTTTAATTGTATAAAACTTTGTTGTAACTGTCCGTTATGGATATACTATCCTGACGTCGCTTTTCGGAGAATTATTTGTGGCGATATATAAGCATTGGAAGTGAACTACAACAAATGTTCGTTTTAAAATGACTTCTTATATGCGTCTTAAAAGAGTATTCAATATGAGTATTAAAAGAGTACTCAATATGAGTCTTAAAAGAGTATTCGATATGAGTAATGAAAGAGTACTCAATATGAGTCTTTAAAGAGTTTTAAATATGAGTCTTAAAACCGTTATTATTATGAGTGCAAAAAGGCTCATAAAACAGTCAAAAATATGAATCATATTTTGGAGCTCACAACATACGAAAATGTACTCATAAAATAGTCTTTTTTGAGCGCATTATGATGATGAACCCTCATTTATATGAGTCTTGAAAGAGTCTTTTAAGAGTCATAATGTTTGCTGGGAAAATATGCTTTTAATTGTTAGCATTGCCATTATTGTGTATTTTTGTAATTTTGTAAACCCATGGTAAGGGTTACATGCAAGACGTCGAATTGAGTTAGATTTGTCAAGTTTGTTTAGAGCAAATTGTTTGTAGACTCTTGCAGAGCTCACTACGAGTAAGCTCCGAGTTATTTCTGCATGTAAACACAGTATATGCCGCTTCTAATTAAATACTTTTTATGAAAATTGATTGACATAAGAATCAAAAACTACTTTTTTGTGTTTTAAAAGTGAATATAACATAGTTTTTTGCAATTTGATACCTGGATACTTATTTTTTTTTTTAAGTGTATACATTTGGATCCATTTCTGACCTTTTTATGGATACTTTTTTTAGAACAGTCGTGGCAATACTGATAAGAGACATGATATGTTCTCGTTTCCCAAATGTGAAGAAACATTTCATGGAAAATGTGTAAATTAAATTAATTAGAATAAATTTATTCTAATTGAAGAAAATTTTTTTTTTTTTTTTTTTTTTTTAGACTAAACCAACGCTCAGGGGATGCCCCCTATAAATGCGCAAGCATTGTGTTGGTTTCGAAGAGAGGTGATAGTTTCGTAGGAGGGTGGAAAGGTGGAATAATGACGGTGAAGATTTGTTTTAAATTTGCACAGCTTGAATCCGTCGGGAAACACAGACGCAGGGAGACTATTCCACAATCTTACAGTGCGACCAAAGAACGAATTATCTCTGAAATGCGAAGTTCTGTTGGACACAGCGGCAATGGTACGGGGATGGGCTTGGACAGCTGCCCTAGTGGATCTAGGAAACACACGTGCTGGTGGCGTCAGACCGTGTATTTCCCTTGAACACTTCCCGTGGTAATACCTATACAGAAGGCTCAGGCAACCAACATTGCGTCGATGTCCAAGAGAGTTGAGGGACGATGAAATATTTTCATCCCCTATCAAATATATCGCACGTCGTTGAATTCGGTCCAGAAGCTCCAAATAAGATCTTGAAGCCCCTGCCCAAATGTGCGAATTGTACTCCATTTTAGGCCTAATATATGTGGTGTAGATAGTGCGAAGGTCAACTGGAGTGAAGAATTTCTTGCACCGTTTTAAAAAACCTAGACACTTGGCCGCCTCTTTCGACACATCGAATATATGATCATTCCAGCGAAGATCGGATTGTATCGATATGCCCAGAACGCCAAGAGCTGCTGACTCCGCAATATCCACACCGTTCATATTAAGGGGTGCTAAGGGACAATTCACTCGCTTGTGGGTTAACAAACAGCATTGGGTCTTGCTTGCATTAAACTCGACTCTATTAGCAAGACCCCACTCGGAGATTTTTTTCAAGTCGCTAATAAGTGTGTCATTCATATTTTGCCTCATTCTCTCAACCTCCAAAGAGCTCGGGCGTTTTTCAAAGGAATAAGAATGACAAATGCTGCTGTCGTCCGCAAACGAATGAATTGGGTTATGTGTCAACGACAGAAGGTCGTTGATAAAAACCAAGAACAAAGTTGGCGACAGGACTGAACCCTGCGGTACTCCTGCATCAATGGCATGTTTATTGGAAGAAATACCGTCGATCACGACACGAATCGATCTGTCTTTGAGAAAACATGTGATCCATCGAGCAAAGTTACTACCGACACCATATGCAATTAGTTTTGCCACGAGTGCTTTATGCCACACTCGGTCAAACGCCTTTGAAATATCTAGAGCGACAACCTTACTCTCACCAAAAAAGTGAACACAATGGTTCCACTTCTCTGTCAGATACGCCATAAGGTCACCAGTAGAGCGACCCTTACGAAAGCCATACTGACGGTCACTGAGCAATTCGTTGTGCTCCAGATAGTTCATCAGGTGGAAGTTTATTACACTCTCCATGACCTTGGAAAGCGCAGAGCATATCGCAATGGGACGATAGTTTGCAGGGTTCGTAGCATCACCCTTTTTGGGTATTGGCTGGACATTCGCAACCTTCCAACAAGATGGAAATACTCCTGTCCTGTAGGAGATGTTGAAGAGGTTACGCAATGGCCGAGCCAATGTAGAAGCACACGTTTTAAGCACAATTGGCGGTATGCCATCGGGACCAGAGGCTTTTTTGATATTGAGATTTGCAACAACCCTTTTAACTGATCTTGTTCGAAAGTAAATCTCCTGCATTGCAGATGATGCGATCCCAACAAGAGGCAGTGGCTGATTGCTAGCCGGGATTGTGGAGTTCTGTGCAAACAATCCAGCCAACAGGTTTGCTTTATCAGCCGGGTCAGTGAAGATAATGTCATCTTTTAAAAGAGCTGGGATAGACGAAAACGTCTGATTCTTTACTCTTTTAACAAATGACCAAAAGTTTTTGCTCCCTTTGGGACAGAGAAGAACCTGTTCTCTGACGCGAGTCTCGTGCAGAAACTTTTCGCGCTTTAAAACTGCATTACAGCGATTCCTAGCCTTAATGCGAAGTCTTTTGGTATCAGCATTCTTATTAGAGTGCCAATTCTGAAAGGCTTCCTCTTTGGACCTGACTGCAATCCTGCAAGTCTCATTAAACCAGGAGTGGTCTTTTGGTTTAATGCTACGCAGTTTATTGGGGATGAAAGACCTCATACCCAATAAAATAATTTCTTGCACCATAAGAGCCGCGGCATTCACGTTTCTATCAGCGAAACATAATTTCCAATTAAAGTTGCGGTAAAAATTGTTTAACGCAATCCAATTTGCTCTTTCATAAAACCAGGCTGTCCTCTTCGGGGCTTTAGGCGTAGAGGGGTGTAGGTTAGAATATGAAAAAGCAGCAGATATGGTACAGTGGTCCGAATTACCAAGAGGTGCGTTGACACTCACATCATATTTTTCATGATGAGAAGTCAGAAAAAGGTCTAGGATTTTATGGCTTTGCAGACCAACTCTGGGAATGTAGGTTGGTTCTTTCACTAATTGAATCAATTGGTTCGATTCAGCAAAAAGCTCAACATATTGCCCTTCTGAAGTTGTTAGGCCCGAGTGACATAACCAAGCCGGGTTGTGGACATTAAAATCGCCGGCAACAACGATTTCACTGTCAGGAAACAACCCCAAAATATGCGTAATCGAATCAGAGAGAGAGTCCAGTTTGTTAAAAGTGGATTCTCTCCCTAAATTCGGACTTCTATATACGTAGCAGAAGTGTAGCAAATGCGAACGGACCCTAAGCTCAACCCACATAGAGCTAAACTCCGGATCGGTCACATTCAGACCCGGTTGGCAACGGTACGCTACATCTGCACGAATGTAAAGGGCGATGCCCCTACGCAAAGAAAACAATGGCAGTAAGTGATACCCAGGTATATGAAAATCCAGTGGATCTGCATCCTCGCCCACCTGGGTCTCACTTAGTGCCATCATTTTTAAATTTGGTTTTATTTCCAATTCTTAATATATAAATAATATATTTACATGCATTTTTATAACATTCACAAAATAAATACTCACTTCTCCAATAAAACTAAAAATTCTCAATTTATGCACGCATTAAGTTCTTATATATTTTAGGAAAATATGGTCATAATTTGAAAATAATATTAATAAAAGCTCATTAAAAGCACATAACATTAATTTATGACTTTACTAAATGCTAAGCAAATAGTTTTTCCATAAAATAAATGTGCCGAGTTAAGCTAATAATATTTATAAAATAGCTACTATTTAATTGGTTCATTTCATAGAATGCAAAATATAACTTTTAATTATTTGCACAAATCGCAGGCCACTTAAATTGCCAAGCAGGTACATTAATTAACATTAGTTAGGCTAAAAACCGCACAAAACCGCGCACCCCTCCTTAATTGCGGCTACTTTCCAGCAAGTTTATTAAATGCAAATTTTTAGCAGTCTATTCATGCGTTAATTGCCTAAACTATTATAATATGGCGCTATTTATGGCTAAATTAGAAAAAAAAAAAAAAATAGCCTAGAATATTGATGATGGCATATGTCGGTCATTTAACGCCTAAAAGCTTCGACTTAAGCCCATTATAATAGAGTTGAAATTTTTTAGGCAGATTTATGCAGTGTTTGCACTATTAATAATAAAATTGAGTTCAACAAAATGAGTGCGACAAAGTTATCAATACAGGGTGCGAATCAAAAGCAAAAATGTTCAAGATGTCAAATGAATATTTATTAATTAGCAAAAAAAAACTTTTAGCAAAAAATGCCAAGTACGAAGAAACCTGAAATCAGATTGGCACATGTTTTAATCGACTTTTTTATTTTATTTTTTACTTCTATTCTATTTTATTTTTTAATTAGAATTATGTGGTTTACTTTTGGTTGATTTAACAAATTCGCGGTAGCTTCGTAAGTGAAAAAAAAAAATGACGTACTCGAAATAAAATTATAATTTGTTTTGAATTCATTGCAAATTTATTTGGTTTTTTTGGCAGTAGAGGTAGAACAAATTAAATTATTATTTCACTTTATAATATTACTAAAATTTTTAAATTCACACTGCATACTTTCAGGCTCAAATATTTTCCAAATCTAGTAAATATCAAGTAAAGCTATTAATAATATGCAACATTTGTTGAAATTTGAGCCACGATCTCATTAAAACGGCATCATTATGTGAAAGTCACAAAAAAAACGTAGCCTATATTTAGGCATAAAACTAAGTTGAGCTTAAAATATTGACGCATATAAAAAAGTTATAAAAAAAAAAATCATGTAGACACTCTGTTAAAATCAAATAAGCATAAAAAGGGGGGGCAGCATATGTCAGAGCACCTACAATCACATGCACACATACACTGCATAAAAACTAACACAATCAGTTTCACACACCAATACAACCAACAGCAGCATTATATTGAATAATGATTGCTTTATTCATGCGTTCGAACATCAAGTTGGTTCATCATTTATTGTTTAAGCAACCCGAAGAAGCTCGCAGTACCAATACACAAAAAAAAAACAACAACAACAAAAATAACAAAAACGCCAGAGGCAACAACAGCAACGATTTGCCATCAAATAGCAACATAACTATACAATAGACACAACACCAACAGCACCAACAACAACAACAACAATTACAACAACATCACAATAATAAATTATTGCACAAAAAATAAGAGTAGAAAAATTAATGATTTTCCAATTTTCATTGTTTTCTTGTTGCTGCTATTGTTGCTTGTGTGCCAGTTTTGTTGTTGTTGTTGTTGTTGTTGCTGTTGTTTTTGGTGCATGTGCTGATTTGTTTTTGCGATAAATTTAATGGTATTTCTATTGTTCTGCCATGTATACGATTTTTTTTTTTGTTTTTTTTTTTTTTTGTTTTTCATAATTGATTGATTTTTGTTGCTTAGTGTGACTTTTTGTATCATAAATTATGATGAACATTTTACGATATATGGCAACAATCTGCTTCATATGTTCATAACATCATAACATGGGAAAAGGTTAACATTATGTTTCAGCTTAAAATATGAATGCGTATAAATTTTAGCTAAAGTTTTTGATTCGTTAACATGAGCAGTATTACAGCAGCCAAGAGTTAATTTTTTTTTAAACATCCACATTTTATGTTATGTCATAAAATTGTTTATCATTTTAAGCATTCATTTGCAAATTTATTCTATAAATTTTCAACAAAATTTAATACCATCTGAAATCAATAAAATCTAGAATGAAAAAAAAAATAAACAACAAAAATTTAATGTGGCCCACAAAAAATGCCATTACCACAACGTCAGTGAAAACTCGTTACATGTTACAGATCTTCTGCTATGGCGTTATAGCCAGCCAACTTGTGGATGTGCTGCAGCTTTGTGCTAGTGTTTTTGTTTTTTTCTTTTATTTTTTTGTAAATTCCAAAGTATGGCAATGCCAATGCCATAGAATGCAGCCAAGGGAATTTTAACATGTGTGCGCAGTTTGCAAGTTTGTTTTTTCATTTTATTTTTGCTATAAAGATAGCCTGTTTGTGTATGTATGTTAGCACTTTGGTTGGGGGTCAATGCTTAGCTTGGTAGTGGAAAAGGCATTCTACCCCAGTTACAAGCAAGAATTGCGAATATTTTTTTTTTTTTAAAACTTTTTGTTTTTTATAAAGAATTTATTCATGTGCATGGGTTGTTTTCAAATATCATTAAATAAGCTATTAAATTGTTGTCATATAAGTAAACTTTATTTGAAAATGAGCAATCTAAGAATCTAAGTTTAAAATTCGTTTTTTTAAATCAAAGATTGAAATATTTCACTATAAAATATGTGCTACTTTACTTTAAATTTGTATGAGATTACACTTTTACAACAATAATTTTTTTTCTATGATAAAAGACAACATATTAAGAGAAAAATGGTATAGACTTTGCTCCAGAGAATGCCTTTCTCTAAATGCGATCCTAAAAATTCTCTAAAAATGATAAAAAGCTGCTATGAAAAAGAGAAATACTTAAAAATATATTGTTTTTAGAGAAAAAGACTTTTTATTTTTGAGAAAACATTTGGTTTTATTGAAGAAAATACTTCTCATAGTGAATTTTTTATCAAAATATAGGACAAATTTTACATTTTCAATAAAGTTTTCTCTTTAAATTTTTTTTTTTTTTTTTTATTATTCATTTATTTGCAATCTATCTTAATCTAGACATTAAGCAAATTTGTTTATACAATACTTTAACTAACAGAGTCCGTTGTACCACTTAGTGTACAAAGGAACAAATTACTTAATTAACATTGTTTAGAGCTAGAAATTAAATCTAGATGGCAAGTCTAATACATGATGTCTCTTAAGTCTACGGATTGCTTGACTGTTATCTAACAAGTTATTGGCTAGCGTATTAGGATGATTGGATAGCTTTTCCAGATATGAGCAACTAAATCTAGTTATTTCGCTTTTTACTTTTGATATATTAAGATCCCTGTGAATGATGTTGTTCTTGAGATACCACGGAGCATTTGCAATGATTCTTAAAGTTTTTGATTGGTATCGCTGTAATATTTCAACATTGGAGTTGCATGCTGTACCCCACAATTGGATGCCGTAGGTCCACACAGGCTTTAAAATAACTTTATATAGTATGAGCTTATTTTCTAAGCTCAGTTTCGAGTGCGGGTTAAGAAGCCACCACATGTTTTTAGTTTTTAGTTTTAAGTGTTGGTGTTTTGCTTTGATGTGACTTTTCCATGTAAGTCTTTTGTCAAGGTGCATTCCAAGGTACTTAACAGTGCTACTTTTAGGTATGGTTGTTTGGTTAATTGTTACATTTGGACATTCAGCCCTCCTTGTTGTGAATGTGATATGTGTGGATTTAATCGAGTTGACCTTTATATTCCACTTTTTAAGCCAAATTTCTATTTGGTCTAAATGGTCTTGCACTATGTTGGTTGCTTGATCTGCTGATAATGCTGAGGCTAAGATAGCCGTATCATCAGCATAAGTTGCAACTGTTGTGTTTTCTGTTATCGGCATATCTGAGGTATATATTGTATAGAGAACTGGTCCCAGGACACTGCCCTGAGGTATACCAGCTTTTATTTCACATACTTGTGAGAGATCTTCTCGGACTTTGACATAGAAATGACGATGGTTTAAATATGATTTAAAAAAAAGGTAGTACGGAGACGGTAAAACTTGTTTGATTTTGTACAATAATCCTTCATGCCATACTCGGTCAAAAGCTTGTTGTACATCGAGGAATACTCCACAGCAGTACAATTTTTTTTCTAACGCTGTACTTATAGCCTCTACAACACGATGAACTTGTTCAGGTGTCCCATGCTGGCTTCGGAACCCGAACTGATGATCTGGCAGTATGTGACGCGAGTGTAGAACTGGCAGCAATCGTTCTAAAAATATTCTCTCAAATATTTTTGAGAATGTTGCCAATAAGCTTATTGGTCTGTAAGATTTTAAACAGTTTTCTGGCTTGCCCGGCTTAGCGATCATTATTATTTCAGCACACTTCCATTGTGTTGGAAAATAATTAAGTCGCAGCATAGCATTATAAATATTTGCCAAGAAAATTACTCCTTTTTTAGGAAGATTCTTTACAACTTTAGCATTAATGCAGTCGTAGCCAGGGGATTTAATGTTGTTTAGTTTTTCAATTTCTTTAGTGATTTCAGTTGGTGATATATGACGAATAGGTAGATCCATCTGGCAAGGACAGTCAAGAAAATTAACAATGTCACTAGGATCAGTGTTAAATGAAAAAGGTGTAAATGTTTCCTTTAAGTGATTTGCAAACGCTTCAGCTTGCTCACCGTCCGTCTTGCACCAATTTCCGAGCTCATCTTTAAATGGAACGCTTCTCTTTATAGGGCGCTTTAAGTACTTTGTTGCTTTCCACAAACTATGTTCATCATTTTTTGTAACATCTAAGTTTTGGAGAAAGTATTCGATGGAATTATTTTTCTCATCCAAGAGTCGCAGAGTTAATTCCTTTTTCGCGCGATTAAAGTTGGTCTTATCGATAGGATTACGACTTGTTTTCCATATTCTTCTTAAACTTCGCTTCTTTTGTATTAAACTTCGAATTTCTCTGGATGACCTCAGTGAGTTATTATTAGCGGAAGAGTTATTTGATTCTCGCTGTGGTGGGTTTGCGTAGTAAGCAGCTTTATGTATTAGATTAGTGAAATATTCGACAGCGTCATCTATTTGACTTTCTTTTTTGAGACTCGTATTTAAATTTATATGAGAGCTAATCCATTGTTGAAATTGAAGTATATTTGTGGCTTTGGAAAAAAGAGTATATTTTTTTGACAATTTCTGGACTTCACCATTGAAGTTAAGCAAAATTGCTGAGTGGTCGGAGCTAAGATCATTAGTGTCCTCAATATTAAGTGCGCTAGATGAAATACCATTATATACCACAAAGTCCATCAGATCTGGAATTTTGTTTGGGTCAGTTGGCCAGTAGGTGGGCCTGCCAGTTGACAGGACTGAATAGTGGTTTTCTAATATACATTGATACAACTGTCTACCCTTAGGATTACTCAACCTAGAACCCCACCAACGATGCTTAGCGTTATAATCTCCAGCGACAATGAATTTCTGTCCCATATTTCCAAAAAAGTCCTTGTATTCTTGTGAGCTAATTGCAAATCGTGGTGGAAAATATATTGCACAAATTGTTATAAAACTATTTTCTGATTTGATTTGTATACTAGCTGCTTGCATTGAGGGTTTCCTTATTGGACTTAGTTCTTTATATTTAATTTGTGATTTTATCAACAAAGCAGATCCACCATGTGCTCTATCAGTTGGATGGTTAGCAGTTATGAGATCATAACCTCTTATTTTAAAGAACGATTTACTATTTAAATGAGTTTCGGAAATCATAAAAATATCAATAAAGTTAGAGTTAAGAAAATATTCCACCTCTAATTTGTGATTGGAAATACCATTCGCATTCCATATTGCCATTCGAAAATTTAATGACATAGTCTGGATATTAAGGTAGACATCATATTCATAAGCGTATTTATAAGCTCATTTTGCTTGTTGATCATTATTTCAATCTTTTTGAGATAGGAGCTTTCAATATTTTCTGTTGTAGCAGCTTTAGCTACGTTAGCGTATGACAGAGGACTTTCGAAGTTTTGATTAATTGAACTCATTCTAACGTTTTGATTTGGACTATTTCGGGAGTTTTCAAGAAACGGATTTGGTGGAAAAATTCTATTTTGATTAGAGTTGTTTCTTTTAGCAACAAGTTCCTGATACACGCGACAGCCCTTGTAATTGGCAGTGTGATTTTGCAGGCAATGCACACATCGCGGTGGTGCATCTTTCCCTTTTTGACATTCTGTTGATGAATGATCCATACCGCACTTAACACAACGAAAAGGCTTTTTGCAGTATGCCTTTGTGTGACCAAATTGCTGACAACGATGACATTGAACTAGGTCGCTATATTTTCTCGGAGGCTCAACTTTAACTATAGCATTATTTAAATACCTGATATCGAAAGCTGCTTTATTGTTTACATTAGGCTCTAAATCAACGAAAAACATACATAAACTGACTTTTGTTATGCGGCTTTTCACATTTATTATGTTTCTAACACAATGACCTAATTCTTTTAATTCTTTCTTTATATCATCAATTGGAGTAGAATAATGCAAATTTTTAATAACTATTCTATAAGGTTTTTCTTGCTTAATTTGATAAGTATGAAACATTACATTACTACTTTCTAAGTAGCTTACTAGTTTTCTAAAACTTTCAACATTTTTAACCATAAGTTTAATCTGTCCACCTGTAGATGACTTATAAGAAAATTGATCTTTTGTTATTGTTTTTGCAACACTTGTTATCATTTTACTTATGTTTGTTACGTTTGGTATGAATATGGGTGGTGGTTTTGGCTGATTAGTGTTTTCTTCTTCTTTTCTCTCCTCGGTGAATCCGTCATTAAACACATCTATGTCTTCATCTTCTAATTCGGAAAACCGGTTTTGGTTGGCGACAGCTTCGCAAGTATTAGGTGTTCGCTTTCTGGCGAGTTCTGGCGATTCTAAATGTTTTCTTTTGACGGCATTGCTAGCGTAGACTGTCTGCCACCCAGCTGCACTATCTTCGTCTCCCTCCGCGTCTTCACTCATGTTGAGTCAATGCAGTTATTCGTAAACACCGAATATTATTGCAATTGTTTTTGTTTTGGTTGTTTGTTTTTTTTTTTTGTTTTTTTTTTTTTATTTGTATTGTTTTTGCTTCGATTTGTAACACGCGATTGCTTATTTCACGCAGTGACACGACTTTACTCATTAAAGATCAGTTGGCTACTCCTCTCTTTAAATGAGATTTTTTTTTGTGTGAGAAAAATATTTATCATTATTAGAGACATATCTGTGTCGACAAGAAATTACCGCTAAAGTCGAGTTAGGACAAACTGAGGTACTTGCTTTCATTGCGATTTTTCGCAACTAAAAACACTAGTACGCACATTTTTATGGTTATAACTTGAAAATTAAATGTTTGCAGCCATCAAATCTAAACAGCAAAACTCAGGGTGCCCTTATATTAGGTAGCAATTTTAATTTTAAAAATGCTCTTCTGAAATATTGAAAATGAGTTTAGCTGTTATTCCTTGTCGACACAGATATATCTTCGAAAAAATATTCTAATTGAAGAAAATTTTATTTGAAAAAAAGACAATTGCTATTATCGAAAATAGAGAAATTTTTCACCGGAGAAAGATATGTGTTTGTTTCTGAGGGTAGTGTAGATTGTAGGCAACATATCGTTCAAACTCTATTAAAAAATCTCAGAATTTATTTCTTTAACTCTAGAAAATTCCAGGGCCATCTAGCTTACCTGTTACCTTTAGTTTTGAATTTTACTTCTATAATGTTTGCAGAATTTAAAAAGATTGGACGGAAACGAGGATCTCATCCGATTTAACTCATTTTCAAGTTTAAAGTGTGTGCTTCAGATCAAAGACCTTACTGAACGTTACTTTTATTAATTTAATTAATTTTTCCAGTATATATCTGTATATTTCTTGGTGGTGACCATGGCATATAGGTTAAGTGTGTGGCTTAGCATGTTGGGAGCCCGAGTTCGATCCCAAGTCGCGGCGAAAAGTTTTTCAATAAAAAAATTTTTCTGATCGGTCACCACCTCTCTGCAGACAATGGCAAACCTGAGAGAGTAAATAATGTCATGTAAAGATTTTTGAGAACATGATTTTGCGCCGTTTAGAGTCGGCATAAAACATGTTGGTACAGTCTCGGTCAATTGTGTACAAACATTTAATAACACACTCAACACAATTGATCATAAAAAGCTCGGTCAAAGTTCTTTCAAGGGCTGAAATGGCCAATTGGTTTTTTTGTTTTTTTATATATTTCTTAACGTAAAATATCAGGAATAAATACAAATACAGATGTATTGAACACTAGTATAAAAACCTATCCTACGATTAGTTGTATTCAAAAAAAATAAAGTAGCAGATAATATGACTACATTTTAACATTCACCTCGAATGATGCCGAGTTGCCTTCGTCGTCGATATGTCGTTACTGACATATAAAAAATCAATTTTGTTTGCATGCTTTCAGGCTGACCAATGTTTAGTATAATAAAAGCACTGTAATAGCAACATTGAACAGTTCAAGTGACATAAGGTTCCAAGTGTGACACTTGTTTTTCTATATAAAAATGATGAAAAATGATAAACTCTGGCTGATCAGTTCTATCTCTTGAAAAACACTAACTGTTCCTGCTGATGCATCTGAAATAGATGCAGTGGGACAATCTCGCCTTCCACTTATAAATGATCATTCAAATGAGACGTGTCAAAAAAACGGGTGTCATCTGTGCAAACACGCCCACCTCCCATGTAACCAACAATAGTGAAAAGTCTATAAAGACTTTATATTTGACCTACAGATACAAAATTTGGTATTGGAATAGTTATATCAAAACTAAAATGTGTCCAAAAACTGGGCCGTATCCGCTCATGAATACGCTCATCTCCCATATAACCCACAATAGTGAAAACTTTATAAAGAGGTATATATTTCAGCTCGAAAAATAAAGGTATGTGATTATGTTACATCAAAAATAAGATGTATACAAAAAATGGGCATCTTCGCTCACGAATACCTCCCATTAAATCCACAAAAGTGAAATTTTAAAAAGCGGTGATATTTGAGCTAAATGAAAATAAAACTTGGTATGTCCATATGTTACATCAAAACTAGTTTGTGTCTAAGAAATAAATGTCATCCCATCAAAAAACAAAAACGTCCACCACCTCCCAAGCCACCCACATCAGTTAAACCTGTATAAATCTATAAAAAAAATACATGGATTTTGAAAGAAAATAAGATGTTTTTCTATACGTTATAGTATTTTAATATTATTTTAATTATAATATGAAGTTTAGGGTATATCATATTCGGGCTAGACTTTAGAGTTTCCTTACTTGTTAGTATTAGAGTAGTTCTGGTAAATTGAGAAGAAATTAACGTGAATATATGTAGAAATGAAAGTTATTAATATATTAATATTACAAAAATTTTGTCCCTCGTTTTCTCGAATATTTAAACATAGTTTTTTCTTGAAAAAATCCTTATACATGCCAATCCATATTTCAATTTGGTGATGAGACAATTTAGTGAAGAGGCCCAGGATATGGTATCATAGGGAACTCATGATAGGTTGTTATTTATGCTTGAAGTAAGAGGTAGGCATTAACAAAATTGGGATCTAATAATTTCGATATCACATTAAAAAAAAAATCAGCAATGAAAAATCGGCAATGAAAAATATAAGCCCTTGAGCAAAGTCAAAAGTTATATCGCAGAAAAAAACTAAAGATGCAGGAAATATTCTTTTGATTAGGTTTTTCCAAAAATGCATCAAAGTATCTCCCCTCTTAATTGAAAAATCGCAACTTAATATTAAATAATATCGTCTCAATTTTACGTTGATTCATTTGTAAAAAAAAAGTCATAATATTAACCTTGAAAACCTTTAAATCAAATATGGAAACATTTTGATATTGAATCGTGAGTAGAAAAAAATCTATTTAATCATGTATTCACTTCGAAATAAAGTTGAAAAATTACATCGATAAAATTTGAAGTCATCAATAATAAAAATATTTGTTTCTACGTTTTGAGTATAATTTCGTTGCTATCGTTCAATCAACAGTTTCACAGGATTCATTGACCACGTTTAGGACGAGGGGAACTCGCGTAAGACAAAAGTAAGTTAATTATTTAATGTTTATTGTTACTATGAAAGATTTTGAATTCATTCCATGATAAGGCAACAAAATCCAAAAAGAAAATAATACTTAAAGAGCACGAATAGCGAAGTGTGCAGATGCCAACTAGAAAAAAACAACAAAATGAACCTTTGAAAAAATCTCATTAGCTCAGTGGCTCTGATTAAGAATTCCAATCCATTCAATTTTGAATGCCGTATGCTATAAATTTCAAACAACTTTTGATGTACGCCAAGAAGATATGAAGTCGCTGCTACCAATAAAGTTTTAAGAAACATGGAAGAAGTAAGAAATGCTAGGAAATTCATATTTTGATGTGATAAAAACAAATCAAAAAAGGTTTGTATAAAAATTAATGCATTCCAAGTTATTTTAAATGTAAATTTTTATACAAATTCAAAAGTCTGTAGTAAATCAACATTTGTAAGTTCCATACTACATCTAGCACTCCAATTAAAGAACAAAGCCGATAATAACAGGAAAAAAGCAACCATTTCATATACCCAGGAGAACTTTATAATACGACTTACATCAATTAATAATAACAGGTACATCAAAGGTTGTGGCATTCAGTTTTTTATTATAGTAATGATAACACTGTGCTAGTTGCAAAATCCATCAAACGGGGGACCCAAGGGGATAACATAATTCGAGTGCGCTGATCCTAATGGTGCTATACGTTTTTGACGTAGAATTACGTCTTACAGCGTGGTTTGTATGGGGTAGTTTTAACAGATTTTTTCAAGGTCAGTAGGCAACGTTTTTGGCGAATACTTTAGGGTATACCTACAGCCTTTAATACTCTTCGTTCAAAGATACTATATATACTAAAATATCAGATATATCCTGCGCTGAAAGAATATCTAATTTTAGATTTTGTCACTGTTATATTAAAGACACAAAATAGTAAAATATAAGAAGAAAAATGCATGTGTATTGTATGCTTTGGTCTTGCACGAACTGATTGGTTCGCTTTGGCAGCATTGTAAACATTAGTTCGCATTGGGTTTATGTATGCACTACTGTTCTTGTATACTATTTTGAAACCAGAGTTCATGACCTCTTTTCAACTCAGTCAATGAACTCAATCTGTCAAATTTAACGAAATGGGTCTGTGATCCGGTTAGATTTAACTCTTATGAAAAAACGAGTTGGATCATATATGTTTTTTTGCTTTTACCCAATAGATGGCGTAAAATTTTAATTTTTGTTTTTATTGCAAATTAATAGCTAGCAAACTAAATATCAGACAGAGACGAGAGGAAAGGACATGTGCTCAGCGTGACATATAGTAACCATACGATTTTTAAAAATCGGGGTCTTAATTTTAACCAAAGAGACAAAGTAGAAGAGGTTACAACTTAAACGGAATTCTACGTCTACACTTACGATACTATCGAAACTGTTTCTTTTTTTTAAGTTAGCTCTAGTTTTCGAGTTATTCGAAAAACAAAATATCACTATTAAAGATAAAACGGAAGTAATTTTATTTTTTTTTTTTTTTTTCAATTTATTAAAGATATAAATTGATAGATAAATACTGTATCGGCAAATATATACCAAATAAAAAAAAAATTTGAAGAATATTTATTCGATGTAGTTGATTTAAGAGTTATTTTCCCACAAAAAAATTGGTGGGATTGGTGGGTATTACAAAGAGTATTTTGGTTAAGTACACGGATGTATTTTTTCGTTACCATTCACAGAAAAATTAAATAAATGGTCA
This sequence comes from Tetanocera ferruginea, assembly GCA_958299015.1. Taxonomy (NCBI): domain Eukaryota; kingdom Metazoa; phylum Arthropoda; class Insecta; order Diptera; family Sciomyzidae; genus Tetanocera; species Tetanocera ferruginea. Next base: position 126,712,396 of record OY282640.1, read on the forward strand.
AGAATTAAAATTTTTATTTCTTCGTGGGTCTAAAATTTTGACTTTCAAAATTCTATAAAACAAGAGCTAACCTTAAAGAAACGCTTAGCACCATTAGAATCAGCATACTCGAATTAGGTTAACCCCCGGGTCCCCTTTTTGACGGAAGAAAAGTGTCCGATTCGAGCACAGTGTAATTTAACAGCTTATTATATTTATTTCGGTAAATCTTTTTGTAAATTTCCATCTGTCATTTAAGCGTTTGATGTTTTTTTCGAATTTGCTCAACTTTATTCACTAAAGTAACTGGTAGGTAGCTTCATGGGTTATGGCCAGTATGGATTTTTATACTAAACTTTTTTAATTTTACGAAAATCCCGATGATCATCAAAGGCATCACATTTATCATCCCCACTCCTTTTTTAACATATTTTAATTGATAGCACTAGATTTTTATGTATCTCTTTTTTAACACTTAACTGGTAAACCTGAAAAAAAACACTAACAATCCATGCGGTCCCAGGGACCTCGTCAACTTTACCATTATTGATCACACTTCTCTGGTATAACTTCCTCGGCGCACTGGGTTCATTTGCGCACCAATGAGAAAAACCGTCATTAAAAATAAATTATATAATATTTTGACTTGCATTTTTATGTTACTTTTTAAAAGTGTATTTTTTCATTAAGTAAGTAACTTAAAAAAGTTATAGAAAAATCATAAAAATGTTTATTTTATATAATAATACAAAAGAGTGGGGGCGCTCATTATTCCAGTGTGCCAAACGAACGTATTAAAAAAAGTCCCTGTTTTAACAAAATTATGTGATTTTTATATTGTAGCTATTTTGTTTTTGTTTATTTTATAAAACAAATTACAAATATAACTTCTTTAAATAAATTTTTCGTAATCCTACAGACTAAGTATACCAGTTAAGCGTTATGACGATAGTGTCTTAAGGGGTCTTTTTTTGCATTTATTTATAGCTTGGGTAATTGTGAATATGCCCCTAAAAGGATTTTTAGGATTTCGAAATACTTTAGAAGATACAGCATTTTTTGTGAAGCAAGGTCTTCGTCAAAATGAGCTATTTTTTTTTCGCCTCATTTTCGAACAAAGCGGCATAAAGTAACCACCGAATTCTGTTGAAAATGTTTATTGTTAGGTAAAAACGTGTTTGCACACATATTCATACAAACATACGAATACACATTTCTGCTTATTTTAGGGATTGAAGCATTTTTTGAGTCCAGGTGTTCAACTGAAAGCATCATTTAGTTCAGTTTGTATCGAGTTGAGCAACAGACGCGTGCGCTTCAGTGAACGGAAAAGTAAATTTTTCATAAATTTATTGTGATTTTTGTAAAATGGATCGGAAAAGTAATAAAGAAAAAAAAAAAAAAACGCCCAAGTGAGCGTAAGAATCGTGGTAAAAAACGCGGGTTTAGTGGAAATCAGCATATTAGACCAGATGATTCTGAATATACCAGTACATCGGCCAAGAAATTCAAGAATAACGAAGACGACGAAGTATCAATCAAAAACAATTTGAAGTATTGCATTCTCGAGTTCTGTTCTGTGTTTACCACGTTGTCAGCGTTGGTAATTTGTGCCTCATGCAAGCAAAAAATTGAAGCCTCACCAAATGGAGTTGGATTTAAAATCGCTTTGAACTGCGCCTGCCCACGCACAACATATATTCCTTCGTCACCTATGATCGGAAAATCATATGAAATTAATCGACGCTTGGTTGTTGCCATGCGGCTTTTAGGGATTGGGCCAAAAGGTATAACCATGTTTTGTGGCCTCATGGACCTCGCACAAAGTTTCTCCAACAATCTGTACTATACTTCCCTAGAAAATTTGTACGTTGCTGGAAAAGCCACGTACGAACATGTCATTTCAAAAGCTATTGGAGAAGAAAAAGAGGCTATGATCGAAGCGAATCCAGAGTGCGATCCCACTTTATTTACTGTGTCGGGGGATGGGACTTGGAAGAAGCCGACTAATAAATATTAGTATTAAGTAAAAAATATCTGAAATATTTAGATTTTCTTTCAAAGGCCCTTTTTTGACTACCTGTCCAGTTTTCTTCACATCTGCTGAACCAATTTTGATGAAATAAAGCTTTAATGACGCAGAATTACCTTCTTTTGTTAATTGCGTACTTTAATTTGTCACTTTTTTCTTTTTTTGCCAAAAAAATAACTTTGATACCAGCAGAACTGCTTTTCTTGAAAATTAAAAATTTTTTGGTTTATTTTGATACCCTCGTATTTTGACCTATGAGTTAAGTTTTCTCCGGTTCTACCGAACCGATTTTGATGAATCAAAATGAATTCAACGGAGAATTGTCAGTTCTTTAAAACTGCATTTAAAAATTTTTGATTTTTTTTTTTCCAACAAAATTACTTCAAACTTTAAACGCGTTTATCTCGAAACCACGTTTTTCGAATTGGCGGCCATGATATCTCCAGTTCAACTGAACCGATTTTTATGAAACAAAGTGGAATCGACGCAGAATTGCCACTATTCTCGGTTGAACCTCGACCATATTTTTAAAAAATTTTTTACTATTTTTTTTTTACACTAAACTACAAAAAAAAAAGCCCGAAATTGCAATTTTTTTTTTTGAATGGCCGCCATTTTGGTAAAAAAAATCACAAAATTTAGCTTGAGGTTCACCCGAGAATTACGTCTATACTGATTATAACCCCGTTTTTTTTTTTCATTTCAGACGCTCCGGAGACCCGGAATCGTGGCCGCCGTGACGACACCTTTTTTTTCACCACCAACTTTGAAGTCTCATTACTTTTTGAACAGCCCACGTATCGAGGCAAAAAATTTTTTTATTTACTTTGAAACTTTTGTAATACAATAAATAAAAAAAGTTTTCAATTATTCTTTGCGTTTTCAAATAAGAACTTTTTTAAAAAGGGTCCAAAAAACGGGTTTTGAATGAGAAGACCGCCTTAATTGAAAATATTTATTTCACAAGTGTAGTTTTATTATATAAATGAACAATTGTTTCACATATGTGAAAAGAATTTTTTATAAGTACATTTTTGAAATTGTAATTTTCTTTAAATACTGTAATACATTGAATAATCATATAGTATTTCATAAAAATTGCCAAATTAATGCTAATACTTTAATAAAAAGTCATTAAACTTGGTCATTAAACTTGGCGATGGAGCAATTAAAATAAAGAAGTAAGTATTTCAATTGAATATGATTCAGCTTTGAATTAAATCCATATCCAATTTAACTTTAAGTGGAATAGTTTTCATTTCAAAGTGTTTAATACTTTAGTTCAAAGTGGAAACAACGTCAAAGTGGATATGTGTTTTTCGAAGTGGAAAGTCTTCGAATTGAATATTTTCATGTTTGTTGACAAATTGTTCCGAAAAACATATGGATTCCGCACCAAAATAACTGCTCCGGTTTTGAGGCCAAAAATGAATCAAGCCAATTTCTGATACCCTATTCTGAAGTGAAGCGTATCCCAGTGAGAGCGTTTTGCATAGACTAAAATAAATGATAGTCGGATGGGGCAAGGTCCAGGCTCTAAGGCGGGTGTGCCAAAAATTCTCATTCAATATTTTCCAAATAGTTTTTAACCGGTCTTGTAACATGTGGCCGAGCGTTTTCATGTTTAAATATAATGGCTTCATGTCTGGTCGCATAATTTGGTCATTTCTCAGCTATGGGTCTCTTTAAATGGATCAGTTGTGTTCGATAGAAGTTACCCGTGATTATCTGACCCGATTTTAACAGCTCATAGCTTCTAATTCTTCGTTTTCAAACTTTTTTGGCTGACCAGGACGTTCTTCGACTTCTAAGCCAAAACCACCACTTTTAAATCGTGAAAATCTCTTTTGGCACGTTCGCTCAGCTAGAGCATGTTCACCAAAAGCTTTCACCAAAATACGATGACTTTCGGCAGCAGTTTTCTTCATATCAAAGTAATGAAGAAGAACTCCTCGCAAAAACAATTTTTCAAAAAGTTCGAAATATTTGATTAAAAAAAATATTTTTGTTTACGATTCACATGAATGACAAATAATAAAAAAGGCGCACAATGACAGTTTGGCCCGTTTCAAAAGAGAAGAACAATTTCGCGCATGTTTGAGAATAAGAAAATAATTTTGAGAGCGTTCTTCATTCTGATTGGTCGACATCATGGCAGAATTATAAGGTAGGCTCATATTTTATAGCTCGCTCACACGTCAAAATAAACAACAACAACGAATGGATCTACAGTTGTCAAAATGACATAGTTCGTAGAAACGTCAGTGAGTAGAAAAAACAATAATAAACAATAATATTCAACAACTCTATTAAGTCGGCTTTAAGTTCAGATTTTTCATTACAAAAATAAATTGAGCTGCGTCAATAGATTGTCGGTGAGTAGTTCCATATGGCAGCTTACATCAGTAGTTGCTTCAAAACTTTTGCCATTATCAATATAGCTTTCGATGGACATGAAGAACACATATGGGCGATTCAAATGACTATAAACTTGTTCGAATACAGTCTTTGGTCTTGCTTCAGCCACAAGAGCATTTTTCTTTTGTTGGCCTCCACCTAATATGGTGGAATATTGCATGGCAGAATTATTCTGCCATGAGCCTTCCTTATTATTCTGCCATGGAATATTGCATATCCAATAAAATCGTCGGCTGCACCATAAAAGCTTTGCTTCACTTGTGTTGCACGTTTTAAACACAATAAAAACATTTTCATTCGCACATGAGCACATGATTGCAAAATGCAATTTGTTATTTTCAACGAAAAACGTTGAAGAGTGAGTAAAATAATTTAATTAAAAATTTTACTAACAAATGCACACAAAATTGTAAACTAACAAAAGCAAATGTCTACTTTTTGACAAGCCGAAACCGAATGCAAAATTTCAAAAAAAAAAACTCACGTTGAACAGCTGTTTTTTGACATTTAGCTCACTTTCTCTCCAATATGCGCCTACCTTATTATTCTGCCATGGGTCGACATTAAAAAAAAATTGAATATTCTCTGAGCAGAAAAATAAATGAAAAAAATTAATGTACATTCCTGAATTTTGTTGTTCATCGCAACTGCGCTGCGGAAGTACTGAATTTTATTTTTCGAAATCAACCAATCAAAATTGAAAAAAAGGGGGCGTCAAAAAAAAATTTCTTAGCCGAAATTTCACTTCACAATTTTTTCTTGAGAAAATAATTTATTTTTTATGTAATTTGTATTTGATTTCTCTCTCAAGATGCAGGTTGTCGGTGCAACACCGTACTTGTGCGATCATTTGTTCTGAATGTTTGCGGATTTAAATATATAGAAAAATAGTAAAAAACACTCAAAAAAAGCATAAAGTTCAGCGAACAGTACAAAAAGAGCAAGAAATTACGCTCTAAAAAATTTTTTAGCTTTAAAAATAATTTCTCACTGCGCATCGAAAAATGAAACTAAAAAATGTTCTTCTCTTTTGAAACGGGCTATAGCTTTCCAACGCATGTTCAGAATATTGGAACGATAGAATAACTTACGAATTAAGTTACGCCATCTTTTAGTAAACTACAGGAATTAAGTTAGATACCCAATACTAATTTAATAAAATTAAGAAGATCCCAAAATCACAGAGCACCAAGTTTAATGAAAAACATTAAGATTTAAAGTTTTGGCCAATCCCCCAATAAAGCGTGCCCCAACAGTGTGTGCCGGGCCAAAAAGTTACTTTTTGGTAATGCAATGGTATTTCATGGAGCTTATGTTTCCGTTCTCGTAAAACCCGTTCCCCAAAATTGGATATTTTGCTAGTGAACGACGCCGGAGAGTGTCGGTCGGACAGAGTCAACCATTCTAGCGACATTATCCTTTGAGCCAATTTAAACACCAAAAATGCTAACCGCAAAAACGATAAGACACCTGTGGGTTCTCGATAACACTCTCTTTGACCACTTCAAACAGTTCATTGGAAACTTGGGTGTGCTGATGAACAGCATGTGAGCGATCTCTCACTGTCCCGTGCTCAGCAAAATTCGACAGCAAACAATGAATACTGTTGTCAGACGGTGCTTGTTGGCCACGTTATTTTCGTCGATACATACTAACCGAGCGACTGTTTTCAATGTACCGCATCACTTATTCGTCGCGTTGATTCATGATTAAAATTGTACTGCATTGACATTTCAAACATCTGTTTATTGAAGTCAATCAGCTAATAAATTTCAAATTTATTCAATACTTACATACTGACAATAAAGATGGCGCACTCTGATATACATTGAAGTTTTTGTAACTACTCAAAATTCTTTATTTTTGTGTGCAGAATAATCCATTTAAAAGCCTCAGACTTTACAAAAAAATTTTATTTCATTATTTATAAGTACATACTTCGTTTATATCAGAGCTGGTATAAATAATTTTGTCGTATCCAGAAATTATGCTGCATTCTAGTAACCAGCTTTTATTAAGCCACACATTTTTGGCAATTATATTTTTAAACATACCGCGCCAGCACTCAACCAAAAGCTATTGGTTAACCATAAAGCGTTGCACGTCCAAAACATTATAACCAACCAACAACAACAACAACAACAACAACAACAACAAGCCTAGCAACAACTGTCATCCATGCTCTAGTTGAACATGAGCAGCCTGATTGCATGCAGCATATAAAGTGTTTAAAAAATAACTATTTAATATGTGCAAATTGTGAATAGTTTACATTTAGTTGTTGCATAAAATCAAATAAAACTTGTTTTCATTTAATATTGCATGCTTGCAGGCGTAACGTTAAATAACTAATATTTTATGCAAGTGACATATATTATTAAAAAATATACAAAACACACGCTTATGCAGATAATCATTGCTGAATATTTGTGTGCATTTTATTTATGTTGATAGCAGTTGTTGCAGGTATTTTTCCTTTTTTATGCAGGCAAAAAATTATTTATAAACATAAATGTGTGTGTGTGAATATAAAAAAAGTATACAATATAATAAAAGCGTTTGTAAATTTAAACAATGTGGCCATATGACCGACTACAAATTGTGTGTGAATGAGTTATGAAGAGCAATTGCAACAAATTGTGAAAAATCCATTGCATACTATTAGGAAGCTAATAAGATAAGTTATTTTGGAAGAATAATAAACGATCAAAGATCTTCCGGTTAATCTCTTCACCATGGAGGGTGTAAAGCTCCAATCGATAATAAAAAATTCATTTTAATTAAAAACATCATATAAAGTTTGGAAGTGGTTTAAGTAAAAATACAGTCAGTTGCAGGGAAGTCCCACTTCGATCTTTTGAGATGTATTCGTTTAATATAAAAAAGTGAGAGCGTTCGAGTTTTCGATAAGCAATCACATGTATTTGATAATAAATTTTAACAAAGGATACAATAATCATAATTGGTGATGCATTTCAATCTTCGGATTGGAAAAAAAAAAAAGATCAAAGATTTTTTATAAATGTTTATATCAAAGAATGCTAGAATGAGCAAATTACATATCAAGGACTCAGAGTTAAAGTGTACCAATTCACAAAATCTTATTATGAGAAAGGACGAATTAAATTTTATAGCCTATGTGGAGTTCTATAAATTCCTTAAATATTTCAGTTAATTCTTTAATAAAAATTTGGGCTGACTTATTTTTATACAGCACTGAATTTCGCGCATAATTCAACTTGGAATTGCATTTGAAAATACAAATTTTTTGACTTGGCTCACTCCAACTTTGACCTTAAATATCTGCTTTTAAGTGCTTTTAGCTTATAGCCAGTTTTTTCAAAACAATCGGCACTGTTTTGCCTCAATTAAACTGAATTAATTTTATAAACATGTTAAAGTTGATTTGTATTCTTTTTTTTTTGTTCATTTTTTATTTAAATGAAATAAAATAGCGTTTTATTTGAACTGCATAAAATTTTCACAATTAGCATAGCGCGTAATTATTTTTTTTGTTTTTACTTCTCCCCCATTTTATGTGTTTTTGTTGTCATTGCAGCTGCATAAAAATACATGCCTAAAGCTACTAATACTGTAATGGCAAATCAGTTTTTCTGTATTTATATGTTTATGTGTTAGTTAGAATAGATCGCTGGGGCGTACTAAGCACAATTTTACATTTTAACAATTTAGCAATTTTGAAAATTTTACTAACTAATGCGCGCTCTCGTACTGCATAATTAAAACAATTTTCATTTTAGCCTCAAAACCTATTATTATTGGCTTAAAATAATCTCTGCTTTAGTATGGTATACTTTTGGGAGTTAATCAATTCTATGTAAGTGTGTCTATTGCACTTAACATAACATATAAATAAAATAAAATTTAGAAATTGATTTTTATAAATGTGTGTATTGCACGTAAGCCTGTTTTATGGCACACGTTCCATACCCAGCGCTGGCATGTTACACAATACTTAATTGAGTTCTATTGTTGGCCCGACGATATTTTGTGTTTACTCTCTACCAGCAAACACTGGTTTTGACTGGAATTTTATTTTGTTTTGCTTTGTTGAAGAAACCGCTGCCGGAAATCAAGGTAACCCACATGGAGAGTTGCCAAGTAAATGTCAAAAAAACAGCTAAAATAAACTTGACTTCAAAGAAGAAAAAGTAAATAATCCTAAAATCCTAAATAAATTACAGTTGCTGGCAAGTAGAGGTAAAAAGTTAAGTTCTTTGTATTGCTTAAGATGTGTCAAGCTTAAAAAAAATAAAAAAATCGCAACGTGAACTCAACAAATATTCGCTAAATCTCTAAAACTCATTTTCTAAAATCAACGGACTGACAAAAAGAACCCATTACATTTTCATGCTGGCGACCTATTTCGGTTGCTGCCTTCGTTTCATTTACATGCCTTTCAAAATTTCCAATCACAACACCAACATCCTGGACAAACAATGCGAAACCGCATGCAAAACACAATCAATGTGGGCCACAGCCAATGTACTGTATGTGTGTGTTTGTGTGTGTATGCTTTCGATGCACTTTCAACGTGTCCATTTTTTGTGCCGCTTTCACAGTGACAGAAACCATGAAACTGTGTTGAATGCATGAATTTGACTTTAGGCCACTTTTTGTTAGGCACCCAACAAGATAGCGGCAGCTATTGGTGTGAAAGTCGAGAGAGGTAGGCAAAAAACCAGCAGCAGGTTGCTGGCTGGACGCCACTGAAGTCAATGAAAGCTAGGCGCATATTTTGCGCAACTAGCTTAGAAGGCTTCATTTTTACAGAAAAGGCCAAAGAGTCAAGCGAAATGATGGCAGCGTACACTGCTGTTGGACAAAACCCAGCGGTTTACTTTAACTACCACCCACTGATTGAGTGCGCCCACTTATTGAATGAGCGGCATAGTTTTTACAAAAGTCTTCTTCATTTTTATTTGTTATGCTTTCTACACTGCGTGCCAATGCAGAATAAACATGTGAGTATCCCACATGAACTTGTGTCCATGTGTGAGTGCATGGGTTAACATTTGAGGCATGCATGCTCTGGTTTTGCGTGTTGCTGCCAGTGGTTCTTGTATTTGATAGTTTTGTGGTGGCGTTGATCTAGTCTGATCTGGCTTTTGTTTATGTTAGTGCGTGCTAGGCATATGAGTAGGTGTTAGAGCGTGTGTGTGTGTTGAAGGAAGATATTGTGTTTTTGGCTGCCTGGTTTTCTCTGGCATCCGTTTTGTTGATAACTCATGGTTAGTGTGCGCGTGAAGGCTTGTACTGTAACAATTTTACAAAAGCCAGCTACTTTTTTAGGCATACTTATTTTTTCAATTATATTTATGTTACAGCTTTTCAGGCGAAGCACGTTTAAGGTCTTAAGTATTAGGTTTATTTGGGCTAATATTATTGAAATGGAATTCAGTAAAATTCGCTAATGTTATTACTTGCATACTTTTAGGATTTTTTTGTAGGACAGAATGAATATGACAGGAATGAATCCTAAATGTATGAATATGACAATTGAGTAATTAAATGCAATTAAAGCACTTCTGTTAAAACTGCATTTGAGATATTCACGTTTAAAGTTTTTGATGTGTGATAAATTTTTTTGTTGTTGTAGTATATTAAAAAAAAGTGTTGATATTTATTGTTACTCATATATTTCTTACTTTAATTTATACCTACATATTCAAAATCTGTTGTATAATTGCTGTGAACAAAAGTCAAAGACAGATGTTCTCTTCGAGCATAAAACAAAAAAGTTCTAGAAAAATCTCAAGTTTTTATTTCACAAAAACATGTATTATATTAATATTCCACATTTTTTATTCAAGCATTGTTTTTGAATTACTTTCCGAATAAATTTTTTATAAAAGTTTCATAATTTATCAACTCTAAACTTTCTATAAAGCTGCTTTCTATAAACGCAAAAAGGACACATCTCACCTTGATACCTTATTGCATCTACCTCCTTAATCAAATAGACACAATAACTAACTAAGAGTTGCTTGGCTTCAGTTTGCGTGGTACATGTTTAATTTGCGTGGTACATACATGATCTCAAAGGAAAAGGTCATGAAAAGGGATGACTTTATGTAGAGTTTAACAAATGTGCCAAATATTGGAATAATGCAGACTCTGAAAAATCATTAAAATTTATCAAATAATTGAACAAATAAAAAGAAATGTCAAATATTTTCTTATACTTATATAGTAGGTGGTCAAGATAATAGAAGCTTATGTTGTAAAACAATATGTGTTCGAATCAGAGTACATGATATGTTAACCAGTGAATGAATGGAGACAAAAGAGGCTGGCGCAAATTCTTAGACCAGGCCAAAACCGACCAACGGTTGTAAGCGCCATCTAAGTAAGTAAGTAAGGATGAATGGAGAACATTTTTTCACGAACATTTTTTTTAAGAATTCCAGTACAACCTAACGAGTTTTTTCTCATTAGCGGTGGTTTTTTAAGCTCATTTTTCACATTTTTTGTTAGTTACTCGAAAAGCTTTGAAATGTGCGGTTAAGTATTTATAATAATTTAAAAGAATTTATATCGCACGGAAGTGTTCTTTTCTTTTTTTTTTTGGTTCGTTTGTTTTAAAATATCATTGATGATTGGAAAAATCTTTATAAATAAAATTATGTATTAATCCTTCGATTGCCCAGTAGATGGCTTGGCTCTAAAAGCTAGAGGCGGAAATACACGTTACTGATAAGAATGCAATCGAAATATTTTCTAATGACAAACAATTAATGTTTTTAACTTATGCATTTACTTTTTCATGATTGAAATAAAAATAAAATCTTAATTTGTTTTCAAACTTTAATTTGTTGTTAAGTTACTCTGAGTTCTAATAGGTTGACCACCTACTGTAGTTTAGAAGCAACGTTGCAACTAAAAAATTCAAAATTCCAAAAAAATTCATTGAATTCAGACTCCTTAAATCGTTTTGTGCGATCGTTGGAAGTTGGCTTTTAAAAAATTTTCAAAATATATTATTGGAATATGAAGCAGGATGTGAAAATCGTATTTATTTATCAAAAAGTTGAACCAAACAAATATTTTAAATATTTTCTTATAGTTGTGATGTGATAAAAGTAGTGATGAAAAAATTATTTATTTTTATAGCCGCTTTACCAAAAAACTATTTAAATGTACAACATTTTCAAATTTTTTTTTTTAGCTTTGAACCAAGGATTTCAGGTGTCAAACCTATTCAGTCAAGTCTGCCTTGGTTCGAAAAATGGGGTGTTAGAAAAGAAGGAGAGAAAGGAAAATCAAGAGAAACAAGTGTAGAATGTTCTAGTGTGGTGGAGTGCTATATCAACATCGAATTTGAGGCAAGTGTTATGCCTTTACCTCAGTCGATTCGAGTTATCAAGCAATCTCATTCCACAAACATCTCTACCACCAACTACAACTTCCAAAGTCGTATATATTGATGAAGATTTAATTTTAGTTAATTAGAAATGAAGAAAGAATTAAAGAAAGGTAAAAGCGTAGGACCATGGCTAGACCGGGATTCGAACCCAAAACCTCTGGGTTGGCAATCAAGCACGCTAACCACTCGACTACCGAGGCCCCTGATCAACTCATGTTTGGACTTATTCATAATTTAAATTTATTTTAAAATTGAAAAATTTAACTTAAAATGGACGAAGAAAGTTTATTCATGGGCAGAGAAATCCTGACGGACTATAGTGCTGTAAGAAAACGAACATGGTATAAAAATCTACCTCCACGTCGCTGCCATTGCAAGTTTGTTCTTCATAAGAGCCATCATAATAACTATTTACCGCTGTCATTGCCATATCTAGAATGGATACCGAGTTTGGCCTTGACCCACCACCCATGGTAGACTACTCAAGCTTATAAAATGCGCTGGCTCTATTGGCTGCTAGTTTTAAGATAACGGGTCTCTTTGCACCTGCTTGCAATAGCCTTCAATCCATGAGCAGCCAAAAGGCCAGAAACTTCAGGTCTTGTCTTGTTCTCCTGCCCAATTGTTTCGTTGCTGTTCTTGGAGCTGTTTTTTTCAAGATACTTTTTCTACCAAGGCACAATTCCATGAGGACCGCCTTGTGCTCCTCATTCTAAGATGATGGCTCTGAATTCATAAGTCACAAGCGAGTAGATTGCCCCTTAGCTCTTGTGAATGTGAATGGCGTAGATCTTGTGGTGTCAGCAACCTTTGACGTTCTGTGCATATCGATCTAATCTGAACTTCGTTGGAATGATAATATATTTGATGTGTCGAAAGAAGCGGCCAAGTGCCTAGGTTTTTTAGAACGGTGCAAGAAATACTTCACTCCATCTGATATTCGCTTGATCTTTACCTCATATTCCCTCATATACATATACCGCATATCCTTCAGGATCTTATTTGGTGCTTCTGGACTGAAATCAACGTCGTGCGATAGATTTGGTAGGGGAGAAACCATTTCTTCCTCTTTCTACTCTCTTGGGCATTGATGCATTGTTGGTTACCCAAGCATTCTGTACAGGTACTACAATGGGAAGTGTTCAAGAGAAATTCATGGTCTGACGCCACCAGATTGTTTGTTCTCTACACCCACTCTGGCAGCTCTCAAGGCTCATCTGTACACTATTCTTGCCTTGATGTCCAATAGAACATCCCATTACTGACACAATTCGTTCTTCAATTGCTAGTATATTGTGGAATTATCTCCCAGCGAGTGTCTTTCCCGGAAGTTTCGAGCTGCACATATTTAAAGCACAACTTCACCGAAACTACTCTACTTTCCCACGCAATCGAACTAACGCAATGCTTACTCATTTATACGAGCAATTCTCTGAGCTTGGGTTAAGCCTAAAAATAAAGTATTTTCTGAATTTGCTACTTGTCTGAAATATTTTTTTTTTTTTTTTTTCGAAAAGCGAAAAAAATTATTTGTTTATCTATCAAAATTGACAGTGTTCTCTTCTTTTTTGAAACATCCATATTTTATCAAAATAATGCTGGACTCGTTTTTTATTGGTAGCAAATAAAAAGTGTGGAGCTTTAAAAACCCAGCAGTTATTTTGGAGAGAATTGGAAAAACCAACTAGTTTATTTATATAACTCAGTCGTAATAATAGTACTTAAGACTAACCACTTTTGGACTGTATCAAAACGGACCAGTTTAGAACTATTCCTAATGAAACTAGCACAGATATAGGGAAAAAGGGATGTTTATGTTGACAATTGTCTTTTCCTATGACATCAATCCGTAAAAATCGTCAGTTTATTCATTGTAATAGGGTATTGAAGTGGGACCAGTACTGGTCTCATTTGGAACTAGTTAAGAACTATTCTAAATCTGGTCCATTTTTCTGCAGGGAAAGTACTCAGTATTAAATAAAATCGATTTTAAGAGAAAATATGGAACTCGTTATTGATCGGGGTGTAGGTCTGTAATTATTAATAAAACTGAACAAAACACTTTGTTAAAATAATTTATTTTTTTAAGGAAACTTGATTGATAAAGCAGAGAATCTGAGCATTCGTGATAATTTCAGATTTAACCAAGAAATCGGGTGGTGATTATTTCCCAAGCTGAACAAATGCCTTTTCATTGGTGCCACTTTCGTTTCTGTTCGATGTATAGTTTCCAAGCTACACTCAAATGATCCAAGCTACACTCAAATGGTACAAAATAACAACAACACAAGCAAAAGAACGAAGCAAAAACAACGAATAATGATTAATTTTCTTCTTAATCAGCTCAATCCTGAATAGAATCTCACTAGCGAGTTTTCTCACATTCCCTTTTCTCCTATTCTGAACAAGAACTCTCCTCCTATTCTAATCAATCTTCGAACACGGGAAAAATTTCGCCAGTAAAAAAAGTAGGACTCACGAACGATAAAAAAAGGGAGCATGAGTTGACATTTGATGCGAGTTTTTTCGCTAAAAATTTGTTAGTGAGTTTGAAAGAAATGTAAATATTTTACTTTTATTAAATTAAATCAATTAATAAATTTTAATATAAGGTCGAAAACAATAAATATGCAGCGACTTTCAACGCAATTTTAGTTGAAAAATAGCTGATTTCAAAAATCAAAATTCTTCCTCACTTTTTTTCTTCTCAACGATTGTTCGACGGCGAATAAGACGATATTTTCCCACGTGAATTCGCTGGGGTGCTTTTTTTCTTTGCAAATAAGCTAATTTCGAAATTTTTTCTCAACTTTTTCTTCTCACCGATCATTCAGAAGAAGAGAATTTTTTCCGCATGACAAAAAAAAAATCAGCTTGCGGATACATTCGTGCTTATATTTATATTTAGGATTGGGCTGTATATTAAAATTTAAATTTTTTATTTAGATTTTGCTAATTATTGTGTAATTTTAATATAAAAGTGAAACAAGCCAAAATAAGATATTCGTTAAACTCAGGATAAATCTGATATTTTAGTATTAGCTTTGAACGATGCGTATTAAAAGCTGTAGGTATACCCTAAAGTATTACTCAAAAACGTTTCATGGCCTTGAACAAATTTATAAAAATTACTCAATACAAACCAAGATGTAAAAAGTTTTTAAAAATTGCTTGCAATTCTACTAATTTTTCTAAAATGTTAATTTTAAAATATCAAACGAACGTTTTAAAAGCTCATGTTAAATGTTTTTTTTAGAAAATCAAACGAACGTTTTAAAATGTCCGTTTTTAAAATGAAAATAAACGCTAAAGAAGCACAATTAGTGTAAACTTTGTGTAAACTGCATTAGATGTTGGAATTATTCCTCTATTGTTTTTTAATTTTTTTTAATGTGAACTTTTTTATGTGTTGGACCTCAAATCCGACGCGCAGCTTTGCTTAAAGCCCACAGTTCAGGTTATCCGTAAAACCAACGGTTTCCAATTTGCTAAGTTCTAAGGAACACCATGCAGATACTTAATTCAACTTGAGACCTTGCAATATAAGGAAAGCGCCCTAACACTGACGGGTTGCTTTGTTAGAATCATTCCCCAAAGTTTTATTATTAAATACTATATTAAGAAGTTTTATGTTAACAGCGTTTGTATTCAAAAATTGTTAAAACTATTTTTCATTGCCATGTCAATATCAAGCAAGAAGTCACTTATTGATATGTTATTTTCCATATGCTTATTTTACATATCGAAGGATAATTTCAAAAGTCAATAAAATATAATTGCCTTGAATAAATCAATTGCTTACAATATTCTATAATTATTTGCCCGTCCAAGGCATAGTCTCATTCTAGAAATTGAATGGCAAACAATGTAAGAGATTTCGATGAATTGATTACTCATATTGTTAAGCATATCTGGCTTACTACATTTACATGTGTGCCTCCAAAGTAAAAGCAATCGAAAACTAGTGTTCTTTTACGTTTGTTTTAAATTGCATTTGAAATGAGTCCACACTAAAAAGCGGTATCAAGGATGAAGTGATGATTTTTCATTGCTTATTGAAGTCATGTTAGAGAAATGAACAAGCAAAAAGAACGGAACTGACAACAAGCATTATATCGACCTTCAATTTCCTTGATTGGCATGAAAAACCAACTCAAATCAGAGCCTAGAATATTAAATGTCAAAATTGAGCTCTATATCAACAGTACGAGTGTATGAATAAAACATTTATGACTGCTACCATACTGTAGAGAAGTTTTCTTTTGCCTTTCTATCTTTTTTGTACTCTATCTTTTTATTTTAGTGTTTTGTTTTTTTGTTATTTTGCTCGAAATGTATATGTATGTGTGCTGTAACTGTTTTTTGTACATTCATATAACCGATTTTTGCATGCCATGACTTCGTTAATCCGTAAAAGCATTAAAGTTTCATCCTTTTTAGCTTTGATAACGAAGCTAATGTGGGTCAGTGCAAAAGTTTGATAAGTTTTTTCTGCTTGTTTTGCCTTTAATTGGCTACTTTCTGTTGCTGTCGAATATCCTGTGAAGTCTCTTTCACATGATTAAATAAAATGTATGAAATATTGTTTAAGCTTGACCCATTCAAAAGCCTCAAGCTATGCAACCAACTTTGTTTTTTTAATTTTATTTTTTACATATTTTAACTCACCCGAATTTATGCAACATATTTGTGTAAAATGACATAAATTTCCGGCATATTCTCTTAAGCATAGCAAAAGTCTGAAAAAACTTAAGAGTAAAAAAGATAAATACGAAAAATGCAAAAAATGTCTTTGTCCACAATATTTTCACACTTTGTTAAACTTATACCGTGTTTTTTTTTTTGTGCATGCAAGCCACGGAAACGAAAAATATAAAATTTACGAAAAGTTGCAGAGCACGTGAATGCTACAACAACAACAACAATATGGGTTGCAAAGACTGCAAAGTATGCGCTTAAAAAAAACGAAACACATATACATACGTCCATAAACGTCCGGAAATAGGCAACACATTTTTGTCTTCTGGTTGCAATTTATGCCGAGACAGATTGTAAAGGGTTGACAACAGGCAACAACAATGACACAAAATCTGTCAAGCATGTATCCAGTTTTTATTGCGACCGGAATGTACGGTATGCACAGGTGGGTGGAATTGCTGAGGTGGAACGAATTTTATACATTTGTTGACTATATTTGCTGAATTTAAAAGAAGATCGAATAACAAGAAGTGGGAATAAAACTTCATCATTTCCCTCACAGTGGCTGCATATCGAGACAAACTTAAATTAGCCAATCCTTCATGACTATCGATTGTATCAAGAATTCATTCATATTCATATTCATATTCATATTCATATTCATATTCATATTCATATTCATATTCATATTCATATTCATATTCATATTCATATTCATATTCATATTCATATTCATATTCATATTCATATTCATATTCATATTCATATTCATATTCATATTCATATTCATATTCATATTCATATTCATATTCATATTCATATTCATATTCATATTCATATTCATATTCATATTCATATTCATATTCATATTCATATTCATATTCATATTCATATTCATATTCATATTCATATTCATATTCATATTCATATTCATATTCATATTCATATTCATATTCATATTCATATTCATATTCATATTCATATTCATATTCATATTCATATTCATATTCATATTCATATTCATATTCATATTCATATTCATATTCATATTCATATTCATATTCATATTCATATTCATATTCATATTCATATTCATATTCATATTCATATTCATATTCATATTCATATTCATATTCATATTCATATTCATATTCATATTCATATTCATATTCATATTCATATTCATATTCATATTCATATTCATATTCATATTCATATTCATATTCATATTCATATTCATATTCATATTCATATTCATATTCATATTCATATTCATATTCATATTCATATTCATATTCATATTCATATTCATATTCATATTCATATTCATATTCATATTCATATTCATATTCATATTCATATTCATATTCATATTCATATTCATATTCATATTCATATTCATATTCATATTCATATTCATATTCATATTCATATTCATATTCATATTCATATTCATATTCATATTCATATTCATATTCATATTCATATTCATATTCATATTCATATTCATATTCATATTCATATTCATATTCATATTCATATTCATATTCATATTCATATTCATATTCATATTCATATTCATATTCATATTCATATTCATATTCATATTCATATTCATATTCATATTCATATTCATATTCATATTCATATTCATATTCATATTCATATTCATATTCATATTCATATTCATATTCATATTCATATTCATATTCATATTCATATTCATATTCATATTCATATTCATATTCATATTCATATTCATATTCATATTCATATTCATATTCATATTCATATTCATATTCATATTCATATTCATATTCATATTCATATTCATATTCATATTCATATTCATATTCATATTCATATTCATATTCATATTCATATTCATATTCATATTCATATTCATATTCATATTCATATTCATATTCATATTCATATTCATATTCATATTCATATTCATATTCATATTCATATTCATATTCATATTCATATTCATATTCATATTCATATTCATATTCATATTCATATTCATATTCATATTCATATTCATATTCATATTCATATTCATATTCATATTCATATTCATATTCATATTCATATTCATATTCATATTCATATTCATATTCATATTCATATTCATATTCATATTCATATTCATATTCATATTCATATTCATATTCATATTCATATTCATATTCATATTCATATTCATATTCATATTCATATTCATATTCATATTCATATTCATATTCATATTCATATTCATATTCATATTCATATTCATATTCATATTCATATTCATATTCATATTCATATTCATATTCATATTCATATTCATATTCATATTCATATTCATATTCATATTCATATTCATATTCATATTCATATTCATATTCATATTCATATTCATATTCATATTCATATTCATATTCATATTCATATTCATATTCATATTCATATTCATATTCATATTCATATTCATATTCATATTCATATTCATATTCATATTCATATTCATATTCATATTCATATTCATATTCATATTCATATTCATATTCATATTCATATTCATATTCATATTCATATTCATATTCATATTCATATTCATATTCATATTCATATTCATATTCATATTCATATTCATATTCATATTCATATTCATATTCATATTCATATTCATATTCATATTCATATTCATATTCATATTCATATTCATATTCATATTCATATTCATATTCATATTCATATTCATATTCATATTCATATTCATATTCATATTCATATTCATATTCATATTCATATTCATATTCATATTCATATTCATATTCATATTCATATTCATATTCATATTCATATTCATATTCATATTCATATTCATATTCATATTCATATTCATATTCATATTCATATTCATATTCATATTCATATTCATATTCATATTCATATTCATATTCATATTCATATTCATATTCATATTCATATTCATATTCATATTCATATTCATATTCATATTCATATTCATATTCATATTCATATTCATATTCATATTCATATTCATATTCATATTCATATTCATATTCATATTCATATTCATATTCATATTCATATTCATATTCATATTCATATTCATATTCATATTCATATTCATATTCATATTCATATTCATATTCATATTCATATTCATATTCATATTCATATTCATATTCATATTCATATTCATATTCATATTCATATTCATATTCATATTCATATTCATATTCATATTCATATTCATATTCATATTCATATTCATATTCATATTCATATTCATATTCATATTCATATTCATATTCATATTCATATTCATATTCATATTCATATTCATATTCATATTCATATTCATATTCATATTCATATTCATATTCATATTCATATTCATATTCATATTCATATTCATATTCATGTTCATACTTACATCCGTTGAAGTTATACTTTTAGATATTTAATCTTTAAGTTTCTTTAACCTTCACTTGAGCTTTTCATGCATTTCTATTCACCTCGCCCTTCAAATTGCAAACAAGGCACACTCGGGTAAGAATTTTTGTAGTATATCTTAGGGCGAATTGCAAATCATGAAAGCAAAAATAAATCCTTCGGCAACATTGGGAAAAAAAGATCTTTATTTCAATTGTTGATGGTATTTTTTGTGCATGTTTCATTACATTGATGCAACTTATTGTTCCGATGCCAACAGCTAACTCGTTGGCTAAAAACATGTTGCACACATCAAGCCATGATGTTGGCAACGCATGCTGCTGCAACAATGAACAATTGAAAAAAAATATACACACACAATGAAAAAATCCAAATGAATTAAACACAGCGAAAGAGCATGAGCGAAAGAATGCAATGCAAAATAAAAGGTTTTTGTGCGCCTAGTTTTAAAATTGCAATTTTTTGTTTTGTTTTTTTTTTTTTATTTAAGCTTTGGAGAGTAGGTTAGGTTTTGCGTTGAGGTTTGGTTTGTGAGCTAAGTTGGCTCAGGTTTCAGGCAATAGCAACCTCCGACAGTCCATATATACAATATTGTGTTTATGTTGTTTGTTGTTGTTGTTGGTTGGCGCCACTCATGTGGCTTTTGGCATGCGAATCGTTGTAACTGTTTGAAATGGTCGGTTTGTTGGGTGAGTTGGGCTGGTTAGATCGTGGCTGAGTTGATGGTTGGTTGGTTGGTGTCTCATCTAAAGTGAAAAACGAGGTCAAATCAAATCAACGACTCGTGTAAAATTACGAAACAATACATTGAAGTGTGTCAAATACATATTTGTTTATGTATGTTGCGAAAGCTTTACACGACAAAAAAGGTGTATTGAAAATTTTCATTTCACAGGAATGATAGAAGCAAAAGAAATTAAAATTTCTTGTTTTAATTAAAATGTGCTGCGACTAAAATTACTACAGAGCAATACTTGAAATCCTAAGAAACTAATTTTTTTTGTTTTGTATTTTTCTCAGTATCATACTTATATTCTCTTGACATTTATCTAAAAATATTTGTACATTTTTTTAAATACTTATCAAGAATTTATTAAGATATTCAAATACAAACCGTTCGATTGCTTCCTTTTTCAAAAAATTTTCATTTCTTTATCCCTTTCAATGGATTTGTCCATTATATTGGACACTTGGGAAAATAATTATTTTTTTATTTTTCAACGTCTTTTCTAAAATCAAATATGTTGGTACTATGAAATGAAGTTGTGCAAATAGGACAAAAATAAATTTAGGAATATATATAAAGTTTAACTTACAATAAGTTGGTATTTCAATTTAATGCCCAACAGAAGCTTAAAATTTTTTATTTCGCGTGTTAATAAATATTGCAAAAAAAGGTGGTTATTGTCACAGGTGTGCAGAGTATAATTTTGTTTATCTATAATAACATTGTAAACAACGCATTTGCATTGGTCACCGGTTGTTTTAATTGAACTTTAATTTTAAAATACAACTTTATTATGGTTTTGAACATTATATTAGAAATCCTAACATCAAAGCAAATCAGCACAATGTAAAAGTCCGAGGGATGTTTTTGACGTAGAATTACGTCTTACAGCGCGGTTTGTATGGGGTCGTTTTAACAGATTTTTTCAAGGTCATTAGGCAACGTTTTTGGCGAATACTTTAGGGTATACCTACAGCCTTTAATCTCTAACTTTGGATTTTGTCACTATTATATTAAAGTCTCAAAATAGTAAAATATAAGAAGAAAAATGCATGTTTTTATATAAGAAAATCAACCATCAGCTGCTTATGCGCCTGCTGCTTTCTTTGTTTTTCTTTCGTTGTTTATGCTTGTATGCTTTGGTTTTGCACGAACTGATTGGTTCGCTTTGGCAGCATTGTAAGCATTAGTTCGCATTGGGTTTATGTATGCACTACTGTTCTAGTATACTATTTTGAAACCAGAGGTCATGAACCTCTTTTCAACTCAGTCAATGAACTCAATCTGTCAAATTTAACGAAATGGGTCTGTGATGCGGTAAGATTTAACTCATATGAAAAAAACGAGTTGGATAATATTTGTTTTTATGCTTTTACCCAATAGATGGCGTAAAATTTTAATTTTTGTTTTTTATGCAAATTAATTTGGATTCCACATTAGTGTAGTTTGCAAACTATAAATCGAACAGGGACGAAAGTGTAGCAAGCAAACTAAATATCAGACAGAGACGAGAGAAAAGGACATGTGCTCAGCGTGAAATATAGTAACCATACGATTTTTTAAAAATCGGGGTCTTAATTTCAATTTGAAATTAGTAGTTAAACTGACTGTAGCTCGCAAACTATATATCGGGCAGAGACGAAAGTGGCATCAATGGAAAGTGCATTTGCTTTGCCTTCTTTTCAACTAAGTCAATGAACTCAACCTGTCAAACTTAATAAAATGATCGAAAAAATTTGAAATTTTGCTTGTTTCGTTTTGCTTGCTCATTAAATCATACTTACTATTTAACTTTTTCTTTGTTTTAGCATCGATAAGTTGTCCATAATTGAGTGTTATTCATTTATTTTTTAATTTTTGGAAGATCAATAAAAATACGTGCAAAATAACAAAACAATCGGACCAAAGAGACAAAGTAGAAAAGGTTACAACTTAAACGGAATTCTACGTCTACACTTACGATACTATCGAAACTGTTTCTTTTTTCCACGATTATTCTTGCCAAGCCATGGAAAGCGTTAATGATTATGCCTGGAGTTAAAAAAATCAAATTATATTTTTTACTATTTACATGCCCAATACGAGTGGAGACGGTTCTCCATTAATATTAAGTTCAACATTTTCCATGTCGAAATCGTGTCAAGTCGACTCAATCCTCCCCGTAAACTGGCAACTGCTTATCTGACGGCTAATTTGAGCGCCGGGCCCCTAAGCCTTCAAGGCAAAATTTCCGATTACGGCATGAAGCTGATTAACTTCGCCGAAGCACGAAACATGGTCGGTAATACTACTAGATTCCGGCATCTAAATATTCATAAGGCCATTCGGCTGTCTGCTGATCAAAAGAAGCACAACTTAATTGATCACGCTTACATGGACAAAATTCACTCAACCAGTGCAATATATAAACGCATGATCCGCGGTGCAAACATAGACTCCGATGCCACTGCAGAGAAGGACGTTGCCTACAAAGCAACCCTACAGTCGGTTGTTACGCGTATTGCTTAGAAGCGATACCGTGAGAAGAGAAGGGAATAGAGACACCTTTCGAGTCGAAAAAACAAGTAAAGAAAGTCTAAAGTCGGTCTAGGCCGACTATGAAATACCCTAAACCTACTTTTCAATATACGATAATATTGTTGAAAATAGGTGGATGAAGCCCATACTTAATATGCATTTCAATTTTGATGAAAAATTTATACATACCAAGTTTTATTCCTGTAGCTCACAGTTAATGCCTTTATTATGCTTTCGCTATGGGAGTTGGGCGTGTTCAATGACGGATTACTCACAATTTTTGAACACACCTTAGTTTTGGTATAAAATACATACATACCAAATTTGATCTCTCTATGGCAAACATAATCTTATTTATTCAGTTTTAACCTTTTTGGGTTGTATGGGAGGTGGGCGTGTCCGTGGGCGGATGACGTTCATGTTTCAAAACCATCTTTTTTTTGTCATAAAAAACATTTATGTGCCAAATGTTATCTCTGTAGGTTAAACAGAGGCTTATTTATTGTGTTTTCAATTTTTGGGTTGTATGGGAGGTGGGCGTGTCCGTGAGCGGGTAACACCTATTTTTTTAAGACATCTTTGTGTTGATACAAAACACATACACACCAAATTTTTAGGTGTAGGTTAACTATGAGCTGAGTTATGCAGTTTTCAATGTTTGCGTTGTATGGGAGGTAGGCGTGTCCGTGGGCGTATGATGTCCATTTTTCAAAACCATTTTTTTTTTGTCATAAAAAACATATGTGCCAAATTTTATCTCTGTAGGTTAAACAGAGGCTTATTTATTGTGTTTTAAATTTTTGGGTTGTATGGGAGGTGAGCGTGTCCGTGAGCGGGTGACACCCATTTTTCGAAGACATCTTTGTGTTGATACAAAACACATACACACCAAATTTTATAGGTGTAGGTTAACTACGAGCTGAGTTATGCATTTTTCAATTTTTGCGTTGTATAGGAGGTAGGCGTGTCCGTGGGCGTATGGTGTTCATTTTTCAAAACCATCTTTGTCTTGTCATAAAAAACATATGTGCTAAATTTTATCTCTGTAGGTTAAACAGAGGGATATTTTTTGTGTTTTCAATTTTTGGGTTGTATGGGAGATGGGCGTGTCCGTGAGCGGGTGACACCCATTTTTCGAAGACTTCTTTGTGTTGATACAAAACACATACACACCAAATTTTATAGGTGTAGATTAACTATGAGCTGAGTTATGCAGTTTTCAATTTTTGCGTTGTATTGGAGGTAGGCGTGTCAGTGGGCGGATTCCAAAAATATTCAATAGTGCAGATTCTTGGGTTCATGTGACCATGTGTACTAAGTTTCATCCAATTATCTCAACTCCTTCTTCTTATCCTGTGTATACGGACAACACACAGACGGACGGACGGACGGACATGGATAGCTCGACTCACGTGGTGACGCTGATCAAGAATTATATACTTTTCTATACCGGACTCGCTTCGTTCTGTGCGTTACAAACGTTTGCACAAAGTTAATATACCCTGACCTTTCAGGTTTAGGGTATAATGAGAGAAAGAAATGCGTGAGTGCGAAAAAATTAAAATGCATGGCGATAAAAATGAGACTCAAAAATTTTTTGAAAAGATAAGATGCCTGGCCGATGGTTTTAAGACCGCAGAATCTTCCTGCAAGGATGAAAACGGGATTCTAGTGGCAGATATCCAGACGACACTAATGTTAGGGAGGGAACACTTCTCTAGTCTTCTAAATGGCAACACTGACAATAATCTCGCCAATAGATTTGATATCACGGCAATCCCAATTTTGACCGACAACGTTGAAGTTCCGCTGCCCGACTCTAGCAAGGTGTTGTTAGCGCCAGAAAAGTGTACTATGTTAGTAATATTAAAAACTAAAATAAAAGTTATTTTGAGTAATAAAATTGTGGCATTTTAGTTTGTTAATTTTTTGCTTATAATTCTTAAAAAACATATTCTTTTAGAATTATATTTTGAGCTTTATGCCAAATAATGCATGAAGTAACAGTTTTGCTACAACAACAAAAATTCTTTGCAGAAAAACCGAGCAGACTAGACCATGTTTTCGTCGGATGCTACTCCAACTCATCACTAGTCTCTTTGGTTCATGCAGTCCACTAAGTTTGAAAAGCTAATAAGTGCAACTGCCGCAAAACCAACTTTGGTGATTCGTTTAAGAATTACTTCTTTTAAATTTGACGATTTGTTAATGAATTCCTTCTTTTAAAATTTTCGATTTGTTAACGAATTGCTTCTTTTAAATGTGAAAATTCGTTAACGAATTTATTTTCTAATCGTGGGCGACTCGTTTACGAATTGCTTTTGTCAGTTTGAACGAAGGAAGAATTTCTCCCACACGGAGAGAATTGTATGCAGAAATTATGCGCTATGGGCACAACTTATGCAAAAATTGTTCACGAAAAATGACCAAGAACAGTTGTTCATAATCTATGCACACTTGTTCATAACTTAAGTTCAGCACTATGAGCATGTTTTATGAACAACTGGGCATAGATTATGAACAACATTTTCATAGATTCTGAACAACTGGGAAAAGACTATGAACAACTGTGAATAGGTTAGGAACAACTGGGCATAGATTGTGAACAACATTTTCATAGATTCTGAACAACTGGGAAAAGACTATGAACAACTGTGCATAGGTTATGAACAACTGTGCATAGCGTATGAACAACATTTTCATAGATTCTGAACAACTGGGCATATTTTATGAACAACTGGACATAGTTTATGAACAACTATGCATAGGTTATTAACAACTATGCATAGGTTATGAACAACTGGGCATAGGTTATGAACAACTGTGCATAGGTTATGAACAACATTTTCATAGATTGTGAACAAATAGGAAAAAATATTTACACCTCCTGCTAATGTTAAAGAAACAAAATTTCATTTTATTTTCAAATGTCTTTATTTCAAAGTACAATTGCTTAATAACTAATAGTATATATATATACATATTAAAATTCAATAAATCATATACTTCAGTATTTACATGTTTATTTTATATAATTTATAAAGTCATTGACTTTTTACATTTCTATAAAATTCTTAGCATAAAACATAGTCTAGTGCTTAATATTGGATGAAGCTCAAAGGGTTTAGGAAATTCACATTTTTGTATTAAGTGCCAATGCAGATTTCTACAACTTCAATGTATGTACACTATTTCGTCATTAAAAAAACCATCGTTAAATGTCATAACTGCAGTGATAAATATATGATAATAACTCAATACTTACCTCTGGTTTTCTTAATTTACATAATTATATATTTCTAAATAATATTAAATGATATATAACATACTACTGTCGCTTCTTAACACAACCAGCACTCTTGACACAAAGAACATAAGTGAAACTTACTTGCAATTAATGCATACTCATTATCCATATGTGTACGCATTGTTCATAATATATGCAAAAATGGGCACAAGTTATGAACAAGATACACACATATCAAAATGTTGGGCAAAATCTATGCACAAGTAGGCATAACTAATGAACAATAAGTATTAATAGTCGTTCATGCACAATGTTCATATATTATGATCAATTGAGTTTAATTTTCAAATAATTAAGCTATGAACAATGTTCACAAACTGTGCACATTTTTTGTGTATAATTTATGCACAATTTTAATAGATTGTGCAGAATTTATGACTATTAGGCATAATTTATGCGCAAAGCTTCATATTCAAAAATGTTCCTAAACATTTTATAGTTATGAACTGCTTGTGCATTAATAATGCACAACAGTTTTCTCCGTGCATTCACAATATTATAAGCTATTGAATGAAATGTACGAAGAAACGATTCATAAGCAATATCATAAGAGAATCATTTGTTTGTTGGGTAAAAACATACTTTTGCTATCTGTATACTTGCATTGTTCTTCCAAATGTGTGTTTTTCCCATTTTTTGTGGATTTTTTCTTTTTGTAATAGTTTCGTAACAATATTTTTGGTAATCTTACTGTTTTTTAACTTTTAATCTCTTTTACGAAAGAATCGACAAATTTTTCCCGCAATCAAATAAGTCAGGATGAATTCTTTCATAACTAGCAGTTTTGAATAGTGAATTTAAATAAATTAATTTAGTGTTGATTCTACACTATAGTAGCAATAGTCGTAAAATGTTTATTCCAAATAAACAATTAATAAATATTATTACAAAACCTTTTAGTTTCAAATAAAACTGATTTGGATTTGGAGGACAATTGTCTTTTATTATGACATCAGAACTGCAAAAATGTCAGGTCAAACAATATAAATATACAAGGATAGGTATTGTACTAAGAGAAGTAATGTTTGTTTTGTCAACTAGTTCAGAATTGTCAAAAATGCTGCTTAACTTGACACACTCCCAACTTCTTAATTAGCCTCTCGTACTTACCCTGTTGCTTCAGCAATTTACAAAAAAAAAATTTAAATCACATCCTCTCTAAACAACAGCACGACACGACATCCGCTCATCTTAATTAATTGTTTATTTGTGGTATGTGCACTTAATTAAATAATGTCACATACTTTCAGGCGCAATGAGATCATATAACAAGTAAAAAGCACACAAAATAAAAACATTTATAAAATAAAATGTCGCACACAAGGTGCGAGCAACAATATGAAATGCGGTTGTGGCAACAGGCTGTGAAATTTGAGCCGTAGCTGAAATATACACACAAACGCACACGCGTGCGCGCACCTACAAAAGAAATGTATATCTAAGCTCTCGAACATGCACACGCACAAATAAGCAAATTTAAACGCTGTCAAAACAACATGGCTGACAGCTAACTTCCGTCAAATGCCAGAAAACATGGAGTGTTGAAATTATTTATAATTTTGCAAATTAAATGCTTTGACTGCGTGTGCAGAGGTGTGTGCCATCAGACACTGTGGAGGGATGGCAGTTTGTGGCGTTGGTATTGGTAAGTTGAGTAGGGTATGCATGTATGTTGTTGTCAGTTAGCTGTGAAGGCGTTAATGTGGCACACTTACCGACAGCTGCTGTCTAAAGCGTCAGTTGGCCTTATTGCGTTATTTTTCCTAGTGGGCCGTTGTTTTGAAAGTTGTTGTTGTTGTTGTTGTTGTTGTCGGTCAGCAGCGAAGTACAAAAATTACTTTTAGTAAAAAAAACAAAAGTGTAGCTTGTCGTTGTGAGGCTGATTTTATTGTTATTGTTTTTGTTTTTGTTTTGATGCACAACAGGTTGAGTTTGTAGCATATCTTAAATGATTAATTAAAGCCTTAAAGCATACAATACATTTGGGCTTATTTACGTTAAAAGCTTGTGTTGCTTGTTAAAATTGCATGATAATTATAATCAATTGATATTCAATTTTGTTAACGTTCTTGTTGTTGTGGTTCTAAAAACGTTGCCTCAAAAAACGTTGCTATTGTTGACAAAGCCCGGTTAATTAGTTACGCAGCTGTTTTAATGTCAACAAATATTGCCACCGTTTTGTGCTGACAAATTATTTAAAAAGAAATTATTCATAATGTAGAGATTTCACTGT
Source organism: Tetanocera ferruginea (assembly GCA_958299015.1). NCBI lineage: Eukaryota > Metazoa > Arthropoda > Insecta > Diptera > Sciomyzidae > Tetanocera > Tetanocera ferruginea. Next base: position 126,741,168 of record OY282640.1, read on the forward strand.
TTTTGTGAGATGTGCTATTTTATTCAACTTTGTTTGTATTTTTAAGAGAGCCTGTAGCTGTCTTCTCACATTTTTAACAGTTTTTTATTCTTCTTGTGTATTTTATATGTTATATTCCATAATTATTTACTAAATTTCTGAATATTCTGAATTATGTAAAACATTCTGTAATTCTTTTTAATATTCTTATCTTGTCATCTCTTTCCAAAAACATGTGTTTTAAAAGCTGCTTTAAATATCTTTCATGTTGCACACGCGTTTGTTTTGTTGTTGTTTTTTATTGCTTTCAAGAATGTGATAAAATTCGTATATTTCTTCAATTATGAAATAATTCAAATTTTAATGAACTGCCAGAAAGTATGCACTGAATTTTTATTTTAAGAATTAAACCAAAGTAAACGTGCTCTCGAGTTCTAAAAAAATTCAGCATATTTTGCGACTGCCTGCCACCTTTGAGAGAAACACGCGAGAATAAGAAATATTTAAAAAATTCACAAACTCCACATACCATGTAGAATAATTAATAAGAAGGTCACATAAATTGATTGCAAAACGTCAAGAAAATAGTAGAAGCTATTTGAAAAATTCTAAAAATATATGTAGCATGTAACAAATAACAAAAATATTTTCGAAGAACTATTTTAAAAATAAAATAAATATCCACAAAAAAAGAGGAAACAAATATTTAAAAGAACAATCAGATTGTAGAGGCAGAAAAATATGTAGCTATGTTTAAAGCAAAAAAAAAAAAAACAAACAAAAGTTAAAGTTGTGGATGACAAAAATTACATTGGCAGGTAAATTCATAAATAAACATGTTTGAAAAAGACATATTAATTAGAGGAATAAATGTAAGATATAAAAATAACATAAAAATGGTTTCAGTGTGTTGTCGTGGCGTTGTTTAAATAATCTAAATTTTTGATAATCTCTAAATTTTTCTCTAAAAGATAAAGGGCAATGAAACGTGGCACATAGGCATTTTTTGTTTGAATCAGAAAAAAATGGAAAAATTGAAATGGTCCGACCACTTTTACGCCCACCTCCCATACTTACTTACTAACTTACTTACTTAGATGGCTCTTACAACCGTTGGTCGGTTTTGGCCTCGTCTAAGAATTTTCGCCAGCCTCTTTTGTCGTGTGCTTGCTGGCGCCAGTTGGAAATTCCAAGCGTTGTCAGCTTATCCAATGCCTGGTCTTTCCAACGGAGATGCGGTCTTCCTCGTATGCGTTGGCCACCGCTGGGTACCGAATCCAAAATTTTTTTTGCTGGAGCTTCGTCGTTCATTCTCTGGACATGACCTAGCCAGCGAAGCCGCTCTATTTTAATACGCTTGACTATATCGACGCCCACCTCCCATACAAAGTGAAAATTAAATTTTGACCTATAGCATTGTTTTTTGGCACATAGCATTTCTAAAGACTCAGAATTATTTGTATGAAATTTGAAAAATATCCGTCCACTTTTACGCCCACTTCCCATACAACCTGCATTGAAAAGTGGCATAACTCCCTTTATTTTTAATGAATCAACTCAATTTTCACAAAAAATAAATATCATAATTGTAGAATGAGCTTCTGAAAATATATACCTGATCCGCTCACTTTTACGCCCATCTTCCATAGAAAAAACAAATTGAAGAACATGAATGCGTAATTTAAGCGTTGTCTTTTAATAATTTTTTTTAATAACATTATAGAACTCTTGAAGGAGCAGGTAGGAGCAGCTGAATTTTTTTTAACTTTTAGCTGAGACTTCAAGCTGTATTTTGACATCTTTCGTTAAACATCGCACCAGTACACTGAAGTTGATGAACACTAAAATTTTGATTTTGTTTATATTTTGTTCTGACTGTGTTGTGGTGACCGTGGCATGCAGGTTAACTGTGTGGCTTAGCATGCTCGGAGCCCGGGTTCGATCCCAGTCGCGGCGAAAAGTTTTTTCAATTAAAAATTTTTCTGATCGGTCACCAACTATGATCAGAATAATTGATCATAAGAAGCTCGGTCAAAGTCCTTTCAAGGCCTGAAATGGCCAATTTGTTTTTGTTTTTTTTTTATATATTTTGTTCTACGAATTATTTTACATGGCACTTTTTCCAACTTTTTTTAATGCAAATCTTATCTCACAATTGACATTTACGAAAACATATAACAAAGTCAAATGATCAGTTTACTGTGATTGTACCAATAGATTGAATATACAGTAAAGCTGCATGCCATTTTAAACAAGCGAACATGTATGAACTTCAAGTATGTCTGTCCAAACAAATAATAAATATATCAGCCTAATATTACGGAATCATAATATTCAGATTTCTGACAACAAAATACCAAAAAGTTATCCAAATCGGCGAACATGAAAAAAATTAATTTCGGACACTCTTCAACCAATGTGCGGCGTCCAGGTTCCCATGTTACAGCTGGTAAATAAATCCTTGAAGTACAATAACAACAATTTCAGCCTCGAGAAGAGTGACAATTGCTAATGGGTGCTAATAAGGGCTTGGTAAGCAATTGGGTTCCAGAGTCCTCTCTCTATATCGACAAAACTAATACTCTCTCATCATACCTGTGCTTCTCTTTGGGCTGAGACATGGATGGTATTGCAAACAGATGCAGCCGGTTTTGGGGTGTTCGAGATTAAAGTTCTTAACAAAATCTTTGGTCGTGTTGAAGTTGGCGACGAATATTAATTTTTCAAACAAAAAAAAACAAATTGGCCATTTCAGCCCTTGAAAGGACTTTGACCGAGCTTCTTATGATCAATTGTGTTGTGTGTGTTATTAAATGTTTGCACACAATTGACCAAGAACTTTACCTACATGTTTTATGCCGACTCCGAACGGCTTAAGTTCATGTTCTCAAGAAGCTTTACATGGCATTATTTACTCTCTGAGGTTTGCCATTGCCTGCAGAGAGGTGGTGACCGATCAGAAAAATTTTTTATTGAAAAAAAAAAACCTTTCGCCGCGGCTGGGGATCGAATGCTAAGCCACACACTTAACCTGCATGCCACGGTCACCACCACATTAATTTTTCAATAGTAGTTTAAAATTAGAATTCGGTTAATAACTGTTTGGGATATGAATTTTCGAAAAAAAATCTAGTTTCGACATTGTTGCCAATTTTATCGATTTTGTGAGTAACGTTTATCATGCCAAATTTTTTTCAATGAATTTTGATTCAAATCGGATGCTGTCATTCCGTAACCCGGTTCGTTTAAAATGATATTGCTGAGCTAGAAAATGAAATATAATTTATCAAAATATATGAGAGTTTTTACAGATACCAGTATAATCGCATATATTTACAAAAAAAAAAAAATAGTAAGGTATATCTTTGACTTGGTCGAAGTTAGAATACCCCACACCCGCTTCGTAAGGATGCAAAATCTTAAATTGTAGCTCTTTTTGTATAAGATTTAAAAAAATCTGCTATTTTGATGACTTCTAAAATACATTCATATTAAATTGTTTTCCTACAGAATAAAAACAAGCCTCTTTATAAAGTTTTCACGCTTTGGGTTTGTTTGGGAGGTGGGCGTGTTCGTGGTTGGATGACGCCCATTTTTCTAACACGCCCAAATATGAAATGAATAAATATCTAATTTTAGTTCTGTAGCTTAAACAGAATATTGGTATATTTTTTAATTTTTGGGTTGTATGGGAGGTGGGCGTGTTCGTTTATGAATGACGCCCATTTTTTGAACACGCCTAAGTTTTGATATAAAATGATTTAATACCTAATTTAAAGTTTTGTCGACAGAAGCATCTTTATATAGTTTTAAATTTTGGGGTTGTATGGGAGGTGGACGTGTTCGTGGATGGATGATGCCCATTTTTCTAACACGTCTTAACTTTTATATAAAAGTAATAAATATCTAATTTTAATTCTGTAGCTTAAACAGAATATTAGTATATTTTTGAATTTTGGGGTTGTATTGGAGGTGGGCGTGTTCGTTTACGTGTATAACGCCCATTTTTATAATACACCTAAGTTTTAACAGAGAACACACAAATACCGAATTAAAATTTTGTAGCTTAAATATTCGCTTCTTTATAGAGTTTTCATTATTTCAGTTGTATGGGAGGTGGGCGTAGTTTTCATTCTATTTAGCTCATTCTCGGACTTGATCTTAGTTTTAAAAAAAAATCCATATGCCGAATTACAGTACGATAGCTTCACATTACGGCTGTAATCGTGTCCACAGACTGAGAAACAGACAGACGAACAGACAGACGGACATGGCTTAATCAACTCAGCTTGTGATACTGATCAAGAATATATGTAATTTTCTATACATACCATGCCTCCTTTTGGACGTTACACACGTCGTGACAAAATTAATATAAACCTTACGCAGTACGCGTGGGGGTATAAAAAACTTCAGACAGATTGTACTTGTGTCAAAGGAGTTTTAAGTTAATCTCATGTTGAAAGTTGTTTTACATTCTTCAATACACTGAGAAAAAAATGTGTTAAAATTAAATGAAATTGTGTTCATATCTAACGAATTTGTTTTTGAAATAGAGCTTGAAACAAATTCATTAAAATTAAACACTGTTTTTTAAGTTACATTCAAAACAAAAGTTTTTGTTTTTAAAACAATGTTTTTGTTATGAAAAACAAATATGAAACAAAAATTTTAAAATTCAAAACAAAGATTTCAACGCATATTTTCTCGGTGGCATTCTTTTAGCTTTTCCGAATTCTTAGCATCAGAATCACAACCAGCTACCTCCGGGACGCTCCGAATGCCAACTGTTAGTTCCATTCGATGAATTTTCCATTGAAATAATTTAATAAATAATTAATTAGTTTTTATTTTATTATATGTTCGACATTTGTCAAACCAATTCAAAAAATTCAAAAATTTTCATTGTGTTCAAATTTTTGTTTATTTTTTCAAAGAAATAATGAAAGAAAATTAAAAAAAAGAAAGAAGTTTATAAGCTGTTCAAAATTAAACACACTTGTTTTAAATTTTATTTTGTAGAAACGCAAAGGCGTTAAATTTCTATTTTAAAATTTTTTGTTTATTTTAAAAGTATGTTTTTTTTCTCAGTGTAGTTTCAATAAATATCATTTTATTTATAAAACTTTTTGATTTTTCATTTTACATAACTTGAACGTGCTTTGCGATGGAGACCGTTTGGGTACGTTCGACGGCTTATTAACATTTTATATGACACTTTTTTAATTTTTATTGACCAAAACATGTAGTTTTCAATACAAGAGACATAAACTTTTTGTTAAAAACTCAGGGTGTGCACTTTTGACCTATAGATGGTAACCTGATCTTAACGAGTTTGTATGAATTTATTTATAAGTGACCTGTTTGTGATTTCTATTAATGTCTGGCCAACCCTTAACTCATAAGAAACACTCATATATCAATAAGTTCAATCTTATATTAATAAGCTTTTAAGGCTTATTTATTTATTTTATTTTGTGTTCTCAACAAACTCATCAAATTGATTTCGAACAAAATGCTTTTCTTTACAAACATCAATACGTTTAACCTTTAATAATAATATTTTAACCCTTTTAATATGATAACCCAGGCAACAATAGTATTCCAAACCAAATATATGAACTGGCATAACAAAAGCTTCTTCAGCTCCTTTCAGCTGTCAATGCAAACAAACATGTTTCTGCACTTTAATCCATAAGTTTTTCTCAATATTGACTGCCCGCCGTCTTATAACAATATAACGAATATGAATGCCGTCGCCAGCAACAACAACAACAACAACAACAACAACAACAACAACAACAACAACAACAACAACAACAACAACAACAACAACAACAACAACAACAACAACAACAACATCAATATATACCAACAATTGTATCATAAGGTATGGGTATATTATTGGCAATACAATTATATGGTATTAACCCTTTTCTTGAGTTCTTACAGTTGTTGTTGTTGTTGTTGTTGTTGGTGGTGTTGAATATCTTTGTAGCTTTATGTTGACTTGTCTGAATTTTTCTCTACCAGGAGACAACTTCAAGCTTGGTCAATGCAGACGACAACAACAGCGAAGCACCACAAAATTCAATTACACGAACAAGTGAGCACAAAACATGTACATCATCAGGACACACGCAGGCAAACAGCACCAGCAGCAGCAACAACAACGACAATAATAATAGTACAATTTAATATTGTATTGAAGTGAAGTTTTACTTTTTTTCAAGTGCGATCGCGAGTGCGAGTTGAAGTGCGTGCCGTTGGCATCTAAACAATATATAAACCAGACTTTTAGAAGAATCTCCAACATATAACAATGCAGTCAAAACACATGACCACACACATCACTTACCAATACATATATCTGCTGTATATAAATATATCAAATACGTTTTATAATAAAGTCGCGTCATTGACCCTTGAAATAGGATTATTTGTCGAACTTGTACGTTGTTGTTAATCCTGTGGGCGTAAGAATGGCAAAGTTTGAGTGGGTCCAAGTGAGACGGCTTGTTGTTGTTGTGCACAGAGAATATGTATGTGTGCTTGTTGATATACTGTTCAAGGATAAATTGCAAAGCTTGTTACTATTAATACAGTATTGACAAGGATCAGAAGCAGGTTTTTTTTTTTGTGAATTGTTCCCATTAGAGTTTTATACAAAGAAACTTCTGAAAATATGTTTGAAGGTAGATAAATACTTCAATGGATATGTTTGAAAATTTTCTAAGAACTTTAATGTATATGCGATTATATTTCTTTTAACAACGTGTGTGTTTATTGATGTTGTAGTTGATGTCGTATTTGTCTTTCATACCAGCTGTAGATGTCTGAATAGACAATAGCCTAAAGCATGATTAAAAGTATCTCTTAATTCCATATAGCTTCGTAGACATGATTTTGCATGGGTTGGGGGTGGGCTGATAAGAATTTATTGATTTCAATACGATATTTAACCCTTATTCCGCACACGGCTCTCTGGCATAACGTTGTCGGCACACAGGGTTCCTATAAGCACCAGTGAAAATGAAAACCGCCATACAAAATATACTATAGGATGTTTAGACTCCACCCGTACTGCGTAAGGGATATATTCATTTTGTTACGACGTGTTCTTGATCAGCATAACCACTTGAGTTGATTTAGCCATGTCCGTCTGTGGACGCGACCACAGCCGTAATTTTCATTAATTAATTCGATATTTGAGCTTTTATCTAAAAAATAAAGTTAAAAATTGGACCAACTCGGATGAAAACTAAGCCTACCTCCAATACAACCAACAAATTTTTTTACAATCAGAAAAAATGTTCTCGGAATGTAAAAAAGGCATCACATTTAGAGAAAATGCTATAGACTTTGCTCCAGAGAATGCTTTTCTATAAATGTGATCCTGAAAGTCTCTAAAAATGATAAAAAGATTCTATGAAAAAGAGAAATACATAAAAATATATAAAATAGAAATAAAAACTATAAAAAAAAATTATCTAATACATAAAATCAAATGTTTGTCTGTCTGTCTGTCTGTTCCGTATAGGCTCGCGCACCGTTTATCCGATTGAGCTGAAATTTTGACACCGAGTTCGTTTCATAGAGAGAAAGAACATAGGGGGTGTACAAAAGTGGGCGGAAGTATTTGGGCGTGGCACTATATAATAACTTCGAAACGCCTGGACCGATTTCAATGAAATTTGGTATAAAGGTTTATCTGCTCCCAAAATAAAACAAAGGTATTATAAAAAATTCCAAAGACTTCTGCAAGAGGGCGCTTAAAGTAGTGCATTTTTAAAAGTCAATAACTCCTAAACGCATGGACCGGTTTCAATGAAATTTGATATGAAGGTTCAACTGCAATCAAAATAAAGTATAGGTAAAAAAGTGGGCAGAAGTATGTGGGCGTGGCACTCTTTAATAACTCCTAAACACGTGGACCGATTTCAATGAAAGTTGGAATGAAAGTTCGTCTGCGCCCAAGATAACTTTGGCTATAAAAAATTCCAAAGCTTCCGTAAGAGGGCACTTTAAGTAGTGCGTTTTAAAGAAACAATAACTCCTAAACGCCTGAACTGATTTCAATGATATTTGGCATAAAAGTTCAAATGCACCCAAATAAAACATGGGCTATAGAAATATTCCAAAGACTTCGGCAAGAGGGTGCTTTAAGTAGTGCAGCTTTAAGACTCAATAACTCCTAAACGATTTGACTGATTTTGCTAAAATTTGGTATGTGAAATAAACTGACACTGCAGCAGAATGGAGGCTATTCCATGAATTTCAGAAAACTTCCGTAAAAAGGCGGTTTAAGCAATCAACTATGTCTGGCTCATTCACGGAAAAACGGATTTCAATGAAACTTGGTACACGCAAAGAAATTTTTCGTTTATCGTAACTGAAAAATTCACCAACTATACTTCGTTTGCGAACTGTATTTGCTGCAAACGAGTATTCAGTTGTCATCAACTTAAAAATATTCTTGCTTGAAACGAAAAAACATCGAACTTAATGAAATTTTATCATTGTTTTGGAAGTTCAAGTTAAGCCGAGCGTGCTGGCGTTCGAGTCTAGAAACTTGAGTGACCTGGGTTCAATTCCCAACAGCAACACCAAATTTTTTTTTTTTTTTTAATTAATGTTTTTTATTATTATTTTTATAATTCTTATTTTGACGGTTCCTTTTGACCAAGCAGTTAATGAAACAGAATTACAATTTCAATAATTAAATTAAAATTTTTGATACTTACACAGCCAAGAATCGAACCCACGTCTCCCGCGTGCCAGTCTAGCATGCTTCCATTGAGCTATTGTGAGATATTGTCTAGAATGAATTTTTTATTTACTTAAGCTGTAACACATTCTTGTTTCTTCGTTTATGGCAAATATTTTACATTTGTCATCAACGAAAGCGAGCTGTGTAGCAGTTGTGTGACTGCGCTTGTCATTCACAGTTGTGTGTCAGTTTGTTCACACTCTTAAAATGCTTCCTTTTCGTTGATGGCAAATATTAAACGCTTTTCATCACCGAAATCAAGCAATTTTTTTTTGTCAGTTGAGAACTACTCGCTTATAACAAATTAATTTCTTTTCCTGCAAACGAAGTTTTCAGTTGGAAAAAATAAATTTTTCGGTTGCTGCAATTTAAAAATCACTGCCGTTTATGACAATCAACATTAATTTCTTGCAACTAAATAACGTGTTTCCAGCAACTAACCATTATTATGCCAACTGTTCAAACGTTTACAAACAATGATTTGAAGCATGACAAACGAAGTTCGTTTGCAGCAAACTGGCGATAAACGTTTTTTTTCTCTGTGTGTAAGCATTCGTATTTGTTACTGAAATATATCCTATGCTTTCAGAAGTCTTTTCGACAAAAATCAAGGAATGAGCCGAAGGCAAACGAAGTCAAGAACGAAAGACTAACGAAAAACAAAGTTAAACGAATACGATCAGAAGCTATATAAAGACCAAAACCGAAGTTGAACGAAGACAATCCAAAATCGAATCGATGCTAGCAGCGTTTTTTAAAATTTAAATTTTTTGAAAAATGCATATTAAATGTATGCTAAGAAAAACTTTAAATGCATTTTTCTCGAAATGACTTTTCAAACTGCACTAAGAAAAAAGTTTCTGGGCATATGATAAGAAAGGCATCATATTTAGAGAAAAATGGTCCAGGGAATGCCTCTTTCTAAATGCGATCCTAAAAATTCTCTAAAAATGATAAAAAGCTTCTATGATAAAGAGAAATATATAAAAATATATCGTTTTTAGAAAAAAAAACTTTTTATTTTTGAGAAAGCATTTGTTTTTATTGAAGAAAATAATTCTCATAATAAATGCTTTATCAAATATAGGAAAAAATTTTCATTTTCAATAAATTTTTCTATATCAATGAGAATTGTTTTGTGTGAGAAAAATATTTATCATTATAAGAGACATTGAAATATTTCCATTTACTAGAAGTGAAGAAATATTTCTTCGAAAATGCGAAAATATTTCTAATTGAAGAAAATTTTATTTTAAAAAGAGAAAGTTGCTATTATCGAAAATATAGAAATTTTTCACTGGAGAAAGATATGTGTTTTTTCTGAGTGTGGGTGACAATTTTCTTCAGATACCAGACGTCAGATCGAGACGTTGAAGAAGTAATTTTTTTTAATCATGTCTGGCAGGTACAGTTTTACGGAAATTTGACTAAACACTTTCGACGGAAAGAGGGTTAACCCCAAAAAACGATAATTTAAAAAATTTTAAAATTGAATTGATAATTTTAAAAATGTAAAAAAGGGAGCAGTTTTGAAAATTGTCCTTTTTCTGTGATCGAGGCACAACCGTTTGTAACACCGGGTTACATCCGGATATAAAAATAACAAAAAAAAAAGGCGGTCTGGCTGAGGATCGAACCAGGGTTACTCGATTCATCAAATCAAATCGACAATTACTAACCAACTGAGCCATGGAAAAAAATTTTTCGCGAGTGTAATTGTGTACTTCAGTTCAATGTACTTCAGTGCTTACGAAATTTAAAAACTAAACCCATAGGAGTTTAAAAATTATATTTTAGCCCATGCTGGACTAAAACTTAGTTTAAGTATTTGTCGGGGTTTAAATTTTAAACCCATGAGGGACTTTAACTTCGTTTTATTATTTGATGTGGTCTAAATTTTAACACAATTTCAGTGTCGTCATATATACAGTACAAGATTGACTAAAATTAAGTCCGAGATTTTTAACCGTGTAGAATATTCTATTTCTGCGGAGGAGCACTATACAAAAGATGCAAATTTTGAAACTTAAACAAATGTTATACCTTTACCGCAGTCAATTCGAGTTATTATGCAAAACAATCTCATTCTACAAACATTTCTACGATCAATTAAAACTTCCAAAGTCGTATATCTTGATACATGTTTAGGGGCGAGGGGGGGCGGGGGAATCGGTATTTAACAATGAAAAAAAAATCGTTAAAATTGCCGCCATTCAGCCAATTCTTAACCGATTTTGATATTTTTGAGCTCAATATAAATTAACGCGGAATGTATTTATTAATTAAAATAGTTATGATACTCATGCAACATTATGTCATTAAAATTCATAGAAACATGAATTTTTTTCTAAAATTAACGTAAAACAAAAGAATTTGCTTCGCTTCATACTTCATTTTGTATGTAATCAAATTTATTTTTATACAGCCTTATTCAACGTGAAATTCTACTGCAAAGAAGTGCAATTTAGTTTTTATTTCCGACAAGGCGAATGACTGTAAAAATTCAAGGAAAGTCACCACAACAGTATTGGAACACTTCAACTTTAAAAATTAATTACAAAAAACTGTGACGGCATTAGAGGTCTGAGAGATCTTTCAGTTGATTAGATTTGAGGAAAGAATTAAAGAAAGGTAAAAGCGTAGGACCTGGGCCTGGCCGGGATTCGAACCCGAAACCTCTAAGTTGGCAATCAAGCACACTTACCACTCGTCTACCGAGGCCGCAAAATACGAGGAATCATTGAAAGTATTGTGTCTGTTGATCTACAAACATCACTGAATACGGAACAGAGATGTTATTTTGAAGATGGCCTCTGTAAACCTGAAAAAGACAGTTATTTTACTTGTCCGGAACTCTTGGGGGGAAAAAGTAGAGTTCTCTACTGACAGCAAAGTATTTTGGAGTGGTTCTAGACAGCAAACTGTCCTGTAACCTTCACATATCCTGCATTATATACAGATTCACAGCCTCTTTATGGACTTGTAGAAAAATGTACCTTAAGAAATAGGGAATAAGTCGGTAGATCACGAGCAATCAAAACAATAACAGACTGTTTCAGGTCCACCCCCAACAGCGGCCTATCTTATCGTAGAGCTTACATCAATACACATCCACAACCAGATGGAGACGATGCTCAGCCTGCACAGACTTTTCAATACGGGTAATATATTTTCTAACATTTCTTTAAAGAAATACCTCTTTTAAATAATAATACACTGAAACTTCGTTATGCCGAAAAACTCAATATAACGAATGTTTTGCTGAATACCTTGAAAAAAACCTTTGTTGTAAATTTTTTCATACAAAATTGTGCTATAGTTATAACAAAGAAATTCTGAGCTATAAAGCGTCTATATAGCGAAGTATTCTTTCAAAAGCTTCTATACAATGAAATCATAGTGACAACAATAACATTTTAAGTATGTGAGTCTTTAAAGTCCTGTAGCGAGAAAGGGAATTCTGTATGCCTTAACCCTTTGCAGCTGACCTCGTAGTTTGACAGACACCAAAAATCAAAACTTCGTACAAACGTAAAATGAAGCTAAATGAAATAAACCAAATCTTTCAAAAACACCTATTTTATTTTTGTTTGCTGTTATATGAAATAAGGTCAAGAAAGTTACAGTGTAAAACTTTTTCATAGGAAAACAGCTTAAAAGGGAGGTCTGCTAGGCCGCACGTCAGGTATATTGTATAAATTTAGAGCAAGGAAGGCACTGGAGCTGGAACCCGTAGAAGAAACTCCGATAAGAGCTACTTCTACACACGCAAATAAAAGAAAAAAAAGTCTATTACCAGTTTTCTGCAAACGAACTTCGTTTCTCGTGCTTAAAACCTTTTTTTGAAAACATTTGAACAGTTGTCATAATAATAGTCAGTTGCGGGAAACGTGTTGTAAAGTTGCAAGAAATTGATTTCGTTTGTGATAAGCATGAGTTATTTTTAAATTGCAGCAATCGAAAAATTTGTTTTATTGAACTGAAAACTTCATTTGTAGAAATAAAATCCATTTCTTCCAACAGAAAAATTTTTGATTTAAAAAAAAATTTATTGTAAACAATATCTTACAAAATCTCAGTGGAAGTGTGATAGACTGTCATGTGAAAGACAGGGTGGGAAAGAGTGGGTTCGTATCCTGACGAGTAAGTATCAAAAATGTGAATTAAATAATTGAAATTTTAATACTGTTTCATTAACTGCTTGGTCAAAAATAATACAGTCAAAAGATTGTACAATTCATTTTTTATTCAAAAATATAAATTATATTTTATAAAAAAAAATTCTTTGGTGTTCTTGTAGGTGATTGAACCTATATTAGTTCAGTACTAGACGCGAACGTCAGCACACTCGGCTAAGCTTGAACTTCCAAAGATAAAATTTCATTACTTTCGTTGAATTTGTTTTAAGGCTGACACTTTCTTGCAGCCTTTGAATTTGTACATAAATTATATGACTTTCTATCACTAAACTCTTAAAGTAGTTCACGTTTTCCTTGTAGTTTATGTGCAGTTTTGTAACTTATCTCATGAACTATTCTTGTCCTTTGTACATTAGCCTGGGTCAAATACTATAGTATGTATTTGGAATATTTCGTGCCCTCAGGAATTATAACTTTTGGTTGAATGAAATAATTTGAGCTATTTAAATTTTAAGAATTGGTGAAACCGGCCAAAATCGGTTTTTTGCCATTTTTTATAAGACATTTTTGAAAAAAAAATTATGCATTTGCAATAGGCGCAAAATTAACATAACCCATCTATTTTGATGTAAACTTTATTGACAAATCTGAGTCTGAACTTAAAATTATCGAATAATTAAGTACGGTGCCGCCAAGCCGTTAGTTTTGTTAAAATGTAAGTTCAAATTTTTTTCATACTATTTTTTATTTAAGCTTACTCCTTTGGGTGATCCTGATGATTTTTGCAAAACTTTTTTATGAATTATTGAAGGCCCTTTTGTGAAGACAGTAATTTAGAAAAAACATGCAATTTTGAGCATTTTTGGAGAAGTTAATATTTTTTTTATAAAGTGATTTTTGAAAGTAACAGTAAAAAAATGTTGTTTCACCCCCTGCTAGAAATAAGATCGCTGTCCAATTGTCAGTTCACACAAAATAAGCAAGTGAAGTAATCATTTTAGTTGGTTATCCTTCGGAATCTCTATGGAACTGAGGAATCAAAAATAGCAACCGACTACATCATACCCAGTATGAAATTCGATTAAAAGCAAACAAAAATGGAAAGACACCACCATAAAACACACCACACACGGGTTATCTCCAATTCTACACTAATTTCAGTTTTGAATTCTACGAATTAATATTTTTTAAATTTAGTTTACAAATAAAACTGCTGAAAATATCGTAATTTCATCACACCTCTTCGACATCTTCGTATTATCAACCCTCCCGCCATTATTCCAAAACACTTCGATGCGAATTACTTAAAAATACCTCAACTGCGTCTATTTGCTGAACCCGTTAAAATTGAAATCGAGCAATTCATTCCAAACGTCCTTACCTCTGCCCTGCAGAACTATTCGGCTTTTTGTAAATATTTAACGCCTTTCAATTTTTATGCTCAACTAATAAATTATTGCCTAAAGATAAGGTTACGTTTTCTACCTCTTACTCTCCAACGCCACGTCCCAATTGAAACGGAAGCCAACAGCGTGAACAAATCAAACGCTTAATTAAAAAAAAAGAAAAAAAAAACATCTTTACACAGGATATCCGACCAACAAGTTAACTGCTTGCGGCAGTGCTAGCAAGCAGTTTAATATAAATACATAATATATATGTAGCGCCTATATATTTCAAAGGCAATGTTTTTATTTTCTGCTAGCCTGCTGCCAACCCAGCAAAAGGCCTAAAAGTAGCCTCTTAACTTTAACAAAAACAGTTGAAAAAAGAAAGTGTAGTCAAAACACGCCAACGTAAAACGTTCGCTTTCACTGCAGCAGCGCGCCTGAAAATCGACTTCATACAAGGCATTTATAAACACTTTGGCTTGCCTTGCCTTTTAACTTGGCTAATAGCGTTAAGGTTAAGCGTTTGTTAGTTAGTTGCTTGGCAGTTTGGTCGGGTAGTTGGCTAGTTGTTGGCCACAATTTCTTTGCGCTTTGTTTTTGTTTATTTTCATTTCTGTTGTTCCATATAATTTTACTAAGTTTTCAGCTGACACGCAAGTGTTTCAATTTTTTGTTTTTGTTTTTCTCTTTTAAGGTTTCACCTTTTGAGGTTAGTTTTTGTGTTGGTTGTATTTGTTGGCTTTGGTGTTTGTGTTATTGTGTGTATTTGCCTGGCTTCATGTTACAGCCAATCTTGTTGATGTTTCTACTGTTGGTTAGCGTGTCAAAAAATAAGAAAACGATTTTGTTTGATTGTGGTTATGAGCTTTAATGTCTGAGTTTAGTATGTGCGATTGTGTTGTATGCATGTTATTATTTATGTATGTGTGTTTAGGTAACACAAATGTTCGCATAAAATTCACACATTGTTTTGTTGTGTGTATTGAGCATTAATTTCTACAAATGAGCTAGTTTAATAATTGCATAAATTAATGAAGTGCTAAGAAGTAAGCAATAAATCGTTTTATGGCAATGAAACACAATAAAACGTGGTAAAAATATTAAACCTTTGAAATAAGCTATTAAATAATGTACATATCTATGTGTTTTATGAAAGTGTATTTGGTTTAAATGTGCCTACACGGAGAAAATTATTTTGCTTGAATCAAGCCATTACTTTGCTTAAACGCAAATCAGCAAAATTTTGCTCAATAGCGGTTTGATTTTAGAAAACGTTTTCTAAATTGAAATTACTTCTCATATAATTTGAAAAAAGCAAAATAAAGATAAATTTTAGCAATAATTTGCTTATTTATTATAAATTTAAATAGCAAATTTTGATTTGATTCAAGCCAAACTTTGCTAAGTTATTATAAGGTAATTGTGTTCAGGCAAAAGCAAAATTTGACTCAATGTAAGCAAAAATTTGCTCAGTTATTATAAATTGATATAGCAAATTTTGAATTGATTCAAGCAAAAAGTTGCTTGGTTATTGAAATATAAAACAAAATTCGAACTATAAATAGAAATACCGTGGCATGCAGGTTAAGAGTGTGGCTTAGCATGCTCGGAGCCCGAGTTCGATTCCCAGTCGAAATGGCCAATTTGTTTTTTTTTTTATTTTTTATAAATAGAAATAGCAAATTTTGGTTTGATTCGAGCAAAAATTTGCTCAGTTAATATAAATCGAAAAAGCAAATTTTGATTTAATTCAAGCGAAAATTTGCTAAGTTATTATAAATTTAAATAGCAAAATTTGCTTGATTTTTGCTGAAAATAAGCAATATTTTGAAGTGGCTGAGAATTATGCTCAAGTTTTGCTTAATCTCCATACAAATTTAGCAAACAGTTTTCTCCGTGTAATTAAACAAGTATTTAATATAACAGTATATATTTCAAGCATTACAATTTTTTTTTTTTTACAAAAAAATTTCTTTAAGGTTAGCTCTCTAAATTTTGTAAACAAAAAAATTTCCTCAAAGGGTGATAAAAATGTTGCAAAACGTAGCTTATTTCTTTCTTAAAACAGTATGACTTGATCAACTGTTTTTGTGAAAAAAATGAAAAATGAAATGAACTGAACTATTTTAAGTTGAAAAATTAAACGAATTGATCATTTCAGTCCTTGAAAGGACTTTGACCGAGCTGCTTATGATCGATTCTATTGTGTGTGATATTTAATGTTTGTACATAACTGAGACTAGACTTGCATTTCTACTCCGCAGGACTAATGTTCATATTCTCAAGAAGCTTTGCTCTCTATGAGGCTTGCCCTTGTCTGCAGAGAGTTGACGGACGGTCAGAAAAATGTTGTAAATTGAAGTAAAACTTCCTGGAAGATGTAAACATTGATTTTGGGCTTTTTGCAAATTTGGTGTAAGTATTAATAAAAATTGACCTTGACAAAATTAGACGATGTCAAGCCATAAGTGGGCGAACAGCTGGGGTTTGAAAAGCGTAGTGTTAGCCAGAGTGGTCTCCAGAACGAAAAAAATCACATAGCTCGCAACTGTCACTATCAAGGCGAGACAGAAATAAACAAGTTGCTTAGAAAAATACTATTTGTACCTTATCAGTGCTGCTTTCATCCTGGTAAGTCTACCATAGACCAGATTCTTACACTATACCAAGTTCTGAAAAAAACCCACGAAAATCAAATCGACACACACTCTCTCTTTGTTGATCATAAAGCTGCGTTCGATAGCCCGATTCGGGATTGTCTGTACGCAACAATATCTGGGTTCGGTATACCTGCAAAGTTGATAAGGCTCTGCAAGATGACGTTGAGCAATACATGTAGCTCCGTCAAGGTAGGAAATGGCCTCTCCGAAACCTTTAATACCGAACGAGGTTTCAGACAAGGCGACCCGCTACCATGCAATCTCTTCAATTTCATCATGGAGAGGATACTACGAAAGCCAGATATACATCGAATGGTACCATTTTCTACAAAGGTGTTCAGGTCCTTGCCTTCGCTGATGATATCGACATTATCAGCCGAACCAAGAGGATGTAACTGCTGCTTTCGACGCTATCGAAAAGGAATCAGCCAAAGTGGGTTTGACGGTGAACGAGGGCAAAACAAAGTGTATGCTGTCTGCAAGTAGAGAAGCGTGGCGTCTAGGCTCCCATGTTACAGCAGCAAATATTACTTTGAAGTTGTCAAGGAGATTACATACCTTGTCACCGCCGTAAACAGCAACAACAGTGTCAGCCTGGAGATAAAGCGAAGAACAACAATTGCTAATAGGTGCTACTACGGGCTAAGTAAGCAATTAGGTTCCAGAGCCCTCTCTCGATCGACAAAACTAACACTCAACTAGACGCTCATCACACCCGTTCTGATGGAGTGTTCGAGAGGAAAGTTTTTCGCAAAATTTTTTTTCCTATCAAGTTGGCGACAACTATCGCCTTCGAATGAACCACACACTGTACGAGCACTTCGAGGACATTGACTTAGTCCAGCGTATAGCAATTCAGCGACTACGCTAGCTGGGTCACGTCTTTCGTATGGATGAAGAAGCTCCAGCGAAAAGGTGATTGACCAGGCCGGGTAAGCCCTAACCGCGCTTGTTGAAAGAAATGGAGATTGCGCGCGCAGATTGTTGAAAAAAATGGAGAAATGGATTTGTCGCGACAAATCGCGATTTGTCGAACAATCATTATTGCTCCTTTTCTGTGATGAACTGCCGTTGTAAGACAACTCGAACAGTGATTTTTGCACGTCTGCTAGAGTACATGGCGGTACTACATATAGGTGTAAAGTCATTTACAACATATTTTCGAACTTTGTTCACAATAATAAGTTGATTTTCTTAAAAATTTAGTTATTTTTATGTTTCATTTAACCTAGAGAAAATCTAAAACACAAAAACAAGCAGCGAGTCATAGATGGAAAGATACGACAACATGCACGATCTCGAAAACCATGTGCGATATAGCATGAGGAAAACGAACGTCAAATTTCCTGGCACGCACCCAAAGGGACAGCAGGACACTGGTGGGAATCCAGGTCACTGCATGGTGGCGGCCCATAACACTGGGTATAACCATGGATGGCAACTGCAGGAAGTGCAAGGAACCAGGTGTCCAAGAAACCCTGGAGCACCTTCTTTGCACATGCCACGACTAACATAGATTGAGACTTAAATACTTAGGCTCACCGTCGTTATCGACATTACAAGATGCAGCCAAAATTCCTCTAGAATCTCTCCTAAGATTTACCCTCAAGGCTTTCAACAACCTGTACCACTAAGGATCATATGGTCAATGCGAGACTACAAAGTGAGACAACCGGATCAACCTAACATAACCTTAACTTAATGTTTATATTTTTTACTTAATTAGAGACTTAATTCTATGGAATTAAGTTCAGTCTACAAATTTTATCACGAAATTAAAGATATTTAGGAAATTTGAAAATGTACCAAATTTTCTCTTAAAAAACAAATTTTCTCCCCACTTTTATTTTATTAAAAAAATACATGTCCAACTACTCTAAAAAAGATCTTATTTCAATATTTCTTTTAATCTATTTAAAATAATTTATTAAGCAAAAAGTTGTCATAAGCTTACGGAATTCCGTACATTTACTATTAAAAAATGAATACCATTGGACTAAGGTTTTTAATTCAAATCGGGTATTATAATTTAAGCCCAATGAATTTCGTTGCCGCTTTATTTACAGTACAGGCTTTACTTAAACTTAGTTCAACAATTTTAATCATGTTGAAATTGGGATCTCTTAGAAAAATGTACAACTCTCATCGGACGCAGTGCGATTTTTTAAGCCACAAGGAGGTCATGTCATTAAATAAAATAGGCATCCCATATATGCTTTGAACAGAACTGTATACTTTTCATGTCAATCGGAACACACTGAGATAATTTTAGTACATATCAAAATAGGTCCCTCAAGAAAAATTAAATGGACAACTTAATAAATTTGTAAACCTAGTATATTATTTTATGTGTGTTAAAAACTGTCACAAATATTAGTTTTCAAAATCATTAAAAAAAATAAATATCCAAAATTTCTACAGTGCATACAAACTATATTAAAATATTTTACTGTAAAATACCATAATTTTTATGGATTAAAAAATACCAAAAAGTGTGTAATGATCTAAAATGTTCGTTCCTCGACTTTTGTTGGCATGAATGAGCATTTTGACGTTTAAATTCGTAGTTTTAGTAAAAACTAGTTTGCTGTTGTTCTTTCCTTCAATTATTTAATTGGTTTAGATAAATCTTAAATTAGAATATTTCCATTAATGTTCTATTCTTGTTCCACTACGCATCGTTTTTAATTATCGACATGATGGTCATGAGAAACACTTTCATATTTTGTGTCAATAAAGTAGCTGATAAACGTCCGGTGCCCTGGTCAGTGAATGTCCGACCTCTGTACCGAAAAAAGTGCTAATTTTGGAACACCTTGGGTAGGCACAGTGTATGAACGAAGACCGAATCGGGCACTCGTCGGTTTATTGTGTCCGAATATGGCCGGTCGTTTTTTAACACTTTGTTAACATAATACAGACTAACTACGATACTATTTCTGATGACTTTCCAGGTACTTGTTGGATATGTTTCGGGTACATTGTGGTTAAAAACTTTTTCAGGGAATTTCGGGTAAAATATCGAGCAAATTTCAGTTACTTTTTAGTCAACAACAAAATATTTCTGTCCTGTGCGCTGTAGCTCGTTTGCTTTCGGCATCATATCAATGTGCGATTCTTTTTTTTTTCGTTACTTCGCTCTTGTTCGTTATTACTCGTAGCTCTAAAAAATAAAATTGTGCCTAATCAGGGGCGCA
Organism: Tetanocera ferruginea; assembly: GCA_958299015.1. Lineage (NCBI taxonomy): Eukaryota > Metazoa > Arthropoda > Insecta > Diptera > Sciomyzidae > Tetanocera > Tetanocera ferruginea. The sequence goes on from OY282640.1 coordinate 126,761,304, forward strand.
ACCAGGATTTATTTTTGGGTGGGGTTTTATCAAATTTCGGACTTATATATAAAATTAATTTTACAAAGGCTTTATATCACAGCAAAAAGTTTCAACGCTTGTGAGTAATATTTTCAAATAGAAGTTTAGTTAAGTTAATGGGATAGGTGGGTTTCGAAGGCTCAAACAAAGCATATAAAAACTTTTTTTGTTAATATACGATCTAAATATTTCAAGCACTAGATAATTTTTCTTGAAGAAGGTTTCCAAATATTACCCAGATTGGTTACAACTTTTTGGGAAATCATGACAACCAATTTGCAAAAATAAGTGTTGATTTAAGATTTCAGGAGAATATTTTGGACATATTGTACAATGTCATAAGGCAAAAACAAAATTCATTTTCAAACCGACCCAACCCATTAAAAAACATTCATATTTAAAATTTAAGTAAAGTTTTTATAAATAGTATTTTATTAGTATTACAAAATACTTCAACTATTGTTTTCAGTTGTACAGTAGACTGGATCATTCTTATATGGATACAAAAAATTTCAACCGGTCGGGGTCTCAAAAGTTAGAGGAACTCATTAAAATGATTTCTGCATACTTTTTTTTCAAATCGGAGAAAAACCGCCGAAGCAATTTTGATTCTCCTGAAGGTCGTTTTTAGTAAAAAAAACATGTTTTTTGCTTATAACTTTTTATTTTGCACAGAACGCATACCCAAATCTTCTTAAATGGTAAATTTCTTACTCATACTGACATTTTGACATAAAAAAATTGTTAAAATTTTGTTTCATTATATCTCTTATTGACCATCAAAAATTGAATTTTTTGCTATTTTTAAAAAGGGATTTTTTTAAAACCGCTGTAAAAGACACATTTTTTATTAGATTTACGTGGAATTGTTATTGTTGGAAAGGTATTAAGTTCTTCTATTGTTCTGTGTATCGTTTTCATCAAAGCTATGTGATAAAAAAAAAATTTATTGAAAACTGGACGATTAAGCAGTGAACAAATTAAATTTATTGTTTGTATGAATAAGAAATGTTTCATTTTATCAGATTTCTAAAGTTTATTTCTCACATTCTGTCAGTTTTCGCACACAACTTTGATTAAAGCGATACACAAAAAGAAAGAAGAACTTAATACCTTTCCAACAATAACAATTCCACGTAAATCTAATAAAAAATGTGTCTTTTACAGCGGTTTTAAAAAAATGCCTTTTTAAAAATAGCAAAAAGTTCAATTTTTGATGGTCAATAAGAGATATAATGAAACAAAATTTTAACAATTTTTTTATTTCAAAATGTCAGTATGAGTAAGAAATTTACCATTTAAGAAGATTTGGGTATGCGTTCTATGAAAAATAAAAAGTTACAAGCAAAAAACATGGTTTTTTTACCAAAAAGGACCTTCAGGAGAATCAAAATTGCTTCGGCGGTTTTTCTCCGATTTGAAAAAAAAGTATGCAGAAATCATTTTAATGAGTTCCTCTAACTTTTGAGACCCCGACCAACGGAATCTTAATTTCGATCCGGTCTATTGTACAGTAGTTGGCATAATTATTTTGACGCTAGAAAAGGCAAATATTTTCAGTTTTTAAAATAGTTTGAGAAAACGCGAATCAAAATTTTAATATTTGGTCAAAATCTTACCAGAAATGTGTGATTTTTCTTTAAAATAACTTATATAGAAAATATATTAGAAAAAACTTCATTTCAAAGAAGGCATAATTATTTTGAAAGTTCTGTTTTATACAAAATTCAACTTAAAGATAAGAAAATTTATGACAAAAACTTAACAACTTAATAAAAAATATATCCACCATTAGCTTGTATTACTTTTTGAAGTCGTTTTGGGACTGATTCCACAAGATTTTTCAAAAGATCTACCGGAATTTGCTCTCATAGACTTTTTATTTCAGATATTGTCTCTTCCCTGGTCCGAGTCAAGCAAACGCTTCGTTTTCCTTTAATATAGACCCACAAATGCTCAAAATCGTTTTAATCAGGACTTTGGGTTGGCCAGTTTAAAACTTCTACACTATGGCACTGGCGCACCAGTTCGATTCAAAAAGTTCATTATAAGCTTACTCTTTTGACATGCTGCATTATCTTGTTGTAAAATATATGACTCACCAATAAGTTTGTCACCAGATGGAAATGCGTGATCATTTAAGACATCCAAATATTTGTATTGGTTCACATTTCCAACTATTGGAACCATATCCCCATGACCACAAGAGGAAATGCAGCCCCAGAACATAACCGATCCGCCGCCATGTCAATTGCTTGCAAGACTGGAGCAAGTTCTTTGCGTGAATTCTTTGAAATTCGAACAATTCTTGTGATCCATGATCCATGGTGATCCATGATACTCAAACGTACTTACATCACTCCACAAAACTCGGTTTGAAAATCTCATAGTCTTACAAAAAAAAATATTTGGCAAGTTGGAGACGTATGATTTTATTTGCCGGGGTTACTTACGGTATTTTTCTTACGGAATATGTACCGAATTGGAATTCTTTTAAACGTCTGCGAATTGTGCGTTTGCTTACTGGATTCTAAGAAACATTTTTCATTTGTAATTCTAGCTTTTCGGTGTTAAACCAGGGTTCTTTGAGAACTATCGTATAATTAGCTGGTCTTCTTTACGTGTTTTTTTCTGCCCGAAAGTGGAAAATTTTTTACTGAATATGTTTTTTTGTCCTTAGTTATTTGATAGTGAACGGTTTGCCTTGACACCTGTAACTCGGTGCATATTTCTTTGACTGAAATAGCACAATTATGCTTCTCCACGATTTCGTATCTCATTTCAACGCTTAATTCCTACTTTTTCCCCATTTTTTTATAGAATTATAACTTAAATAAACAAATATATTTAAATAAAGTTTAATATATATTAAAACTCCAATTTTAATTACCAAATCGTTATTTGCTTACAAAATACTTCTGCCACCAAGAAATCCTTTCTTCTTGTATTTAACGAATTACTTCCTCGAAAATCGTGACTTAAATAACCTCGTTTAATTATGTTTAAAGTTCTCACACTATTTTTTTACAATAAACTATCGTTGTAAAAATAACCAATTGGGGCAAGCCTAAAAATTTGTCCTTTGGTTAGCACTAATGGACCTCATTTCCGAAAGTATAAAACACACAATTTCTGACACCTTGGGATGAAAAACTAAGAGCCTAATTATGAAAAAATTGCTTGAGTCTTTCGACATCAAAATAACCGATGAAATTTCCTCTAAAATTGACTTTTATATCGTCAAGTAATTTTTATGAAACAGATTTGGGAAAATACGATGGAAAATTATGAATTGTAAATTTTTGCTTCAGTTTTGGAAGTCAATCGGAATTAGTTTTTTTACTGAATCACATGACTTCACTATAAACTTAATTCCTGCAGAGTTTGGGTAAATTTGTGTCTAAAAAAATAATTATAAAAAAAAGAACGAAACATAACACTTTTTGAGGAAATTTCTTTGATCATTTCGCTGGCGAGAAATTCGACCGCTCTTCTTCAAGTACAGGCTTTCTTATTTTATATTTTTTTTTAATTAATTTTCATCCAAACATTTCAAATGGTTATAGTGGGTTCCAAGCTAAAAGTTGAAAAGACAACTCAAATCGAACCCCTCAATTGACCAGTATCAGTCTGAAGGAAAAAATATATAAAATTTAGTAGATTATGCATCAAACAGCATCGATTTGAAATATACATTTGGGGTTTTCACTCATTTGATAAGATGTGTGATTGCTTTTCATATGAATCAGTTTGATTTAATACTATTTTGCTAGGTACTACAATAATTTTTGGGGGGGGTTTAAACCCTGAAACCCCCCCTTTGGTTGCGCTTATGTGCCTAATACTCCGGACTTTTGTAACTGAACACTTCCGTACGGGCACAAATTGTTTCTCGGGTGTGTCATATGACATGTCACCAATGTTGTTAATTGTTTCGACAATGGTGACTTAGTCTATAGTTCTGTCATTAATGCCATCACTACTACCATAATTTAACGATTTTTGGCTTGAAGATATTTAAATAATTAACATAAAATACTTTTTTGAACCACTCATTGCACAAAATACTTTGATAGATCTTAAATTGTCGACGAGACGTCACTTAATCGTCCACAATTTTGAATTGACGAAACTGAAGACGACATGCATGCAAATTGTCGACGAGACGTTAATCGTCCACAATTTTGAATTGACGAGACTGAAGACGACATGCATCTGCAATCATGGTGTTGATACAATGTTGTCTACTCGCTACATCACTAGCGCTGTCTACGGAAACCATATAGAAGTTCCAAAAAAAAGTTTCGGCCTACTCTTGGGAGATTTTAACAAGACATTCCAACTTTTTTAAGCGGTTTTTTTTAATCGACATTTCAGTTTCTATCAATAACCGTACATATTGGTGTTTCATAGGTAATTTCATTGCAGGATGAAATAAGGTATTTGCATTTCGTAGAGGTAAACTACCGAAACTATCAAAACTAATTTCACAGCCCAAAGAAAATCTATAAGCAGTTTGTTCGTGAATATAACATAAATAATTCCATTCTCACGCGTTCTGAGAATTAAAGCAATAAGAAAAAAAGAGCAGTCCGAAATGCATCAATCTTCATTTATTCTACCAAAGTCAACTATATGTTTAAACTTAACATAATTTTAATACATATGAAAGATAATTGCAACGAAAAAGGGTTAAAGCAATAATATTTTTTTTTTTCATGTAAATAACTAACTCCGTAGAAAAACTTAAACAAAAAATAAACAAAATGTTGCAAACTTTTTCTATTTATACTTTTTATGCAAAAATGTGCAATAAAATGTGTAAGTTTTATTTACTCAATGTACTGATTTTCAATTCAAATTTTTTTCTCAGTTCTATTATTTTTTGCTATGGCTGCAACAGTCAAACGACATTGATTTATGCATGCTCTTATTTCCATTTTGTGCAAATTAAATTGCATGCACATGTCTATTTTTTTTTTTATTATATCTATATTTGTTTTTTTTTTTATTTTGTGCAACAACGCCTGACAGCAATTTCAAATACAATTTATTCGAAAAAGAAAAATTAAATTCAATATGCAAAAGAAACCAATTAAATTTATCTAAAACTCAAACCAAACAACACACAACATTGAAACGAAGCTATAAAATTGAAGTCAATTTAACAAAATGCAATTGAAATAATTTCTACTCTTTACAGAACTGCGCCACAACATATGCAATACAATTCAAAACAATTTTACACAAGCAAACAAAAAATAACGTTTGTAAAAAACTAGAAGTGAAATTTTGTTGACACTTTGCGCTGAGTTGATTTTTGTTTGGCTGTGTATATGTGTGTCTGTGCTTTTTTTAAATGCTATTTTTCAACACCTCTCGAGTGTAACCAAGTTCAAATCTTTTGTGCGCCACAACATATGCAATAAAAAAATTTAAATTGTTCGAATGTAGCGAAAAATACAAGCTTGAATGGGTATGAGTTGAATACAAAGTGACTACATTGGGGAGAGCTATGTGCGGCACATGAGTGGGGGGAGGGGAAAGTGAATTTAATAGAGTAACGGTTAGCTAAAATATAGCGAATGTATGTAGAGCTCGTAACGGTCTTCCGCTGGTTTTGTCATGTATGAATAAATGAAAAAGTACTGTTGCTTTCACTGCTGCCCTCTATGTGTGACATATTGGCCATAGCTGACGATGATTGATAGCGTTGAAAACACTCATACATATAAACATACGCAAATCACAAATGGTATACACTTCCACACACTCTCTGACACACACACACACGCAGCCTCAAGTTTATATCAAAATAAACAATGTATTGCATAAACAATTTTTATTCGATGTATAGAAAAAATATATATATATTTTTCATGTTTTTCCATATGTTGTCTATTGTTATTTATATTGTTGTAGTTGTTATTATATTGGTTGTTTCGCAGTTGTTTTTATGTCACAAAACAGCTTTTTGCTGGCTTAGTACATCAAAACTGAGTATTTCACAGAACAAGCTCTTTGTGCGTTTCATTTAGTATTGCCTACTTTTAGGCATGATATACAAAGACATTTTAGGCTTTAATCAGTAAAACAGCATGAATTAGAATAAGAGTTTTAACAAAAGTATCGACAGCAATAATATGAACATGCATTAGCGTTGGGCAGTTGCATTAAAAAGTTTACAGACATCAAGAGAAGCCATATTATTCTGGTATTCTGAAAACTATCCAGCACACTCTACTTGTTTATCACACATGTACATATGTTTTAAATCATATATATATATTTACATGAGGTTGTATATAAACATTGTTTATGTTTGTAATTTTTTGTTGCTGCTACCGGAAATAATGTTATTTTTATGCACACAAAACTATTGCTTCTATTGTATTCTGTTTAAATGTAGTTTTTTGTATGTTTTCTCTCATATTTATACATTGTTGTTTTTTCAATTCTGCAGCTTTTTTTATCATATATTTTCCATTAGTTCAGTTCAGTTCTGGTTTTTTGTTTTTTGTTGTTGTATATTTTAGAAAAAACTTACCGCAGAAAAACTACTTTATGTGGATTGCAATATTTTTATTTGTAGCTGTTATTATTGTGGTTGAATGTTTTTGTGTGTAATTTTTTTTTTCGGCTTGCATAATTGAAAGCATACCTAAACATTAAAATTTTTTTATTTAAACTATAACAAAATGTATTTAATTTATAAATTTTTCATAGTTAATGTATCATTAATGTAGAATAAAATTAAAAAAAATGTCGTTTTGTGGCTTGCGGCAAAACGTTTAAAATTAATTTATTATTAATAACAAACCTTGGCAATTTATCTTTAAATTTTTTTATAGTTAAATTAATATGTTGAACTTTAAATTAATGTAATACTTTAAATTTTTGTGTTTTAATATCTAAACCAATTTGATTTGACCCATTTTGTAGGCTTCAGCTCTTGATAAAGAACTAGCTAGTTTAGAATTAAATTCCAATTTTTACTGTTTTTGATGACGTCACTTTTAAGGTTTGGTATGGTTTGAAATTGGTGGCCGCGGCATGCAAGTTATGTGTGTGGCTTAGCATGCTCGGAGCCCGGGTTCGATCCCCAGCCGTGGCGAAAAGTTTTTTCAATAAAAAATTATTCTGATCGGTCACCACCTCTCTGCAGACAATGGCAGAGTAAATACCTCAGAGAGTAAATAATGCCATGTAAAGCTTCTTGAGAGCATGAACTTTAGCCGTTCAGAGTCGACATAAAACATGTAGGTCCAGTTCTCGGTCAATTGTGTGCAAACATTTAATAACACACACAACACAATTGACCATAAGAAGCTCGGTCAAAGTCCTTTTAAGGGCTGAAATGGCCAATTTGTTTTTTTTATGGTTTGAAATTTGATCATTAAGTATTAAAAAAATCCTGACAGTCTGTTATATATTCTTTTGAAATACTATCGCAGCCAAAGAGGTCTTAAATGCCCATACTGCACAAAAAGTATTTCAGTCCAACAAAGACTCTAAGCAAATATCAAAAGAAATTCACAGATGCTTCAAGGATTTATAGGAACTAGTATCGCCTGTGGTCGAAATTCGACCAATTTTTTGTTCTGCATATAATGATATATGCAGAAAAATACAACAAAGCTCTGTTATTCTTTACAACAGCAATCTACAACCTGTGTTGGCTACAACAGCGGTGTTTAACAGAGCTTTCTGACAAAAACCCATTGGGAAAAAGGTTTTTTTAGGTTCCTTCATTTAACCTATCGTAATGACATCAAATTCGAATAAAAATATTCTGCACTTCTTATCAAAAATACCTTTCCATCGATATAAGTAATATGTAAATATATTGACATTTCCCAGTGAAAAGTGTACCCAAAACTTTTTGTTTGCGTATTAATATATAGAAGATATGCAGACAAAGCGATATGGTTAAAATAAGTTCGAGGCAATAACTTTTAATTGATTGGAGATATAAAGTTATTTCCTTCAAAGAAATTTTAAATTTTATTAATTTTTTAAAAATTAGCAAAAACAACGTCTTAAAAAAATTTAATCCTTTCAAAGAGATCATATCGGGTAGCCTTGATTTTTTTGTTTGCACGGATAGTTTAGTAATTAAGTGGCAAAACAAAATAAATTCACCTAAAATGCGCTAAAGGTTTTGAAAGAAAATCAAAAATAAAAATTTGAGCTTTTATTTTTTACAACAGAAATCAGTTTTACCCTATATTTTACGAAAAGATCAAAGCGGACGACAAAGTTTGCCGAGATTGTTGAAATAAGTTCGAGGCTATTACTTTTAATTGTTGGAGACATATATCAATTGCTTTAAAGAAATTATTTTAAAATTTAATTATTTTTTAAGAAAAAGAAAAGATTTAATAAAAATTTAAAATTTTCAAAACAATTATAAGGGGAGCCTTGATTTTTTTATCTCACGGACAGTTTGTTAATTTAGTGTCAATACAAAATAAATGCACCTTAAATCTAAAAAAAAATGCAGATTTCAGTTCATTTAAGTTAAACTATAATTGTGTATGGGCGCAGCAGTCGCACAAAATTCATACGAATTCATGCTAGTAGTGCTGACATTGCCTAATGGGCAGTAAAACTTATCACATTTATGCAAAAAAAAAAACACAGTTCATGTGTCAAATTTCGATCTTCGAAATTCTGAACTTCAGCTCGCCCTGAGAGAAAGAAAAAATGGTAAAAATTAGGCGCGCTTTTTCAGCAGTTTTTTTTTTACTCTGATGTGGCAGAATTTCATTCTGTTCAAGAAGAGTAAAAATGAGAAAAAGCATTATCAACAACAATACGACACAGCTCTGTTAATCTCTGTCCATCTCACTGTTACGCTCGCAATTACTTTTCTTTCTGTTGGCTACAACAGCGATGTTTAACAGAGCTATGTCGGCATTTATTTTGATGTTTTTTCTGAAAAAACCCATTGGGAAAAAGGTGTTTTTAGGTTTTCTTCGATTTACCTACCGTAATGATATCCAATTCGAATAAAAATAATATTCTGCACTTCTATTCAAAAATACCTTTCCATCGATATTGTAAATATGTATTATGTAAATATATATTGATATTAGCACAGTTAAAAGTGTACCCAAAACTTTTTGTTTGCGTATTAATATATAAGAATGATGCATTTTTGTCCAAATCCTCCTAGGAATTCATTAAAATTCCAATACAATTGCATTGAAACCGATCGAATCAACAATTTTTCTCCATGAAATCATCTATTTCCATCCATATGCTTCATTGAATTCATAAAAGTTCCAATGACTTATCCGTAACCTCCTCTGATCATTTCATTGCATCCGATTGGTCAAAGAGTCATAATTTTTGTTCAAACGCTCTAAAGAATCCATAACTGTTCCAATGAAACACCTGTGACCTGAGATATTCCAAGAAAGAAAGAGTTGCATCCCCCCTTCATTTGTTATGTTGCTCGAATTTTTATACTCGCACTCATACGCACACATTACGTGAGGATTTCTACCAAATCACTCTACTCTCAAACGAATATAGAAATAATGAAAAAATGTGGAATTTGTTATCAATGTTATCAATAAAACAATTGAATCCAAGTTGAAAATGCTTAAAAGTTTTTGTAGGTGTCACCATTTGCAACATAGAACAAACTTAAGCAGGGGAACTCCTCTCGTTGCGTCAGCGCTACGATAAATAAATCGTTCACTACGATTTCATAGGTTTAATTCATTAAAAAAAATATCATTAAAAAAGTCATTCTCACATTTTTAACACACAGGAATGTGCACAGGTAACACTAAATATATAATAAGTTTGAAAAAAGTAAAAAAAAAAAATATTTTCAAAAATTCTGGTTTTTGCAAAAACTGTTTGACTAATAATTAAAACGAGTTTATACAAAAGAAATGTTATAAAAAAGATAAAATTTATCCTCAAACTTTTTACTGTGTAGCTTATAAACTTTAAACGCGTTTTTCTCAAAACTACATTTTCAAAGTCCGTGTTCACACTGAGAAAACTGTGCGCCTCTAACGTTTATTTTCATTTCAAAAACGGACATTTTAAAATAAGCTTCTAAAACTTTCGTTTGATTATCTATAATAAGTATTTTAACATGAGTTTTTAAAACGTTCGTTTGATAGTTTAAAATGAAAATTTCGAAAATTGCATGTAATTCTTCTAAAATTTTAATTTTGAAATATCAAAGGAACGTTTTCCTAGCTAATGTTAAAATGTTTATTATAGAAAATCAAACGAACGTTTTAGAAGCTCATTTTAAAATATCCGTTTTTGAAATGAAAATAAACGTTAGAGGAGCAAAATCTGGGTTAAACGTTTTCAAAAGTAGCTCGCTACCTGCTTTTCGTGCTATGAAACGTTTTCACAGTTTTCTCTGTGCACTGCCATTTAAAAACACTTGACCGATTCATTTAAAACTTGGTTCACATTTTCTACACATAAAATGCCTCCCCCCCAACGCTTAATTTGATTTTTTTTTACATAAAGGGGTTTTCCCACCCACAAAATTGCGGAATTTTTCGTGGAAAATAGCAGTTTACACTTCAGATGGCTACCAAAAATTTTTACATGAAAAAACAAATCATCAAAGAACGTTGGGGGGAGGATTTGATGATACTTTGACTAAATTTTAATGGTTTTTGATTTCCAGGAAAAGCTCTGTCACGGCTTGTTTTTCAATATTTCAATATTCCGGGAAAAAAATTACAGAATATTGGTAAAAATACACTTAATAATTTACGAAAGGTTTTAATAAATTTGCTCATACTCAAAAAAAAAAATTCAGTGTTTTTTTCTATGCTGAAACCCTTACACCCTCCTTAAACATGCTTATGATATGTCTACACAGGGAGCTAAGTTTGACTTACCAGTGCAAGGCTTAACTCAGTTTGCACTTGTAACTTGAACATGCCTTGTTTTGTTTTTGATGAGCAAATCGGCGTACACCATAGCTGTCTCGGAATTATAAAATTCCACGATTATAAAATTATTTTGTACATTTTTTAACATTTTGCACCAAGTGGTGACCGGAGGCTTCTTTGGTGTGCACCGATTTGCTCCTCTTCTCAATACACATTTTCGTTAAAATTCTTTTTAGTTAAGCTTGCCTTTTTCTTTATTGTTGGGCTAGTATAACTTGCGTCCTATAAAGTTTTATTAAAAAAGTTATTTTCCAGCGAAAACTTAAAATTTTCCAAAAGTGCGTTGTGCCAGCGACACTAATCCAATCAGCAATCACTAATCGAATGAACACCTGCTCAACAGTTTTTTGGTTAACGCTAAAGCAGAATGTTCATTCTATTCAGGCTACCAGTGTGTTCAAGGAGAGTGAAATTGAGAAAAAGCCTTTACAACAACAATACGACACAGCTCTGTTAATCTCACTGTTACGCTCGCATTTACTCTTCTTTCTGGAGGCTACAACAGCGATGCTTAACAGAGCTTTGACGCATATTTTGATGTTTTTTCTGATAAAACCCATTGGGAAAAAGGTGTTTTTACGTTTCCTTCAATTAACCTATCTTAATGACATCCTATTCAAATAAAAATATTATTCTGCACTTCTACTCAAAAATACCTTTCCATCGATATAAGTATTATGTAAATATATTGACATTAACACAGTTAAAAGTGTACCCAAAACTTTTTGTTTGCGTATTAATATATAGATATGATGATATACTTATTCATAAGTTTCAGGAATTTCATGATTTCATAAGTCATGGTCACAGAAATATTCAGATACATTTAAGAGTTCTGCTGAATATGATATAACGGCAGGAAAAACTAAACGCGTTTTACAAAATCCTTTAGCTTGCATACCTCAATAATAATATTCACTTTTCACATATTATAAAAAATAAAACTGTTCTATTAATGTATTATGTTTATTGTTTTTACGCTAAAAAGAATTATACTATTTAGAAATAATGATTCGTAAACATTGAAAACTTAAACTTATATTTGAGCTAAGACTGTGGCTACATCCTTGCAACCTCTGACAGAAAATATCGCCATTAAAAACTTATTTTATGGAGATACATACATAATTCGAAAAAAACAAGTAAAGAAAGCCTAAAGTCGGTCTAGGCCGACTATGAAATACCCTAAAGTTTCATTCCTGTAGCTCACAGTTAATGCCTTTCGCTATGGGACGTGAGCGTGTTCATGGACGGATGACTGCCAATTTTTGAACACACCTTAGATTTGGTATAATATACACACATACCAAATTTGATCTCTCTATGACAAACATAATCTAATTTATTCAGTTTTAAACTTTTTGGGATGTATGGGAGGTAGGCATGTCCATGGGCGGATGACGTCCATTTTCCAAAGCCATCTTTGTTTTGTCATAAAAAACATACGTGTCAAATTTTATCTCTGTAGGTTAAACAGAGGCTTATTTATTGCGTTTTAAATTTTTGGGTTGTATGGGAGGTGGGTGTGTCCATGAGCGGATGACATCCATTTTTCGAAGACATATTTGTGTTTGTATAAAACACATACATATCAGCTTTTATTGTTGTAGGTTAAATATGAGTTTATTTATGCAGTTTTCAGTATTTGCGTTGTATGGTAGGTAGGCGTATCCATGGGCGGATGATGTCCATTTTCCAAAACCGTCTTTATTTTATCATAAAAAATATACGGTCCAAATTTTGTCTCTATAGGCTTAACATAGGCTTATTTATTGCGTTTTCAATGTTTAGGTTATATGGGAGGTGGGCGTGTCCGTAGCCGTATGACACCCATTTTCTGAAGACATCTTAGTTTTGATATAAGACACGTACACACCAAATTTTGTTGTTGTAGTGTAATTATGAGCTGATTTATGCAGTTTTTAATTTTTGCGTTGCATGGAAGGTAGGCGTGTCCGTGGGCGGATTCCAAAAATATTGCAGATCCTTGAGTCTATGTGACTATGAGTACCAAGTTTCATCTAATTATCTCAACTCCTTCTTCTTATCCTGTGTTTACGGACAACACACAGACGGACGGACGGACGGACGGACTAAATTTTAAACTTTTTTGGATTACATATAGGACACGACCAAAAAAAGATTATTTTTTAATCCAATGAAAAGTTTTAAATTTTTCAATCCAAAAAAGATTTATTTTTAATCCGCAAAAAGTTTAAAATTTCTTAATCCAAAAAGGAATAATTATTAATCCGCAGAAAGTTTAAAATCTTATAATCCAAAAAGGATTAGATTTTAGTCCAAAAAAGTTTAATATATTGTTATCCGAAAAGGAATACTATTTAATCCACAAAAGTGATTACACCGTTTACTGTAATAATGTATATAAAAATATTTTGGTTCAGATTTTAATAACAATTCTTTTCATTTAATTAACAATAAATTTCGAATGCTTTAACAACATTTAGAATTATATGTAGCTTAACTTTCGTAGTAGTAGTAGTAGTTTTCAATCTTATACCTGAATTACAATGCGGCAATGGCAGCATCAGTGGCAATGGCATTGATCAGCTGTTATTTTAGGAATACTGTTGTTCAATGATGAAACTTTTATAACAGCTGTGGCAGTAAGCAGTACTGCCGAGGTAAGTCCTATTTCTAAATTCACTGCCTACATGCAAATAATTAAACTACTAAGAAAAATTCCACATTCACTGCTTTTGATGCTGACGCTGTCACTGCTAGATTGTTTTTTGCAGCCAGTAATATACAAAACAGCTGATCACTGCCGCTGCCACTGACACAGCTGCTGCCACTGCCACTCCTGCATTGTAATTCAGCTATTTAATAACATAAATACTTTTTCCTGAAAATACTACCTTAATGCAAATTTGTAGTCTAAAAATAGTCTTAAACTTAAACTTTTTCGGATTAAAAAAAATTAAACTAAAATATGGAATAAAAATTAGTACTTTTAGGATTAAAAATTCCTTGAAACCAAAGTTTGGATTAAAAACTAGTCCAAAATTTTTAACCGTGTAGCATTCGCATAAGAGTCCAACGATTATCCAACGAACCATGCTCTTGCATGTTGATGAGGAAGCAAAATTATATTTTTTTATTTTTTTTTTTTTATTTTAACTGTTTTATTTTTTCGCATGCTTCTGGTTATCAGATCAGTCAGGTTGAAGTAGCGTGGATCAGGTTAAAAATATGTGGCTGAGACTTCTAACCAAATTGATCAGGCAAGATAAACGTAGGTCAGGTAAGTGCATTTCTCCTCGATTGTCTGAATTTGGTATTCTTGCAAAGCTAATAAATTTTTGCAGGATGACACTGAGCAACTCTAGCAACACTGTGAAATTCGGGATGGCCCTCCCACTTCCGTTCGATTTCAAGCGGTGATTCAAACAAGGTGCAATCTTTCAAATCTAGTAATGGAGAAGATCATTTGAGCTGCCTATCTGAGATGCTTTGGCATAATATTCCGTTAGAGTGTCATGCTGCTGGCGTGTGCTGATGATATTGACATCATCGGCTATATTATGCGAGAAGTCAGTGCAGCGTTATCCACAGAAAAAGATTCGTGCCGAATAAGTCTTGCACTGATCGTAAATAAAACGAAGTATCCTGTGTCAACAAGCAAACAGTCAGAACGTCTTGGAAACCAAGTCACTGTTGAAAACCTAAATTTAAGTATTTAAATACTTCGTTTACCTGGGATCCAGCATTCACTCCTTCAATGATAGCAGTATTGAGATTAAACGAAAAATTGCTCTTGCCACTAGATATTTCTTTGGGGTCAGTGGTTAATTGAGAAATTGAGACCACTGTTGACGAACAAACTCTCGATCTATTAGGCATTAATATTGCCAACCTACTATATGCATCATAAACCAGTACTTTGAGCAACTGTGATAAAAGGACTTTGGAGCGATCGAGAGGAAAATACTTCGCAAGATCTATGGTCCAATCCGTGTCAATGGCGAGTACCGTTTACGATGGAATCACGAGCTATATAAGCTGTATTCCGACATCGATATAGTAGTCAAATGTATTAAAATTGAGCTTTGCTGGATGGGTTATTTCGAGAGAATAAGCGACGATGCTCCATGGAAAAAATTATTCAATTTGGTACCCAGTGGCGATCAGCGTAGATGAGAAAGACCGCATCTCCGTTTTGAAAGACCTGGTATTGAATAACCTCTCAAAGTTTGGAGTTTCCAACTGCCGCCAGCAAGCGCACGACAAAAGAGGCTAGCGCAAATTTTTAAACCAGGCCAAAACCGACCAATGGTTGTAAGCGACAGCTAAGTAAATAAATAAGTATGTTTATTTTTCAGTCCACTAGAAAAAGTTTCTTACTGAGTTAATTTGTATTTCCAAATTTATCTAAAAACAAAAAAAAAACCAACAATTAGAAGGCAATTCACAAAACCAATTTAGTTCCCTAAGGGCTCTTACAACAATTTTTGCTAAAACATTTTGACATTATTAATGAGAGGCTTACAAAATTACGGTAAAAGGTATTGAATTGAAAATTTTTGTATATTTTGAAAGAAGTTCTTAAGTTTGAAATATGTTTTAATATTCTTGTAATTTTCTTCATCTTCACCAAGAAAAAAAGTCAGCTGGCAAGATAACGCAAAAGCTAATCGGCCGATAGATTTTCGTGTCAATTTATTGTGACATCAATATTTTTTTCTTTCATGGTCTGCAATGTTGTCTGCATATACTTTATCTCTAAATTTTAATTTGTTACATTTTGATTTCCGTGAGTTACGACATTTTGTGTTACGAGTAAAAAAAAAAGATTGAAAAAATTGTCTGTCAATATTAACTTTTACGGGAACTTTTCTAATTTTGTACATATTTTCCATCAACGAAATATTTCGCCCCACCAAGGGAACCTTTTTCATGAAGCTTCAAAGATTTATTATGACGAAGAAATGACGTCACTAGAAATAATAATTTAATATTTCCTGAAAAATATAAAAAAATGTTTAATTCAATAACTGTAACCGTTTCCTATTTAATCCTATTATAAAAAACACACTAATTTCTCCAAAAATAAATATAAGTTTACTTAATTTTACTTGATATAATTGAGTGTTTCAAGTTTTATTTCTAAAACGTTGTAATAAAATATTCTGTTAAACTTATCATATCATTAATTCTTTACCAATAAATTTATTGCGAAAACTTGAGTTATCGCCATGGTTGCTCAACAAACACATCCTAATTTGTACTTTAATTCAATAAATTTTAAGCAAACGTTGCAAATATAAAAATAGATGGCATACTTTTGGGGCGTATTTAGTGCAGCAAAAATAGCAGCGCTGTCATTGACAAGTATGCGAAAGCATATTATTTGAAGCTTAACACGAAAAGCTAGCTATTCACAACTTATTGCTTAGAAAAAAAAAAGCAGAAGAAAAACAACAAAATAATGCTGACTGCAATTGACATTTTTGCACAGCAGCAACATGCTGTCGCCCGATATGGATGGCATTTTTATTAGAAAATCTATCACATAAGGTTTTTCTCTGTCAGCAGCTCTTCGCTAAGAACAAAACAAATATTTCAAATAAATCTAGCAAATGTTTGCGTTTTTCTGAAGTTTGTTTTTTCAAATATTTTTTTTTTTTTTTTGTATATTTTTCCATCATTTTTGCTGCAACGAATGTAGGTCGGTGGCTAAAGTAGCAGCTTTGGCCATTTGACAGCAACGCGTGTAGCACAACAACACCTATAACAAGAACGATGCCTGCAAGTAGCACAAGCAAATGCGCTTATAATGCTGCAAGGTTTTTTTTTTTAATATATTCTTGTTTTTTGCCAGCCAATATAATCGATAACCCATGCAATACAGCGCCCTAAAAGGCGACAACATTTTTGTTGCAGCCCTCTTTCGCATGCACTTCAGCTTCAAGGTAAAAGTCAAAATTTCATTGCAGCATTTGCGGTGCTTGCCAATTTTTGTTTTTTTTTTTTTTTTTTTCTAAAGCAAAAACATGCTGTAGCTTTAAGCAATAAAAATAATATTGAGCTTAAGTGAATTTCGAAAATTGTGTGGAACAGAGTCAATTCTGCAGAAGAATCAAAAACAAATGAAGTATAAGAAGAAAGCAGCATGAGTATCATGATGATAGAAACGATAGAAGTCAAGAAGAAAAAATAAATAAATATAAAACAACAGCAAATAAAAACAGCAACATGGCGCCCAAACATATAACGTCGAGCTATACGAAACTGCTTCAGCTGCTTCTTTAACTTTTTCTACTTTTACCAGTTATTCTTGTGCTTCTTCTTATTCCGTTCTCACTGTTACATGCTTGCTGCTATGGGCCATGGTCGCTGCCAAAGCTTGCACTGCTGCCGTTTGTCTACCGGATGTCCAGGGAATATATATTTCTCCAAAATTTATGGTCAACATCATCGTCTTGAATGGCGCGTATTTATATTGCGCCTGGCTTGCATTATGTGCAGCCTTCAGTTGTGTGGGTGTGTCAGTCCACATCCAACAGTCGGCGCCAAATTGTTGCTGAGCGTTTTGTGTTATATTTCCACTTTTATTTTGTGTTTCTTGGCAATAGAGTGTGTGTTTGTGTGTGTGTATGTGTGTGTGTGTGTGTGTATCAGTAGTCCAGTAAATGCTATAAAATATTTTGCAATTTGATATATTTAGCAAAGAAAACGTTGCGAATTGTAAGGAAAATATTAGCCACGCGGGAAAATGAGGGTTCTAGTTCTAGATATACAGGGTGATAATGTTTTGTAAGTACGATAATAATTTTTAAATATTGAGTGCGTGAACTATTGTTGTTTGCTTTTGATTATTAAGCTTTGGAAGTATTCAAAAAAGTCATAGAATAATTTGTTAAGAATACATAACCTTATCATCCCCCAATACCCAGTGACAATCCCAAGAAGAAACATTATTATCTACACAAGATGCAGACTTGCCCACACAAGGATAACGCACCAACATTTACTTAGTCGAAACAGCCTCCCAACCTGCCATTTTTGTAACACTGAGTACCTCACCCTACAACACATCTTTGAAGATTGCCAAGCAATCGGCTACATTCGGCAAGATCTTGGAAATCCGGACATCAACGGCCTGCTTAAAGACGTGAACATAGATAACATTAAGCTATTTATAAAATTCATTACGAAACTAAATCTTTACTTTGATATATAACTTCAAAATTTATAATCATAACTTTTTACCTCTCTGCAAAAATTACTATTATAAGCTTAAGGCCTCAGTCGCTATAGCTAGATTTTAAGTAGTAGAAATGTAATTCATTTACTTTTTACTTATAATTAAAAAAAAAAAAAAAAAAAAAAGGATACATAATTAACATTAAAAATATATAGGCGCCAAAAACCAATAACTTCCTCAGCAGCAGTGCGCATGGAGTGGGATAAATGCGCCCAAAGTCCGCCAGCGTCATCGAGTTCAAGTAAGGTTGGTTGAGCTTAACCGAGAGTTGAGCGGAGTAGGTCTCGGCGGTTCGTTGTGATAGCAGCTTATCGACATCAAGCTTTCGCTGCCTGAACGTATATTCTTCGCATTGCACAATCGCATGTGGATCTTGGCTGCAACAAAATAATGGTCGGAGTCAATATTGACTCCCCGAAATGTGCGCACATCCAATACGCTTAAAGCGTACCTTCCGTCGATCACAAAATGATCAATTTGGTTTCGTGTTTTTTTGATCTACGGACAGCCAGGTGGCCTTGTGAATATCGAGGTGTTCGAATTTGGTGCTACTTACTACCATGTTTTGCGGCGCGGTAAAGTCGATCAGTCTTAAACCGTTGTTCGAAGTGGACTGGTGGAGACTGAACTGACCAACTGAACTGAGCCAAAAATACCTTATTTTCCGACCTTTGCGTTGAAATCGCCGAGGAAGTCCTCTAGGCTCGCGAATAAAGTGTCGTTGACAGCATCGTCCTTTTCCTCTGTCGGAGCATGTGCGCACATTAGGCTTATATGGAAGAATTTCGCCTGGATGCGGATTGTGGCCAGCTTTTCGTTTACTATCGTTTCTATCAGCTATAGTAGATATAGCAGTCTTCTCTCTTAGAACAACCTTGTCCTTTTTATCGCATCTCCTGGAAGGCTGCAATATCAGCCTTTAATTTTACGAGGGCTTCCGCCAATTGGACAGAAACACCTTTCCTATAAAGGGTTCGGACATTCCAGGTGCATATCCACAAATCATTGTCCGTTTTTCGTTTGCGGTGGTCGTCAACGTAGTGGGTGTTCATATCCGAGGCTGTTTTAGTTTTCATTGGGAAGTCATAATGTGGTGGAGTCTCAATCCCTACGCATATTCCGTTTTTATGGTCTTGTAAAGACCCCTCAAGTTTATAGTCTAGACGAGACAGGGAGTTTTGGACAGGAGCTCTGACTCGCCTTGACAGTCCCAGTTGCGGGCTATGTGGTTTTTTCGATCAAGACGCAGTGCATGTCCAGCACTACACCCTTCCACACCTTATTTGGTCCCCGCTACCTGTCCGGGACTGCAAAAAGCGGCTAACCACTATATCTAGAGGCCTCCCACTATCCGCAACTTGTAACCTGTCTGGCAGCTTGTGGCTCAGTTCCCGCAGATTTCCCATAGAATCTACGGTACCGGACGGTAAATGATTAATAGCCGTTATATTTCACTTCACTACTTCCACAATTAAACATTTCTTTGCAAGCCTTGAACTATTGGTTTCTTCCTATTGCCAAGAACTTTTCCAATTCACAATATGTAAGGGAATTCTTTTATCCACTTTTTCATTAACTTTGTTTTACGAACTGCTCATTGCTCTCGACTTTCTATAACCGATATTCTTGTATTATATTGCAAACATTTTCGTCAAAAAATACCTGTCTTACCTATAAAAAATTATCTCATTTAGGGAAATTTACCTCAATCTGGCAACTGTGGTTCTAGTACACACAAGAAAATTTCGCCATGGCAAGTACAGTAGCGAGTTCAAATATGAAATCAGCATCATACATTCGACCGTCAACTGCGTTACGTTTTTGAATGTAGAACTTACCAAAAACCAGTATGAATGAATAAAATATGTTCTCCAAAGAAATGGGTATGACATTTTATCACCTTATATGAAGGTTGCAGAAGAGAAGAAAAAATGCTATCCCGTTGAAATACAAATATCGGTTAAGGATGCTTCTGTTAGCTCGCAAAGTTTGTTGGATCCTACTATAAGGCGTCTTCTTCAAACATTTTCAGACGAACCGACAAAGTGGGGCTGTGATGGGACTTCTGGTCATAAAGAACATAATAAAATTTTACAAACTGATATTATACTAAAAATATCAATGGTGCCTTGAACTTTCGTCGAGTACTGAAGAGGAATACTGGCGTAGTTAATAAAAGCCCATCATAAAACAGGTACTGTCATCAGATTTCGAATTTGCTAAGGAAACAAAAGAAAAAGTCTTGAGAATTGTTGAGAAAATGAAGGCAGATATTTGTGCTTTGGAAAAGACAGAGGTCATAGTATGCAGCAAATTAAACAAAATTAAGTGTTTACAATTGAGCCCAACGGCTGAAATGGTAACAAATATTTCTTCATCTGCAATTTGTTATATTTGAAAAACGAAACGCTAGGAAATAATTTGGACATAGTTTTAGAATATTGATAACGGTGCTTGTAAATTGGCTATTACATCATTACATGCTCGAATAAAATTTATGAAATGCATACTCCATGTTGTCTATAATATGACCTTTAAAAAGTGGTCTGCACTTAAGTTACTGTAAAAGGAAAAAAAAAAACACTGAATTCAGACGGCAGAAAAATAACATTAATCAACAAGGAACTGGATCTTCGAACGACGGCAATATTTCGAGGCGTTTTTTCTCCAACCCTTTACTCGTTGCAGATATCACAGGAGTTGATAAAGAACTTATACATAGCGAACTAGTATTCTGAAGCATTCTGGAGATAATAACATATGGTCGAAAAATAAATACTGCCATGTTTTAAAAATTTGCTTGGGATGCGGCTAAGCTTTTTGTTTAAAAATACAACTGGTACTTAATGTCCAAGAAAAATAGAAAACAAGATAGCGACAAGAGAGCTTAAAAAAGTTGCACAGCTGTGCGCATCTCGTCACGAAATACCAACAACTGACTGTTTCATATATGTGTGATTGTGTGTTTGCTTGATTGTGAGAGAAGGAGATACAGCTGAATTGTACGTCAGATCATGGTTGAATAACAAGGTTGCTTCAAAACTGACTGTGCTCTCTTTCGCATATTCGAAAGTGTCAAAATCAACTGGCTGTTGAAAAAAATAACAGCAACAACAACAGCTGAAGCAGTTCGCTTTGACATTTGCGGCAGTCGCGCTCTCCGTGTTGCGGCTACCTTATTCAGTGTACCCTGCGTCAGATCTGTTGTGACGAAGCAACTCATGCGCATGTTGCAATCTGTAATTTATCATTCTTGCTTCATGTTTGTGACTGTTCATAAAATTCTTGTAAATGGAAATGTATAGCCTGTTTCAAAAGAGAAGAACATTTTCGCGCATGTTTGAGAATAAGAAAATAATTTTGAGAGCGTTTTTCAGTCTGATTGGTCGACATTAAAAAAAAAATTGAATATTCTCTGAGCAGAAAAATAAATGAAAAAAATTAATGTATATTCCTGAATTTTGTTGATCATCGCAACTGCGCTGTGTTAGTAAAAAAAACAAATTGGCCATTTCAGCCCTTGAAAGGACTTTGACCGAGCTTCTTATGATCAATTGTGTTGTGTGTGTTATTAAATGTTTGCACACAATTGACCGAGAACTGGACCTACATGTTTTATGCCGACTCCGAACGGCTAAAGTTCATGTTCTCAAGAAGCTTTACATGGCATTATTTACTCTCTGAGGTTTGCCATTGTCTGCAGAGAGGTGGTGACCGATCAGAAAAATTTTGTATTGAAAAAACTTTTCGCCGCGGCTGGGGATCGAACCCAAAATTGAAAAAATGGGGGGCGTCAAAAAATAATTTGTTAGCCAAAATTTCACTTCACAATTTTTTCTTGAGAAAATTATTTATTTTTTATGTAATTTGTATTTGATTTCTCTCTTGAGATGCAGGTTGCTGCCGTCGGTGCAAAACCGTACTTGTGCGATCATTTGTTCTGAATGTTTGCGCATTTAAATATATAGAAAAATAGTAAAAAAAATTAAAAAAAAAGCATAAAGTTCAGCGAACAGTACAAAAAGAGCAAGAAATTACGCTTTTAAAAAATTTTCAAGCCTTAAAAATAATTTCTCACTGCGCATCGAAAAATGAAACTAAAAAATGTTCTTCTCTTTTTTAACGGGAAATAAAAAGTGATGCAGATGTACTCTGGTATGCTCTTTAGAAAACAACCGAAACAACCGGAAGTATAGCTTGATATTTTTCACAAAGTGTAACACTTCTGACGTTTTTTTATCGCTAATTTGTTTCATCTTATCCTTTATTAAGTATTATAAACCTTTATTAAGTATTACAAGACATAAACCAAATAAAAAACTTTTAGAGTAAGATGATGTGGTTAAAGAAATTATAGTTGGTCAAGAAAATGTTTGAATATTTGTGGTTAATTTTATTTAAAATAAAAAGTTCTAAGTAGCGCCACCCTCAATTAATAAAATTCATATTTTAAGACACAAGTATCTACTTTCTGTTTTTTCGTGAGCACATGTTACTCGCTATATGCTGAGGAAGTTATGAAAGTTGAAAAAATTGAGTTTTTGCAAAAAATTTAAAATTATCTATGGAAAAATATTACAAAATTTCTTTGCAACTTAGTCCACTTTCAGTACACTTAATAACTCTAATAACATAGCTTTCTGACAGAGTTTCTTAAAGAACGGCTTACAGGGTGCACAGTGGCGTAGATAGCATTTGGTTCTAGGAAGGGTCCAAAAAAAGTAATGAAAAACAATTGTCACTTTTGAAAATTCCATACACTTCATGGGTACTAGTTAAGTACAGATATTCTTGTAAGAGTACACATGGAAGGTATTGAATTTTCAAAAGTTACAATTGTTTCTTGCTA
Source organism: Tetanocera ferruginea (assembly GCA_958299015.1). Lineage (NCBI taxonomy): Eukaryota > Metazoa > Arthropoda > Insecta > Diptera > Sciomyzidae > Tetanocera > Tetanocera ferruginea. The sequence continues at coordinate 126,784,345 of OY282640.1, forward strand.
CCCACGAACTTTCCTTTTCGCTTTTGAGTTTTACCCTTAAAATTACTCAACACCCCCATGAAACCCATGAAACGCATGAAACTACCACACAAGTTTTCATGCTAAATTTATTGTTAAAGATTTTTTGGTTCTCACTTGTCCTCTTTATCATGTCGGTTATGGTTTGTTAAAAGGTCAAACTAAAAATTTTTTAAAAAAATTTAAAAAATTGTTTTTAAAACAAAAACTTTTGTTTTAAATTTAACTTGAAAAACAGTTGTGCTTGCATTAAATTTGTATTTTAAAATTTTTGTTTAGTTTTAAAGTATTTTTTTCTCCTCAGTGTACTTTTAATTTCATTTCAGCTCAGTTCATGAAAAATATTTGTAGGAGAAATGTTTTCACGTATATTTAAAGCACTAGTTTTTCTGTTTATTTTCACCAAAATCTATTAAGCTTAAGAAATAATAAATAAGAGACTTTGAAAACTCATATTTGTAAGTATGATTCCATTAAAAACTTTTATAAAAAAATCTGTAATTTTTGTTGAGAAAGTTTTCATTAAACATATCTCAAATAATTTCTAATCATATCATTGACAACAACTTTTTTATTTGGCTCATGGTTCTGTTCGGGGTCCAGACCCGTGGACCACCCCCATACCTAAGCCACTGCTTGTGCATGTACCTACCATATAAAACGATGTACAAAATTAATAGGTGTCCAAACGAGGTACCCCTTAGGAATGACCAATTTCAACAATTTTTAAATTATTTTTATGTGGCTTGAATTAAACAAGCATGCAAAGTTTTGATGTCGTAAAAGACCACACATTCTATTTTTTCCAACAAATATATGGAGCAATCCCACTGTGCACTGTGATGGATGACCCAACAATTCAATTTTTGGTTTGTAAAAAAGTCTTTGTTTAAGTAGATTTATGAGAGCTCACATTGGCTTAATGACGAATTAACGAAGAATTAATATGAATTTCTCCGATGTCTTGAAGCAAACAATTAGTCACGTATCATTAAAAATTGATCATTCAACTCTGTTTTAACGCTACTGACCGGTGGCAACAAACAAACAACCATTTGATTCGATGTGCTTCTTCGGCGAACTTTTGTTGGATTAAGTTTTAGACCCATTCGGCGTCTAGCCTGAAGAATCCTGCACTAAATTCGAGGAGAACATTAAAGAACATACTTCTCAGATCAGCAGCTCGGATGATCTGCATCATTAATTTAAAATGTCACACGACAAGGAATCTTCATGTCGGAAACCTCGTTTAGTATCACACGTTGGGGAGAAGTTCTTCCCGATGTTCACTGCGCTGCTGGTGTTACTCAGTGTCAGTTGCTTTGCAGTAATACCAAATTCGGGCATGGTGATGTAAAGGTGAGTCCTTATTAGACTACTTTGTAATCAACACAACCTACCAGATGGTGTATGTTGATTTTTTCTATATGGCCTTCTACTAGATTTGAAGCATCATAAATTTTAAGAAAGCTTATCTCGTGGTAGTTAGGGAAAATGGTAGGATCGCCTTTCTTGTGAATTGGGAAGAACACACACCAATCCTTTGGAATGCATTCTTCCGGTCGTAGTCTGCATAGAAGCTCGTGAATAGTCTGTAAAATTAAACAGAGCTTTGCCTCCGTGGTGACCGTGGCATGCAGGTTAAGTGTGTGGCTTAGCATGCTGGGAGCCCGGGTTCGATCCCCAGCCGCGGCGAAAACTTTTTTTCAATAAAAAATTTTTCTGATCGGTCACCACCTCTCTGCAGACAATGGCAAACCTCAGAGAGTAAATAATGCCATGTAAAGCTTCTTGAGAACATGAACTTTAGCCGTTCGGAGTCGGCATAAAACATGTAGGTCCAGTTCTCGGTCAATTGTGTGCAAACATTTAATAACACACACAACACAATTGATCATAAGAAGCTCGGTCAAAGTCCTTTCAAGGGCTGAAATGGCCAATTTGTTTTTTTTTTTTTTGTTTTTGCCTCCGTTTTGAAACAGCTAGGCCGGTAGGATATCGGCTCCTGTGACTTTTTGGTTTTTAAGCCAATCTTAAGCTTTTAAGACCTCGTTAAAATCGGGCAGCGGTACTTCAACGCAGTCATCCGTAATAAGGATTATCAGTATATCATCGTATTTAGCAGAATTGTTGTCAGCGTTACCATTAGGATGACTAGAGAAATGTTCCCTACACAACTTCACGTCAGGGTAGCCAGGGTATCTGTCACTAGAGTCCCATTTTTGTCATTGCAGAAAGAGGCCTTGGTTTTAAAACCATCGGCCAGGCGTCTTATCTTTTCAAAAATGTTTCAAGCCTCATTCCTGTTGCCACGCATCTTCATTTTCTCATATTCAGACTATTTTTCCTCTTGTGTTTTTGCAAAAGGCGTCTCTCCTCCCTCATATTCTCACGGTATCGCTCCATATAAGAAAATATGCGTCCACAGAGCGATTTGGAGAAGTGCTTTTTGAAGTAGGAGTGAGAGTTGCGTTTTTTTGCAGCTTGTCGACGGCTAGCTTTCTATGTGAAGGATCTTGGCTGCCTTAAGATAATGATAAGAGTCTGCAGTTGGCGCCATATTGAATTGTGAATGTATCTAATAAACTGGAGGAGTGCCTTTCGTCAATAAAAATGTGATCAAATGAATTGCGTGTTTTATGATCAGGGGACGGCCAGGTGGCCTAATATGCATTGTGGTGCTTAAATGTAGTGCTACTAAAGTAAAAAACAACAGACCAGAAAGCTTTTGCTTTGCTTCAGTGGCAGTGTTATTCATAGTTTTGCTGGAAATTTATGTTACATACTGTCACTTATTGGCTTTGTAACAAAAGTAGTTGAATTAAAAACGACTGTGGTGTGATCGATAAAAAAATATGAAAAGCTGTCACCTAGAGGTGGCACTGGGATTCACTGGAAAACATTCCCAAGGCATGTTTTACTTTATTTACATATTTATGGATTGTTGCCAAACGTAGATCGGTTACTTTAATTTCTAGACTTCAAATCAATTTTTAAGGCACATAACGATTTTTTATATAAGCCTTTTATAATAAATTTTTCTATATTTGGGGCCTTAAAGTAAATATTTTTACTTGTTAAGAATAAAAGGAAAAAACTCGACAAAATAGATTTAACAAATTCATTTCTATAACTTGTATAGATTGACTATTGTCAATGGCTTTCTTACATACATAAGCAATAAAGTAAACATTTCTAACTTTTATAAGCAATGAAGTTCATTATTAGACTTGTAATCTTTTGATTATTTTTAACAAATGAAGAACATTTCATGTCTAATATATTGCTTAATCTTCTTATTCTACCTTCAAACATGTTACATTTTTTCCAAGAATCTTTTCCAAATGACCCTGTTACATTTTGCAACAACTTTTCACTAACTAACTGCCGACTTGGTCTTCATTTCTTATTATGTGTTCTGCTTTGGCAGAAACACACTCAATTATATAACAAAGCGAAGAAACGAAACGATATATATATATATATAAATATCTATATAATTTTATATATGAATACATACACACCTAAATACATTAATATACAAGCCTGAAAGTATGCTGCTACATTGTCTAGGGTCAGTTACTGGCTCCAATTTCAGCCAGCCAACGCCAACTTCTTCAATTTCGTGTAATAAATCGTTTTGGATTTTCAAGTTGAAATTTTATAGCAAGTAAAAGCTGCGGGCGCTGAACAAAGAGCATCAAAGAGAAGGTTGGTCACTACATCAGTTGGAGCGTGATGACGATGCGGTGTGGTGGGAACGCAATGTTGTAAATTGAGATTGGAGTGCGGAAAGATATGAAATTTAAGCATTTTGCACAAACATAAACATGCAATGGAAGTGGCAACAAAGTAACAGATAACTGTACATGAGTAGTTAAATAAGGAAAGGAGCAGTGTGGGAAGTGGTGGGAATGAAGCGTATCAAATGGCTAGAGACAAAAAAAAAACACTTCAAAGTAGCTTGTAGTTGAAAAGCAACAGAAATCGTTGATTTGATATATTGTAGATTAAATTGCGTTAACAATTTTCTTTTTTTTTTTATTTGCACCAAGAGTCTTAAGCATGGGATTTACAAGAGGAATAAATCTTTTTTTAGAATAATTGAATGTCTGAATAAAATAGAAAGTAGGAAATATTTAACAGAGCGCTAATTTAATGGAAATAATGAACGAATTAAATTTTGTAAAAATTAAAACTTATTTTAATTTTATATGCAATATTTTCAAAGCCAATGAAATTATTTTTTAAAATTTTCAAGATGTAAATGGTTTTATTTATATTGACGTCACCTAAGCTGTTGCCAACTAAACGCTTTGCATATTTTATTAATTCAAGCGCTTTGTTAATTATCTGAAGATACAAGATGCGACACAAGTCGCACACAATTTCTAGTTCATTTTTATTAATACAAAAAAATTCCAAGAATTAGAAGTTGTGCTTAACCAAATCAGACCAACTACCAGGACTTGTCAAGCTTAACTATTCTCATTGCCGCTAAGAATAGAAAAGCTGGATGCTATTAAAACGCCTCTTGATGACAAAAGTTGCTAAATTGAGTCACTAAATTATAACAATTACCTTATTTTTCTGGCTTATTTTTTGCTTTTAAAGCTGAGAAACGAACTTGATAATAAAGGGCATTGAGAGGCATTTTATGTTGGTCTATTTTTATCATTTTCTTCTTCTTCGTGTGCTTCGTCTTTTGCTGATATACGTTTTTTTACAACTTATATATGCTTTTACTCTGCTTGAACTACGATAACTGAATTTTATGTTTATTTTTTTTGTTTTGTTTCTAACATTATTTTTTCTTTCCTTCATCCAAAATCTCAAGAGTCTAATTTATGGTTATCATTTGTTTGGCTAAAAGCAAAAGCAGTCAAGCAGACAGACGGACAAATCGAATGGTAGACAGACACACAGCCAAAGAGACGCTGGGTTATACAAAAAATATACAAGCTAGCAGGGTGTTCAAGCATTTAGGGCCAGAGCGACAGTAAAAGTTGCGTCTAACATATAAGAATTTATTTATTCACAAACACACACATACACACACACACACACATCTATTTCATATATGTATAGTATGTATGTATATTATAGTTAAAGTTAGTTCTTATATCATGATTTGATAACAAAAACAATTTATTTACTATGGAGGTCAAATACGCGCTCATACAACACATATACATACATGCGTACAAACATACATGTACAACATAGCCACACATACTGAAAGCACATGGAAAACGCTCTTGAATTTATGTCCCTGTTTAGTTTTAGAAGGCAAAATCACCGAAGGTGTTCAAGTATTTAGGACAAAAGAATAATTTTTCATGGCAAAGGTGCTACATGGCTCAGCTTTTTTCATAGCTCAACACCTACATTAAGGTGCTGAGAAACTAAAGTAAGTTAAGAAAATCTGTGATTGCTGTCATTCAACAACTGAGTATTTGTAATTTGTAATGTAGTAACTATCAAAGGTCTGTCTTAAACCAAATCGAAAGCATTATTTAAGTTTTGAAAATAAGTATTTATTTATTTGTCTTTTTTGTTATTGTCCATGGGTTTTTAATTTTGAATAGCTTAAAGTTTGAACTTTAAAAATTGTCATCAATTAGAAAATCTAACAAGTTCCATAAACAAGTATTCTTACACATTAAAAATTTTACAAAAAAGAACTCAAACCGGTTAGCGGATATTTATATGCTTTACACCGAACGGTATTTTGTGTAAAATATAAGTGCAATGTAAAACTTATTTGATCATTTTAATATAAGAGAATCGAACCAAAGTTACTCGATTCATCAAATCTAATCGACAACCGCTTTACCAACTGAGTCACGTAATAAAATTTTTTGTAAGTTCTAATTGTATACTTTAATGTTCACGAAAATTAAAAACTAAGCCGATTTGAGTTAAAAGTTTCACTTTTTTTAACACATGTGGGACACATGTGGAACTTAGTTTTAGTATATGACGTGGTTTAAATTTTTTATAAAATGTCGGTATGTGTCATCATGTCGTCCCACGTATGCCAAAACCATAAATGTGCTTTTTTATCTTTTCTTGATAAACGACTTTAAAGGTTTGAATGCTTCTCAGAATTTGGGATAAAAAACTTTTAAAGAAATTCCTTTGCAGAGAGTTCGGCATTTATTTCGTTGACAATCGAAAAAAATTAAGTAGACCCATTCGTTGTTTTGACATACAGTAAAAACAAATTATTACACATTCATTCAATTAAGCTGCTTGCTTTTATAACTTGGAGTGTGTGTAAAAATTAAAAATACTAGTTTTATGATATTTTTCTTTTGCAAACTTGTGGACATGTTTTGCAAAAATGTTACTTTGACAGCGGTTTTAAAAAAATGCCTTTTTAAAAATAGCAAAAAATTCAATTTTTGATGGTCAATAAGAGTTATAATGAAACAAAATTTTAACAATTTTTGTATGTCAAAATGTTAGTATGAGTAAGAAATTTAACATTTAAGAAGATTTGGGTATGCGTTCTGTGTAAAATAAAAAGTTACAAGCAAAAAACATGTTTTTTACCAAAATGGACCTTCAGGAGAATCAAAATTGCTTCGGCGGTTTTTCTCCGATTTGAAAAAAAGTATGCAGAAATCATTTTAATGAGTTCCTCTGACTTTTGAGACCCCAACCGGCGGAATCTAAATTTCGATCCGGTCTAACATATACACTTAGAAAAATAACAACAGTAATAATAACAGTCGGACGCTGTTATTTCAAAACACTGTTAGATTGAATGTTTTGCGTTTAAGTTAACAATTTTCTTTGTGGAATGAACGTTTTAAAATATTTTTGTGCTGTTAAAATCATCTGTTGAAATATTTTTTGTGTTTTTGTTGAAACTAGTAAACCTGTTGCCCGAATTCGAGCAAATCAATAAAAATTAAGAGTAAGAAACATTATAAACGTTTAATATATGATATTCTATTCAAGAAGCTATTATACTCAATAACGATATACTCAGTCTCAATAATGATATAAAAGATCATTATCTGAATGGTTTGACTTGAAACGTATGATCTGACACTAAATTTTTTAATGTAACTGTCAAAATACGAAGACGGAATTACACTTACTATATTACTACTGAGACAAACATAATTACTATTCGAAAACATCGCAGCTAACTCTTCCAGCTATAAAACATAACTAATTAAAAAAAAAAACGCAGTAAAAAATAGATTTAAGACATAATACTAAGATATATTTCAGAAATTAATAAAAAATACTTACAGAACACCTACAACATCAATTTATAACACATTTAGATGAAAAAACGCCAAAAAACCCAAACATTTTTTTTTTTAAACCGTTAAAATTTGACTGAGTTGTTAGCTCGGAAAGTGGAATTTTTGATTTTGGAACTGCATTTTTCGGACAATTGACATTTGAGGAATATAAAAAGATAATTTTGGTGAAAAATTTTTAATTTTGAAAAAAAATTCAAATTCGATCAATTCATAAGTTCTTCTAAAACTAAATTTCAAATCGATAAAATAACGGATTTTTGTACAAAAATTTTATTTATGTTTTAAAAGGTTAAAAGGTTGGGAAGTGAAATCACAATTTTTAAAAGTGGTTTGCACATATACAGCCTAAACCTGATTTAATAACATCTAAATCGATAGATAGAATCGGTCCATTGGTCTGGGAGGAGTCGAAGTCACAAAAAAAACCTTAGCCTATTAATTATATAGATAAGCAGGATGATTAAAACAGATTCGTGGCTATAACTTTTAATTGGTTGTAGCTATAATGAAATTTTTTTCAAATATATTGTTTTTGAAGCTTGTTGCAGATTTAAAAAATATAAGAACAACATTTAAAAAAAAAAAAATTTCGAGCAAAAAACCATAGGGCCTTGTTTTTTCGACGACACATAGTATTTATTAATTTTTCTGTCAAACAAAAACAAATTTGTCTTATATAAACTATATACAATGAAAGAAAATCAAAAATGCAAATTTTAAATTTTTTTTATTTTTACAACAAAAACAATTTTTAATACATTTTTTGAGGAAACATTCATATTACTCTACTCTTTTTAAAGGCAATGATTAAAATATAAATAATAAAGTAACGGTAAAAACTTTGTAATTATTTTAAAGTCAATTAATTTCAATTAAATACAAAAAAGAAATAAATAAAATTTTTTAAATAGTGGCAGAGATATTCGCTTCCAAGTATAGAACTTTAAATTTCAGACAGTTTTTTTCTCTGCCTTGGCGTTTGATAAAAATACACGTTTAACAACTAAAGACAATATTAAGAAAATGCATTAAAAATACATCTGGGAAAATAATTACTGTAATTGTCAACACAATTTAAAGAAAATTAAACAAAAATTTAGAAAAACAAAAAAATTTTGAAAACCGTTGAAATTTGACTGAGTTGTTTGCTCGGAAAGTGGAATTTTTGATTTTAGAACTGCATTTTTCGGACAATTGACATTTGAGGAATGCATAAAAGATAAGTTTGGTTAAAAATTTTTAGTTTCGAAAAAAATTCAAATTCGACCAACTCATAAGCTCTTCTTAAACTAAATTTCAAATTGATTAAATAGCGGATTTTTGTACAAAAATTGTATTTCTGTTTTAAAAGGTTGGGAACCCCCTGAAGCTAAATCAGAATTTTTAAAAGTGGTTTGCACATCTACAGCCTAAACCTAATTTAATGGCATCTGAATCGATAAAATCGGTGTATTGGTCTGGGAGGAGTTGAAGTCAAAAAAAAAAAACCTTAGCCTATTAATTATATAGATGTCAATCTTCTCTAAACAATATTTTTCAAATGTGTTTTGGTATATTTATATTATCGTTGCCAATAGCTCAGTGGATTTGTGATAGACTGTCATGCGGGAGAAATGGGTTCGAATCCTAGCTGTGTTAATATCAAAAATTGTAATTTAACCCTCGAGGACTATCGTCTGGTTGGAATCCACCCATAAGGCTGAATTTCTTGGAGAAATATATAATTTTTCATGAAAATCATCATTAAGTTATAATGTAATCCTCATTTGAATGTTTATTGATGTTAAGGAGCATTATTTACTCGTTTAAACTAAGGTTATATTTACATAAACGCCCATTCCACGCATAACGCAATACTTTTTTTCACAAATTGACCTCATGGCTTTCGATTTGTTTTATTTTTCGGCTATAGATTCCTATTAAAATTCTAAGAATATAAGTTCATTTATTTTTTTTTATCGCCATTCGTAGAATAGTTATGGACCTCTCAATTCCGCAAATCGTCCGAAAATGCCAGAATCGGGAAATTTTCAATTAATTGTATCTACGTCAGTTTTTATCCAATTTTTATGAATAAGGTATGAATTGAAAAGAACTTTCTGGAAAAAATTAAAATTTTAAAATTTTTGATGTTAGGGTTGCCAACCAATTTAAAAAAAAATGTATTTGCTAATATCTCAAAAAAAGCATAATTTTTTTTTATTATTTTTAAATTTGAAGAAGAATGTTGTCTTTAATTTAAAAGCAATCTAATGATGGAGCTTTTATGCGTTTTTTCGCAATTTCAATTTTTGTGCACATACCTTATCATTTTTAGACACTTTATAGTTTATAAATTTCCTAAGATGTTCGAAAATTTGTTCTGCAAAATGGTTTACCTTGTTAAGACCAACATTTTATTGATAAATTTTGATGACCTTACACTTGACCTTGGTATAGAAAACTGGTAAAAACCAAAAAAAAAAATAAAAAAACACAAATTATTTTTTATAACTTGTATTCGTATAAAATTAAAAAAAAAATGTGATTGCCATATTTGAGATTATTAAATTCTTATTGGTTTTGTAGGAAAAAATTTTAAAATCGGTCTCAAAACAAAGAAGTTACGATGGTAACTCTGACGCTCTTTCAATAAAAAATTTGGATGATTTGTATGGGTTGACAAGTATGGGCCCTACCTCGAGGCAATTAAAAAAAATATTGATTGCCATATTAGAGATTATTAAATTCTAATTGGTTTTGTAGCAAAAAATTTTAAAATTGGTCTTAAAACAAAGAAGTTACGATGGTAACTCTGACGCTCTTTCAATAAAAAAATCTAGAATGATTTGTATGGGTTGACAAGTATAGACCCCATCTCGAGTCTACTTAACAAAACATTAAGTCAGCTGTTCTTGTTCACAAGTAAACAATTTTATAATCGCGCCAAAATTAAAAAAATCTGTGTTAAACGTTTTCAAAAGTAGCACATTTCTGCTAGTTTTGAAAATGTAGTTTTCTCAGTGTATGCTTCATCGAGAATAATTAGTAAAATACGCCTTTGCAGTGTTGATTTTTTATTGTTCTCGTTAATGGTAACATTGTCGCGTTTTCCTGGGCAAGTGTGGCGGATGTCTTCACTCAAATAAAATTTTCTCAACATATCCACAAAATTTTGACATATGAGATTTGAAGCTAAACGTTTCATTGTGTTTGCAAAGCTCCAACTGATATTGGAATATGCACCAACGTGCATTTTATTCGCTGTCCAGGACTGTGGGAGGACTGATAGAATTTTCCATTTATCCTCTCTATCAGGAGTTTGAGCAAATTTTTCAGTTAGTTGTTCCACTATTTCATAGGTTCATGCAGATTGGATGGAGTCATGCCAAAAATTTTGCTGGCCATATTATTCGTTATATCATTCATGGCAGTACGATTTTGATCGATTTATATTTCGATATTCTATTTGTTGGACTCCTTTGTGGGAGCAGCTTATTAAGCTCTCGAACGAACTGTTCCCTGTCAATCACTTCACTACCTATGCTCGCAGTTTCTGTTTCAATTAATTTGGTTAAAGACATACTTTAGAATGTGAATCATGCATGCGTATGCGAGTAGTACGGGCTATACGGGCTATACGTATAATTGTAGATCAATGTAGATTCAAAAAAAAAACTTTTTATAAGACTCGGCTTAGAGGACCATTTAATTGCATTCTTATTGTGCTTGGGCTAATAATCTACCACTCTTTTCTTAACATCAGGCCTATAAGCAAGATTTTGCAACCAAACAAAACAATTTTACTATCTTCTTTCAATCAGATATTTCTCCATTGCTCAACTGACCAATCCACACCCAAAGAAAATATCTTGACAAAAGCTTCTGTTGACTCTATAGAGACAAAAAATGTATCAACTTAACCGAGGAAATCGTTAAAAGGAACAATATTTTCATTTTAGCGCACGGATCGTATTTGATTACAAACTAGAACGAAAAATAAGGATAGGTAAATGAGAAGGACCACGACCTGACCAGGATTCTAAGCCTGGAGCGGATAAAAGAATTACAAGAAACAACTGGCGTCAGACCAAATGTTCTGAAATATATCAGTATATAGTTTTACAAGTTTACAAAATTACTTATACCCAATAAACCAAACGAATTTGGCTCAAATTCGAGGTGAATCCGAGATCTCGGATATTTATTTCGAAAACGAAGTTCGAAAATGTTTTGCTAATGAACCCGAGGGCATGAGAGATGCACATTTTATTCTCGAAAATAGATTTTTTTATAATAATCGAATCTATGCCGAAGCGAGAATTTCAACATTAGCAAATCGTTTTCGAATAATTTTAGCAATTTTTTTTTTCTTAATGAAATTTTTTTAATATATACGTGTCTTACGCAAAGCGATTATTATAATAAGAGATTATAAGATTATTATTGTTATCAAGAAGAAAAACAAAAAATATTCATGTTCAGGATTCGTAACGTGGGCCCAGGATGCCAGTTTCCTACGTTATTCACTCGCCTATCGCAGTTGTTGTTTTGAAGCTGCTAAATTTGCTTGATTATGAAAACAAATTTTGAGGAGGTGGGTTCGACATCCAGCTCTGGCAAAAAAATGTATCATTGTTTTATTTTGCTTTTGGTGGTTTATCTATATTTTTAAAAAATCTGAAGACATCACTAATTTAAAAACAAAAAATCAATCTTGCGATGATAAACGAGATTGCGGATTCGTTTCGAATTCGAATCGAATTCGAATCGAATACGATATATCTAATCGGAGTTCTCGGTTTTATTACTAATTCGAAACTTAACCGAGTACGCTATGTGGTTTATTGGATAAGTATTGTTTATTTTAACCACTATAAAAACTTATATCTTTTATGTATGCTCATAACCCCAACAGACTAAATACCATTAAAGGAATGCCACAAATACTAACACACTCGACATAAACTTTGCAATATTTCTTTAAAAATCTAAACTTTGGCCATGTTTCAACATGCTTTACTGCAACACTTTAAATCCAATTTAAAATGCATTACTTTAGTTAAAACCATATTATTGGCCAACAGTCATGGGCTACCTATATAATTCTTACCATATTCTAATCTCAAAATAAAAATATTGTATGCTTAAAATAAACTAAATATTCTTGGTATGAAGCGGACAAAACTAAAAAAAATTGTAAGCAACATAAATTGTATAAAATCTTTACTTTTATCTAGTGTTGTTGCTGCAAATAATGTGTGTCCTTCCATAAAAAAGCTATTATTCTAAATATCTGCAGAGCGCACATAGGCGCGCTCACACACAGTCATGAAGATATATAAGTGTACTTATTTCAACATAAAAGCAACGCACACACATCCTATTAGCACCAACAAGCATCCAAAAATTCACGTTTATTTAGTTATGCAATAAATTAAGTTTTAACATGCAGGACAAACAAGCTGCATCTAAGGCGGCAAAGTAGCGGTTGTTGTAGGAGTTGATGGAGATTCTGGTGAAGCTGGCGGTGGCACAGCTTAGAGAGGCGGGAATTGTTATAAATGAATATTTTATTGGTAGTGGGTGGTAGTTGATGATAGCAGGAAAAATCAAGGATTTTTGTAAAACATACATATAAAAACCGAACGACTGCTGCTGCGGTTATCTTGCTTGGCACGTGTGTGTATGTGTGTATGTGGGAGAGTTTAAGAGGAGATATTTTTTTTTAAAATAATGGTTTTTCTCACATGCTGTATTCGTAAGCTTATCTGCTTTGGTTTTTAAGCAAACACAAATTTTATCTTAGTTTTTGAAGCTTAATTTATAGCTCTTTAAATGAATTAACTTTAAATGATTTAAATACAAGGACATAAGAAACGATGTCTTATATTTTTTTATATATATTTTAAAACTAGCAAAGCCTATTTCTTAAACTTACTCTAAAGAAATAGAAAGCTTTTAGCAAAATATTGTTAATGAAAACATTTTATGGCTGGAATTTTTAAACTTGAACTATTTATTTCAACGACAATGATGGGGACAGCCTTCCAGCTTTCTTTCTTATATTTTGCGATCCTTTAATACTTGCACACACTCACACAAGCATATTTATATGCAGACTTGAATATTTCCCAGTGGATAGCACAGCTGATGATATTTTGAAAATGGTAAAAATATCAACGCATAGTCTTGATTTCTCATGAGATACGTGAAAATGCTTTTCATACGTTCAACTATGAGCTGATTGGTGCAAGTGCTTGTGTGTGTGTGTGTGTGTATCTTTTTATATTATTTCAACACTTTCGCCAAACTTTTGCCAAAGTGTTGCCTCCCAAGCGAACTGTTGTGCGTTGTTATCGATTTCCAGCTTGCCTTACTTATTCTTCAACAACATCGTCTATTCTTTCAAAAATCAAACACACACCCATACACATCTACTCACTAATGTTTCCACACAAAAATCTTTGTAGTATTTGAAATTTTGACTTTTTGGTAACATGAATTTTTTTTTATGAAAACAAAGATGTTGTTATTTCTGTTGCCTACGAAGAAGCAAGAGAAGCTGCAGAAAACAATGTAAAGCATGATTTGCCATAAATATTGACATAAATGCATAGCTTGCTTTTAAGAGTGTTTGACTTACGTACAATGAAACACACAAACACACACACACTTACACACACACTCACTGACGTACACACGCATGAATTTAAATGTGTGCCAAATATTAATATTTTGAAAATTCCTTAATAGGTTTTCTTGTTGTTGCTTATGTTGCTGTTTTCTTCCTCTTTACTACTACGCAATGTTATTTGTTCGTGTTGTTGTAATTCTTTTTGCGTTTTTACGTAAGCATGTATTTGCAAGACATTTATTAGAGATTTTTCACACAAACTCATTTTACATTCAACTTGCATTTCTAAGCTTCATACATTTTTAAGTTTTTCTTTGCTTTCTGTTTTTGATTTTTATTTGTTGATGTCTGTCTAAATGTATGTATGTATGTATGTATAAACATGTGTGAACGAAATAAATTTGCATGCTTCGTTTCCATATAACTGGCTTAAATTCTGTAATTTAAAATTCAATGCTTTGCCTTTCAGTTCTATATAACAGAGCATATCTCACACAATCAAAAATTTTTTGATTTATTGCCTTAATCGTTTTGAAAAATCTTGACGAGGGCTAAAATTGTTTTATTTTTATTTAAACGTTTTTGGCCATTTGGCCGAGCAATAATTTATGTATGCTATCGTTGTATCAATTTAAAGGCAAATCTATGAGTAAAAGGTATTCCCTTAAAAAAAAATAGCACAGCATACTTTTGTGCGATATGCAAATATTAAACTGAACTTTGAATGTTTTTGATGATATTTTAAACTTATTTTTCACATATAGTTTATAGTTTAAACTAAGCTTTTGACTATGCTATGAATCAGGTTGCATACCTAAAAGAGCTTAATTCATGCAGTTTTTGTTTTAAACTCAATAAACATTGTTAAAGTGTACTTTTACGCACTACAAATATGATTATCTTAACTTTGTGCTTTGATTGCATTTTTCATACTTGAAAATTCGGATATTAAAAATTCAGAAAACTATATTTTTAAATTTTTCATATGCATTTTATTTTAACTTTTAAACATATTCATAGCTTCTTTTCATTCTGTTTGGCCTGAATGCTCCAATTCATTTGACGTAATGTTGAAAAAAACATTTAATATGCGTGTATGCTGTTGGGGTAACGATTTACAGCCACAATCACAGTAGTCGCAATTATATGCGTTGCAACTAAAGGGGATACAGGAAGTATAAAGGGCATACATCCCCCTTAGCCTATGTCTTAGTTTAAAAACAAGTAAGGTATATCTTCGACTTGGCCGAAGTTAAAATACCCCCACGGGCGATTCGTAATGGTACAAAATCTTAAATTGCAGCTCATTTTATATGAGATTTTAAAAAATTGTACTATTTTAATGACGTTTTTTGTCAAATTTTATATCAAATGGTTTTCCTGCAAAGTAGAGACAAGACTCTTTATAAAGTTTTCAATTAGAGGTTGTATGGTGTTCTTGAGTGGTTGATGCCAAGTTTTCTAACCCGCCTCAATTTTGCTATAATATACACAAATACCCAATTTCAGGTCTGTAGCTAAGTATTAGCCAATTTAAAGAGTTTTCAATATTTTGGGTTATCTTGTATGGGAGATGGATGTGTTCGTAGATGGATGTCCACCAATTATCCCTCACAATATAGTTTTGATATAAAATACAAACGCATCAAATATTTTTCCTGTAGCTTAAAAAGAAGCCCTTTTATAGGATTTTAAATTTTGTGGTTATATGGGAGGCGGGCGTGTTCGTGGGTGGATGACGCACATTTTTTTAAAACGTCTTAATTTTTATATAAAACTAGCGAATGTAACCCGGTGTTACTCGGGGTTGTGTCTCGAGCACGGAAAGAGGACGATTTTTAAAACTGCTCTCATTTTTACGTTTTTAAAATTATCAAATCAATTTTAAATTTGTTTAAATTACCGTTTTTTTGAGTTTTGCCCCCTCCTTCCGTCGAAAGTGCTAAGTCAAATTTGCGTGAAACTGCATCTGCAAGACATGGTTAAAACAAAAAATGACATCTTCAACGTCTGGATCTGACGTCTGGTTTTTGAGGAAAATGAACACCCACACTCAGAAAAAAAACACATATCTTCCTCCTATGAAAAATTTCTCTATTTTTGATAATAGCAATTTTCTCTTTTCAAATAAAATTTTCTTCAATTAGAATAAACTTTCACATTTTCGAAGATATATTTCTTCACTTCTAGGAAATGGAAATATTTCAATGTCTCTAATAATGACAAATATATTTCTCGCACAAAAAAATTCTCATTTATACAGAAAAATTTTTTGAAAATGAAAATTTTTTCCTATATTTTGATAATTCACTATGAGAAGTATTTTCTTCAATAAAAACAAATTTTTTTTCTCAAAAATAAAGATTCTTTTTCTCTAAAATCGAATTATTTTTATATATTTATCTTTTTCATAGAAAGTTTTTATCATTTTTAGAGAATTTTAAGGAACGCATTCAGAGAAAAGCATTCTCTGGAGCAAGGTCAATACCATTTTTCAGAAAATATGATGCCATTTTTATTAACCGACTTCAAAAAGGAGGAGGTTCTCAAGTTGGTTGGTTTCTCTGTTTTTTTTTTCATATTCCGAGAAACTTTTTTCTGAGTGCAGTTTGAAAAGTCATTTCGAGAAAAATTCGTTAAAAGTTTTTCTTAGCATGCATTTAATATGCAATTTTATCTCAAATAAATTCCAATTTTAAAAAACCCTGTAAGCATCGATTCGATTATTGGATTGTCTTATTATAACTTCGGTTTTGGTCGATACTGTTCGGTTAATTTTTTTAAAAAAAAAAATCGGCTCCTTCCTTGATTTTTGTCGAAAGAACTTTTAAAAGCATAGGACCTATTTCAGTAACAGATACAAATGCTTGCCAAGTTTCGTCAACATCGGTTCATCCGTTTTGACGTGAATAAGCCAAACATAGTTGATTGAATAAAGCACCCTCTCACGGAAATTTTCTGAAATTCAAATAGCCTCAATTTTGCTGCAGGGTCAAGTAATTAGACGTACCAAATTTTAGTAAAATCGATCAAGTCATTAAGGAGTTATTGAGTCTTAACAATTTACTATTTAAAGCGCTCTCTTTATGAAGTCTTTGGAATTTTTTATATTTTATGTTTTATATTGAGTGCAGTTGAACGTTCAAACCAAATTTCATTGAAATCTGTTTTGGTGTTTAGGAGTTATTGAGTCTTTAAAACGCACTTCTTAAACCGCCCCCTTACTTAAGTCTTTGGAATTTTCATGGCCTATGTTATCTTGGACGCAGTCGAACCTTCATTACAAATTTAATTGAAATCGGTCCCAGGTGATGAGGAGTTATTATAGAGTGCCACGCCCACATATTTCCGCCAAATTGTTTACCTATGATTTATCTAAGGTGCAGTTGAACCTTCATACCAAATTTCATTGAAATCAGTCCAGGAGTTTAGGAGTTATTAAGTCTTAAAACGCACTACTTAAAGCACCCTCTTGAGGAAGTCTTTGGAAAATTTTATTGCCTTTTTTTTCATTTTGGGAGCAGTTGAACCTTCATACCAAATTTCATTGAAATAGGTCCAGGCGTTTAGGAGTAATTGAGTCTTAAAAATGCACTACTTAAAGCGCCCTCTTGCGGAAGCGTTTGGAATTTTTTTGATGGCTTATGTTTAATTTTGGGAGCTGTTGAACCTTCATACCAAATTTCATTGAAATCGGTTCAGACGTTTAGAAGTTATTATAGAGTGTCACGCCCACACACTTCCGCCTACATTTTTACCTATGCTTTATATTTTGGTTGCAGTTGAACCTTCATACCAAATTTCATTGAAATCGGTCCAGGAGTTTAGGAGTTATTAAGTCTTAAAACGCACTACTTAAAGCACCCTCTTGAGGAAGTCTTTGGAATATTTTATTGCCTATGTTTCATTTTGGGAGCAGTTGAACCTTCATACCAAATTTCATGGAAATAGGTCCAGGCGTTTAGGAGTAATTGAGTCTTAAAAATGCACTCCTTTAAGTGCCCTCTTGCGGAAGCGTTTGGAATTTTTTTGATGGCTTATGTTTAATTTTGGGAGCTGTTGAACCTTCATACCAAATTTCATTGAAATCGGTTCAGGCGTTTAGAAGTTATTATAGAGTGCCACGCCCACATACTTCCGCCCACTTTTTTACACTTCCTATGTTCTTTTTCATTATGAAAGGTCCTCGGTGTCCAAATTTCAGCTCAATCGGATAAACGGTGCGCGAGCCTATACGGAACAGACAGACAGACAGACAGACAGACAGACAGACAGACAGACAAACATTTGATTTTATTTATAAAATGAATACATTTATAATTATACTTTTGTAGCTTTGTCCAAAGCCTATTTACATATTGATCAATTTTGGGGTTGTATGGGAGGTGGACGTGTTCGTTGGTGGATGATGCTTATTCTTCGAACACGCCTTAATTTTGATATAAAATGAATATATGACTAATTTTATTTATGTAGCTTTGACATAAGCCTCTTTTTAAAGTTTTCAATTTTAGGGTTATATGGGAGGTGGGTGTTAGTTGGTGTATGACGCCTTTATCTAACCCACCTCAGTTTTGATATACATTACACAAATACCAAATTTAAGTCAAGAGGTCGTGTGGGAAGTAGGCGTGGTTTTTTAACCGATTAAGCTCATTCTCGAACTTGATCTTAGTTTTTTAGAAAAAAACTTAAATATCGTATTTCAGCACAATAGCTTTCAAAAGTACGGCTGTAATTGTGTCCACAGACAGAAGGACAGACGGAAAGACAGACGGATATGGCTAAATCAACTCAGGTGGTGATGCTGAGCAAGAATATATACATTTTTCTATACCTACCACGCCTCTTTTTGAGCGTGGTAATATACCCCTTCCGCAGTACGCGTATTTTTAAGTTGTTAATCAGCAATTCAATTTCAAATGAACCGGGTTTCGGAATGACTATCTCCTCATGTACTATCAAGTACAGCATAGAGTAACACTGACGGAAATAAAAAAACTTATTTTAAAGGAAACAAATTTGGCATGATTTTTGGAGGAATTACGGGATTTTGTCGGGGTCAAAATCGACAAAAATCGGCAGAAAGTCGAAAATAGATATCAACTTTTCCAATATTCATAACTCAAACCGAATTTTGAATGAGAAATACCATTGAAAAGGTAATTAATCGGAATTTCATTTGAAAATAGTTTTTGAAAGTTTTGGGGGTTCCAATCTTTGGGGTAAGGTCATTTTTTTAATTAGGGGTTCCATAAATTACCATAAATTATGAACGAAAGATGGTAAAATTACCTTTTTATGGTACTCAACAGGTTCATGAGACATGGTAATGTACACACCTAAACAAAAACATTTTTGATCAACAAACAGTCTGCGCTATGAGAAACAGCGGTTAAAACAGCATTAAAATCTACGGTTAATTCACTAGCAGTGAAAATATCATATTGAAATTTGTTGACGTTAAATTTATTAAAAAAAAAAAATATAGCAAAATAATCCATAACATTAAAATGAATGTAATGGGGCCCTCCTCTTGGGCTATGTGATGATAGTGATCATGGCATATCATGGCCTTGCAGTTTAATTGTTTCAATATAAATTTAGAGTTTTAGTACATTTTTTTTCACTATGGTCACCAAATGATTAGGCAGATTTGTAAATGAAACACGGGATCAAAAAAAATGTTGCGTTGTGAAATTATAAAAATTTGCATTTTGACATGGAAAAAGTATGCTTTTAGAACAAAATTCATGAAAGTGCTAAGAAAACCTAGTTAATAGCAACACTAAAAGTAGTTACAGAAGCAAGAAGTGTGCAACTGTTCAGGGATCATTTGAATGCCATCAGATCATAGCCTTTTCACAATATATATATACTCTCTTTTTGACATTGGAACTCATACAAGTTTAGTGATTTTAGTATTGCAAGGCATGTTCATTATATCCATATTGTTCGCATTATCGAGACTGACTTTTTATCAAAAAATTGATTTATTTGCTATAAACTGGCATCTTTATTCCAATAAAAATATATTTACTCTTTTGTCTAATATTGTTTTTGTGTTATTTTTATCCTGTTGTGCTTTGAAATGGCAGTTACTATTTTGTTCATTATTTAGAGATTTCTGATTGGTTGTTCACTGTTTGGAGTAGTCCGTGAAAAAATAAAAACGTTCACTATTTCGAGCTGTTCTCTTTTTCATAAGTTAGTTATATCTATATTCTACTGAACATGTCTGGCAGACACTTGCACACAGCAGAAAAGGTTGTCAGTTTACACGCAAAGAAATTTTTCGTTTACCGCAACTGAAAAATTCACCAACTAAACTTCGTTTCCGAACTGTATTTGCCGCAAACCAATATTCAGTTGTCATCAACTGAAAAATATTCTTCGTTCGAGTCTAGGAACTCTATTGACCTAGGTTCAATCCCTAACAAGAACACCAAATATTTTTTTTTTTTTTAATTTATGTTTTTTAAGTGAAACTTATTTTGACAAATAAACATTTTTTTTCTTTGCGTGTAGATATACCTTTAAGTCCATTGAAAGAATATACCCTCAAAATTGCACCCTCGTGGAAACCAGGTTATGAATTATCATCCCGATGACAACTTTGATATCTTTTGGCACAAACTTGCAACCATCAAAATAGACTGTAAGTTCTTTTTTTTTAATAGTTAAACATATGTAAATTACAACATATTAAAAAAAATCTCACTTTATCCTTGTAGGAGCAGATTAATACCCCTATCACCGTCCCGCGAATCGAATAAAAAACACATAAAATTCGCCAAGCTGGTATCATTTTTCGCGAATTTCAAAAATTCGATTCGACTCAAAAGTCAAAAACAGATGAATAAAAATACTTGGTGAGCAGCTGGCGAATCATAAGCATTTTTTTGACGTTTATTTATATATTTTAAAAGTTTTTGCTTTGGCAGCACTGAGTTTACGGCGAATAAGTGTATTCGCTAACGATGATACCGCAAGAATAATAGTTCGCCAGCTGAGTCGATTCGACTGCAACATTCGAGTCGCTGACTGTGATAAGGGCATAAAGAAAACTTGTTTTACATTTTCAAAAATGTAAAGATTTATGACGTAACCCCGAAATGCCTGCCAAAACCGTATTTTCAAAATAGATTGATAATAAAATATCGTTTAACACTTTTCTAGCTTTGTGGGAAACGGGTTAGTCAAATGGTTCTCTAGCTCTCTTACCATAAGTGTTTAGGTCGATAAAATTAAAAAAATATATTTTGTTTTCGCAGTGTACTCCTCGTTTGCAAGAAAGTTTTTAAGACCTTTTCGAAAAAAATGTAATGGGTACCTCACAAAAAAGTATGCAGTTATAAGGATAAGGGATTGCAGTCCCGGGACTGATTTAAAATTTTGGGATTGCGGAATTCTTAGTTAGGAATCCCGTTATCCCGAGATTTAGAAAACAGAGAAAAACCAATTTTTTTAATAAATAAATAAATTCATGTGTTTGGTTGCGTCGTCCCGATTTGCGTCGTTTCGATTTGTGTCGCTTTTTAAAAACTGGAAAAATTCGATTTGCGTCGTTGCAATTTCAAGTTGCGTCGGTCCGAGTTGCGTCGTTTTGACCCCGATTTGCGTCGGTTCGATTTGCGTCGTTTTGATTTCGATTTGCGTCGCTAAAAACGGTTAAATTTTTTACTGGAGCACTGTGGATTACCATTTTTAGCATTTGTAGTGCCAAATTTAGCATCTTTTCTGTCTTTTAGCATTTTTACAACTTCAACAAACTTTAGACATTTTTGTTAAAAAAGCAGAAAGGCCATCCAATCAAATGGATATAAGTGTTGTTGATTTAGATTTATCATCTGAAGAGAGCTCAATGTTAGAATGTTTTAAGAATATACATATGAAAATGAATTTAATTTTTGTTTTGTTCTTAATTTATTGTTTTGTTATTTTTTTATAATAATTATAAACATTTGTTGAAGTAAATGAAATAAATAAAAATGTATTCATACTTGTCTTTTATCAAAAATACAAAATTTGTTGTTTTGTTTTGAATATTTTCCCCAATAAATTAAATTTCAGTGCATTTATATAGAAAAAGGTGATTCGATTTGCGTCGTTTCGATTTGCGTCGCGTTTCTCCGGTCCCCATTACCGACGCAAGTCGGGGCTCTAGTGTATTTAAAAAAAAAAAATTGACCAAAATAATAAAAAAAATCTTTTGTACAGAATATATTCGTTTTATTCAGTGAAATCTGTGAAAATAAAGACCAGGAATAAAGAATCCTTATTCACCAGCCAGCAGACACAAACAAACTGTCTTGTAAACAGGTGTTACTCGAATGTCAAGTTAAGTGTTGCATTTTTCTACTACTATTTTTAATTGCCATTACTCGAAAAAGAGATGCAAGCAATATTTATGAATACTTATTATTATGAATATACTTATTATATTAATATTTATGAATGATTATTTGAAATTAACAGTTTTATAAATTCTTTTATTTTATCTAAATTTATGGAAAAGTTCGGAAAAATCAACCCAAATCCAGAAATTTGAAGGCAGTTCCAGGATCTTGAAAATACCGGGATTTTAGGACTTATAATCCCGGGCCTTTTGAGACTGAAAAAAGTCCGGGATCCCTATTGAGGATTGTAACAAGATCCTCATTTTATATAATTTGTTTTAAAACAACAATGTATACCTCTCATTTCAGACGACGGCAGGACAACTTTTGTTTTTAATCCGGTCTAGGGGTCACTTTGCAAAAGGGAAAGCAAATGCATTTATGCATGATGGATAGAGTATGGCTGGAGTGATATTATGGTTATACTATAATTGATTATAATAGTATGATATGATAATAAAGTAAGATAGTATTATGGTTTGGTATGACGAGAAGGTCTGATGATATGTCATGATGGAATGATATGATTGCATGAATATATTTTATAGGATTTTTTAGTATGATGGATTTATAATGATGAATATGTGGCTAATGATGATGTGATGAATATATATCATGGTATGTTTATAGTACATGGTATGGTTTTTTGGTATATAAAATGGTATGGCATGATATAATCAGTGCGATAAGATTAAAAATGCATGATGGTTAGGTATAATTCGTTTGATACATATGATACATATTGTATGATAGGTACAGGGGCGCAACCAGGAATTTTTTTGGGGGGGGTTTTTCAAATGTAGAACTTATATATAAAAATGATTAACGTAAAATTCTTGCACTAATGGTTTCTTGTTCAAACTTCAGGCATGGCCAGCAACATATTGTTTTTCCAAAAAAAAAATAAACCGGTCACTGTCAGGACATTTTGTCCGTATAGAAGGTGGTAGCGGTCGTTACAAAATAAACTTTCTTCAGCGTTGTTTAGTATCTGTACGGCCAAAATATTTTTGAAGCGTCAATTGTACGCCGTTTTGCGGATTTTTTCTTGTTTGGCAGTTGTTCGAAGGTTGTAGGGCTTGAGCTGGGTCCCAATAGGGTCAGCAAAAATGAAATTTTTTCTCACCACAGTGAAAATTTTTCATCTATACTGCACTTCGTTGTATAAACAGCACTAACCTTAAAATTCGTCCTTTGGTGATTACTTATTATGCACAATTCCGATAGTAAAAAAAAAATATGGGGATGAAAAATATTGGGATGAAAACCAAAGAGTCTGAATTTGAAAAAAAATCGTTTGAGTCCCTCGCCACCAAAATAGCAGATGAAATTTCGTCTAAAATCGACTTTTATATTCTCATTCATAATTTTCCATATGATTTTCAAAATTAGTTTCTTGAAAATACCTAAAAATTGCGCAAATATTATCCGATTTTAATGAATAAGGCCTCTTTGGAAAAGGGTGGTAAAGACCTATCATTAAAAGATATTATATATTTCGATTAAAGTCAGCATTTGCTCATTGGTAATAGTTATACCGTATAACTTTAATATGTCACTGGACATAAACGGGTAAACTGAAACTTAAACCAACAACTTTTCACCTAATAAGCCCTTCCTTACTCCTTAAAATCGGATAATATTTGACAATTTAGAGAAATTTTTATGAAACATATTCGAGAAAATATGATGGAAAATAAGGAATTGTGAATTTTTTCTCCAGTTTCGGAAGTCAGCAGGAATTATTTTTTATTGAATCACACGACTTCACTATCAACTTCATTCTGCAGAGTTTGGGTTATATATATTTTGTAAACATCAGAAATAACTATAAAAAAATGGAAGAAAAATAACAATTAAAAAGGAAATTTCTGTGATTATTTCGGTGACGAGGGAATAAACCAACTTTCATCAAATTCAGGCTTTCTTATTTTGTCTTTCTTTTAAATTAATTTTTTTCCAAATATTTCAAGTCGCCTTAGTGGGTTCCATGCTAGAAGTTGAAAAGATAAATCAAATGGAAGTATTGCCAACAGAATAAGAACATAACAAAATTTAAATTTTAAATTTTAAATTTACAAAACACCGACTTAAAAGTTGAAGGGACTATTAAAAGACTCTCAAAAACTGTTTCTTTATACAATTTCTTTTTTATCAGAGACCACACATTTTTATCATTTTTATCATTTTTTTAACCACACTATACGATATATCAATGAAAAGAAGAGCTCCATAAATTTCCATAGTTTAAATGCATGTAAATACCATGAAAAGTGGTGTTTTCACAGGTGTTTTAAATAACCTCTCTTCGAAAATGACGATATATCGCTTTTTTTGGGTTTGAATATCTGAATATCGAAAAAATAAAAATACCATGAAAACTAGATATTTTATAGATGTTTAAAAAAACATTAATTTGTTTTTAAGAGTCCCTCTTACTTTTGAGTCGGCGTCCGGCTCACTTTTTTTTCTCAATACAAAATCGATTCGGATTAATGTGCAGTCAGAAGGAAAAAATTTGACTAATTAAGTTGATTATGATCAACCAGAATCGATTTGAGATATACATTTGGGGTTTCCACTCATTTCATAAGACGTGTGATTGCTTTTCATGAGACTTACTTTGATTGAATGCTATTTTGCTTGGTACTACAATCATTTTTGGAGGGGGTTTAAACCCCGAAACCCCCCTTTGGTTGCGCTAATGGATGGGTATTACAATGAGTGCTCTGAGCGAGTATGTGAGTATTGTATGACATTAGGTTTTGGTATGGTTCGGATTTTTAGAGTTAAGATTAAGTTATGAATGCTGTTCTGATTTGTTTCTCTTTTCTTGTTACCACTTAAATTCCAACCTTGAAGTTCCTTTAAAGGTAAACCACTCTAAAGTGTTGTGAGTTAATTTTGAAAACAATCGCTTTGGCCGCTATTTGCACGTTCGAATTGTCTTGCAGCGCCCGGTGTAGAGATTTTTTATGAAATTTTTCTTATACATTTTCGACTGTACTGTACGGCCTGAGTTAAAGAAATTTTCATTCTTACTCGGGTTGTGACTTCTTACTTAGTTAAGATATAATTATTTAAAGCGTTAAAGATTAAAAATTAACATCTAAAATTAAAAATTAACTTAACAACGTGGATAAGTCACTTTGGTAAAGATCGGTTTTCTTACTTATTCAAATTTCAATTCTACTATTTTCGACGTGTTAAGCACATAAAGAGGCTTACGACTAGGGTTGCCAACTCTGAAAAGTACAAAATCGGGACGGAGCCATCAAAAAAGCGGGACTTGGTTGAAAAATGCGGGACAACATTAGAATTTTTTATTTTATTAAATATTTCCTTTTATTCTTTGAGAAATAAAGGGTATCAACGATGCCTTTACATCATCGCTTGGTTCCTTGATATTGTTTAGATCTCTTTCCAACTCTTGCCCAATTCATGAAAAAACCAAAAAATAAATTCAAATCGTTTCGATAAATAAAATGTATGAAAAATAAATGATATAGCCTGTTTCAAAAGAGAAGAACATTTTCGAGCATGTTTGAGAATAAGAAAATAATTTGGAGAGTGTTTTTCATTCTGATTGGTCGACATTAAAAATAAAATTGAATATTCTCTGAGCAGAAAAATAAATGAAAAAAATTAATGTATATTCCTGAATTTTGTTGATCATCGCAACTGCGCTGCGGAAGTACTGAATTTTATTTTTCAAAATCAACCAATCAAAATTAAAAAAAAAAAATGTGCGAAAAAAAATATTTTGTCTTCCGCAATTTCACTTCACAATTTTTTCTTGAGAAAATAATTTATTTTTTATGTAGTTTTTATTTTATTTCTCTCTCAAGATGCAGGTTGCTGCAGGCCGTCGGTGCAACACCGTACTTGTGCGATCATTTATTCTAAATGTTAGAGCATTTAAATATTAAGAAAAACAGTAAAAAACATTCAAAAACAGCATAAAGTTCAGCGAACGGAACAAAAAGAGCAAGAAACTACGCTCTAAAAAATTATCTAGCTTTAGAAATAATTTCTCACTGCGCATCGAAAAATGAAACTAAAAAATGTTCTTCTCTATTGAAACGAGCTATAAATTTATTTTGATAATAAAATTAAACGGTTTAGGAAACTGTGTTTCATGTCGAATTGGCAATTTAGATACAAACAATCTTAAGTTCTCAAATGCGGGACAAAAGGTGTCCCGCAAGGGGTCGTCGCGGGACGCTAAAAAAATAGCTGAAATGCGGGACGTCCCGCAAAATCCGGGACAGTTGGGAACCCTACTTACGACTATTCTGTGGAGTTAATTGACAACGTGGTTTTGCTTTTTTTATTAACATATTTCGATTAAATTTGTGTTCCAGAATTATGAAAGATTTGTGGGTACCCGAGACTCTTTTCGATACATAATAACAGTGAGATTGGTTTAGGTTGTCAAGTGATATGCACTGAACTTTTCGAAAATGTTTGTTATTTCTTATTGAAAGAGAAAAACCTTAAAAATTATAAAAATATCATTAATAAAATTATGGTTTTTATTAAGTTTTATGTAAAAAGGACAATTTTTAAAAAAGCGTAATTGCCCCAGTTGAAAAATAAACTGAAATATGGTATGTTTTGGTTTACTCTGATTTAAAATTTCAACAATCTCAATGAATAAATTTTGTTATTATTTGAATAGGTTCACAAATAAACATACTCCATAAAAACTTAGGCACACGTTTGGGGGTGGCAAAGCATAAAATTGCAGTCGTATAAAATAGGCAGTAGATCTTAGCTTTAATTTGTTTGAATAGGTGTACAAAAAAAAAATAGCAACAATAGTAACAACAATATTAAAGCAACAATGGGCCCTGTATATTTTCACCTGTATTTCTAGTGATTCGCGTCTTTTACTCTTATTCAATACCATGCCAGGCATTTATTTATTCAATTTATTTTAATGCGTTTTCTATGAACACAATAGAATTTTATGACTTCATTGAAACGATACTGGTTCAGTAAAGTACTGTGGCAAATTAAAAACAGTACGTTGACTTCATTTGCATAGAACGAGAAAAAACAAATGGAAAATAAATTTATGACTATTCTAAAAGCGAGGATTTGTTATGCGAGACGTTTTTCGAGATTTGAAGGTCAGGCGAAAGTTAGTTGAATTTCAACTCTTAACTCAAGAGACAGCAGCTTTCGTGAATTCTTTGCAAAACAACAAATAATGTACTCAAGCTTGTCCGAGAAAAATATTCCCACACAAAAAAAAAAAAGGAAACAATTGCCTTCATTTCAGAGCAAGTTAAGATAAAACAAGCCAGCAATAAAGATAAGTTGGGAAAAATTGATTATAAAAATGAAATTGAAAAAGATTTTTCATGTGATTTTTTGCTAGTAAATAAAAAAAAAGCTATAAAGAGTCAACAAAACAACAACAACGATGTCAACAATAACAACAACAGTACCAAAATTTGCATTTCTTTTACGTTTGTGTGTTTTGTAAGCCTCACACAGAATTGTTTTGTATTTTTTTAAAAGCTGCCGGCCTAAAAGTATGCAAAGTTGTTTTTACAACGCATGGTAAACATCATGACTTCATGTCATTCAAATCCGATACTACAAAATAAAATGCTTAAATCACGCCCACTTTTGCTGCTCCCACTTGTTTGTTTTGTTAACATAGCTCTCACTCACTCTCTCTCTCTCTCTCTCTCTCTCTCACTCTCTCTATGTCTTGTTTTTCCTCTCTCCATTGCTTTGCATCACCACCCTCTCAATCCTTATGACATCTTTTCGCAGCGCTAGAATCTTTATTGATTCCATTTGGCAGTTGCTTCATTTTGCAAGACATTACTTCGATTTTTTAAAAATTTTTTTTTCTTTTTACTCTTAATTTTTTTTTTATATTTCTGTTTACATTTAATTCTTCCCAGTTACCCACTGCACAACGCAATATCGCAAACGGTTTTCTACACTTCTGTGTTTGTTGCTTTTGCGTTAGCATCACTGTTTGAAGTAGATTTTCTTTAACGGTCTGCTTTATGTTAAACTTGTTTATGTTTTTCTTTTTTGTTTTTTTTTTTTTTTTTACTGTATAGAGCTGCCATGCTGCTTATTATTGTTGTAATACCAACCGATTCTCGGTACTCCCTGCCAAATGAAATCAACAGCAACATTAATTTTTTTTTTCTCTTCAATATTTTTAGCATCATTGTTCATTGTTGTCCTTTTTGTCCTGCTGGGGTTGTGTGAAGGGATGAAGAAGCTGTGCGTTTGGCTTATGTAGCTGCAGCAAAATCGTTGCATGCTTTCAGTTTTATGACTTTACTTCTGTGTATTTGTATGTTGCGAGGGTAGGAGTTGTTGAAAGTTCGATGCTGTTGTTGTTGTCACTAGTTCCGTTCGACCTTACTTCCTTAGCATTTAATGCTTAGTTCATGCTTTCATGTGGTCTGCCAAGTTAAAATTTTGTTTCGTATTTTGTCACTTTTTGTTGTTTTGTTTTCTTTTTTCATTTTCCTCCCTATTTATTTTTGCTTCATTCCGTTTGGTTAACGAAATTGATGATGATTGAAAGCTCGTAAAAAAAGCGCAGCTTTCCGTTATCTCTGTGCATAGAAAGCATTACATTGACATCGTATATAATCAAGTTTGTTACTTTAATGTAATTTTCTGTAGAACTTTAAATTGAGTTTCTGTAGAGTTTTTTTTAGCAGCCAAATCGGTCCTTTATCGTGCAATAGAGCAATTTAAGCAATTCGGTTCTTTTTATTGAGAAACAAAAAAAATTCACGTTTGAAGTTTAACCTTTTCGGAAAGTTAGGGTTGCTATGTATGTTAGGAACTTTTTTATCTCCACTGCCAGACTTTAAGTAAGAAACTTTTTCGTCTATTTCATTTTATAAGATGGACAAAATTGTGGCCAGAGGAGAATTTCAATAGTTATGCTCGGCAGAGTAGCCTCAATGTTATTGAATTTCTCAATAATGTAACAAAACGAAATTAATTTTAGGTTTAACCGAAAATTAGCATTTTTGTTTCGCCTCAAAGCAGGACAAATTATTTTATCAAAAGGGTTTAGAAAAAATAAGTATTGAAAAACCAAGTATTATTTATAAAATTATTTTAAAAAAGTGGTCGTATCTTGCAGCGGTTGAAGTTGTACCCAGTTCAAAATGCACAAAATCGTTATAAATTATTTTTCTATCGTTTTAAATTATATTTCATTATAAATTTTTTTTAGGGGCTTGGAAGGCCCACCTTTGCCAAGTTTTATACTGACTAAACTAAACATTTTTGAATCTTCCTAAAACTGCATGAGTCACATGATCTTTTCAAAATATCAATGTACAAAATACACAAAAGAAAAAACACGAGAAAATGAATACTTCATAAACCTTGTGTTTAAAATTCATAAAGTGAGTGTTAAAGATACACGAACTAATAAAAAATTTCGAAAATACCATGAAAAAATACAAAGAAAACATGAATCAATCATAATTTTGTTAATAAAAATCATAATATCTATGTACAATAGGGGTGG
Organism: Tetanocera ferruginea; assembly: GCA_958299015.1. NCBI lineage: Eukaryota > Metazoa > Arthropoda > Insecta > Diptera > Sciomyzidae > Tetanocera > Tetanocera ferruginea. The sequence continues at coordinate 126,814,198 of OY282640.1, forward strand.
GATAGTGCAAACATTTTCGATTTTGATACCCAGGAACCCTAAATTTTGTGAGGTTGTACAAAACGTTGCTTTTGGAAAAAAAAAAATTGAGGGTGGCGAGGGGTTAAGTTGTGCCGCATCGGGGTTATAGGTTGGTGAAAAGTAGAAAAATTAGACGAACACATCCATAACTACCCAAGTGTTCTCCCTAGAGGGGTAAAATGTTGAACCGACCCCTATTATATTTTCTTCCCCAACATTTTTTGTGAACATACCTACCCCCTATCTCCACCCCCTAAGGGGGCTCCCATACAAAATTCTTTTACAAAAATCTTTTTTAATAAATGTATCCACCGGTCCCAGGGTACCCATAGGAGGGTGAAATGTGAGTCTGACCCCCATTTTTTTTTCTTTGCAACATTTTATCCCAACATACTTACCCTATACTTTCAACCCATAAGGGGGCTCCTATACAAATATTTGATTTTTGAAAAAAAAATTTTATAAAATCGGCATCCATCGCTCCCAGGGTGCCTTCCAAAAAAACTGAAATGAGACCCCCTTAATTTTGGATCTCCAAATTTTTCCCGAACATAACTACCCCGTATCTTCCGTAACAAGAAACAAGAAATATTGTAATTGTTAAATAGGAATCAAATCAATTTATTTTTTTCATGGGATGGATATTTTTTTCGATTTTCGGCGACGACTTGTAGCAAAAATATTTTTTTCTTCTCATTTCGGCATAACAAATTATTGTATTCCTCTTCAGACATTGTCTTATCACAGTTCCATGAAGTTTTTTACAAGTTAAATTTTTTGATTAATTTAAACGATTTTTCAGAGCCTGCTTCATACTACAATGATAGATTTTAAAAACTTTTTAAAAAGTTATCTTCCAACGATTGCCGGAATGAGCGAAGGAAGATTTTTAAATTTTTTAAGAATCGCGCATTCATCGCTTCGGCGATCAGAGAAACATTTATTTCATTTTAATACATCTTTTCTTTTATTTGGCCACTATACAAATTTTAGAAATTTCTCCTGAAAAATAATTTAAATGCATCCAAATAACCAGTTGCAATAAACAACGTTGAACGAACAATCGTCATGATATGCAGAAAATTCAAAACTTGTTTTTAGCAACGTCATTCATTGGTTCTCACGCTTTCTACTTTTGTTTTTACCTAGCTAATTCAATATAAGAAAAAAATATTTTTTCTTGAAAAAAAGGTTTTTATTTTTGAGAAACAATTTGTTTTTATTGAAGAAAATATTTCGACAACAGTGAATTCTTTATCTACAATAGAGATAATTTTTCATTTTTATAAATTTTTCTCTTTACATGAGAATTTTTTGATTGCGAGAAATAATATTATTTCCCACAAGTGAAGAAATATTTCTTCGTATATGGGCTTGCCTAGAAAATGGTCAAACAGAAATTTTAAATAAAATGTCTCTTTGAGCAGCAACAACTGCAATTCGAAATATATCATAGTTAGTGTATGAAGAAACTTAATAATAAAAGCGAAAATGTATTTCTTTACATTATTAATAAATTTTTAAAAACACTTGTTTGAATTTTAAATATGAAGGAAAAATGTGTGACGTCCAACACGAACGTTCGGACACACACACTACTTATCTGTGATTTAATTATAACGATTTTTAAGATGTTTAACCTTTCTTAAAACTTATTATATTTTATTTGCAATTTTTTACTTTTTACACTTTCAACGTACGACTGACCATTTCTCAGAATTATTTTAAGTTCGGTCGTAGTGTCAAAAGTACTTCCTTTGTTTCTAACGTCCGAATGGACGAAAAAAAATTTAAAATTTTAGTTAAAATGCTGTCAAACGCAAAATTTTTGAATTATTATTTTTAATACTCATGGAGAACTATTTTAACCATATGTGAAAATTTATTCTAATTGAAGAAAATTTTACTTGAAATAGAGAAAATTGCTATAATCGAAAATAGAGAAATTTTTTCTCACAAAAGATATGTACACTCAGAAAAAAGCTTATCGGAATATGATAAAAAAGGCATCATATTTAGAGAAAAATGGTATAGACTTTGCTCCAGAGAATGCTATTCTCTAATTTCGATACTAAAAATTCTCTAAAAATGGTAAAAAGATTCCATGACAAAGAAAAATATATCGTTTTTTGTGAAAAAACTTTTTATTTTTGAGAAAAGATTTGTTTTTATTGAAGAAAATACTTCTCTTAGGGAATTTTTTATCAAAATATAAGAAAAGTTTTTCATTTTCAATAAATTTTTCTCTATAAATGAGAAATTTTTGTGCGAGAAAAATACTTATCATTATTAGAGACATTGAAATATTTCCATTTCCTAGAAGTTAAGAAATATTTCTTCGAAAATTTGAAAATTTATTCTAATTTAAGAAAATTTTATTTGAAAAAGAGAAAATTTCTATATCGAAAATAGAGAAATTTTTTACCGGGGCAAGGTATGTGTTTTTTCTCAGTGTAGGTGTTTTGGTTTTGGTTGCATTCACAAAAAAAAATGAAAAAACCCATAGCATAAAAGAAATTTTATGTTAAGGATTCCAGTGGCTAAAAACAAGTTAATGTGGAAAAAATTTACCATCCATAGTTTGTATTGGGCTCAGGGACAACACAGCACATAACTACTAACCATGCATACAATGATCTATAATTACATAATCTCTTTTAGTCTATTTTTGAGTTGACCTTTTGACAAGTTAACATCAAAAACGCTACAGTTGTTAACAAAGGTACTCATGCGATTTAAAGGAGCAGTTAACATATAGATGATGCCTTTTTTATTATATTCCGAGAAACTTTTTTCTGAGTGAAAACTCACACGAACTACTGGGAGTTGTACTCGATGGCAAACTGGCATCAAGACTTAATACGGTCTTGAGCAAATGGACAAGAGGATGAGGAAAGATATTAATGCACTAGACTAGCGATGGGCACATACATACTATCACATTCTTTGATTGTGTGTAAAGCAGAGAAAAACGGAGGTCAATTTTACGTTTTTTCTCACTATATTCTAAAAAATTGCACAAAGAGATGTTATTTCAACAAATGCTGAAAATCAACTGAGGATTTTGCTCTTTGTTTTTAACTTTTATTTAAAGTTTCTTATAAGAAAGTGGTGGCCGTGGCATGCAGGTTAAGTGTAAGGCTTGGCATGCTCGGCGCCCAAAATCGATACCCACTCGCGGCGAAAGTTTTTTCAATAATTAAAATGTTTCTAATCGGTCACCACCTCTCTGCAGACAATGGCAAACCTCAGAGAGTAAACAATGCCATGTAAAGCTTCTTGAGAACATGAACTTTAGCCGTTCGGAGTCGGCATAAAACATGTTGGTCCAGTTCTTGGTCAATTGTGTGCAAACATTTAATAACATTTAATAATAAGAAACTCAGTCAAAGTCCTTTCAAGGGTTGAAATGGCTAATTAGTTTTTTTTTTTTTTTCGTTATTAAAAAAATGACGAAGCACCGCCGGGGTTTAACTTTTCACTCGTCCCAAACAATAATATCGGTGTTTTCTATAGCAGAGAAGTCAATTTATGGTGTTTTAAATATTCTGCGAGAAGTGCTTCGTTCAGTGTCTCTAGCTTTAAAATAACAAGCAGAACGAGTAAAATAACTCTTTAAAAAAAACCGTTAAATCTCGTCAGATCATTTCTCTTAAAAATTTGAATTGATGTTAAGATTACACTTGCCTCAGATTTAAACTCTCATGTTAATACAGTATTCTGGCTATGAAAAACAATTCTCTTCTAACATTTTTTCATAGAATTATTTTCAAGTTTCAGTTCTTTAAAAATTACTTTTTAAAAATAATTTTAAAATACAAAACGATTTAAATACTTTATTGAAGCACTCGCCTACATTAATATTTAAAACATAAATAAATTTCAAGGCCAAAACCAAAATCAAACCCGTTTTTATTTTCTGCGAAACACCTAAAAGTAAACACCTAAACAACTCATTTATTCAAGCATACGCACGCCCAACTGAAACTTTTAAATTTCAATGCAAATACATTTGTATAAATGTGTGTGTGTGTGTGTGTGTGTGTGTGTGTGTATGTGTGTGTTATTATATTTTTCCAACATCATTGACGTTGTAAAAAGCATTGGGAAGTTTTCACTGTAAATGAAACTGAAAGCATGTGCGAACATTTCCGCAACACATTCACACAGAATCATCAGCTTCCTTAACGGTTGTGTCAAATTTTTCGTCGGAAAATCCTTGCGCGCTTTTAGGCGCAAATGAAAATTTCCAACATCAACATGAAATTTTCAAGCGCCGGAAGCGGATGTATGAAGAGGGTAGGTATGTAGGGTACGTTGGTGATGTAGGCAGTTACACTTAAACTTATGAGCGGATGTTGTTGTCTTGTCTATATAGATATAAATGCATATATATATATGTATATATATATATATATTTATACAAGTATACGAGTTAATGACGCAAAGGTATTGCTGCCATAGCGGTTAAGAGCAGATGTGGGTGCGTGGATGCGTTTGTTTGAAGTTGCCGTAAGAAGCAAAAATTAGCACTTAATTGACGTAGGGTACTTGTATGTGGGTGTTGATTTCACAGAAATCGTTCACAAGTAAGATTATGTTTTTTTTCGTAGCCAGCCAGTAAGTTGAGAGAAAGGAGATCTAGACTTTGAAAAATTATTTGAGTTTAAATTATATAAAAAGATTTTTATAAATGTTTGTCTTAGAAGTAATTATTTCAATAAAAATAAATAAAAATCAAAAGATATTTTAAAAATATGCCTTAAGATTTTGACAGACTCGATGCAAGATATTTATTACTCTTCCAGCTCAGTCATTACTTAAGTATTCACGTCAATCACCACCTAAACTTCCACAGCAAGCTTATTCAAATTGACTAATTTCGCACAAGAAGCTGAATCATCTTTTTTAAGCAACGAAGGTGCTACAAAGTACATAATTGAATGCTCAGCAGTCGCTTTAAGGAAACGCAAACTAAAGACCTAGAAAATAAATAACGAACGAAACGAGAAAAGTAACAATAAAAATTCGAATGCAGCGGCATAAAAAAAGTGAAAAAGCATTTCTACAAAAATAACTATTATTGCTAGCATACAAACGGGCGCATTAAGTGTGCAGCGTAGCAAGCATTATGAGCATAGCAGCTCATTTAAATGCTGCGTAAGTGCGCTAAGCCACCTAAAAGTATGCTTGTCTGATATTTAAAACGTTTACAAACGCTCTTCTGGGAACACTTCAAAATAAAACACGTTGACAGGTCTTTAGGTCTGACTGCTGATGCTGTTATTGTTGTTGTTATGTTAGTGCTGTTTTTCCTTGTTGTTGGCGCGGTGCAGTTGCCGGCAAGTGCCAAACATGTGCGTGCAAAAAACTAAATAAAATGTGCAGACATGTGTGTAAAATCTGTTTACAAATGCTGTAAAACACCTTAAAAGGAAAGCACTTATAAACCTAAAAGTATGCTTTGGAAAAATATACAACGATTTTCTCTATTATAAGCAGCTAACGGGGCAAAAATGTTGCTTCAATTGTTGTTCCTGATTACTATTGTATTGTATGCGTTAGTATAAGTTTAAACGTTTGCGCGCTTTTTTGTTAAGCTTTTGTTAACACTGCTCGTTAAAGTTTTCTCTTTGTTATTGTTGTTGTTGTTTTTTTTTTGTTGTAAGTTCATTTAAACAGGCACCATATAGTAGAAAACAAACATACTTTTTATAGTTGTTTATTAGTTTTTGAATCGCTTTTTTTTCTTGCTCAACATTTTCAAGCTTAAAAAAATGCTTGTTTTTTAACAGCTACATATATATATTTATATATATAACATTACCTACTTCTTGGCGCAAGCTTTGCTACAGCTGCTTTTTACTTAGTTCGTTCACTTTGCCTTCTTTGCACTTTGCATGCGCTTAACAAATAAATATTTTATAGTAGCATACATTTAGGCACCTAAACGAGTTTTAAGTATTCACCTAAGAGTCGTCTGGGGAACGCGCGTTTATTAAAAGGGCGCCAATGAATACTCTACAAGAACAATACGAATAGCAATAAAAATGTGGTAATAAAACAAAATGTAATGAATGCTTGTTAAGATATAATAAAAAAACAACAAAAGCGAAAACAGACCAAAATTGCAACATAGACGCACAAAGAATGAAAGTGAGCAAAATAAAGCACCGCAAATTTATGTTTATAATTTTGAGCATTGTTAACAACTGGCATAAAACTGGCATCTTTTTATATATTTTTTATTAAGTACGCAAGCCAGTTTAAAACAAAAACCGTTGGAGCTTGCAGAGTGTTGCATACCGAAGGGCGCTTGAATAAATATTAAATAGCAAAATACTAGCAATAAATGTCAATGCTAGGTTGGTAAAAGTAGGAAAAAATAAGAGTAAGTGAACATTGAAAATATTCTTGAGGAGAGACAAAAGAAACAGAACACTTGGAAAAAGGAATTCTCCTAATTTCTTTAAAGAAAATTCAAAGAAAGTTATATATAACAAAATTTCAAAACACAAAATTTTTTGATTTTTGGTTCAAACTAAAAATTCACATAAATTAAAATTCACTAAATATTTAAAATAGCCTATTAAATTCAAAATTTCAATAGAATAGAAAAATGTTTGTAAAAAATTCGCTTTTTTATTAATATTAAATTTGGATTTTAGTCGAATTTTAATTTTTTTCAAGAGTAAAAATGTTCTTGAAAAATTTTGCTTAATTCATTCATCAATGGTCAGATTTGTAAAAAAGATGTTTTGAATTCAAAAGTTTGATTTAACAAGTCAATAACAAAGTCGATTTTAAACGGTTTTGTAAATTTTCTTAATATTTCTTAAAGTTTGTTAAAGTTTCTTTCGAATGAGCTAGCAATCACTTTGAAGCTCTAACCAAGAGTATTTTAAATGAATTTTTTTAATATTGTCTTTAGTTATTTAGCGCGTATTTCAACCAAACGCCAAAAGAGAGGAAAAAACTGTTTCACATTGAATGTTCTGAATAAGGCTCTGAATGGGAATGTTTGCTCCATTTTACAAACGATTTCATTTATTTCTGTTTTGAATTGAAGTCTTATCATTCAACTTAAAAAAATTTTAAAAAATTTGCCATTATTTTTTGTTTAAACTTAAACTGTTTCTTTTAAAAAAAAATATGTGTGTGGCCGCCACGCACGGTATGAGTGAAACTTTAACCCAAAAATGTAGAGAGTTTTTAATTTAGCTTTACTAAAAAAAGTCTCATTTCATATAAAGCCATGAGCAGAGTAATTTTTTTTTAAAAGAAAAGACTTCCTATTTCAGCGTTTCAAGGTATGTTTTGACCTGCTTGTTGTGCCTTTGATCGCATTCTGGACGTTTTTGCTTCAATGTTCGGTTCAAACGCATCAATTGAGTTCGATAGAGTTTCTCTGTGATAGTTTCACCTACTAGTAGTAGACTATAGTACATCACGACCCCACCAAATACAGAGACCAAACATAGCGAAGGACAGATCAGGAACATATAAAACGTTTTCGATGTTGATTGTAGAATTGAAGCAATTCAAGCCGGTATCAATCTCAACATTACCTCTCCCTACCACTTTCATTAATTTGCTGTCTGCTAGAATTATCTTATTGTTCTCTGTTGAAGACTTGTAGTTGATCATCCAGTCAGCTCTGCGTGACATGTGCGCTGACGCACCACTGTCGAGGTACCATGCTTCTTCATCTATTTTTGTTGACATCAACGCTGAACAAAATGATCGCTGCTGCATTCTAGTTTCTTGCTCTTTTGCTTTTCCTTTGCGGCAATTCTTCGCAATATGTCCGAAACCGTTGCATGTATAGCACCTTGGACCCTTCTTTTCGTGCTTCTTCTTACCGTAGAACGCCGCTGAAGTGCTTGGTTCTTCACGCACATCTTGTAATAGCTTCGCCTTCACGAAATCTCCGGTGATATTTGCACCACAGCTTTGTAAGCCTAGAATCATAGGGCGATATTCTTCAGGTAGTCCCGCGAGCAGAAGTGAACCAATCCACTCTTCACTAATAGGAAAATTTATGGCATTGAGCTTATTTGCTGTTGAAATGATTCCGTTAACGTAATCCGTTACGCTTGTGCAATTTGAGAGCTTGATGCTTGTGAGCTGAGATAACAAGCTGCATCTTCTCGCAAGCCCGCTGTCCTCATACATTGACTTTAATTTCGTCCAAACCTCATTCGCCGTTTTTGTGTCTTGAACGTGCACAAAATTTTCTCCCCCTAACGCCAGAACAATTTTTCCACGAGCCTTTATGGTTTGTTTGCGCTCAATATCGGTGAGTTCTTGATAACTCTTGGTGATGAGAACGAAATTCCAAATTTCTTTTATTTCCAGGATGGTCTGCATTGCAAATGCCCACGACGCATAGTTCTCGCGTCCTCGCAGTTTTTCAAACTGGGGCCAGTTGCCGGAGCTCGCCATTTGAGAAATATTATAGTTGAAAAAAAAAATTTCCAAAATTTTATATTTTAAAAAATTTCTGAAGGCCCATAATCTGATAGCAGAGCGTTTTTATTTGGAATGAAAATATTTTCTGTACATTTGATTTATACAAAAATATTATACAAGGCTAACATAATTCTAAAATAACAAGTAAAAATCACAAGTACATTCGATTTTCAACAGTTTTAGACCGTACTTTTTGATGGTGGAATTTTCAACTACACTCTAAACTATTTCTGTTGAATTTTACGACGACAATCGTCGGCAACGCTTTTCTGACTAAAATTGTCTAAATTTACACATCCACATTTTTAAGCATTTGTTGTTAAATAATGCATACAAAATGTTTATCGATTTACGCAACTGGTGTGTAAAAGTTGAAACTATCCTATGTTTAATTTTCAACAAAAATGTGTAAAAATATGCATGTGTTAATTTAGATTGTCTCCCTTAGAAAAGCGTTGTCAACGATTCGTAGTAACGAAACATTTATATGTTTTTTAAATTTTTTTCTTTTTTACAGCAAATGTAAAATCATAAATACTTTAAAAATAGAAATAGTAAACTATTAGCCCTTAAATGCCCAGTATATGTTTTTGGATACAACCGAGAAAATATGCTATTTATTTTAAAATATTACAAAAATTAAAATGCTGGACATGTAGTAATTTAAGTTGTTTTTTCTTAAAAAATTTTTAAATATATAAAAAATACTCAAATGTTACAGATATATACAAATCTGGAGATGTAAAAGCAAATAATAAATGCCATTATGACAAAGAAATGCTCATCTCGTTTGATTTTTTAGTCGTTGAATCATGAAAGGTTCACCATTACACATTTTTGTGCAGTTTTGCATTTTACATTTTTTTTTTAATAAACACTTTTGTTAGATCTTAAACTTTTACACATTTTGAGTTCAAAATAACACATTTTTGTGCAGTAATTTAAACATTTTTTGGTGTATATTCGAACTTTGCATATCTTTGTGCTTAAAAATAAGCACTAACTGTTCATTTTCATTTATTGAGACCAAAAGATAGTAATTTTAGGCAACAACATCAAATTCAACAAAAATTTACAGTCATTTTGATAGTAAATTTCAACAAATAGTTTAGAGTGTAGATACGTAATGCTTCAATTTCCAACTGTGACAACTTACGCTGAAATATTCAACCTGTATGATTTAATGGCCAATCGGATGCAATAAGATTATCTGAGTTTACAGAAGGGTCATTGGCGATTTCATGGATTCCATTTATCATTTGGACAAATGGATTCTATGGCCAATCGGATGCAATGGGATTATCTGAAGTCACAGGTTCTCATTCGCAGGTGGTCATTGAAACTTTAATGGATTCCATTTTTAAATACATTTATTTACAAGACCACCTCAATTTATATTGCTGATGATGAGAAATGGGAGAGATGGGATGATTACGATAACCTTTAGCGCTAAAAACCATACGGGCTGGGCCGCCCAGCCATACATAAAAATCGATGCCAAAGCCAATTCACAGTGACAAGGTCCTTCTCTGTGTTTGGTCTCGTATTTGGTGGGGCCGTGCTATACTAAAGGCTGCTACAGCTAGGTGAAACTATCACAGGGCAACTCTACCGAACTCAATTGATCCGTTTGAACCGAGCATAGAAGCAAAAACGTCCAGAGTGCGATAAAAGCCACAACAAGTTAATTTTGCAATAGACAACGCTCAGCCACATGTTACGCAGCCGGTCAAAACACACTTGAAACGCCTAAATGGGAAGTCTCACCCCTACTATTTGCTTTCTTTGATGACGCATGAAATTGAGTACTTTCACTCTTTTAAAATAAACCTAATATTCGAATGACTTTATATGAAATTTTTTAGTAAGATTTATTTAAAAACTCTCTACTTTTTTGGGTTAAAGTTTCACTTATACCGTGCGTGGCGGCCACACACATATTTTTTTTTTTTAATTCTATTTTGAACTTTGCTTAATTTTTGTATATTTTTCCAACTAAATTGACCATTTTTCACAGAAACTTACTTTTTAAACCTGCATAACTTTTTTGTTTATGAAAAGGTGCAAATAATATTTTGCAAGTCAAAAGTTAATACATCAAATTAAAATCGTAGAAAAGTTTTTTCTTAAGTCCAAGCACCCTTACTTCTAATAGCTTATAAAAACTCGTAAGTTTTTGAGTTTTTATGTGTTTTTTAAGGTAAAGAATTAAAGGTAAAGTTTTTTATAAAATAAGTATAAAAGTATACTCAGTAAAATTACTTTAATAAGCAGTAAACATTTTGAAATGATCCTCTGTACAGTTTTTTTATAAACAAAAAATACTAAGTTTTTCAAATATAAACTCAATTATAAATTACTTGATTTACTTCAAATAGAAAGGTATAGTATAAAAGGATCTCATTCATTTATAATTAAAGATATTTTAAAAAATCTTTTGAATTTTATATAACTGAATAAAATAGGTGCCATACTGCAAAAATATTTTTTTTTTTTTTTTCGTACCTATTCGTTGCATTTTGTGTAAGGAGAAAAATTGAATTTTTTATTATAAATAAAACTTGCAATTATTAAAAACTGGTCAGAAAGCTCCAAAAATACTAAAATATAAATATTGAAATAGGCCCAAATATATGCAAATTCTAATTATCCTTAAATTGACGGATTATTTCCATAGCTGTAAAAAAATAATTGAAAACTTTTAAAAAAATTAAGTGAAATTTATGAAATGTCTGTTACGAATAAAAAAGTTCCGTTCAATACAAAAATTATATCGGTCGATATATAGCGATGATATTAATGTAATTATATTTCTAACATTAACACATTGGTTTCTTATATATTTTTTAATTAATAAATATGCAAAACTTCTTATTTAAGACTGCACAAATTTTCTATAAATTACTAGAAATGATACTAGAATTAAGTTCTAACCTTATAATTTTTCCTTTTTTAAGCTCAAACTTTTTCACTTTTAAACTTAAACCCAATTATTAAGACTTATTTCATTTTAATAAAAACAAGACAAAAAAAAACATTTATAACCGTTCATTTGCAACTTCCTGAACATATATAAGTAATGATTTTTGGTTTTGCAACGTTGCAGCTTAACGCAGAAACACACATGTTCATAAGCAACAAGAGCACATTTTAACAACTTGATGAACATTAAGTACTCGGCTTAATTTCAATAAAATACTTCGAAATTCAATAAAAACAAGAGAAAAAAAATGAAAACCATAAAAATGCCATTAAATAAAGCTCAGCAAGCAGCATATTGAATGAATTCACTATCCGCTGCTGCTACATTGTTGTAGTGAGTGTATAAATCAAGCATTTAAGCTGAGCTTAACTTACCTTGATGGGCAGTTCGATGGGCCGATTGCCAGCGTATTTATGTGTGCTCAATTTCCAGCGACGTTGCAGGTAACCGGAAATTATAGCGGAACGTTATTTTTTATTGATTTAACTTATTTTTTTATTTTATTTCATTGCACATAATTTTGAGTGATTTTGCCAAGTTTACACTTTATTTGAGCTATTGTTTTAAATATATTATTGTTGAAGAAAACAAAGAAAAACCTGCACACACTAGCACGAACGGAAGTGTGTGTACTATGAGGCCGGAAATGCTGCTTTGTTGCTTAATGCAAAACTTAATGCTCAATCAAGTAATGCAAAGCAAAAAGTAGGCAATTTTTTGTTGTTGTTGTTTTATGGTTGGTAAATTTGATTTTTTAATTGCTTACGAATGCAACAGTAAAAATTGCGCACCACAATGACAGCATTTTTATGTGTGTTAAATTTTTATTGACATTTCAGTTGAAGCAGCAGCCGGAAACCGGAAATTGCTTGATTTTCTGTTTTTTTTCGAGATTTTCACCGTTAAATTTAATTTTTTTTAAACAAGATTTTTTTCTTGCTTTATTTAAAATAATTTCTTTTTAAGCCGCACAAATTTTTAACAAAATTAAATATATATAACTATACAAACAGACACACGTTAAGCATGGATCAACCAATGATTTTTTTATATATTTTTCTGTTGTTTTTTGATTTTAAAAAAATAAACTCACATTCGTTTGTTTTTGTTTCTGTTGTTGGTGTTGGTTACAAATACAAGCAAGCACAGCACTTGTAAAATGTTGTCAACTTGTTTTTTTATATAATTTTTTTTTTTTTATTTTAATTGTGAAAACAGCTTTTTATTAAACGTGTTTAAACATGCTTGAAATGCAATTAATTTTGATTTCTCATCAGCGACGTTAGCGTCGTCAGCGTTGTTGTTATTTTGCTGCGTAATTAATTATTTTTTGTTGATTTTAATTTTAAAACACCGACACAAATACAAATAAACACAACGACTCGCGAACGCAAACCAAAATAACAAAAATGCACAGGAAACAACAGACAGAGATGGTAGACACCGGCGTTTAAGAGGGAGAGCGCGTTATTTGCTTAATTTGCAATTGATAATGTTTGCCCAGCACTCGTTTACATACACACACACACAAATATACGCTGAGTATATTTGACACATGTATGTGTGAGTGTATGTGTCAGTGTGTTTTTGTTTGTACGAATGAGTGTGTGTTACGTAAACACTTTGCTTTTTCAAGTTTAAATTGCGCGCTGTCAACGTTGATGACAGTTGTTAATGAGTTGTCACGTTATGCTAGTAGTTTGAAAAACTTTGTCATGTGCACAAAGGCGGAGGAACACAATTTGTTGAATGGTGACAAAGCAAATAGAAAGCTTAAAAGTATGCTTGATTATATTTTTGTGATTTCTGTTTTTTTTTTTTATTTTGTTTGTATGTCAACAGTGCACGGATTGCAGCGCACACAAAGCTCTTAATTGAGATCAGTTGAAATAAATTTTGATTGCTTAGTTTTAATACCAAAAGTATGCAATGATTTCTGATAGTCTTTTCTGATTTCGAGCTCAATCCGCTACGAAATGCCTAAAAGTATGCACTATTTAGTCAAACTGTTATTATCAGGGGAATTTTTGGTACCTGTTTACAAAAAGTTCTTGCTTTTTATTTAACTTGACTTGATGTTACAATTTTACCTACGAATGTGCAAGAATGTGTTAACTATCATGTCAGAGTCAAATTAATTTATCTTTTTAATACCATTTTATTATGTCAGTTATTTGCTTTTAAGCAATTTATCTGTTTAATGCCAGAAAGTGAACATTTTTTTACCCCAGAGCACAGTTTACATTTTTTTTTTTTTAATAAAAAAATAAAGATTTTATCGAAGTTAAAGTACCGGGCAAGTGAAGCTATTTAATTTACTAAAATTATGCAATTTTTTTAAGCAATTTTTTTTTAAGTTGAACTATGCATTTATTTTTGCCCAACGCTAGGTTCACAAAATATTTTCAGTCTCTTTGCATTATATGGCAGCGCCTAAAAGTCTGCAATAACACTTGAGCTAACAAAAACTAATTTTTTTAATGTTTAACAAAACGCACAATTTTTCAATTGTTTTCGTTTTTAAACCAAAAGTCAGAGTTAGATATCAGAAGTTATAGAAGAATAGGGAGACGAGAAGAGCAGATCTAGAAAAGTTTAAAACAGCTCAACTTAAATTGCACTAAGTTTATTTTGCTTCTTAAGTTATTTTATTTGTCTTCAAATATATAGAAATTTATTTCTTGTCTTAACACAGCATTATTAATTCAGCCTTAAGTTATGCTAGGCTTTTAAGCATTTATGTGTGTTTGATATTAATTTTGTCACTAATAAACAAAATATTTTGTTTTGCATAAGTTTTGTCGCCTTAGGGTATGCAGCGCAATTTATAACTTATTCACAGAGTCAATAGATTGAATATTTTCGACAAATTCTCGTAAACACGCCTTAGAATATGCTACTGTATTCTAATACAATATTTGTTAGAAGTTATTGCAAATTACAAATGACTTGCTCTATTATTCTAACCGTATTTTCTTTAAGAAAATTTAAAACAGCGCAAATTTAATTTAATCGCTGTTTTTATTTCTAAGATAATAATTCGCGAACGCAATTCGTATAAAATTTAACCGTCAACACAACCGCTACGCACGACAACCGCTCGTAAACTGTTTGTATGCTTTCGATGAGAACGTTGTCGTTGTCTGCGTCATCATCATCGTCATAATCCTCTTCATCATCATCGTCGTTGTCGGAGACGGCGACAGCGGCAATGTCTGCTTCCATGGACTCATGTTGCTGGCAACATAAACTGCACAGACATGATACAACTCAAAGAAGATGCAGCAGCAGAAACACAAAATCGACAACAACAATAACAATAGAGCAAATCAGAAACATAACCTCAGTCATCAACGAGTCATTCGCAACGTACTCAACGCTACTTAGGGTACAGGCTCAAAAAAATTTCACCCTCTGCTGGCTATATAGTTAACGCACTTTCCAGTCATACAACAACAAGGACACATATTAAAGGCTAACAAAAACAAAAACGAAAAAAAAAAAAAACAAAAAAACGCACACATTAAACCTAAACAAAAACAATTGATGCTGTTATCAATCCTGCCGGCGTGGCACTTCCTAGTTATTTTTGTTGTTTTAGCAAGGACCTCTTCCAAGCTGCTTACTTTCCATGCTCTCCTTATTTTTGTGTGCTCTTCTCCTTATTGCTCATTTCCAACACTATATAGAGTTAATTATTTTTGTCTCAATTTAATGTCCTTTGCTTCATCTCTCTCTCTCAATCTCTCTCGATATATTTGTTACAACTCATTCTTCTCTCCCCATTACTTTTTCGTCTTATTACAAATTATGAATGAATTTCGTTACTTTGTAGTAAAAATGTTTGGGTAATGTTGGTTTGTAGAATTTTTAATGAAATGTTTATTAATGAGCAGAATTTTATATGCGTGAGAAGCTTACCACGTTTTTGGCAGGAGCAAAAGAGCGCAAAATAGCGGTAGTGATGATGCGTAGGTGTTATCAAAGGTCACTGCAAGGTATGATTCCACCATCTTTCTATAAGTTTGACACAATATCATGTTGAGGAATTTCCATAATATTTTATAATTTTTTCTTAACCCTAGAACACTAACGTTACTTTTTAGTACGTTAACACTAATCATTAGTCGAAACGACTAACATATATATAAATAACCGATTTTTCCGAAATTTATGTATGAACTATGAACATACCTTATAAAGGTTGATATATGGGTTATTTTGAATATAAATCAAACAAAAAATTTAAGTTTTTAGAAAAGAATTCATTAAAAAAATACATTTATTAAAACTACTTTTAAGATAAATCAAAGCAAATTTGTAAGTGATGTTAGTCGAATCGACTAACATTAGCGTTCCAGGGTTAATATATAATTTTCTGTGTTAACCATTGACAAAAAAAATGGATCGGCCGTTGTTTGCCAATTCTGCAACCAGATATATTCATTGTTTAAGTCATGTCTACAATTAACATCAAAAATTTTTTGCAAATATTCCCTCTAAACAGACAATAACAAACCACAGAGGGTAAAAGTAAAATGTAAGGCTTCCTTTTTAGTCCTCGAAATCGACGAAAGGCTCGAAAGAGGACTCTTTATAATTTGTGTTGATTCTTCATAATCTTATTATCTAGGGCTTGAACTAAGAACTTTTTTGGTTTTTCATTACAACAAATTTAACAAAGCAATAAGTGGTCCAAATTTTTTCAAAAAATAGGTTGTTATGTTCTACCGCAAAATATTCAAGTTAAATTTTTTTCCTTCGTACAAGTACGTGCTGAACACAGATGATGTCTTGAGTAGTATTTTTTTCTACTGAGTCTGTCCCGGTTTATCCTGATAACATCGAAAGAACTCTTTCTGAAGTGTCAAATGCAACGAGTGTTGAATTCTCGATCGGACAATGATTGAGGTTTTATAATTTTTTAAAAAAATATTTCTCCAATTTGATCATTATTTGATCTTGATCTTGATCTTGATCTTGATCTTGATCTTGATCTTGATCTTGATCTTGATCTTGATCTTGATCTTGATCTTGATCTTGATCTTGATCTTGATCTTGATCTTGATCTTGATCTTGATCTTGATCTTGATCTTGATCTTGATCTTGATCTTGATCTTGATCTTGATCTTGATCTTGATCTTGATCTTGATCTTGATCTTGATCTTGATCTTGATCTTGATCTTGATCTTGATCTTGATCTGGATCTTGGTCTTGGTCGTGGTCTTTGTTTTGGCCTTGATCTGGATCTTGAAAATGACCTTGATCTTAAACTCAATGAATCTGTCATGATTAATCCTGAAAACGTCGATAGAATTGTTTCTGATGTTTCAAAGGAGAGACGTTTGAATTATCGATTGAAAAATGATTGAGCTTGATCTTGATCTTGATCTTGATCTTGATCTTGATCTTGATCTTGATCTTGATCTTGATCTTGATCTTGATCTTGATCTTGATCTTGATCTTGATCTTGATCTTGATCTTGATCTTGATCTTGATCTTGATCTTGATCTTGATCTTGATCTTGATCTTGATCTTGATCTTGATCTTGATCTTGATCTTGATCTTGATCTTGATCTTGATCTTGATCTTGATCTTGATCTTGATCTTGATCTTGATCTTGATCTTGATCTTGATCTTGATCTTGATCTTGATCTTGATCTTGATCTTGATCTTGATCTTGATCTTGATCTTGATCTTGATCTTGATCTTGATCTTGATCTTGATCTTGATCTTGATCTTGATCTTGATCTTGATCTTGATCTTGATCTTGATCTTGATCTTGATCTTGATCTTGATCTTGATCTTGATCTTGATCTTGATCTTGATCTTGATCTTGATCTTGATCTTGATCTTGATCTTGATCTTGATCTTGATCATGGTATTGGTCGTGGTCTTTGTTTTGGCCTTGATATGGATCTTGAAAATGACCTTGATCTTAAACTCAATGAATCTGTCATGATTAATCCTGAAAACGTCGATAGAATTGTTTCTGATGTTTCAAAGGAGAGACGTTTGAATTATCGATTGAAAAATTATTGAGCTTTTAAATAAAAATTTAATTAGCTCGACCTTGACCTTGATCTCTATTTCGATTCTTTTTTTGAATGATGGACGAACTTTAATCTGTTTTTATTTGTCCTGAAAACGTCTAAAGAACTTTTTCTGAAGTGAGAAATGAATGACGGTTAAATTCTTGATTTGATTTTGATTTTGATTTTGATTTTGATTTTGATTTTGATTTTGATTTTGATTTTGATTTTGATTTTGATTTTGATTTTGATTTTGATTTTGATTTTGATTTTGATTTTGATTTTGATTTTGATTTTGATTTTGATTTTGATTTTGATTTTGATTTTGATTTTGATTTTGATTTTGATTTTGATTTTGATTTTGATTTTGATTTTGATTTTGATTTTGATTTTGATTTTGATTTTGATTTTAATTTTGATTTTGATTTTGATTTTGATTTTGATTTTGATTTTGATTTTGATTTTGATTTTGATTTTGATTTTGATTTTGATTTTGATTTTGATTTTGATTTTGATTTTGATTTTGATTTTGATTTTGATTTTGATTTTGATTTTGATTTTGATTTTGATTTTGATTTTGATTTTAATTTTGATTTTGATTTTGATTTTGATTTTGATGTTGATTTTGATTTTGATTTTGATTTTGATTTTGATTTTGATTTTGATTTTGATTTTGATTTTGATTTTGATTTTGATTTTGATTTTGATTTTGATTTTGATTTTGATTTTGATTTTGATTTTGATTTTGATTTTGATTTTGATTTTGATTTTGATTTTGATTTTGATTTTGATTTTGATTTTGATTTTGATTTTGATTTTGATTTTGATTTTGATTTTGATTTTGATTTTGATTTTGATTTTGATTTTGATTTTGATTTTGATTTTGATTTTGATTTTGATTTTGATTTTGATTTTGATTTTGATTTTGATTTTGATTTTGATTTTGATTTTGATTTTGATTTTGATTTTGATTTTGATTTTGATTTTGATTTTGATTTTGATTTTGATTTTGATTTTGATTTTGATTTTGATTTTGATTTTGATTTTGATTTTGATTTTGATTTTGATTTTGATTTGATTTTGATTTTGATTTTGATTTTGATTTTGATTTTGATTTTGATTTTGATTTTGATTTTGATTTTGATTTTGATTTTGATTTTGATTTTGATTTTGATTTTGATTTTGATTTTGATTTTGATTTTGATTTTGATTTTGATTTTGATTTTGATTTTGATTTTGATTTTGATTTTGATTTTGATTTTGATTTTGATTTTGATTTTGATTTTGATTTTGATTTTGATTTTGATTTTGATTTTGATTTTGATTTTGATATTGATTTTGATTTTGATTTTGATTTTGATTTTGATTTTGATTTTGATTTTGATTTTGATTTTGATTTTGATTTTGATTTTGATTTTGATTTTGATTTTGATTTTGATTTTGATTTTGATTTTGATTTTGATTTTGATTTTGATTTGATTTTGATTTTGATTTTGATTTTGATTTTGATTTTGATTTTGATTTGATTTTGATTTTGATTTTGATTTTGATTTTGATTTTGATTTTGATTTTGATTTTGATTTTGATTTTGATTTTGATTTTGATTTTGATTTTGAGTTTGAGTTTGATTTTGATTTTGATTTTGATTTTGATTTTGATTTTGATTTTGATTTTGATTTTGATTTTGATTTTGATTTTGATTTTGATTTTGATTTTGATTTTGATTTTGATTTTGATTTTGATTTTGATTTTGATTTTGATTTTGATTTTGATTTTGATTTTGATTTTGATTTTGATTTTGATTTTGATTTTGATTTTGATTTTGATTTTGATTTTGATTTTGATTTTGATTTTGATTTTGATTTTGATTTTGATTTTGATTTTGATTTTGATTTTGATTTTGATTTTGATTTTGATTTTGATTTTGATTTTGATTTTGATTTTGATTTTGATTTTGATTTTGATTTTGATTTTGATTTTGATTTTGATTTTGATTTTGATTTTGATTTTGATTTTGATTTTGATTTTGATTTTGATTTTGATTTTGATTTTGATTTTGATTTTGATTTTGATTTTGATTTTGATTTTGATTTTGATTTTGATTTTGATTTTGATTTTGATTTTGATTTTGATTTTGATTTTGATTTTGATTTTGATTTTGATTTTGATTTTGATTTTGATTTTGATTTTGATTTTGATTTTGATTTTGATTTTGATTTTGATTTTGATTTTGATTTTGATTTTGATTTTGATTTTGATTTTGATTTTGATTTTGATTTTGATTTTGATTTTGATTTTGATTTTGATTTTGATTTTGATTTTGATTTTGATTTTGATTTTGATTTTGATTTTGATTTTGATTTTGATTTTGATTTTGATTTTGATTTTGATTTTGATTTTGATTTTGATTTTGATTTTGATTTTGATTTTGATTTTGATTTTGATTTTGATTTTGATTTTGATTTTGATTTTGATTTTGATTTTGATTTTGATTTTGATTTTGATTTTGATTTTGATTTGATTTTGATTTTGATTTTGATTTTGATTTTGATTTTGATTTTGATTTTGATTTTGATTTTGATTTTGATTTTGATTTTGATTTTGATTTTGATTTTGATTTTGATTTTGATTTTGATTTTGATTTTGATTTTGATTTTGATTTTGATTTTGATTTTGATTTTGATTTTGATTTTGATTTTGATTTTGATTTTGATTTTGATTTTGATTTTGATTTTGATTTGATTTTGATTTTGATTTTGATTTTGATTTTGATTTTGATTTTGATTTTGATTTTGATTTTGATTTTGATTTTGATTTTGATTTTGATTTTGATTTTGATTTTGATTTTGATTTTGATTTTGATTTTGATTTTGATTTTGATTTTGATTTTGATTTTGATTTTGATTTGGATTTGGATTTTGATTTTGATTTTGATTTTGATTTTGATTTTGATTTTGATTTTGATTTTGATTTTGATTTTGATTTTGATTTTGATTTGATTTTGATTTTGATTTTATTTTGATTTTGATTTTGATTTTGATTTTGATTTTGATTTTGATTTTGATTTTGATTTTGATTTTGATTTTGATTTTGATTTTGATTTTGATTTTGATTTTGATTTTGATTTTGATTTTGATTTTGATTTTGATTTTGATTTTGATTTTGATTTTGATTTTGATTTTGATTTTGATTTTGATTTTGATTTTTTATTTGATTTTGATTTTGATTTTGATTTTGATTTTGATTTTGATTTTGATTTTGATTTTGATTTTGATTTTGATTTTGATTTTGATTTTGATTTTGATTTTGATTTTGATTTTGATTTTGATTTTGATTTTGATTTTGATTTTGATTTTGATTTTGATTTTGATTTTGATTTTGATTTTGATTTTGATTTTGATTTTGATTTTGATTTTGATTTTGATTTTGATTTTGATTTTGATTTTGATTTTGATTTTGATTTTGATTTTGATTTTGATTTTGATTTTGATTTTGATTTTGATTTTGATTTTGATTTTGATTTTGATTTTGATTTTGATTTTGATTTTGATTTTGATTTTGATTTTGATTTTGATTTTGATTTTGATTTTGATTTTGATTTTGATTTTGATTTTGATTTTGATTTTGATTTTGATTTTGATTTTGATTTTGATTTTGATTTTGATTTTGATTTTGATTTTGATTTTGATTTTGATTTTGATTTTGATTTTGATTTTGATTTTGATTTTGATTTTGATTTTGATTTTGATCTTTGATTTTGACAAACACATCATTAAGAAAACGAACACTGCAACATTGTTCGACGAGTGTGTGTTCTCATGTTTCTAGCTGAATCATTAACGATTTAAGTATAGTTCTGAATGACAAAATTTTGTGGGTCAAAGCCAGTAGTCAGGCTGATGCAGCTACTGAATCAACTCAAACGACTTTAAATGTAATATTTAAGACATAAAATTGCAGACCAACCTTCATATAAACATTGGTTAACTCTATGGAAAAGTGCACTATAAACATTTACGATATATATTTTAAATTTGCTCACAAACACTTTCTAAGGATTCCAATAAATTAAACCGCACATTTGTTATAAAAAGTAAATTATTTGATTTTTAACAACCTAGTACTTAGTAATCTGGTACTTAAATCTCGTTGCGCGGAAAGTTAAATACAAAATGTTAACAAAAATAGCATCTTTCTTGATGCAACCCCCTTGCAATTAGAGACTCATCAATAAAATTTCTGCCAACTCATTAGGTAAGTCCCGAAAAAGCCTGTTAAGCCCGAAATAAATATCAACTAAATGCGGCCAAATGCGAATCACTGGGTTCAAGTGACAAAGCAAAAAACAAAAAAAAAAACAGCAAATGTCATTAAACTGAAGCCGTGTACAAAAGTACACAACCATCGAAGGGTGCATGACACACAGTTAAATGGGTGGCAATGCACAAAGACCCTTCAAAGAGACGCGAAAAAAAATACTACGGTTTTATTGTAATTGCATCAAAGAAATTGAAAATTGTTTGGTTACTTAAACAATAGCAAAGGATTTCATATTTCAAAACTCATCAGAAACAACTAGAAAAGCGCACCCCTAATAAAATAAAACCAAAAAATATATGCTGTGCACCAGAGTCCCCGAACAACATAGAGCAACAACAACAACAACAACAACAGCTGCATTGAAGAGTGAAACTGCACACAAAAACAAATACATGTTTCATGCACCCAAATGATCTAGAATACTAGCTGGTGTTGAAACGCATGTTGATGATTTTGGTAATTGTGCTGCGGCAGACTGACACATCCCGACTGCAACACAACTACTTTTTGAATATTTGTTATACGTGCAACTGCATCTTCAATTGAAATCTAAAACTATGTTTCGTACTTTTCGAAATAAACGAAAACTTACGCTCACTTAGAATTGTACCGTGATTTTGCAGCATGCAACAATATTTGATGCTATATCAAAAGCTGCTACAATAATATTCTAAGTTTTATTGCTTGAAGCGTGTGTCTGATTTTGTGTTCCTGCTTGGTCGAGGGTTGGTGTGCTGGCAGCTCGTTATGCTGGCTCTAAAATAAAAATGAAATCACGTAAAAATAAAACAATCTATATAAATGTCATTGGTTAGGTAAATGAGAGAACGTCATTTGATTCTTTTGAGTGCCAGTAACAAGTACTGCTAATTAATTGCCTTGAGTTTCAGAAGTGTTTATTTGGTGATATTGAATTTCTATTTGGGTAGCGAATTTTTTTTACATTTAGGGCCGTTTTCTCATCTTATCTATATAAAGTTCACTTCAGCTAAAGTTTCCTTTAAAGTCGTCTTTCGACCTGATAAAGTAATCGAGAAGTTCAAGCTGTTTGTACAATTAATAACTGTAGTTACAATTTTGCAATTAATAACTGCACCCAATTTGATAAATATACACACAAAAAAACTTTTTGTAAGCTTCAAAATAAATTAAGATATTTTTAATATTCGATCAGAAGTATAAGAGAAGAAGAATAAGTTTGTGCATATTGAATAAAAGTGTTCCAAATCAAGTCCATAGAAAACATGTTACTTGAAACAAAATATCACGCGAGGAACATTTCAGGTTGTTGTTGCCATTGAATCTATTTTTCAGACGGGTAGCCGAATCGCCAAATATTGAAGCAATTTTTAAGAAACGCCGCTCATCCACTTTTTTCTGGCCCACCACCACTGCTATAAGTACCGCTTTTTCCAGCGTCCTATTCCACTTTCAGAAACCTGTTTCAGCTGCAAAAAGCTCATCAATCATTCTCAACCTTTCGTTGCTAAGTGGTATATGAGTGGTTAACTCCATTTTTAGAAACCTATAGTATTAGATGCAAAATTCTTCGCTTATTTTGCTTCCAAGTCGTCGACGAATTCAATCAACAACACTTCTTCTACGGGGAATCCACCTCTATGTCTTCCCTTCAAAATCTTCACGTTGTCTTTTTAAAAATTATTAAATTTTTTTATCTATAAATTGCTAACAATAAGTACAAACAAAACTAGTAAGGTATATCTTCGACTGGGCCGAAGTTAAAATACCCCCACGGACGATTCGTAATGGTACAAAATCTTAAATTGTAGCTCTTTTGTATGAGATTTCAAAAAATTTTAATATTTTGATGACGTCTAAAATACATTCATATCAAATTGTGATCCTCTACAATTTGACTACAAAGTAAAGTCAAGCCTCTTTATAAAGTTTTCAATTTTGGGTTGTATGGAAGGTGGGCGTGTTCTTGAGTGGTTGACGCCAATTTTTCTAACACACAAACAAATACTCAAATTCAGTTCTGTAGCTTAAATATTAGCCTATTTATAGAGTTTTCAGTATTATGGGTTGTATGGAAGGTGGGCGTGTTCGTGGGTGAATGATGTCCATTTGTTTAATACGTCTTAATTTTTAGATGAAATGAATAAATATCTAATTTTATTTTTGTATCATCGGGTTGTATGGGAGGTGGGCGTATTAGTGGGTGGATGATGCCCATTTTTTTAACACGCCTGAGTTTTGTCATAGACTACACAAGTACCGAATTTAAGTTATGTAGCTTTAATCTTCGCTTCTTTATGGAGTTTTCATCATTGGGGTTGTATGGGAGGTAGGCGTGGTTTTCATCCGATTTAGCCCATTCTCAAACCTGATCTTAGTTTTTTAAAAAAACTTAAATATTGAATTTCAGCACGATATCTTCAAAATTACGGTTGTAATCGTGTCCACAGACAGATAGACAGACTGACAGACAGACACACGGACAGATAAACGGACGACAGACGAACATGGCTAAATCAACTCAGGTGGTGATGCTGAGTAAGAATATGTATACTTTCCTATACCTACCACGCCTCCTTATGGGCGTTACACACGTCGTGACAAAATTTTCTTACGCAGAAAATAGAAAACAATTTAAGATATTATTTATATTTAGATAAGTTGTTCGCACGTATGTAAAAACCTTTAAATTTACATTATTATGAGCTCTCATAATTCTTACGATTTTATGAGCACTCATGGTTCTATGTCGGAAAAGAGTCTAATTTATGAAAATTTTCTGATGACTCCGAAAAGACGAATTTTTTGAGCGCACATAATTATGAGTTCAATAAGTCTGTTATTTATAAAGATTTGATTAACGAACATAATTATGAGTCTTTCTGGATTCCAATTTATGATAATTTTACGAGCACACATTAATATAACCCCGAAAAGGCTCTTAATAATGATGGTTTATTGAGCGGTAATGATTATGACTCAGACAAGGCGATCCGCTATTATGCGATCTCTTCAATTTCATCATGGAGGGGATCCTACGAAAAGCAGGTGTTCATCGAAATGGTACCATTTTCTACAAAGGTGTCCAGCCAAAGTGGGTTTGACGGTAAAGAAGGGCAAAACAAAGCATATGCTGTCTGCAAGCAAAGAAGCGCGGCATCTAGGCTCCCATGTAACAGCAGGCAAATATAACTTTGAAGTTGTCAAGGAGTTTACATACCTTGGCACCGCCGTAAACAGCAACAACAATGTTAGCCTGGAGATAAAGCGCAAAATAACATTTGCTAATAGGTGCTACTACGGGCTAAGTAAGGAATTAGGTTCCAGGGCCCTCTCTCGATCGACAAAACTAACACTCTACAAGACGCTCATCATACCTGTGCTTCTCTATGGCGCTGAGGCATGGGTGATATCGCAAACAGATTCAGCCGATCTTGGGTCTTTGAGAGGAAAGTTCTTCGCAAAACCTTTGGTCCTGTTCGAGTTGGTGACGCCTATCGCATTCAAATAAATCACGAACTGTACGAGCTCTACGACGACATTGACATAGTCCAGCGTATAACAATTCAGCGACTACGTTGGCTGGGTCATGCCTTTCGTATGGATGAAGAACCTCCAGCGAAAAAGGTATTTGAAGCGAAAGCCGAGGGTCAACGACGAAGAGGAAGACCATGCCTCCAATGGATTGACCAGGCCGAGGAAGCCTTTACCGAGTTTGGCGAAAGAGATTGGAGACGAAGCGCGAAGTAGAGACGCCTGGCGAGAGCTGATAAAGTCGTCCGTAACCCGAGTTGTCATGGCTACATCAAAAATCTCTGCCATAAGTAATGATTATGACTCGGAAAAGAAACATAATTTAAGTAATACAAGAGAGTACATCAGAGCTGTAAAATAATGCAATCCTTTGTGATATTATTATTATTATTATTATTATTATTATTATTATTATTATTATTATTATTATTATTATTATTATTATTATTATTATTATTATTATTATTATTATTATTATTATTATTATTATTATTATTATTATTATTATTATTATTATTATTATTATTATTATTATTATTATTATTATTATTATTATTATTATTATTATTATTATTATTGTTATTATTATTAGTAGTATTATTATTATTTTTATTATTATTATTAGTAGTTTTATTATTCTTATTATTATTATTATTATTATTATTATTATTAATATTATTATTATTATTATTATTATTATTATTATTATTATTATTATTATTATTATTATTATTATTATTATTATTATTATTATTATTATTATTATTATTATTATTATTATTAGTATTATTATTATTATTATTATTATTATTATTATTATTATTATTATTTTTATTATTATTATTATTATTATTATTATTATTATTATTATTATTATTATTATTATTATTATTATTATTATTATTATTATTATTATTATTATTATTATTATTATTATTATTTTTATTATTATTATTATTATTATTATTATTATTATTATTATTATTATTATTATTATTATTATTATTATTATTATTATTATTATTATTATTATTATTATTATTATTATTATTATTATAATTATTATTATTATATTATTATTATTATTATTATTATTATTATTATTATTATTATTATTATTATTATTATTATTATTATTATTATTATTATTATTATTATTATTATTATTATTATTATTATTATTATTATTATTATTATTATTATTATTATTATTATTATTATTATTATTTGCTATTATTATTATTATTATTATTATTATTATTATTATTATTATTATTATTATTATTATTATTATTATTATTGTTATTATTATTATTATTATTATTATTATTATTATTATTATTATTATTATTATTATTATTATTATTATTATTATTATTATTATTATTATTATTATTATTATTATTATAATTATTATTATAATTACTATAACATAATTCCGTAAAATGTGGGTGAAGAACAATTGATTTTTTTTTAAATTTCATAGCATATTTTAAGGCATTTTTTGTTTACTGATTTATTGAAGCTTCAAAAACTTTTTATATATTTTTCATTTCGAAATTTTCAGTTTTACAAAACATTTTCAAACTTATTTCTATGATTTCCGTTTTTACTTTAAGGTATTTTAAAAAAATTGGGATCTAAAAATTGTTATTCAAACCCTTTAAAATAGAATATGTGACCATCGCTGATTTATTTCATTTTTGGCGGTAACAAACTAGTATTTCATATTTCAAGAAAAAAAAAAAAATTAAGTATTATTAAAGAAATAAAGACATGTATATTTTCTACAGTTGAATTTAAATCTTAAAAAAGTTTTTCAACTGCTATGCTTAAAGTTATTATATTATAAAAAATTATTTTTAATATTATAAAGTTAAAGTTATTATATTCGCGTGCCCTACGATGAAGAATATGACCCTTCTCTGCCATTTAGACTTTTCGAAAGCCTTTGACTTTGTTAACTTTTTTTACTTGTCCGTAAGCTTGAGTTTCTATTTAGATTCAATAACAGCGCCCTTTCCTATTGATAGGAGAGAACAAAGGGTTAAGATAGATAATATATTTTCTGACTATAAGAACATTGATTCGAGTGTAACTTCCAGCTCAATTCTTGGGCCTTTACTCTTTAGATTTTTCATTAATGATATTTTCAGCATACGTCATAATGTTAAAATCCATGACTATGTTGATGACATTCAGTTTTAAATTTCTAATCGTGTTGGACTCGATGAATATTTATGTTACAGGTTAAACGAAGCTTTAGACGCAGTATCTTAGTGAGCTTGAAGAAATGATTTTTGTCTCAAATGGTTTTTGTATATTTCTCTTTTTCATGGAAGCTTTTTATCATTTTTAGGGAATTTTTAGTATCACATTTAGAGAAACGCATTCTCTGGAGCAACGTCTAAACCATTTTTCTCTAAATATGTGGCCCTTTTTATCATATTCCGAGAAACTTTTTCTGAGTATAGCTTTGTAGATTACAGATCATTGCTGTTCGTAAATTTTCCAAGCAAATTTTAATAATATATTTAAAAATATTCTAGCTGGCAATACTTTTATCATATTCGCAATTTAAGAGAACTTAAAGTACTCTTTAACTCTTTTTCTATGCTCTTAAAATTTTAACGCATGTCAGAACATGAAAAGTTCTCTAAAATTTGTAAGCTCCAAGCACTCCCTCTCTCTAAAAAAAAATACAGTAAAAATTTAAAAAGAAAATATAACAACACTCGCTCTCAAACACAGTTTCCTGGCTTCCAAAGCGCAGACGTTATAATAGAAAATCGGCTACAACTTTCCATGTAAACAAGGAAGAATGACATGAGAATAAAATGCAAAAAAAAAAGCAGCAACAAGGATAAATCAAACAAACAACAATGGATAAAATTTTAAAATTATAAATTTAAAAATTTAAAGCCAACAATAGTCAAACATCCATTTAATACCTATGCAATTTTGGAAGAGCCTTAAAGTATGCAAGTGCTTTTACGCTTTAACCTCTAGAATTCAAATGGATTGTGGAATTTTATACCATATTTAATAGTTTTCTAAGACTGCTTTAAGATACGATATTAAATATCCTCTTTGAAAAACCACTTTAGAAGTCGCCAAAAAAATGTCACACACACATTCTCACTCAGAAACCACCCACAAAAGCACACTCGAAGCAACTTAAAACACTTCGACTGCTGCTTCTTCATTCCGCAATTTGACTTACAAGCAGCTCATCTTCCGCTCATCTGCTTGCCACTTCCTTCTGCTGCTTGCGCTGCTGATCCCAGCTTTCTACTCCATGATGCCATGCCGCCCACCAACCGCCACACCCACCACCACCCTAATTTTAATTTTGTCTCTGCTGCCATTTCATGTTGAGACACGATGACGACAAATTTTCGTGCAACCTGACACTAGCTGAGATTTTCCAAATTCCTTTTGAGTTGCATACAAAACCATGGCCGGGTTGTGCAAGTTGTGCCAAGGAGAGGCCAGCGGTGTTCAGGGGGTTGCGTTGCGAATGAATAGAATTTTCCACTACTACGGGAATTTGTCTACATATGGGACATGCTTGGGGCGTGTGTGTGCATATGTATGAAGTTTTGTGTCCGCGTCTGTATGTGTGTTCGTGTGTGCAGCAGTGTATGTATATGTGTGTAAAGTAAGTTCTTCGACGAAAAGGCAGTCACCGAAATATGGTTGCAAGTACATGTATCGTTGGCATAAAGTCATGCTTTAGTGTGATGTACCAATATTTTGGTAGCTCGTTACCAGGTCGGTTACTTTAAAAAAAAATATTTTTATTAAATTTTTTAATTTACTACTTTTGGAAACTAATATCTACAGTTTCACTGCAAAAATAAAATAAAAAAAAAGAAATTTTAGAGAGAAACTTTTATGATCTTATTTAATCTTGTTACAGCCGAACTAAACAACAGGAAAGATTTTCGAAATTCTTCGAGGTATCCACTTCGATATCACTTTGAAATAACTTGTGTACGCACAGGTTCGATATTCTTTTTCTCGATTATACGCAGGTGCGTGTACAGAAAAATTTAAAATTTTTGTGAGTGAGATTGTTTTGCGGTTTTTGCTTCAATTTCTTGCGAAGTACTTTATTGAGGTCTTGAAAGTACAGTAGAGACTTGCAAAAGTTGCAACTCGCAAAAGTTAATTCTACGGAAAATGCTTCTTAATCACCACAGGAGACTTTAAAAAGTAAAGGTTTGCGCGTTAACTTTTCTTAATTCCTTTTTTCACCTTTTATTTATTTTTTTTTATATCTAGATCAATTGATTTTGTGTCAAATGCCACTCTCTTTCTCTCAAAAACAATTGGGAATCACCGTTAAGCAGAATAGAGGTGGAAAACTATCGATAGTATCGATAGTATGAGACTATCGTAAACATCGATAGTCGCTCAAAACTATCGATAGTCGGTTTTTTTTATTATACATACTTTTTCTCGTGTTTGCAACTTTTTTTAGTATAAATTACAAAAAGAAAGATGCTTGGCAGCACTGTATCAAATCAAAGGCTAGAAAGGCAACAATAAAAATGTATGACAATAGTCTATGGTAATTTTCATTTATATATTGTACGTTGTTTTTATAAATAAATACATTTGAATTAAGTTGCCTAAAATACATTTATTTTATTTTTTTTTATATTATTATGTATGAACATTTATGTTTAGTGTTCATAATTAAAAATGATTTATACAAAATTTCAACTTTTAAGACTATCGATAGTTATCGATAGTTTTTTCTAAACTATCGCATACTATCGATAGGGCTGATTATCGATAGTTTTCCACCTCTAAAGCAGAAGTATTCGATTCACGAATTATTGCAAAAGCACTATCTTCGCAAGGCAACGCAAGCGTTTTCGTAAAAACCCGGCTCAAACTGCTAAACTGGGATGAATCTTGGTATGAAGACGTAGATGATATCCCTTTATCAGTGCTGTTTCAGAATTGTTGTTGTTAAGGGCACAACAACTATTTACCGGACTCGCTTCTGATTATACTCTATCAACAGAACTAATAAGTGCATGGAACGTTGATTTACTCGATGAACATGAAATTATCACAGATGAAAATCCAGAGTTTGTTTCATAAAACTATGCAAAATATACAATAAATACACTGATCAAATGTCATGAGTAAATACACTGATCATCTTGCACATCTTCTCGAGCTACTCTCGGATATGGTAAAATGGCATTTTGACAAACTGTTCAAACAAAATAAGGTTTAAGATTATTTCACTGGTACAAAGACCAATTGTCCTTAAAAATTTAACAATTCACAAAAGTTGACAGAGCCAAAAACAAACAGGTTAACTTTTGTTAGTCTCTACCAGTAATGATATCCGATCATTTTCGAGAGTACTTCTTTACAAAGGCAAATAGTACTTTTTCATTGTTTCGGGTACTTTTTACACTAATATGTGAATAAATACATATATTAAAACCAAAAAAATTTCTTTAAAATAAAATAAACTTTTTGAAATTTCATTATATTTATCACATAAAGGAACAATAAATAATCATGCTTTCTTTCAGAACCCGTTAAATATGTATATTAGGGTGTCTCGACCTCTATGGGGAAAAAAAAAGTAGTCATCGCCACCACAAACCATGTTTTCGTAAAAATATAAGCTGGTGTAGCAGTTACAAATAAACAAATGGTTAGAAATAGTAGTACTGAAGAAGATCTTACTATCTGATCCAAAATATTTAAAATCTTTGCCACCTGACCAAAGATATTGCGAATTTTAATAAAAATGTTTGACTTTTTTTTTAAAGTTCTTGTTCTGGGAACATTTCTAAAATCAACGGCAAATAATACGTGACTGGGCGAGAATTTTGGCAACAAGTTTATGACTTAATTTTTAAAAATGTTTTTTTTTACTCTTGACAAAATTTCAAGCAAAATTCTTTAACATACCAGAGTACTTTTTTCGGCAAGAAGGTACTCGGGTACTTTTGTGGAGTCAATAGTACTCAAAAAAGTACTATTCCATTCAAAATATCATCCCTGGTCTCTACTGTAAGGAACTTAAGCTGTGCTAAGGAACTTCTCTGAACTTATTAACAGAAATATCATGTTATTCCCAACAATAATTCCAAGGAACTTATACAACCAAGTGTAAAATTTTTGTCAGTGAGTTTCTTTTGCGTAGTTACTTCGTTTAAGGTACTATTACAGTGTGTAAAAACTCAAAAAAAATTTTTTTTTTTTTTTTTAGAATCTGATTCCTTGAGGTCTTAAGATTGCGTATACGAAATTTTAGAAAAAAATATCAAATAATAAAAAAGATACAATATACATTATATTCGTATGTCACGCATTTATTCATATATTATCGTTCATAGAAGAAAATCTAATCGTGTTTTTCTCGAAACAAGTTTTTTCGAATTGGTTTCTAAGATATCTCGAGTTCTGCTTGATCGATTTCGATGAAACTTGATTTATTGTAATCTTCATAGACTCTGTTAAGCACTCTACCTATAAAAAGTAAATAAACTTTTATATTTTGTTTTTTACGGCTAAGAATTTCTGCCGAAAAGAGGGGTTTTTTGTAAATTTGTCTTTCAACGCATGCCGTTTTTTTTGTTTGCCTTATTTTTTTATTTGCGTAGGTAGAGTGCTCAACTACAACCCTTTACTGAAGAATGCACTGTAATTTTTTACTTTCCGACGCCTTGGAAATGCTGGAGACGAGAAAGCAACTTACAACCTTTTTTTAAACACGCCAACTTCAACGACCTCTAGAAAATAAACAACAAATACAAAAACAACAAAAAACATTTTTTTAATATCTTCAACTTTAACTGTACATAATGTAAATAAATTTGAATTGAAGAATTTTATAATACTATTTAAAAAAAATTAATAAAAAAGGTGTTGTTTTTAATAGCTTCACACTGTAATAGTACCTTAAAGCTCTTGCCTTGAAATAATTTGTGAAGGTCCTGAGAAAATAAATAAAATACCAATGAGCCGACACCGTCATAAGAGCCGCTATAAACTTGTAAGTGAAAATATTATTCTCCCTTTATGCTGATTCAAATGTACTTGCCAAGTGAACTTTTATGTCTTATGCTCTCAACAGTGAATATTTTAATTTTGCCATTTACAGGAAAGCTGAGGCCAATCGAAAAACCATTGAGATATTTAGGTTCTACGGAAAATTTAAGTAAAGAAAATGTTACCGCTATACATTGTGGAAAATCTAGTCGAGTAGTATTATTCTCATATTAAGAAAATAAATGAAACTACAGCGTGGACCCTAATAACTGCCTGGCTCAATTTTTTAAATAAAAAACAAGTAAAGAAAGTCTAAGGTCGGTCTACGCCGACTATGAAATACCCTAAACCCACTTTTCAAAAACAAAAAATTTTTATTGTAAATAGGCGTCTCCAAGGGTGGATGAAGCCTATATTTTATATGCATTTAAATATTGATGAAAAATTTACACATACCAAGTTTTATTCCTGTAGCTCACAGTTAATGCCTTTATTGTGCTTTCGCTATAGGAAGTGGGCGTGTTCATGGACGGATTACTTCCAGTTTTTGAACACACCTTAGTTTTGGTATAAAATACATGCATACCAAATTGAATTTCTCTATGACAAACATAACCTTATTAATTGAGTTTAAAACTTTTTGGGTTGTATGGGAAAAAGGCGTGTCCGTAGGCGGATGACGTCCATTTTTCAAAACCATCTTTGTCTTGTCATAAAAAACATACGTGCCAAATTTTAGCTCTGTAGGTTAAACAGGGGCTTATTTATTGCGTTTTCAATTTTTGGGTTGTATGGGAGGTGGGCGTGTCCGTTAGCGGATGACGTCCATTTTTCGAAGACATCTTTGTGTTTGTATAAAACACATACATATCAAATTTTATTGTTGTAGGCTTATTATGAGCTGAGTTATGCAGTTTTCAATTTTCGCGTTGTGTGGGAGGTAGGCGTGTCCGTGAGCGGATGATGTCCACTTTGCAAAACCATCTTTGTTTTGTTACAAAAAACATATGTGACAAATTATAGCTATGTAGGTTAAACAGAGGCTTATTTATTGCGTTTTCAATTTTTGGGTTGTATGGGAGGTGGGCGTGTCCGTTAGCGGATGACGTCCATTTTTCGAAGACATCTTTGTGGTTATATAAAACACATACATACCAAATTTTATTGTTGTAGGCTAATTATAAGCTGAGTTATGCAGTTTTCAATTTTCGCGTTGTACGGGACGTAGGCGTGTCCGTTTGCGGATTCCAAAAATATTCAATAGTGCAGATCCTTGGGTTCATGTGATCATGTGTACCAAGTTTCATCCAATTATCTCAACTCCTTCTTCTTATCCTGTGTATACGGACAACACACAGACGGACAGACGGACGGACGGACGGACGGACGGACGGACATGGATAGCTCGACTCACGTGGTGACGCTGATCAAGAATATATATACTTTTCTATACCGGACTCGCTTCGTTCTATGCGTTACAAACGTTTGCACAAAGTTAATATACCCTGACCTTTCAGGTTTAGGGTATAACAATCAATGCGCATTTTGTGGTTAAAATCTAATATATATACTTTGGACTTTTTGCGTTCAAATCTTTGTTTCCATTTTCTTCACAAGCTTCAAAGGTTTTGGTAAACTTTAACAAGTTGCACGGACGACTTATGGTTTTTGGTCCCAAATTATCTGTAAACAGCACTTGAATTGTTCCAAGTTCATTCATAATGTATCCTTATGCAAAAATCCAATGGATTCGATTGTGAAATAGATGGAGGCCATTAATCCAACCAAATAAAACAGGGAATATTTTGCTTGCACCACTTCTGAGTTCTTGCTTTGTGAGCCAGAGTAGAGTACTGAAATAAATATGACCCATTGCTAAAAAGCTGGGATGCATAAGGCCGAGTGCATAGTAAACGACGATTCAGACAGGCAAACAGGCAGAGTGTGTGAAAAATCGAGATTGAGAGCTATTTGTGTCTCGTTTGTTCACACAGATTTCCTTAGGCATAAAATGGCGTATGTTTTGCATTGATTTATATTTCAATGATGATATATTTCAATGGCTTTTTTATCTGCAGGAATATCGCACATAATCCCCTTTAACCAATAATCAAAAATTGATCCACAGTGGCAGCCGTTATTTGTGCTGAGATTCCGTTCATGCAAAAATGCATTAAAAGAACCATGGCCAGCCAACAAGAAGCCCAGACATAAAGAGAACGAAAAGCCCGGACGACCTTCCACAAAAGTCACTTCACGTATAAACTGGTAGGTAACTCTACCATTTGACTCCTGATTACTAGGTAGACGTTGTGTCCAATTTAAGCATAGCCTATCTACCTGAAGAGCTCAAATCTTCTCTAGCACATCCGGAGTTCAATCAGGCAGACCTCTCTGCGTTCGATACGCAATGATGGTTTGCATTACTATTTAATTTATTTTATTTTATTTATTTATTTAAGATTCAATTAGTGCTTTAAGATCTTTTAGATCTTTTTTCGCACAACAAGATATAAAGAAAACATTATACAATTTTAGACTTACAAAAATACAGATTATTACAAAAAGAAATTTGGTCCAATTAACACAGTATCGTCAACATATAAACAGAAAAACACTTAAAATAACTTAATATAAGGTGACTTAAAATTAACTATTTAATAGGTGAAGGTGAAAGAGCCGAACAGAATGGCAAATAGAAAAGAAAGAACATAGTATAGAAAACATAGATTTATAATTAGAGGTTTGAAAAGAATGAAAGAACAGATATTTTGAATTTATTCACACTGACAATGGATTTTATATTATGGGGTAAAGAATTCCAAAGTTTGATGGCGTTGACGAAGAAAAGTCTTTTGGTTTGTAAACACGTGTAATTCGGTATAATTAGATTACAGGTTCGAAAAGAAGAGCTGAAGCGAAGCTTATGAAAAAGGTATAGAGGAGTTTTATTATTTATCAACTTATGCAGAAAGAGACAATTTCTAGCACTTAAATCTTATTCTATTAAACGAGCAATATTTGTATATATATTTGCAGTTGCGTTCTCGAAAACGGCACTAACGATTTCGATGAAATTTACAATTTAGATGAAGAGGGGGCTGAAAAATCGATCCAGCTAGGTCTCATCTCTGGGAAAAGCTGTTTTTCCGAGTTTTCACGCATTTAATAAATAAGTTAATTTTCCTGCCGAATATGTTATGTTAAGTTTGCTAATCTTCATATAGCAGTGATAGCTCAGAGAATAGAGCATCTGTCCAATAATATTGAGGTTGTGAGTTCGAATCCCGGCGTGCACTTTAAATTTTTTGTTTTTATTTTATGCTTCACCAAACAGTGATTTGGTGAATTTGTTATATTTTTCATTTATTTTTTTATAGAAACGTTTTTAGTACAGTTTTGATGCACCAATTTTTGATATAAAAAGAAATCTTACAAATAGAGTAATTTACATCAAATCGTAAGCAAATTTTAAGAAGGAAAATATTTTTGTAAGAGTTTCCTATGCTAGAGTTTCCTACGTTTTGAAAAAAAATCTAATTTGCTCACATCTCAAAAAGTGCACTTTTTTTTTTGTAATTTTAAGAAACAAATTAAGTTTCCACCAAAATAAAATTATAATGGCCAAATGATATGCTTTTCATAATCTCAATTTTTTCTGATATACATTTCACTTAATCGTTCATAACTTCTATACCGTTTGAGATATTGTTTTAAAATCTGGAGCAAAAATTTTTTTTATTAGGTCAAATAATTATTTTGAATATAATAAAGGAATCTTGGACCATAAAATTGTTAAAAACTGGAACAAAATTTTAAGTTCCTTCTTTTTTATTTGCAGTAAGTTCACAATATTTTAAATGCTTAATAAAAATTCGAAATAAATTAAGATGAAATTTACTCTAAGAATTTTTTTATCGGTCTTAAAACAAAACAGTTTTAACATTTTTCAATCGGCCGTCTGGGGCGGATGAAGTGACAAATTCACATTTTGTACATATCTTAAGTGTGAACTTAGTGTGAACAGACCACATGTACTTTTTTTTAGAATTGATACGATTAAAAATACTAGACATATTTTTAGACAAAGCTGTACGTAAATTTAATAAATTGGGAATAAAATTTGAATTATAGTAACTTAGCTTGAAAAATTGATTTTGCTTACATTTTGTTCATGCTATCGCAACAACAGGATGTGACAAAAAATAATGCAATCGTTACATTAAAAAATTAATAAAATAAGATTATAATAATATAAAATTAAAAAATAAATGTACGATTGTTGACCAAGGCTGAGAATCGAACCAGGCTGTTTTGATTCAAAATGTCAGCTCGACAACATCTTAATCGACTGAGCCAAGGCTCTACTGCTTAATTTTCAACCCAATAACAACCGGTTCCTGTTTTAGATGCAAAGATCATATTAAGTGAATAGAAAGCGACATCTATTGGGTAATAGCATACAACGAAATATAATGCCAATAGTTTTTTTTCATAAGTGTTAAATCTAATCGGAACACCCTCTTAACTTGGAACACCCTCTTAACGTGGAGTAGAGCACCAATGCTGCGAATCAGTTCGTTCAAAACAAAACCAACACAAGCAAAAATAACAAAACAAAAACAAAGAAAGCAGCAGACAGAACATGCAAGCAGCTAATGATTGATTTTCTTATATAAAAATCTAGATTATTCTTCTAAGCTTTTGCTATTTTGTGACTTTAATATAATAGAAACAAAATCCAAAATTAGATATTCGTTTAGCGCAGGATATATCTGATACGTTAGTATATATATATATGATGTTTGAACGATGAGTAATAATGGATGTAGGTATGACCTTAAAAATTTTTTTAAAACGACTCCATACAAACCGCGCGTAAGACGTAATTCTACGTAAAAAAAAAACCGAAAATGCATTTTTTGAGATATGAACAGTTTACTTTTTTTTAAAAAAGTAGGCAACTCTAGCAAAAAAATTCCAAAAGTATTTTATTTTTTATTAATAATCACTTTTCAATTGCTTTCTAACGATACTTCATTTACAAAAATAGGGGTAACAAATGACAAAGATATGATTTATTGAAAATGACTCCATTTTCAAGATTTTTACTTTGATCAAAAATGGCTAGGTACTCCATAACTTTAGAAAAAATTGCGACATACAAAAAATTACTTCTATTCTTGAAAGTGGAAAAGGAGCATGAGGTAAATTTTGGGAAAAAAAAATTTGCTTAGGCTTGGAATGGCCGGCATAAGTTTAGCATAAGTAAATTTTCGAAATAATTTAGTACTTGTTAAGGGATAAAAAAACCAAAACAAATTTCTTTTAGTTGAAAAACGAAGTTATCATAAAATAAAAATGAATTTCAAGTTTATTGAATAATATGATTTTAAATGTTGTTTCTAAGATAAAGTTGGCATTTCCAATACATTAAAAACCGTAAAACATTTGAATATATGGCAGGAATCTGAGCGGAGCTCGGTCGCCCAGGTACTAGTTAATTATACTACAACCTAAGATTTCTTTGCTTCTAACCGAAATATGCTCATGTCGCCTCATGCCATATACATATCTCGAGGCGTCGTTAAACGCAACCTGAATTTTGTGAGCAGAATGAGAGTCAAGAGAACTTTAAACTAATTCAGAATAAGTTAGCAGTGGAAGTATTAATTGAATCACTAACCTTTTTTTAGTCTCAATAGGGATGAAATGCGCTGATAGTCGTAAACAACGTAACGTATAGTAAATCCTTTTAATTATATGATTAACATGATCAGAACAAGACAGCTTAGAGTTAACATAAAAACCAAGATTTTTAACTTTCTCTACCACTGTCAAACGATTTTCATTTAAAAATATTGGTGCAATTTCAAGAAGATCAAGTTTATTCTTAAAAATTGGTAGAATATACGATTTGTTGGCATTAAGATAGAGGTGATAGTTATATGACCATTTAGAAATAGCTTCTAAATCCTCATTAATCCTGCAACATAAATCCTCAACTAGTCCAATACGGTTAGAAAAATATAGCTGAATATCATCAGCATAGGCATGCATCCTCACATCCTTACATACGCTAAAAATGTCGTTGATAAATATACTAAAGAGAAGTGGCCCAAGAATTGATCCCTGAGGAACACCTGACTTTATATACTTATAGTCGGAGAACGAATTGCTGACCGTGACTCTTTGCATTCTACCTACAAGATAGTTGGTAATTAACCTTAGAGCACTATTTTCAAAACCAAAAAGTAGCTCAAGCTTACGAACTAATATTGAATGGTTAACGCAATCAAAGGCTTTTGAGAAGTCTAAAAGACAAAGAATAGTCACATCTCCAGCATCATAAGGAACTCGAATATCATCAAGAACTTTAAGCATGGCAGTGGAACAACTATGACCAGAACGAAAACCAGATTGGTATGGTGAAAGAAGCTTGAATCTAACTAAATGTTCGTTAATTTGTTTAGCAATAAGTGATTCACAAATTTTAGAGAACGAGGACAGAATACTAATGGGTCTATAATCTTTCATGTTAGATGCATTTGAATTTTTGGCAATAGGGATCACAGTAGCTATTTTCCACGAATTAGGAAAGCATGACGTAGTAAAACAGTGATTTAATATGTGTGTAAGGGGCCTTATAATGTACGGTAAGATAAGTTTGATAAATCTTAGCGAAATACCATCATCACCAATAGCATATGACTTTATTTTCATAATTGTCATTAGAACATCATACTCATTAACATTGGAAAATGAGAACTTGTCCACATCACGAAACTGACGAAAATTGCATTGAAAATCACAATTAACAGCTGTAGGATTATAAAGAAAGAAATCATTTAGAATGTTTGGATCTATTGCACAGTTTTGATGTTCTCTACTGCAGACACCAAGTTTGCGAATATTTTTCCAAAGTAATTTAGTAGGCAGTGAGCAGTTCAGTTTACGGTGAAAGAATTTTTTCTTAGAGTGCCTAATGACTGACACAGCAGTATTACGAGCAATCTTGTATTGTGCCCAGTAAAAATCCGTACGAGCTCTTTTCCAAATACCATATAACTTGTTTCTTTTTCTGATAGCTGATTTAACCGAAGTTGTATACCATGGACAAGAGTTATTATCAACAGTCACAGTTCGCAGGGGAACACAGTTATCAAAAACATTAGAGATATTAGATACAAGAGCATTTAACTTATCATCAACGGACTGACAAAACCAACAGTTATTCCAACAGGTATGAGATAAGAAATCATGCAACATAGAATAGTCAATGGATTTGTAATCTCGATACGAAAAAGATATTGGAGACGATTCACTACGAGCATTGAAATTAACAGTACAAAACAAGAGGTCGTGGTCAGAAATAAACGATATTTGATTAAAAAATAAGAGCAAAGAAGTATCAGATATTATAAAAATATCAATAAGGCTAGGGGTAGCATTGGTGGCGAAACGAGTAGGAATCGAAGAATTAATAATTTTCATTCCGGCTGTGTTAACTTTATCTACAAAACTTTCAGAAACATTATCTATCAACAGCAATCAAAGGGAAGCACCTCCATCTAAACCTGAACTCCATCCAACCAATGAGGATAACTTTCTGACCAGATAATATCTTCCGGTAGCTCACAGTAGTACTGTTCGAAGTGTCATCATTTCCGCAGTTTTTCGTATCAAAAAAACCCATGAGGTGTCATATCAATTTGCTATTTTCGAACATATATTTATATTTTCGAACATCTTAATTTGGGTTTTCTTAAAATAATATTTTAAGATCAAAAAATTTTAAATTTTAAATATCAATTTGATTTTCGCAATATTAAAATGATATAAATAAAATAATTCTACAATCAATTTGATCTTTTCCAAGATTAAAGCAATGCCAAAAAATATTAATTTCATCTTCCCAAGTTCAATTAAATATTTGCGGAGATTTGTTGTCGGACTTTCGAATTTCTACATGAGAGTCAGTTTATATATTTACATACATACATACATTTACATAGCAAAATGATACCAAATATATTTATACCAATGATATTTTTGATAAGATCATATTGAACAGTAAGGGTTAAACTGATCTTGATCTGTTCTTTTTCCGGTATGACTATGTAGCGCAGGCACCAAATAGTCCACCACAGCCCGTACCGTGGGGTGGCGGAGGGGGCGGTCCGCCCCGGGCGGCATTATGCAAAATAAATATATGTACAATATCATTTAAAGGCGTACAAACAAAAGAAAGAACTAAACTTAATGAATAAATTTGGCCACCACTGTAAATATAACTATATTTATGAGCTTCGTATTGACCACAACCAAAATAAAAAAAATCGTTTTTCGAGTCTCGAAATTAGTTGCCAAAGAAATAAAAAAAAACATAATATTTAGGCATGTACGAATAGTTGAATTTTCGAGTAACTCGGCTATGACTTGAAACTCGTATTGAATAAATGGTGTTTTCGAGTAACTCGAGGTTTTTTGAGTTTTTGATTGCTTTAACTTATCAGTGGAAATACCCAGTAGATAATTGGTTTAACAGCATGACGTTTTCCAACTTAGGTATATTTGGTAAAAATAGCTGTTTTGTGCTCTGATGTGTTCAGTGTGGGAGGAAGGCGGAATTTTCGTTTCATTATGGTGAATTGTAAGTTCATAGTGCATATTAAAAATTAAGACTTATGCGTATAATTTTAAGTCAAATCTATTATAATTTTTTAAAGAGATTTTACTGTTTTAATAAAATCATTTTGGAGGGGAGTTAGGTGTGGTCTATACTGATTTGGGGCATTTTCTAATTTAATAATTTAATTACTTATTTTGGAGAACTAATTTTGAGAAATGAAAACAAGGTCAGCAGCTTCCTGCTCTTACTGAAAATTACGCAATTCTTAGGCCGCGTGCATAGTAAGCTCTGATTCAGACAGACAGGCAGGCAAGCAGGCTGAAATCTGTGTGAGCAAACGAGATACAAATAGCTCTCTATCTTGCTTTTTTACACGCTCTGCCTGCCTGCCTGTCTGAGTCGGCGTTTACTATGCTTACTGTGTCACGAAGATATTGACAAGGAAGAGTTTCAAGTTGAGAGTCAAATACAACAGAAGTAAATGAAATAGACTTTGACAATGTAACTAACGATTTGCTAATAAAAAAGCAAGAAAAATACCAATTTTACTGATATATTAAATAAAAAAAAAATATTTAATCAAAAATTTTACTTAAGGTATCACCTTACAAAAATGCTCATAAAAACTTCAAACTAAAGATAAAATAAATGGAATTTTCAACAATAAATCACAAAAAACTAGAATTTAAATTTGTATGCCTAAAAGTCCTGTGACAAAATATGGAGATGTTCTTCCTTGAAATAGCATACATTTTAAGAAAATATAATAAAATAATAAATTTTCTTTCAAATGCAACTTCCACAGGTAATCGCGGGTAATGATCAAAACAATACATTTGAAAATATAAAGCTTTATAAAAAAAAAGGTACCAAATCTGTTTGCTACTTGTTTCAACCTTTTTTGTTATATTTTATATTATAAAAGCCTTAAAATGCTTTTTAATTTTTTTTAAATTTACTTAATTAACAATATTAAATAATAAAGATTTAACCAATAAAGCTAT
This sequence comes from Tetanocera ferruginea, assembly GCA_958299015.1. Classification (NCBI taxonomy): domain Eukaryota; kingdom Metazoa; phylum Arthropoda; class Insecta; order Diptera; family Sciomyzidae; genus Tetanocera; species Tetanocera ferruginea. The sequence goes on from OY282640.1 coordinate 126,856,207, forward strand.
ACAGAATTCTTAATTTTATGTCGAAGTTAAGCATCAGCACTAAAAAGTTTAAAAACTGTTGCACTGTTTAGAGATCTTTGGCAATTATCATATATATGAGTGATCTTATTTTACTTTCATAGATAGTCTGTTTCAAAAATTTGACTTACATGGGCGAAACTACGCCCAGTTTTACAATGTTTGTTCCAGTATTAAAATTTGATCAATTATTTACTCCATACTGAGTTTTGTTATCATCCGACATTTTGTTCCAAAGCTTTTTTATGAATATTTTGTATTGTTTTATATATGAATATTTTTTATTGTATGGGCGGTGACACACCCCTCTGACCACTGCTTGCTCACCACTTTTGCCAGTCAAAGGACACGACTTAATAGTATGGGGCTTACAGATTCTTTGATGTGTACATACCTATAGTTCTTAATTTATGCCTTTAATTTGTGCTGATCAAAACGTGACACGCCTCTTGTATAAAGCTTACAAAATGTTACCAATGGAGCGGTACGTGTAAATTGAGATTAAATTCCTAATTATGAGATTGTACGACCTGTAATTTCAAAGCTAAGCGGTATTGCAAATTGGGTTACATAGGCGGTGCCACGCCTCTTGTATCGATTCGTTTTAAAATTCACAGCAACACTTTTAAGACCTTGCGACAGCTTCTCTGAAAAAATCATATCAATTGGTTTAACGGTTTCGGAGTCTATGACTAGCACGCATATATGTACGTGCATCAGTTTTAATATACATAGATTGTTCCTTTTTTTTGAGTGTGGAAGGATACTTAAGATTCTGAAGATCGTTAAGTGTAACAATATATTTATAATTCTATGTTTTTTTTAGATTGTACTGCATTTTATATTTTTTGTTCACCACTTTATATCGATGGTTAAGCGCACTAAAGTGATAAGTAAAAAATTTCAAATGTTCAGGAACGTCGATTTTGTTTTTAAATTTCAATACATCTCAATACAAAACACTAATTTTAACTGTGTACTGACACGCACTCAGTGGCTATGCATTATCAATAAATTTACACAAGGTAGATATTATATTGATGGATTGAAAAGTGCAGTAAACCAATTTTCGTCAAAAGGTCACTTATCACTTTAGTGCGCTTAACCATCGATATATCATAAATAAATTTTATTTTCAACTGTAGGGTGTAAGTATAGGGAGTATGCAATGACAAAATTTTATTATGCCAGGTTGCTCCTTAAAAAATACTTGTTCAGGTGTAAATATTTGTATTTTACTAAATATAGATATGAGAGCAAAAATAGACTCATGCGCGCATTTTGCTCCATTTTTTTCCCAACGTGCGTCATATTACAAATAAGTTGATGATATGTATATTAGAATTTTTTTTATATAATTGAGAACAATAAAAGATCACATTCTTAAGTGAAAACTCTGCATACAAAACCCTATATTAATATCAAAGATTTTTTTTTTATCCGCTCAGGGCGGCTTAGTGGTACGCCACTGGTCCACTATGCATGAGACAGATAGCCTGTCTACTGAGTCCCCAGTCACTACTAAGAATTCTGCGTAGTCGTCCTACAGTCAACAGTTGTTTTTTAATTTCTCTATATGTACAAAGGAGCTCATCTTCTCTTCGACTTGTCCCTTAATATGTCAATAAAGACCAGTGCACTAACAGCAGCCATAACCTCACTTGCTTTTGTTTATTTGAGTAAACTTCCACCAATACAGGTAAGTCATCATCGTACGCAGATCACTTTGACTGATATTCAAGGATCCATCATGAGGCTCCGTAAGCATGAACCGCAGATAGAAACTTGCGGACAGCCATGGACAGCATTCCTATTGTCTGGTTAACACCTATAACGCACGCTTCCTTACAAGAGAAATAGCTCTGCCAAAGCTTAATCTCATGGTACCCGACTCCCGGTATAGTCAAAAGCGCCTATAAAATCAATAAACAGTCCCAAACACCTCGTCTGAAGTACAAAGTAAGGTTGATCTAAAATGCCAGTAAAAACGAAAAGCGACATTTTATAGGCAGTTAATAGTACATTAAAAGTACGCTTGAATTTAAATACTAGCTGATAATTTTTTCAAGATAAGTCGATTTTCGCTTTTTCGTAATTTTTCATCATAATTAAGCGATATTGTTTCTTGGCTGTGCTTTTATTTATTCAAGCTACTTTATTGCTTGAGTTGCTTTCTTTTCAATTTTAGTTTTAGTTCCAAGATAGCAACTCTATACTTCTTGTGTCGTTACGCAGCCTTTCTACATGACACCAAGCTTTCGCAATCGCGCATGCCATTTTGCAAGCTAAGGTACAGTTTTCTTCTAAGTTAAGCATAATGCCCACCAAAGCTTCCACTATTGGGCCCCTTCCCACTTTATTGCATAGCTCAAGTCTTTCTTGGTTAAATTTTGGGCCAATGAAGAAAACATGTTCTGCATCCTTTATGAAATTTCTTGTAGAAAAACTGCAGAAAGAATTTTCTTCGTGCTTGATTCTATGTAGGTACGATTTAAAGTACTCATGTCCAGTTAGTATTTAGGTGAAGTAGTAGTCAAGTGGCTAGAGAGCCACATAGAAGCAACAAGCGGCTTATCACAAAAACAATGCGGATTTAGACCAAGAAGGTTAACGGTAGATGTCATTGAAAACGTATGCAAAATCGCACGAAAAGCAGTAAAAGGAAAACGATGGTTAGTGGCAGCAAAACAATATGTACTGTGCAGTAGTCACCCTAGATGTCAAGAATACCTTCAATCCAGCCGAATGGAGGCAGATCTCTAATGCTCTGAGCGAACTCCAATTCCCAGACTATCTGCTTCGAATTGTCCCCAGTTATTTCGAGAACAGAATATTAGTTTACAACACAAGGGAGGAAGTAAAAGAACATTGGGTCACTGGAGCATTACCTCAAGGATCGGTACTAGGACTTCTCCTCTGGAACGTCATGTATGATGGAGTGCTGAAAATTCAAAAATAGCCGGGCGTTGAGATAATAGGATATGCAGATGATGTCGCGATGTTAGTGGAAGCCAAGAGGCGGAGAGACCATTTGTAACAAATGCAGCAAGACAATTGCGGATGTGAAAATGTGCGTACAGCGAACTGGGCTAGAACTGGCCGAACACAAGACTGCGGAAGGCAACGAACACCAGAGAAAAAAAACGAGACACAGCCCTTAAACTACGTTACGTAAGATGAAAAATGCATTTTGAATAAAGTTTTGTTGCTTAACGCCTGCTTAAGATTACGCAGCCTTTAAAATGCAATTATGAATAAGGCTGTAAGTCTTTTATGACACTTTTAAGACTCATATTTATGAGAGTGAATAATCAAAAGTTAGTTTAAATCTGGGTTATGAGCGTATTTCCCTTCCTCACTGATAAGAGTCCGAAGTATTACTCTTATAAGAGTCTTAAATTTGTGCGTTTTAAGAGTCAGAATTTGATTTGTATTTAGAGCATTATAAGAAACACCTTCAGACTTTTTATGACTCATATCGAACAAAATTTAATGCATGAGTTCATTAAATGGTTATATTAGAAATTTATATGAGCGTGTTTCTCTTACTAGAAGAGTGATCAGATTTAATTTCGAAATATAAGTCTCCTTGCTGACTCATAATTGTATGTGTTTATTTAAATTGTTAAGCTATAACATATAAATTTTTTTATAAATTCCTCGTAAGTTTCCAAACTTTTGACATAATTTAAATGAAAGTAATAACCGTTGCCTCTACCCCATATAATGAAATAACAAATGTTTCACACACATTTTCTAAAAAACTTTGTTTAACGAAAAAGTAACTTTGAATTATACTGATGTGCACTCCTATCTTCCTCAAAATCATGATGACTCTTTTCTGAATCATAATTATGAGCGCTCGAAGAAACCAGCGCAAATGAGCACCCACAATGTTGTCGCAAATACGCAACTTTTTGAGTGATAAATATGAGAGCTCATAATAATTTTTATTGGAAATAACAAAAACTTTGTCCTGAAAAGCAATTTAAAATAAGTCAAAATTACGTCAAAATCAGTGAATTGACCAAAACAAAAAAAAAAAAAATCAAAATAAAAAATAAAAATGGCACAAAAAGCTGTCACCACACAAAAATACGGGAATAAATCAAAAAATAATTGCAACTGATAACAACATCAATAAAAATATAACAACAACACCAGTAACAGCAACAACAATAAAGAGACCGACAACAACAAAAATAAAAGGATATCAACGCATCAAGCCGATAAAAAGGGATACACAACAACAAAGGCGACGCAAAACCGCACAACGAATTAAAAATGGTGATGACAAAAAATAAAATAAAATAAAATAAAATGGAATGAAATGGAAATCAACAGCAAAAAAAAGGATGCGAGGTTGCCAAAAAGGATAACAACATTGAAAGGATGGTGAAACAAATTGAAAGACTGAGGCAGCAACGACAGCAGCAGCAGCAAACAAATAAAAATAAAGAACAATGCATAGAAAAAGGTTAACAATAAGAAAGAACAACAACAACACAGCCAGCGAAAAGTGTCAAAATATTTCGAAGGGACACCAAACACAAAAAAAAAAACAAGCCAATATCAGAGATTAAAAAAAAAAATTATACGCACAAAGATATGTAGGGAAAAGTAGGCGTGGTGGCGTGGTGAGATTGCAATAATTTTAGCGTCAATAAAAAGCAGGATATGCGAAACGGCATTCTTGCCAGACACTTGTCCCAACAAAAACGCACAAAAAAAAAAAAAATAAATAAATGGCAGCCACTCCCGAATTCCCTGAAAGGTTTTAAATTTTGATGGAGTTTTTTTTTTTTCTTTACTTTTAGTCTCAAAAATGTCCCCTTTTATGTGCTTTCTTGGCGAGTTTATTTCGCTTAAAACTGAAAATAAACACAAAATCAAGTTAAAAGAAACGCGTTATCTGCGGAAGTAGCTGTAAATATTAAATGTCATAACTCACACTCGTATATGCACACAGACAAACACACAGGCACTTACCAACATATACACTTCATCATTTACGCGCCTCATGCAACACAACATTATCGCTTTTTGTAGCGTTGGCATCACTTGCTGATTACTTTTGCGCCATCTTTAACGGCGTCACATTCGGCGGCTTAACGCAATCGCCAGCGCAACGACAATAAAAAAAAAAAAAAATAAAACACAAAGTAGCTACAACAACAAGATGCTGTCGTTATATTTTATTGTTGTTATTGTTGTTGTGATTGTCTGTTATTATTATTATTATTATTACTATTATGATGGGCTTTCATAAAGCTAAATGCTTGGCGATGAGCACCAGACAAGACTTCGAAAAATTATACTTAATTTCCAAAGTAGCAATGAAAGTGGTAAGTGTTGAATAGGGGAGGAATATAATGCGAGATTTTGGACGCAAACTGTTTCATACAAATATATTTATGAAATACTGTTTTATTAACCAATTCATTAAACTATTTCCCATTCTGCTTGCTTGTTGGCGGTATAAAATATGTACATCTCACGATTACATGTCCTGAACTATTGTTAAAGGATTTGTGAAAATAAAATAATAAATACCCTTCGTTTTCAAAAATATTCAAAACCAAATAAAACCTTATCTTCACCGATAAAATAACGTCGGCAGGCCCGGGTATGATTCACCATCTCACCCAGCCTGATTTTTTAATAAAAAAAGAAACAGTTTCGATAGTATCGTAAGTGTGGACGAAGAATTCCGTTTAAGTTGTAACCTCTTGTACTTTATCTTTTTGGTCCGATAGTTTTGTTCATTTTGCACGTATTTTTATTGATCTTCCAAAAATTAAAAAATAAATGAATAACACTCAATTATGGACTACTTATCGAGGCCAAACAAAGAAAAAGTTAAAAGTAAGTATGATTAAATGAGCAAGCAAAAAGAAACAAGCAAAATTTCAAATTTTTTCGATCATTTTGTTAAGTTTGACAGGTTGAGTTCAATGACTTAGTTGAAAAGAAGGCGAAGCAAATGCACTTTCCATTGGTGCCACTTTCGTCTCTGCCAGATATAAAGTTTGCGAGCTACAGTCAGTTTAACTCCTTTTTTCAAATTAAAATTAAGACCCCGATTTTTAAAGAATCGTATGCTTACTATATTTCTCGCTGAGCACATGTCCTTTCCTCTCGTCTCTGTCTGATATTTAGTTTGCTAGCTACACTTTCTGTTCGATGCATAGTTTGCAAACTACACTAGCTAGTGCTAGTGGGGTGTGGAATCCAAATTAATCTGCATTATAAGCAAAAATTAAAATTTTACGCCATCTATTGGGTAAAAGCATAAAAAGAAATATGATCCAACTCGTTTTTTTCATAAGAGTTAAATCTAACCGGATCACAGAACCATTTCGTTAAATTTGACAGATTGAGTTCATTGACTGAGTTGAAAAGAGGTTCATGACCTCTGGTTTCAAAAGAGAGCACTTAGTATACTAGAACAGTAGTGCATACATAAACCCAATGCGAACTAATGCTTACAATGCTGCCAAACAAAGCGAACCAATCAGTTCGTGCAAAACCAAAGCATACAAGCATAAACAACAAGCATAAAGAAAAACAAGAAAGCAGCAGGCACATAAGCAGCTGATGATTGATTTTCTTATATAAAAACATGCATTTTTCTTCTTATATTTTACTATTTTGTGACTTTAATATAATAGTGACAAAATCCAAAGTTAGATATTCATTCAGCGCAGGATATATCTGATATTTTAGTATATATATTATCTTTGAACGAAGAGTATTAAAGGCTGTAGGTATACCCTAAAGTATTCGCCAAAAACGTTGCCTAATGACCTTGAAAAAATCTGATAAACGACCCCATACAAACCGCGCTGTAAGACGTAATTCTACGTCAAAATAATTTTTCTGTTCGGTCGTCACCTCTCTGCAGACGATGGCAAGCCTCAAAGAGAGTAAACACTGCCATATAATGCTTCATGAACTTTAGTCGTTCGGATTCCGCATAAAATACAATGATGCTTATGATTTCATAAGCAGCTAGGTCAAAGTCCTTTCAAGAGCTTATATCATAAATAATATTTAAATCATAAGATCGCACATTTACCAATTTTCAGTTTATTTTGTCGCCTCAAGAATCAGAATTTTTAAAAACATCTGGTATTTTGATATTTTTGGGCTAACACAGCTCCATTGAGTTTATACCATAGGTTCTTCAATACCAAATACTAGAATAAATTACTTGGCTGGCACTTAAGGCATTCGGTAAGTTTCGGCTTAGTCTAATCATTTCTGCCAGCTACTTGTGCTGTGCGCTTGCTTGCTCCAGTTAAAAATTCTAAGCATCGTCAGGTTATTCAATACCAGGTTTTTCCAACAGAAATGCGATATTCTCCGTCTGCGTTGATTGCCACTGGATACCGAATGGAATAATTTTTTTGCAACAGTATTCCGTACTCCACATGAACGCGTTTGGAATAAAAATCTTGCGAAGAGAGAAAAATCTTTTCCTCTCGAATGCTACCAAAGTCCTTTCGTCAGATCTGCTTAACGTCGGAGTTTGATCTAAATTTAGAAAAACGGATTTGAATAAAGGTCTACAAATTTATACTCTTATTTAACCTTCAGGATTTGAATGCTGATCTTGGGGTATTTTGGTGCGTAGATTACGAATATTTACTTAAATTTTTTCTATTACCCATAGTTATTGTGAAAAAATCGAGTTTTGTGAATGAAAAAAATGCGACTTTACTGAGATATTTTTTATTTCAATAAAGAAACAATTATATAACTTTAAAACATTAAAAATTCAATTGAGGAACAATAACACGGTTATACAAAAAAGAAAAAATGTAATCCACTTTTGAAGTGACCTAGTGTAGGTTGTCGGCCTGGTCAAGTTCAATAAGCATGAGCGAATAAAAGTGCCCTAACACCCTCAAAATTTGGATTTACCGTTAAGAAACCGTTTTTGAGTACCTTCACTCACTTCTAACCCAGCAACTCAATTAGCTTACAACCAATTTTTAATTTTTTATCATTTTTGGAAATTTGAAATATAGGCCTTTCCAATATATATTAGTTTGTGGATATTACGCAGTTACTACGTGAATTTATCAAGTAAATAAAAAATTTTCTACTTTTTTTTCACTTCATTTAACTTTGACGACATTTTTAAAACAAACTTTCGTCTAATGTAATTAATTTTTAATTAATATTCAGAAAGAACTTTTTTTTCCAAGTGAAATGAATACTTGTTATTATAAATTGGCGATTATTTAACAAACTTATGGATTTTTTTAAAAAAAAAATAAATATTTTAACTTCGATATATTTAAGCTTAGAAATGCTTGTTTGATCGCCTGCTTTTTAACGATGAATCATCAGTTTCCTATTGAAGTGACCAGCATTAATTGGCTATCAATTATTTAAAAAGGTGGTATTTGGAAACTACACTCAGAAAAAAGCTTCCTTAAACTTAGGAAAAATGAACTTGTATCAAGAAAAATTGAACTTGAAATAGCGTCAAGTTAAAATTTCCTTACTGTGAGGAAAAATTTTCCTTGATTGAAGTATATGTATTTTCCTAATTTTTAAGAAAATTTCCTTAAAATTAGTAATTGTGAACTAAATTGCAGTATTTAATATTACTTAAAGCAAGAAAATTTTACTGTATTTTAGTTAATTTGTTTTCCTTATTTTTAAGAAATATTCTTTAAAATTAGTAATTATGAACTAAATGCTAGTATTTCATTTTACTAAATGTAAGGAAAATATTATTGTTTTAAAGTAAAATTTGTATTTTTGTAAAAATGTTAAATAAAAACGCTGGATAAATTTTATGGATGTCATAAATTTTATTTTAATATTATATATTTGTACATGAATGATATCAAAACAAAAATCTTAAAATAAGAATTAAAAATAGGCTTTTGGTCTTAAAAATACATTGTTATTTAATTTATGCAAAAGTATTGGTGGATAAGTTATATCGTTTACAGAAAAAAACTTAAAATTCAATGAGTTTTCAACATATGTATATTAGACCGGATCATTTTTATATGGATACAAAAAATGTCAACCGGTCGGAGTCTCAAAAGTTAGAAGAACTCATTAAAATGATTTCTGCATACTTTTTTTTCAAATCAGAGAAAAACCGCCGAAGCAATTTTGATTCTCCTGAAGGTCCTTTTTGGTAAAAAAACATGTTTTTTTGCTTATAACTTTTTATTTTGCACAGAACGCATACCCAAATCTTCTTAAATGTTGAAATTTCTTATCCATACTAACATTTTGACATAAAAAAATTGTTAAAATTTTGTTTCATTATAACTTTTATTGACCATCAAAAATTGAATTTTTTACTATTTTTAAAAAGGCATTTTTTTAAAACCGCTGTAAAAGATACATTTTTTATTAAATGTACGTGGAATTGTTATTGTTGGAAAGGTATTAAGCTCTTCTTTCGTTCTGTGTATCGTTTCAATCAAAGCTATGTGATTAAAAAAAAAAAATTATCAAAAACTGGACGATAAAGCAGAGAACAAATAAAATTAATTGTTTGTATGAATAAGAAATGCTTCATTTTATCAGATTTCTAAAGTCGATTTCTCACATTCTGTCAGTTTTCGCACACAGTTTTGATTAAAGCGATACACATAAAGAAAGAAGAACTTGATACCTTTCCAACAATAACAATTCCACGTAAATCTAATAAAAAATGTGTCTTTTACAGCGGTTTTAAAAAAATGCCTTTTTAAAAATAGCAAAAAGTTCAATTTTTGATGGTCAATAAGAGTTATAATGAAACAAAATTTTAACAATTTTTTTATGTCAAAATGTTAGTATGAGTAAGAAATTTAACATTTAAGAAGATTTGGGTATGCGTTCTGTGAAAAATAAAAAGTTACAAGCAAAAAACATTTTTTTTTACCAAAAAAGACCTTCAGGAGAATCAAAATTGCTTCGGCGGTTTTTCTCCGATTTAAAAAAAAAGTATGCAGAAATCATTTTGAGTCATGTTGAGTCATTCATGAGTTCTTCTAACTTTTGAGACCCCGACCGCTGGAATCTAAATTTCGATCCGGTCTAAAGTATATCGAGTATGAAACAAAGTGCTTTACATATTTTTCAACTAAAATCTTATTACCAATAACATAAAATTGATCGCTTATGGAAAATATTTCACTTATACTATATGCTTCGAAATTCGGATTGTAAAAAAAATAATGAAATCTTTTTTATAAATTGTTCCATTCTTTGTAAAACTAAAATAGCAAAAGCTTTCTCGCAAACTGTCTTCTTTGAACTTTAATTTTATTTCGTTAAATAATGGTGAAAATTCCACTTTAAATGTTTTAAATTTTATTGTTCAATAAATACTCTGTCACAACAGAGTCAAGTCTTTTCCTATACTTAGGGATTAGCAATTTGTTGTCGCTGTAATATTTGATGACTTGTTTTCCTGTTGCGGATAAATTTAAAACTTCTAAGACAGTCACCTGAAAGTAAAAAATGAAATATTAAAAAAGTGAAATAATTGAAATCTTGTGGTATATCACCTCATTGGAAGAAATTACCCTGGTTGTTGACGATGAAGAAGAAGTCTGTGGAAGATTTGTCAAATTCAAAAATATTTCCTGTAAATATAAGTAAGAAAAGTCACGTAACCATGAAATAAGTTCAGAGGATAAGAGTGAACCTCACAAAAAAGATACTTTGTTGAGCATGGCAAGTGTCGTACATACGCCGCACTTATATGGAAGGCTTCTAAAAGGTCATCGGTTATAATTTTAATATGATTTGACAATTTTAGCAAGAATACAATTTTCGCAATGATTTCAATTAAATTTGAACAAAACTTCAAAATACATTAATGGTATTCATGGAATGCCCACAACGTGCCGAATATGCTGAAAATCGGGAAAAGCTTAAACGCCGAATTTTAACTGTCACAATTTGTATGGATTCTGATATTTGGCATAGTACTCAGTTTTCCACACGATTTTCATGCAAAAATAGCGCCGAATACTTTCGGCAAAGCGTTCCATTAACCAAAAACTATAAAAAAAGTACCTTATGCATCGGAAAATATTCGGCATTGCATGAATACCATTATTAAGAACTTTTGTTTCTGCAGAGCTTGGGCTGCTCAGTGTGCGTGGTGAAACGGAGGTGGCCCCGGCAACGCCGAAAAGTTACTTTACCTGGTTCACTTGCCAGTTCTGCAAATTATGTTCGAATACAATTCGTGGACCAATCAAATGTTTGGGAATAACTACATCCAAATGACTGCTCTTCAAGAACTTAATGTGCTCTTCCATGATTCCATGCTCTACAGAAACGTATTTTGCCACTTACGCATATTAAAATCTATATCTGTAATGGATAAACTTACCTTGAAAAATCGGGTAAAATATTTCGCCTTCCAATTTATTCAACAAATCCAATAATGCGTCACTCATTGCTTTCTTATTAGAAAAAACACAATTCAGCAGCACAAGACAATAAGCTTACGACAAAAAAAATTAACTATTACACAATGCGTAAGGTATTGCCAAGCACAAATTTAAAGGTTGGCATCAAGAAGGTCACACACGTAAGGAATAAAGTTGCAAAAATTGTGTTGTAGGTACTATAAACTTATTAGAATAAATTTTAACTGTTCTTTTAAGAACAAGTTAACTGTTCTTTTAAGAATAAGTTAATTATCGTATTAAGTTTAATTTATTATTTGAAGGTTATGAATTATATAAGTAAAAGTCACCTGTCAAATATTTCTAGTAAGCCATAGTTATGAATGTTGTACGACTTCAGTTGCGACATTGAAGTTTTCATGCTGTCACGAAGTTCACTTCAATTCGATGGTTGACTGAAATTGACCTCACTGACATTTGTGTATTTCAGTGTTTGCCCCATATTTCAAAAAATATTGATCTTACAGAAATTTTGCCGCAGACCTTATTTGTGTAGAATTTGATAATGAAGAGATGTCATTATCGGTAAAATTTTTGTAAAATCAATAGTTTGGGAGATATTTGCAAAACAAACTGTTAATAGCGACTGTTTTCTATTTTTTGTTGTAACGCTAATTAAAGCTGACAATGAAATTGTTTTCTTTGGCTTTTTTTTTTAGTTGGCAGCTGTCAAATCTTTCAATACCAACACAGACTAAGTTGTCAAGGAAAAAATGCAACATGCCACAAAAAAAATATATTGAATAAATTTATAATATAACTGATTAATAATTCTTTGTAGTTTTCAAAGTTTTTCAAAACTCATGTTATTAAATTAAAACGTTTATTTCATGCTGCTTGGCATTCCGTTCACACGACACTGCACCATATAAATATTTATTGTAATACTTACATGCTGGCAATACCTTGTCATGAATCAGCACATCGCGAGCAAGCCGAAAGCAACCGATTGCATTATTCGTCGTGTTCAATAAATTTTATTTGGAGAGAAAGAGTTGGCATTATAATTTACTTCGAACAAGAAAAATTTTTACCATTTTTCAAGGATATCCTATTTTTAGACTAACTTGATGTTAAGACACATTTTCTTTTGTTGCAGGACAATTTCCTACAAGGAATGTAGTTTTTACTTGAACTAAAGAAAATCTTGGTTACTTGCATCAAGTTCATTGCTAACTTAATGGAAGTATGTACTTTTTTCTGAGTGTATGTCCTAAAAAAATTGTCAAAGTTTGGAAAATGAAAAAAATTGTCAAAATGTTTGCACTTACTTGATAAATACACGTAGCAATAGCATCAGAACCATAAAAATAATGAAATAATTAGGATGGTCTATTTTCTAGCTTTAAAAAAATGATAAGAAATTAAAAATCGGTTGATAACTGATTGAGTTGCTTGGTTAGAAGTGAGTGAAGGTACGTAATACTGTTTTTTTTTTTTTTAACGGTAAATAAACATTTTGAGGGTGTTAGGCGACTTTTTTCGCTGTTTTCTAGTGTACTCCACCAGACCTACAATCTAGACTAGGTCACTTCAAAAGTGGAAAATGACTGTCACACCGTGTAATTAATAAATTAAGCATATTGAATATTTTGTGCTATCTTGCTTCTTTTTAAACCGAAACTCCTAATGTCAGATTGTCGCTTGAAATTCCGAGTTGAATCATTTCACTTTAACAGCCAACAATATTTTGCCATAATTTTTTTATTTCATCTTTTCTGATAGCGACGTTCGAAATTTTTCAAATCGTTCGCCTTGCTCTTCACTTCCAGCTATCACATTATCAGGATAATAGTCCAAATGTGATTAAGGGAATTTAAGTTAAATGCTCATTTAACAGCTCATTTTTCCAAAATTTTCAATCATTTTCTTCACAATTTCCTCATAATTTGGGCTTTTGTGGTTCCTAGAAACTGTCTCCCTACTTCCTTGAAAGATTTCCAGCCTTCTAACTTAACTTTACTCAATTTTTCATCGAAAGCTGTATCTTTCACCAATTTTCTTTTTTTCCCAACCAACGAATATCTTCTTTCAGTTAAGCTTCAGACAGAGATGGAAAAATTTGGTGTAGATATTTAAAACCGTCTCCTACTTTGTTCAGCGCCTTTAGAAATTGTTTCATCATCACCAGTTAAATGTGTAAAAGGGGTAGCCAAACTTTGTTTCGGGGAACTAAATTGTCTCTCACAATATTTTTTGTTCCAGGGACCAGTTCAGTCTTCGATGGCTGAAAAATACTTAAACTAGCCAGTGTTAACCCCTATCATTAGCTTATAATACAACCATTCAAATATGAATTTAATAACTAGAAAGGTCTGGGTAATTTTTGCAAAAAAAAAACTATACTAAATAAGATTATAACCTGACGTGATGAAATTTTTTTAATATTTTTCTTTCGCAACCTTAAAAGGTGTGTTGTCAACAGTTACTTGGCTACCTAGACGCTGGGAATGTTTGTTTGTTGACCCAAGATACCTCGTTTTATCTGCGTTTACAGCAAGATCCATTCAACTTGACTCTTTTGCAAGCCTGGAGAATGCTGCACTGATTTCGCTCGTATTCTGACCAATGATGATCAATATCATCAGCATACGCTAGCAGCATAAGGCCGCGTGCATAGTATACGCCGATTCAGACAAGCAGGCAGACAGACAGGCTAAAATCTATGCGAACAAACGAAACAATGCACAAAGCTATCTATCTCGCTTGTTTACATACTCTATCTGCCTGCCTGTTTGAATCGGCGTTTACTATGCACGCGGCCTAACACTCTTATAGAATATTGTCCCATTGTGTCTCAGATCACCATTTTGAATGATCTTTTCCATTACAGAATACAAAAAACCCCATGATAAGGAATCAGCTTATCTGAAACCGCGTTTGATATCAAACGGAAGGGGGAGGTCTTCCTGATTTTCTCAGTATCATCCTTCAAAGGCGTATAAGTTTGGTCAAGACATTCAGAAATGTAATGCTTGTTGGTAAGTCGATGCACTCTCGTACGACCGCTAAAAGATCGATTCTTGTATTTAACGGTATATTGTATTGTATTAATTCTTGTATTAAATGTGTATGTGCTGATAACAGGGGCGCAACTAGGAATTTTTTTTTGGGGGGGAGGTTTTATCAAATGTAGAACTTATACATATATAAAAACAATTTTACGTAATTACAGCGTCTGAGTTGTAGCGGTTAGTGCGTTCAATTTTTGCACTAATGGTTCACTGTTCAAACTTCAGGTATGACCAGCACCATATTTTTTTTTTTTTTTTTCAATTAAAACGGTCACTGTCAGGACATTCTATCCGTACAGAAGGTGAACAGCAGTGGTAGCGGTCGTTTTAAAATAAACTGGCTTCAACGTTGTTTAGGATCTGTTCGGCTAAAAAATTTTGCAAGCACCAGTTGTAGGCCGTTTAATTGATTTTTTTTTCTTATTTTGCAGTTGTAGGAAGATTCTCCCCACACATTCAGAAAAAAATACCTACCTTTCTCCGATAAAAAATTTCTCTATTTTCGATAATTCAATTAGAATACATTTTCAAATAAATATTTCTTCACTTGTGGGAAATGGAAATATTTCGATGTCTCTAATAATGATAAGTATGTTTCTCGCACAAAAAATTCTCATATATAGAGAAAAATTTAAGGTAAATGAAAAATTTTTACTAAATTTTGATAAAAAATTCATTATGCGAAGTATTTTCTTCAATAAAATGAAATCTTTTTTAAAAAATAAAA
Source organism: Tetanocera ferruginea (assembly GCA_958299015.1). Classification (NCBI taxonomy): domain Eukaryota; kingdom Metazoa; phylum Arthropoda; class Insecta; order Diptera; family Sciomyzidae; genus Tetanocera; species Tetanocera ferruginea. The sequence continues at coordinate 126,871,413 of OY282640.1, forward strand.
AAGTTTTTTTTCTCCAAAAACGATAAATTTTTATATATTTCCCTTTTTCATGGAAGCTTTTTATCATTTATAGGGATTTTTTAGTACCACATTTAGAGAAAAGCATTCTGGAGCAAACTCTATAACATATTTGAGTGCAGTGAAAATTTTTCATCCATTTTTTTCATCACTTCGTTGTAAAAATACCCTATTGGCTGGCACTAGCTTTTAAATTCGTCCTTTAGTGAGGCCTAATTATGCTCAATTCCGAAAGTAAAAACCGCTAAATTTCTGACACCTTGGGATGAAAAACAAAGAGTCTGAATTTGAAAAAATCGTTTGGTATTACTTGTCCAAAGCGCAAATGCTGACGAAATCGAAATAATATATTTTTAACGATAGGTTTTTTCCTACACTTTTCCAAAATCGGTTAATATTTTGGAATTTTTTTTTTTGTAATTTTGAGGGATTTTCATGAAACTGATTTTGAAAATCCAATTGAACATTATGAATAAGGCGTATAACTATATTATGTCACTGGATGGACGAACAGAAAAAAATTAAACCAAAATATTTTTACCTAATAAACCATAATTCCTTAATATCGGATAATATTTAAAAATTTAGAGAAATTTTATGAAACGGATTTTGGAAACAACGATGGAAAATTTAAAATTAGAAATTTTTTTCACCATTTTCGGAAGTCAATCGGAATTATTTTTATATTATTTTTATTATTATTATTATTTTTACAAATCACATGACTTCACTATAAACTTAATTCTGTAGAGTTTGTGTTATCGAAGTTTAAAAAATGACTTTGAAAAAGGACGAAAAATAACAATTTAACTTGAAATTTCTTTGATTTTTTCAGTGGCGAGTGATTCAACCGATTTTCCTCAAGTTTAGGCTTTTTTACTATGTCTTACTTTTGAATTAATTTGTTTCCAAATATTTCAAGTTTCCTTCATGCTAGAAGTTGAAAAGAAAACTCAAATCGAAGTATTGCCAACAACCCTTCAAGTGGTCAGAATCTTTTTTAATAATAATCTTTTTTCTTCAAGATAAGCAAAAAACTAAAGATTTTCTGGTACACCAAAAAAATTTTGGAAAGTTTTTGTGTGTTCAAACTCTATTGAGACTCCAAAAAATCCATATTTTGTCATTTTCGAAAAGAGGTTGTTTTAAATACGTGTACAATATGTATTTTTCATGATATTCACATGAATATAAATTTATTGGAAAATTATTGAGCTCTTCTTTCCATTGATATATCGTATGGTGCGGTTTAACTAAAACTAAGTGCCACAATTACATAAAATGTGAGAAATCGACATTCAAAAGCTTCCTTCAGCTCAATTATTATTTAATTGCCATAATTACTGTTTGATTTTGGCAAATTTTGGTGGGTATATATATAATAGTGGGTACATATGAGTTTTTAGGTACGCAAATCGATTTCTTTTAACCAGTTTTTAGTTAAATGTGCGCCAGATAGCGCTCCAGTACAAAATTCATGATTTTCGAATATTTATATTTTTTAACACTTATAAAAAACGCATTTTCCATAGTACTCAGTTTTGATTAAACGACACCATACGATACAAGAGTGAAGAGCTCAGTACTTTTCCAATAATATTAAATTCATTAGAATTTCAAGAAAAATACATTTTTTATAGGTGTTTAAAAAAAATATTTTCTAGTTTTTGAGAGTAGGGGAGAGTGGTACTAGTTGTCACAAAATTTGAATGAACTGCTGTAACTCCCACAAATTTTGCACTGCACAACTTTTAAAGATAAATTCAATATTTTATTCTTCAGTCCTGATATGAATAACGAATATTATTTTAAAATAAATCAAAAAATTTTCTAGATAAAAAATTCAACTCGTCTGGGACAAGTAACCCCACCCGTGGGGTTAGTTGTCTCAACGCGTAGTCCCCGTTGTCACACCTCTTAATCGTCGTCGCTGCCGCACTCCGAAGAACAATTTAAGCAGCAATGTATCAAACAATCACTTTTAATGCATTATGTGCACAACGTTTGCAGTTTATATATTGACGACAATTGTTATTTGATTTGACGCTTGAAAACAAACTACACGTAGTGAATCCACTTTATCTTTATTGATAGTAGCTGTAATCGCCTTGCATCATGATATCTGAAGATGTCCAACCTCGGTTTGTAAGTTGTTTGCGATTTCTTGGCATATTTCCTTAAATTCAAATAAAACATAGAATACTTTCAAAATAGTTATATGAAATTATATGTGACAACAAGCCCCACAAGCGCTGTGACAACCTGTACCATTTGGAAAAAAATGTAATCAATGTTCTGTAAATTAAAATATAAAGTTTTATCTAAAAATTCATAAGTATTTGCAAAATATAATATTAATTGTATTGGAAATTTATGTTAAGTTGAATATTGCACACTTCTATTTGTCTTAACACAAATTTTTAAAAAATATAAAAATACACAAATCCAACTTAGTTTCTTAAATCTCTTTTAATTTTTGCAAAACAAAACTAACGGCTCTTAAACTTTCTTGGGATGCTAGAAATTGCATAGCATATAGATGACATTGATATTTAACTCGATAACGTGTTGAATCAAAAGATATCGGCGTTGTGACAACTAGTACTTGAGACAACGGGGGCGACTCTCCCCTACTTCTTACTTTTGAGTCGGTGTCCGGCTCACTTTTTTTTCTCCATACAAAATCGATCCGGCTTAATGTGCAGTCTGAAGGCATAAAATATGACTAATTTAGCAGATTATGCATCAACCAGAATCGATTTGAAATATACATATGGGGTTTTCACTCATTTCATAAAACGTGTGATTGCTTTTCATGTTACTCACTTTGATTGAATACTATTTTCTTTGGTACTATAATAATTTTGGGGGGATGGGGGCTTAAACCCCGAAAGGACCCCCTTAAGTTGCGCTTATGGCTGATGATTTTAGCCATTAACCATATTTACTTATTTGATTTTTACATTGTACTCATTGTACTCATGTTTAAACATGCAAAAGCATGGCTTGTTGGTAAGTCGATGGGCTCTTATGCGATAGCTACGGAAGTCTAGGTTCGGCGGTTGAACGGTTTTGAAGACTAATAATTTTTTATTAGAAGTAGTAATTTAACCATATCTTAAGGTCAATATTTGATTATATTAATCACTTATCTCAGTTTAACTCAGCCACAAAAACAAGTTCAATTGGCATGAAATCCATGTGGTTTCCTTAATCTAACGATTTATTTTAGACAAAGGCGCCGGAAGCTCATTTCAACGGGGTAATGTACTGACTGAGGGGGCAGAACCTTTTGTTTACAATAAAACGAATTTGTATTTATTAAAACATTTTTTATTAAATTATTAATGTCATAAAGACGAAAAAAACACATGAATAAAATATTACGAAAAGACTGAAGAAAAAATAAGTTCATTAAGAGCATATAAACTCAAAACAAATATTTAAATTTAATATGATACGAACAAGTTATTCGTTTATTATTTTTATTATAAGCTAACTGTTTTTTTTTTTTAAATAACAACCAATATATTTTTTCTGGTGTGATAAAAACCTTTGTATTAAAAAATAAGTTGTGGAAGTTTTAATGGTTTAAAAAATACTGGAAGATTTCTTACCGTTAAGTTATTTTGCATTAAATTTTTAACCTCGGCTACTAAAATTCAAATTGTATTCCCAATTTATTAAGTTTAAGTACAGTCTTGAATAAAACAATATCTAGTATTTTGAAAAATATCAACTTTAACCCTCGAGGATTATCGTCTATTTCACTAACGTCAGTACTATCGTTGGGTGTAATCCACCCATACTCAGTTAGTATCTGCGTTTCTCATCTGTCAAATCAAACTATTAAAATAATCAATTTATTTTTAAGAATGAATACCCAACTACTGAAAAACAACAACATTTTAATGTAATTCATTTAATTTTTTTTAAATAATTGTTTACTTAAAAACATAGCAATTAGAGAATAAAATAAAAAATGCATTCTGGAAAATCAGTTGTAACTTTTTTAGTTTTTACGCCAGGGGCCTTTGGTTTACTGATTTGGAAAGCTGAAAATGTATATAAGAAAAAGTTACAGTCAAACCGGTTTTTGTGCGGTCCTTTTTTGTGCGATTTTATTTTTGTGCGATCTGTTTTATGCGAGTTTTATTTTTATGCGACCTTATTGTGTGCGATATTTTTTTATGCGGTTTCAGTTATGCTTGCATGCCATATTTTTTATGAAATTTTTTCAAGCGACATATAAATGTTGTGAAGTTATTCGCCCTAGTAAGGTCGCGGCGAAATTAGACCAATTGCATATTGCGCCATATTCTTAACCTGGAGACAGGGGCGGATCTGGAAAAAATCTTGGGGGGGTAAATTATCAAAGACACATTTTCGATTTGAGAAAATTTTGCCTTTTTTCAAATTGATAAATTGTACTTTTTTGAATTGAAATTATTGAATTGTTTAAGAAGCATTTTTCCCAGATACATACACGTACATTTCCGTATTAATTTATTACTCCCTTTTTCTGGAATAATATCTCAGCGAAAAGTAAATAAAAACTCTAAATCTAACCAGAGCAGCCCACGTAAAATTGTGAAATTTGTTCGTCTTTGAACGTCGATATCTTCGTAACTGTCGAATATATTGTTATTGAATGTGCAAAAATTGAAAGGTCTAGTATTTCTTCATTGAAATCAGTCATAGTAAAACAAATCGGTAGATCAATATAATAGATATAGCAATATTATCAGAAAAAAAACTGATTATCATGTTTTTGCCTAAAACTCAAAAACTCGAACTGATGGAGAAAAATGGAGTACATATTTGATATCAGCAGCCAAAATTCATTCGGGATTGTTTATCGAGATCTCTGCAGCTTTCATAAATCTTAATTTTGTTACTGACAAAATCATCGCAAAATTATCAATAATTTCGTTAATATTTATTTAAAATTCTCTAAGAATATGCAATAATGCGAGTCCATTCAATCGTTCTCAATTCGAATGGAACCTATTTTTAATCGTCGCAGTGTAGAAAAACTTCGCTCAGCTGTTTCTACACTGATAGGAAGCGTGGCAAAGATAGCAAACGTTATAGAAATTAGTGGAAAAATGTCATTATTACAAAGAGTAAAAACGGCGTTAATATCATTAACATTAGTTTCGCTCTCTTATTTAAACTGCCAAATTTTAAGTTCATGAAATAATTGAATTTGAATTAGTTCCTTACTAAAAGTGGACTAAAAGTGGCAGTTTTATTTCATGAAAGTCGGTTGTGGTAATTTGGTTGGTTTGTTGTAATTAGAATTACTAGTACCGCCCTAGGGTCGCAAATCGACCAATTTTTGTTTGTTTATTTATAGTTGTATAAAATAGTCGGTGCACTCCTTCTCCGCACTCTAATTCATTTAAAACAGAATTATCAAAATCGGTTGAAAAACACGGGAGAAAATGGTTCTTTACCGTTTTCCCTACGCCTATTTATATACAAATGAAGTTAAAGTAGGCTTGAAAAATTTCAGAATTCCAAACAATTTAGAATTAACTCAAACAAAAATAATTGTATGCAACAAATTATTTGCGCAGTTGATACAATTTTAGCAACTTTAACCTAACATTAATTCATTTCAAAACAACCCTGTTATAAAGGGTGTTTTTTTAAGAGCTTGCTGATTTAAAATTTAAATAAAACACATGCCAAATTATGAAATAGCCAAAAAAATTTTATTTGGTAGATCATTTCTTGGCATTTAAGATTTAAATATAATTTCGGGCATATGGCCACCACGAATATTTTGCACAAAGGGCATTCTGGAGGTCCACTTTGCGACCCAAAAGTCTTTGAGGGCGTATTTCAACATCCATATCTTGAAGATTTAGCAACAAAAATTCATTGATCATGGTTCTGTATCGATTTCTATCCACGGTTACGCGTCGTCCTTCCTCATTTTCAGAGACAAATCGATAAATTAACGTTTTCTTCGACACTGGCCTCAACGACAGCAATATTTTCTTCTGTACGCACTCTTCTCATTCTTCTCGGTGGCTTGGAATCCAAAAGAGTGAATGTAGACCGAAATTTGGTAATTACGTTCTTTATGGTGGTCTCAGACGTACGATTATGTTCACCATAAAATTCGCGAAGTGCTCTATAAACATTTTTAATTGAACACTGTTTTTGAAAATAAATTTCCACGATTTGGAAGCGTTGTTCTGGAGTTAACCTATTCATGATGATTTGCCAAACAATACTGAGCAGAGACGTATTTAACTGTCAAACTGTCAAAACAACTGTCAGACAATAGAGTAATCCATATTGAAAAAAAAACCTCATAAAAAAACACCCTTTATATCATATATGTCAAAAAGTATTACAGATGTATATAATATTTTCATAAGTACTGAATATAGCTGAAATATTTCTAAGAAATAATTTAACTGATGATGAAATAATTGAAGTAAAAAAAACTATTGGATTTTACATTGTTTGAAATTTTTTTTGAAAATTTGTAAAGTGAAAACTGAAAGTACAAGCACGTATTGTTTTTTATGGTAAAATTCGTTGGCACATAGGTTGCAAAAAAGTTTGGCAGGTTTTCAGTAAAAATTTAGAAGAATAAAATATTTTAAGTGGCAACTTTGGTCTGCATAGCCAAATCTTAATTGCGCTCATAAAAAATCAAAATCAATGTTGCTTGTTCAATGATTTCATATAAATGGCATTTTTAAACTAATCGTTACTATTTTGCAAAAATATAATTATTATAAAGCAAACACTTACGCTGAGGTAGTGACTTCAAGTTTTTTATTTGTAAGTAATAACGCGTCTTTAAAGTTGATTGTTTAAAAAATTGCTGTAAATTTGAGAACATAACGATCTGTTACTTTATTTTCCAGCTCATTTTAAAAAAAAGCGAAGTTACTACCTTGACGTAAGTGTTTGCTTTACATATAATTATATTTTGGTTTGTCATACAAGCAAAGGTTACAAGCAAAATGGTCATACTCTTCTCGCATCGCTTCATAAAAACGTCATCTACGCGCAAATGACGCCACAAAACAAAAATAAAAAAATTTTTTTTATATACTTTAATAATTGTTGAAATCAATAAAAAAACTAGAGTTAAACAATGTCTCTGACCATTTTATTTTAGTATTCTTTCAAAACACGCCTTCAGAATCGCTTATGTATACATAAAAGTACCCTTAAGCTGTGGGAATAATTATTTTCTCCAAATAAAGTATTAAAAAGAAGTATTTGAAAGTTCTTGGGGGGGGTAATTACCCCCTTTACCCCCCCCTTGTATCCGCGCCTGCCTGGAGAAGGATTTGATATTTTTGACGAAAATTATCTTATCGAAATTATTGAGGATGATTCCTTTAATGATAAAACGTTATCGATATCTTAACTGATCATGAAGATGAACAAGGAGAATCGACTTCTATGACAGCAGACAACATTTATGCAGGAATCCAACTAAGCATCAAATTAGAAATACATTTTCTTAGAATTAATAGCAACTCCAAAAGAAGTTTAAAATTTCAAACAGAGCTTCGGTCATGTTTATCTGGCTATTGCGATATTTATAATAAGCTAACCAAACGACCGTCGTCACAAAGAATTATTACCGACTATATGGTAGCAGATTAAAATTCCACAACAATGGTGGTAACAGATAATAATTCCCTCTTAATATCTTCAAGTGATGAAAACGATTAAGAACCAGATCAACATAAGAAAATGCTCGTTTTGGACTGCGACGAGTATTGAAGTACGTTTCAATATATATTTTGTGAATTTTTCTTTACTTTGAACACAGAAATACAATTTTTGAAACGTTTCCATGTGTTATTTATTTATTTATTTTGATTGGAGATAAATTTTTCACTTTTTCATAGAACTTGGACATATTTCCTAGGGTAAACTTTTTTCATGCGGTCCCTATCTACCGCATAAAACAATTTTTTTCGTAATAGATTGGTCAAAGTTCAATATTAAAGCTATTTGTGAAGTTTCAGAAAATTTTTTTTTTCTGTGCGTTTTCTTTTCTGCGGTCCCTATCTACCGCACAAAAACAGGTTTGACTGTATTTTGAAAAATATCAACTTTAATAAAAAAAGGATTAAGAAAATGTATTAGTCCAAAGATTGGTTTAAAAATTACTCCAAGATTTTTAACCGTGTAGAGAGACTATGTAGGAATGTTTAAACTGAGTGTTTCTTTCATGGAAAAAGTTACCAAAGTACAAAATTTCTGAACCTGGTATTTCTGTTAATCAAGCCAAATATATGTTCAAATTTTCTGCAATCTTCAAATTTATAGTTTCTGAAATCATTAAACTGTTTTGTGCAAGTAATATTTAAATTTATTTTTAAAAGCATCGTTCACTATAAAAAAAATCTCTTGAAAAAAAAAATATTAAGATATTAATCAAGGTATGTTTTTGTATCTTTTATTTGAAACACCAAAAAATTTTAACTTACGGCACTTATAAGCCTCTATTATACTAATTTTCAATTGCTCACAAATTTTTTGCAAGAGCCACTTAAGCCTTTCAAATGATTAATTAAGGTTGTTTAAGAAAACTTGAATAATCTATGTGCATTTTCGCCTTTTCTTCATTTCGAATATATTTGAAAACATTATTCTAAGTTTCCATAGTACTTTGAAATTGATTCAAGAAATACTTTAATTAAAATGTAAAATGGATTTTGCTTTTAAATTCAGCAAGATAGTGACTAAGTTATTGAACTTTTCATGAAAACATGAATTTTTTTTTTTAAAGGCCAGCTTTGGCCATTCAACTCAAACGTTTTTGTGTGACCGTTTTTTTATTCAACATAATAATTTTTATTTAATTTTTTTTCTTAGAAGCACTTTTCAATTAGAGCAGGCATGCGCAAAAGGACGCCCATGGGCGGATAGCTTTCACATGCATACGATAGCTTTCAGTCAAAAAAGCTTTGCAGTCGAGACTCGAACTGTTACACTGAATATTTATTCACATTCGTGCTATCACAACACACGATCAGTCGCTATGTGAACTTCATGCTGTGAGGTTGCGGTCGCTTGCTCCTGCGCTGCCGTACTAAAATCGACAAACTACCATTCATACGCATGAATATGCGTTTGTTTATTGTATTTGTTTGTCTGTAATAATTTTTAAATAATAGGGATTTAATTAATTCGTAGAATTTAACTTAATTTTTAAACGAAGCTTGTAGTATTGAATATGTCAACGCAGTAGCAAGCGACCGCAACCTTTAAGCATGAAGTTCAAACAGCGACTGAACTTGTTACTTGTTACTTGTGATTGTAACAATGAACTAACTCGTGCTTTTCGTTCAGTGTTAACTTGAAAAACAAAAGCTTTGCAATACAAACACAAAACTTTGAATGTATTAGTTTGCGCACCCCTGAATTAGAGCCATTTCCTAATAATAATATATACTTATATCAAAATACAAAAAATCTAGAGTCGACCATTAACAAACTTATATAAGCATTATTTAAATACTCTTGCCAAATATTTTCAAAGAACTCTTCAAACACTAGCCTTAATAGTTAACATACAGCTGTAGTTCTTTTAAAGTTATTTTACTGTTATTTAATAATTCATCATTAATTTAAAATACCGTTTCAAAGAAGTTTGCTAATCTCTAAACTATCTATTAAGTTGAAATAATTTCTACAATCAAGAGAAATTCCTAATTAAATACATTCTTGACGAGCTGCAGTGACTTGAAATTTCCTAATTATGATGTCCTTATGTTTGTTGAGTAGTAATTAAGACACTAAAGAAACATAGCAAATGTCATAAAGTAATTATTGAAAATGGCTTTTAAAGTGTTCGTTTACACTCTCGCACATATGCAAGCATGCATAAACTTCGAGAATTAAGGCATAAACACACTCGTAAGCACACATGCGTTGGTAATGAGCTTTAATGAACATTATAGTTGACAAACAAGCAAAGGATTCCCAACAGGTTCCAATAACATGCAGCAAAAGCATCCCAATATAACAAAACAATACCAACTATCTTCTATGAACAACACTATTTCATGCAAAGAGAAAGGAGCACCATAAGACGAGTAGTCACACACCTCTTTATTAGTAGCATTTTATAAGAACTTAACCGAAGTTTTCTGCTCTAAGTCCTGAAGGACCTTAATCGAGCTACATTTAAGCATCAACGTAATCTTAATTTTAGCTGCATAACTTTAAATAATATCGTTGAAGCGTGTCAAAAATGTTGCCACTGCTGCTGTTGCTGCTTCTTCTTCTTCTATTAATTTTTCTTTTAAGGTTTTTCTTTTCTTTTTAAGCTATGCTGATTATAAGAGGGTCCTTTAAGAGGGTTATGCTCGGCGTTGTTGTAGTGGCTTCTATTGTTTTTGTTGTTGTGTTGTAATAGTACTGTGCTGGGTTGAAAGTGCGATGATGCTAATTTTTTTCTCTTTTCTTAAATTTCATTTAAGAATTACTTTTGACGTTTATCTTGCGGTGTTGATGATGTTGGGGTTGAATGTTGAAGTTACTGAAGGGGTGGTTCTTGGGTTAAGTTCATGTATTATTGTCAGAGATAGTAGCGTGTAGAAAAAGCTGACAGTTGCGGTTATGGTAAGACATTTTCTGAAGGAGTGTTGAAGAAAATTGAATTATTATATAATTAAAATTAGGTTAAAATAACTTTGAGCGAAGAGTTAAACAAAGCAAACGATTAGAAAAAAGCCAGACTCAGGGCTCAGATAAAGTTAACGTTGTAAAGTTGACATCTTTATAAGTTACTTTTTTATGATTCTCATAATTATCCTCCAAAAATTTCAGCAAAATAAACAGTCGGATAAGTGTTGCGATAGTCGGGTAAGTGGAATCGGATAGAAAATGGAAAAAGTAAGAACTGTGCACATATCGGACGTTTCATTTTATTAATTCTTAGGTGGTGTTCGGGGGCTGCTTTGGTGTACGTCGACCTGCTCCTCGAAAAAAATCACATGTTCACGATACCAAGTTCCGGGACGCCATTTTGTGAATGACGAAAATTTTCATAGAAAAACATTTTGCTAGAACTGGACAGCAATACTGTATTACATCAAAAAAACACCCACACCTAACATGCAGCACCAAACCCGAGCGCATATTCAATTTTTTTTAGTTTAAGCAAGCCAAAGAATTGCAAAAAATTGCAATAGTTCATCGAACAATTAAAAAATGATTTCCTAACAATGGAAGCGGCAACAGCCACGCCTACCTTATATGCAACAGGAGTAGTATTATTTGCGTAAGTTTGGTTGATACAAAACAAAATTTGGTTAAATAGTTAATTTAACAATTAAAAGCTAATAATAACATTTTGTTTAATAGTTCATCTTACAATTAACAACTGTTTGCCCAGAACTAAGGTAGAACTGAATTCTGCCACGTCTTTTTCCAATACCACCGGAGTAATGTTATTGGCATTAGTTTGGTTGTTTGCTATAATAATAAAATTCGGTTTCTTTGTATATCATTTCACTAGAAAGATTGTGACTAAAAATTGCGGTCATCAGTCTACCGTCACGTTTACCTCCTATACAGATGGAATAGAATTAATTATAGGCACTTAAAAAACTATGTATAGCAGACATATAACTAATCTTATGCCACTACTTATAAAATAAGTCATTACTTGAAAAATATAGAAGGTAGAACACCGAAATTTTAAAGATAAATATATTTTACTATCGTTATTAAAAATGCAAGTAGTTTTCACTTGCGTGACATGTGGCATAAAAAGTTAACAACTATAAAACCGGTACAAAGCTGTTTCCTAAAAGTTAATAAATGTTAATATTTATTTCATATGTTATAATAATCCTTCTAAAAGTTCACTCAATGCAATATAATTGCAATTTATTTATTAGTAGAGCTGGACGCGCCAGTGATTCGCATGCTCACTTTGTAATTTCTTCTAATCACGAATAAAAATAATTGTTTTACTCACGATCACGGACGCTCACGTGAATTCTTCTAATCATTCAACTTTCACAACTAAACTTATTTTTGGTGCACGATCACTAAAACATTCTGTACTCACGAGTCCTCACGAATACGTTTTATAGGAAGAAGAATACGCATAAGTTTTTAGTAAAAGTGCTTTTAAAACAGGCATGCGCAAAAGGCCGCCCATGGGCGGATAGCTTTCACCAGTGTGTCCAGATTGGGCGATAAAGCGCCAATTGGGCGATATTTTTTATAGTTTTGCGCTTATTTTTATTTAAAAAGCGCCTCGCGCTTTTTTGGGCTACTTTTGTCAGAAGATTCGTGAAAAAATTACATATATTCAGTCATTCCATTCATTTCAGAAATGTTTAAACCACTTTAGAAAACCGTTTTCTGAACTTTTTCTTCATTATTTAAGTCAGTTGGAGAGACGTGCAGCAGAGCTAGAATACGATTCGCTATTGGTTATTCCATGGAAAGATATTTTTGAAAAAAACATTCTGTCAGAAACCGAAGAATTTTGGTTGAAAGCGAACGATTAAAGAAATGCTGGTGGAGGCAAAATGCTGGAAACTATTTCTAAGATAGCACTTATTTTACTATCGCTGCCTCACTCAAACACTTTTGTTGAAAGAGTATTTTCTGTGATGAATGCTACTAAAACGAACATGAGAAATCGTATGATGTTGGAATCAGGGATGGGAAATGACTTTTCTGAAATTGTACCAAATCGAAATAAAAATTGTACTTTTTGACAAATTGTACTTATTTTGTTCTCCATGAATAATTAACTTTTTTGATGCATTTAATAAATTATTTAAAGTAAAATAAAATTAATAGAAATGGACAAGCAGTTCAATATACATACATAGTTAAATAAATATAGTACAGTACTACATTCAGTTTTTAAATTTTAATTTGACATAAATGCCTTCGTGCTAGGAAGAGACGATCATGTAATAGAAAAATAAAATAGTAGAGCTGGTCAGGGTGGCAGTTCGTTGTAAATATGGTTGTAAAAATTTACAAAAAAGGCACTGAAAACTTTATGAAATACAAAAAAAGCATAGAAAGTCGATATGACGAAGACCAAGTGTATGAAACTGTACTTAAAATGTGTTCGTGGTACGTATTTTACGTACTTTTTATTATAAAATTGTACTGAAAAAGTACAATTGTACTGAAAAACCCAACACTGGTTGGAATCCCTTTCGTCTATTATACGAATAAAATGTCACATGAAAGCCTGAAACGTTTGCTGTAAGACTCTTTCGACAACAGAAAATATGATTTAAATAAGTGCAATAGCTCTATTTATGAAAAAAAAGAAATAGATGAAGAGGAAGTTGATGAAAGCGAAGAAGATATTGAATATCTTCTTCAGGAAACTTTTGATATGTTTTAATTATTTGTGTTTAAAAGAAAAATTTATTTATTTTATGTAAATTCTTTGAATTGTTTTTTTTTAAAGAAATGTTTAATTTATGTTATATCTTCTTAACACATTGCAAATTTTCAATACATACAAATAAAAACAATTTGTTTTAAAAATGAGCTTAAAAGAACATTTTTGGGACTTTATATTGTAAATGTCCCCCAATTTGCGCTTTTTTGGGCTACAAAATATTAAAAACTGAAAAATTGGGCGATTTTTGGGCGATAAAAATTTTGTAGTTCGCGCTTTTTCTAAAAACTATCTGGTCACACTGGCTTTCACATGCTTACGACAGCTTTCAGTCAAAAAAGCTTTGTAGTCGAGACTCGCACTGTTACACTGAATATTTATTCACATTCGTCCTATCACAGCACACGATCAGTCGCTGTGCGAACTTCATGCTGTAAGGTTGCGGTCGCTTGCTCCTGCGTTGCCTTATTAAAAACGACAAACTACCATTCAAACGCATGAATATGCGTTTGTTTATTGTATTTGTTTGTCTGTAATAATTTTTTGTTTTTAAATAATAAGGATTTAATTAATTCGTTGAATTTTACTTAATTTTTAAACGAAGCTTGTAGTATTGAATATGTCAACGCAGTAGCAAGCGACCGCAACCTTTAACCATGAAGTTCAAACAGCGACTGAACATATGCTGTGATTGTAACAATGAACTAACACGTTCTTTTCGTTCAGTGTTAACTTGAAAAACAAAAGCTTTGCAATACAACCACAAAACTTTGTATGCATTAGTTTGCGCACCCCAGTTTTAAAATAAGAAACGCAAATGAAAATGGGGAAAGCTTTTTAGTAGACGATTTAGACCAACTAGCTGCTATCGTTGCGGGCATGATAGAATAACAAGGTAGGCGCATATTGGAGAGGAAGTGAGCTAGATGTCAAATTCAGCTGTTCGAATTTAAGTTGTTCTAATTGTTGTTGTTGCCTTTTCGTTTGACGTTTATATCACCTCACAGCATTGTTTGTGTAAAACTAAACATTTGAGCAGCCATATTAATATGAGCCTACCTTATTATTCTACCATGGTTGCGGGTGAGCTGAATGCAAATGTTGAGGATGATCACAATATGTAGCGCGACTATTTAAGTCTTATTTCTCTCAAAATTACTTCACCTCTTTTCTTTACTATCTATCTCTGTTCCTCCCCTATACCTATATTCTATGTTATTAGTGACTACGTATGTATAGATATCTGGTTACTTCCCAATCAACCATTTAGAAATAGTGCTTGGATTAAGCTTACATGCAATACAAAAAGCAAGCCTTATCCAAGCACGCTTGAAAAACACTTGCCCAGGTAATAAATTTCCAAGTTCCTTTGTATAACTATTGCGTAAAACACAAAAAGCAAGTGATGTACAATAATACTTGGAAAGGCTTGCATCAAGTAAGTGTTTTGCAATCATACTTAGATAACGCTGACAACGGTAATAGTTTCACAACTGTTCAAAGTTGTGATGCTCTCATATATACATACATAAATGTATTTTATTTTCATTTTGTTCGCTCAGCAGCCATAAGGCTTACGGCAAGCTGTTAGAGTGTCCGACTCATATCCGGTGGGTCCCGCGTTCGATCCCTGGTGTAGCAAACATAAAAATTTTTGAAGGCATGCAATTTTTCATATAAATATGTGCTTCAATATAAACAAACGAAAATAAAAAATAAATAAAAATAAAAATATTCCGGTTGGGAATTGAACCTTGGATGTCCAAATCACAACAAATCAAAAAACCAGTGGCTTACCAACTGAGCCACGGAATAATAATTTTTCGCGAGTGCTAATTGATTTGTTGAATGTAGCACACTTGGAAAAAGCTTATTAAAACACTTATATCCAATTGTAAAAACAACACTTGGATTAAGCTTGAAGTAAGGAATATTATTCCAAGGGTTCACTTTCGTTTATCCTACAATTACATGTAAGCGTTCTACAATAGTAAATGAAAGCGTTATCCAAGCTTGAGGCTTACGCTTGTAAGCTTGTTTAAAGCTTATTCCAAGCTTGTTTGGCCGATTGGGTTGGTTCTAACTCGTATATAAACTTACCTTTTGTCTATGTTTTTAAGTGTTATTGTTTGCCTATAGTTCTCTTTGCCTGTTTTTTCTTTAATGATTGGTACACATATTTATCTGCATGGCATTAATGAAAATAATAAATCACTTATTAATGTTCTTTGTAAAAGATACTCTGGCCTTAAAGTAGTGCATTTTAATGCTAGGAGTCTAAATTCCAGCAAGCTGGATTACATAAAATTTGTATTTGAGGAATCTTCTTTTGATGTGATATGTGTGTCCGAAACTTGGTTCTGTCCTGAGGTGAATGATTCATCCTTTGCAATTAATAGCTTTAATTTATTCAGAAATGATAGGCGGAATAGGAGAGGAGGCGGGGTCGCCATTTACTGTCGCAGCAATTTGAAAGCTCAAGTTGTGAATAAATCTAATGAGGGTAGCATCGAATATATTAATCTTTGTGTGTCAGATAACTCCATAAAGATCTTTTTATCTTGCGTTTACAATCCCAATAAAATGTATAGCTTAAACTCTTTCTTCTCTGAGCTATCTGAATTTGTGATTGATTATAATTTCTTTATTTAATGTGGAGACTTTAATGTTAACCTTTTATGTCTTGATAATGCGTCTAAATCTTTGTATGATAATGTGTCGTCTGTCGGTCTGTCAATTGTGAACGAAATAATGCCCACGCGATTCTGAAATAATGATGTTCCTAGTCTCCTTGACTATTTTATTGTCTCAGTTGTATTGAATTCCATAAAAAAACGAAATAAACTTCACAGAATCTGGAAGAATAATCCTAACACCAGAAAAATGGGAAAACTACAGGGTGGCACGGAATGCTTCAGTTATTATAACTAGGCAAGCCAAAAAAAGGTATTTCTCAAGCAAACTAAAAGCTTCGCTTCCCTCAAAGATGCTTTGGAGAAACATTAAAAATTTTGGTATTGCTAATAATCCAGTAGCTGAGTGTCTTCTGGACTCTGATGTTCTTAATGATTTCTTCTTATGTAATAACCAGAGTGTTGGTAGTTTTGAGGAATTACCAAATATGCTGGTGCAACCTAACTTCCAGTTTTCCACTGTTAGAGAATATGAGGTCTTTAAACGCATTATGAATGTTAAATCAAATGCCATTGGTGAAGATGGGGTTTCGATTAAGTTTATAAAACTAATTCTAGCTCACGTAGTTGGCCCGCTTACGCACATTATAAATCATTGCTTCACAACGTCATTGTTTCCTCACCTCTGGAAAATAGCAAAAGTATTGCCTGTCGCAAAAAAACCATCTGCGTGTGAGCCTAAAGATTTTAGACCAATTAGTATTTTATTATTTTATCATCTCTATCGAAGGTCTTCCAAGCAATTATGGCCGGTCAGATTTCTGATTATCTAACTGCTAATAGCCTCTTATCTCCACTACAATCTGGCTTCCGTTGTGGGCATAGTTGTTCAACTGCTACTCTAAAAGTAATAGACGACATACGAACACCATATGATGAAGGCTTAATTACCCTACTTTGCTTGTTGGATTTCTCCAAAGCATTTGACACTGTAAATCACTCCATACTCTGTCAAAAGCTTGGGTGCAGGTATGGTTTTTGTAATAATGCTGTTGACCTCTTAAGTGTTTTTTGTCTAACAGAGTACAAAAAGTTTGTGTTGGTTATAAATGTTCACAACTTAAGCCGGTATGCAGTGGAGTGCCTCAAGGCTCAGTTTTTGGTCCTTTACTATTTTCAATCTTTATCAATGATATTTTTTTCCATCTGTAAATACGCTTCTATGCATGCCTTTGCTGATGATGTGCAATTACACCTCTATCGCAGGACTGGTCTCTTGGACGATTTAAGCTGCAGGCTAAATGAAGATTTAAGTAGTATAAGTGAATGGGCCATAAAAAATGGGCTTACATTAAACGCCCTCAAGTCTTATGTGCTGCCTATAAGCAAAAACAAAATTTTCTCCGATGATATTCCAGACTTGTTTATAGGAGACAAGAAATTACAATTAGTTAATAATGTAAAAAGTCTTGGGTATCACATAAACTCTTCCTTGACATGCACAGATCACATCAATAGCTTCAACTTATCGTTCCTGTTATAAAATATTCGGAACTCATTTATAGTAGGCTAGATTCACGATCTGAACACAAACTGCGAGTTGCATTTAACCACGCTACTCGGTATGTCTATAACCTTCTCAGATTTGACCACATAACGCAATTTGAGAAAAGTATTCTTGGTTGTGACATCATTAGTTACCTCAATGCTCGTAATTGCATTTTTTTGCATAAACTTATTTATACCAAAACTCCTGGATATCTCTTCGTGAAACTACAATTTTGTCAGTCGACAAGAAGCAATATTATGATAATACCTAACTGGAAGTATCTGAACTCCACCAGGCTTTTTTTCATTAAAGATTATGGAATAGTTTACCCAACGTAATTAAAAGTATGGATAGCAAAGGTGACTTTAGGCTGGCCGTTTTAAAACACTTTTCCTAAAACTTAAATACCTAATTAGATAAGAAGCCAGATTTCTACTTTAATTTTTTTTCTTTTTATTTATGTATTTCTTTTTTCTCTTCTCTTTTCTTTTCCTTCTCTTCCTTCCTCTTATATTTCGCCTAATGCCTAAAAAAAAAACAAAAAAAAATATATATTTTTTGTTTTTGTTTTATTTTCTTGTTACATTATTTAAGTTTTTTAAAGTCTATTAAGCTTTTACTCTTATTTTAAATATTACTTTATTAATTATTAAGCAATACAAAAAATGGTTATTAATTTGTATTAGCAAACAAAAAGTGTATAGCTGTCGGCTGCCCAAAATGAAGTCAAATACGAACTGCTTGCAGCTGCACTCATTGCTTTCGTTGTTCAGTTTGTGTGTATACCGAAGAATGACGTATGTGTGAATACCGAAGAAGTATAGAAGAAAAACAGCAATTGCACAGTGGATCAGTACTTAACACCCCTTAACGCCCAGTTGCAGAATAGTATTCTGGAACTTTTTTAGGACGCTTCGAACGTCGTGGCGTTGGATAAGCTGGCGATGATATGTGTCCATTTTCAGACTGACAGCAAGGCGATGTCACCGATGATTGTGGCGTATCTTGCGTCGCGTTTGATAGTGGTGCTTGCTGCGGCAACAACTCTGACAGTTCATCAGGGTCCTTTTCCGTTGCAGCATCTGTTGACCTAGAAGAGGCTTCGCTTGCTGGTTCAAAGATCATGACATTGCTTGATAAATTTGGTTCCCAATCAACAGGAGAGGTACGGCTTCTTATTTGATCTAAGTGACGTTTAACCGTTCTGTCGTCTTTAAGACGAATAGTATATGATAGTGGCCCGGTTTTTGATTGGATATGACCCTGTATTTGGTCCTGATGAGTAGTTGCGAATCCATACAAGATCTCCCTCACAAAAAGATTGTTTGACCGTTGTGTCGTTATTTGAGTTTGACAGTTCGTGTGGGTGAACTTTATCGAAGTAGGTTCTCAGTTGGCGATTGAACATAAGCTCAGCTGGTGACCTTCCTGTTACAGCATGTGGACTTATATGCTGGTTAAATACAAACCGAATAAGGTTCAGCTCTATCTCCGAATTCGCCGGCATTTTCTTAAGAAAATTCTTCGTTGTTTGAACCATGCGTTCAGCCTGCCCGTTAGATGATGGGTGGAAAGGTGCACATCTTACGTGACGTATTAAATTGTTGTTCATAAACTTTTCAAACTCGCCGGATGTAAATGCTGTTCCGTTGTCAGAAACGACGACATCTGGCAGACCATGAGTGGCAAAGAGCGAGCGTAACGATCTGATAGCAGATTGAGATGACGTGGATTTGATGATGTGTACTTCCAACCATTTGGAATACGAATCGACCACTAAAAAAAACAGTTTTCCTTGAAATGGTCCGGCGAAATCTATGTGAAGACGTGACCAAGCGGTTTTAGCTGTTTCCCATGCGTGAACTGGTGCGTGTGGATTTTCATGACGAGTTTCTTGACAAAGAGTACAACGTTTTACGACTTTCTCGATTTCCAAGTCCATGCTGGGCCACCATACATAGCTTCTTGCTAAAGCTTTCATTTTAACGATGCCAGGGTGTCCAGAGTGCAGCGCTTGTAAGATAGCACTTCGATTCGGCGCTGGAATGATGGTCCTATTGCCCCATAATAAACAGCCTTTCAAAGCTGTGATCTCGTTACGGCGTAAAAAATACGGATATGCTTGATCATCACGAGACATTCCACATGGCCATCCCCTTAACGCCCAGCTGAGCACTTTGTTGAGAAGCGGATCCTTTGCGGATTGTGTTGCGATCTCTTTTGCGCTGACTATTTGCGGGCTGGTCAATTCAATCATAAGGACTTCTTCTTTATTACTTTCGAATAAGTTCTTTTCTTCGATAGGAAGCCGACTTAAGCAGTCAGCATTGCCCATTTTCTTGCCCTCTCTGAAGACAAGGTCAAAACTGTAAGCGTTTAGGAAAATACATCGGCGAAGCATAACAGTAGACAAAATAACTGGAGTCTGCTTTGTTGTTTTGAAAATACCTAGAAGCGGACGATGATCAGTTACCAAGGTGAATTTTCTGCCGTGCAAGTATTCGTGAAATTTTTTCACGCCAGCTACGATGGCAGTAGCTTCTCGGTCGATTTGCGCATAATTCCTTTCTGACTTCGATAAGGTTCTCGAATAAAATGCTATAGGACGTTCAGACTTATCAGGCAATATGTGACTTAACACGGCGCCAATGCCATATGGTGAGGCATCGCATACGAGAATGAGTGGCATATTTTCATCATAGTGAATGAGAACACTTTCAGAAGTGACTAGATGTTTTAATTTATTAAAAGATTTCTGGTGCTCTATTTTCCACTCAAAATTTTTGTTTTTTTCTAAAAGACGATGCAGGGGTTCCGCAATGGTTGCCTTATTTGGCAGAAATGAGTGGTAAAAGTTTAATAGCCCAAGAAAAGCCTGGAGCTGCTTCTTGTCTTGAGGCACAGGAGCATTTTGAATCGATTTAATTTTGTCTGGTGATGGCCTAACACCAAGATTATCGATTTTAAACCCTAAAAAATTAACTGTTGAGACTCCAAACTGACATTTATCTTTTCGTAAATGTAAACCCGATTTATCAAAACGTGTCAAGACCTCATTCAAACGCTTGCACAGTTCATCTTCTGTACCACCCATAATGACTATGTCATCAAAATATGGCAAAACACCGGGTATATTTTGAAGAAGCGTCTCAATGAAATTCTGAAAAATTCCTGGTGCTGATGAAATGCCAAATTGGAGTCTATTTACTTTAAATGCACCTTTGTGCGTGATAACAGTCTGCATAATAGCAGATTCTTCGTCAACTAAAAGTTGCTGGTAGGCTTGAGCAAGATCCAGTTTTGCAAATATTTTCCCACCTTCTATTGAAGATAAAAGTGAGTTTATAGGTGGAATTTGAAAATTATGTGGTAACAGGGCCTTGTTGAGCGTTGACTTGTAGTCGCCGCAAATTCTGATTGTACCATCACTTTTAGGCACTGGTACGATTGGAGTTGCCCAGTCAGAATATTCAACTGGTTGAAAAACACCTTGCGCGCACAAGCGGTCGAGCTCAGCTTCAACAAGGCTCCGAATAGCTATTGGAATACGACGAGCAGGAAGTCTTATTGGTTGAACATTATTGTCAATACGTAAAGAAACTGGTTTTCCAGTGAATTTACCAAGTTCTGCAGAAAATAAATGCTGAAATTTAGCTAAAATTTTGTTTATAGAAAATGATTCTTCGACGGCAAGGACTCCCTGCACGCTTATTCCAAGAGCATCAAACCAATTACATCCTAAAACATTACTTTGGTTACCGTTTACTATAATAAGAGGTAATTCTTTAATCTGACGTTTGTTATAACACACGTCAACATCTACAATACCTCTGATAGGTATGTCATTATGCTGAAAATCTCTCAGATCAAGCCCACACTCATAAATCAAAGGCTTAACTGTTGGCCACAACCGATTGAAAGTCTGAGACGACACTATAGTATAATCTGAACCAGAATCTACTTCAAATTTACATGGCTGTTCATTTATGATTATAGTTGTGGTTTTCTTACGACTTACTGAACATTTTATTTGATTGATTGAATTAGGCCTCCATTTACTAAATTGCTGCCGATTCTTTCGATATGTTTTCGGACGTTCTGATGAATCGCAATTACTGGAAGACCGACAAACACGCTGCAAATGGCCTTTAACTCCACATGCAGAGCAGACTGATTCTCTATGTACGCACTGTGAGCGAGGATGAGCACCTCCACAACCATTACAGGGTTTTGCTGGAGAAACGTTGAGCTGGTTTTTAGATTTTTTATAATGTGGTATCTGTAGGTTATTATTCCCTATTTGATGGATCTGCTCCGGCTGACGGATTACCAAGATGTTCTTCGATGCTGCTTCAGCTGTTGTTGCACGCTCTATTACCTTATGTAGTTGAAGGTCAGATTCGGCTAGAAGACTTCGTTGCAGCGACTCATCACGTAGTCCACAAACCAATCGGTCACGGAGCATGCGATCTAAAGCACTTCCAAAATTGCAATCGACTGCAAGCTTCCTCAAAGTTGCGACGTACTCCGCAAACCCCTCATTAGGCATTTGATCGCGTTTGTGGAATTTATAAAATGATGCAATTTCCGAGGGTCGTGGAGAAAAATGATTCGTTAGCGTTGCCTCAATTTCAGTGATTGTAAGCTCACTCACCTTTTTTGGAGATGCCAATGACGACAGGAGGTCGTAAAGTGGCGCGCCGGCCAACGTCAAAAAAATGGCTTTTTTACGCTCAGCTGCCTGCACGTCATTGGCTTGAAGGAAAAGTTGGAACCTGGCATAGTATGTCGACCAGTTCTCAGGATGCTGCAGGTCAAACGGCTCAAGCGATCCTAGTGATGACATTTTGCTTCCTGCTCCGCTATGCGTAGATGTTGCTTCAGGTAGGCGTTCTTTAGAGGGTGACGCAGAATAATCTTCAGAAAACGGATCTTGCTCCTCCTTTGGTGGCATTTATTGTCCAAAAATTTCAAGTGCACGTGTTTTTTCTTGTACATGCACTCGCCGTTAACTAAAATCCGTTATGTTTGCTTCTTTAAAATCACGAGTTGGAAATAGATTGTTTGAAAGTAAAGTTTAATGTTTTTTTGGGAATGATCCCATCCTCGTCGCCATTATTAAGCTTTTACTCTTATTTTAAATATTACTTTATTAATTATTAAGCAATACAAAAAATGGTTATTAATTTGTATTAGCAAACAAAAAGTGTATAGCTGTCGGCTGCCCAAAATTAAGTCAAATACGAACTGCTTGCAGCTGCACTCATTGCTTTCGTTGTTCAGTTTGTGTGTATACCGAAGAATGACGTATGTGTGAATACCGAAGAAGTATAGAAGAAAAACAGCAATTGCACAGTGGATCAGTACTTAACAAAGTCAATTAACTGTATATTTAAGTTATGATTACTTAAGTTATAATTCTAATATATCTTAATTAATATGTAAGACTATGTCCTAATTATTTTAAACATAAACCTACTCATTGCTTAAGCTATTGTCTTTGTACAGAAAAAGAACTTATTCTTATTGTACTGATATGTTGCATCAAATAAATAAATAAATACATAAATTCATTTCACATCTTATATATTAAAATTTTATGAATACATAAATAAGTTTGGAGCAAGATGATTATTATTTAGATGAAAACACCAGGCCATCATTACAGTTATAATTAAAACATTTTAACCTTTAATACATTTAAAATAAATTGGTAGAAAAAAGGAAGAAATATCATTAGAAATTTGGCACAGATTTAAAAAATTTTGGGAAAAAAGTCGTGACATGAAAAAATTTAAGTCACGCACGTGGAAAATTCAATCACGCACGATCACTAATATTTTGTGATTTTTTTATGGGTGTCACGTCTTAATTTGTGACATGCTTCCATCTCTACTTATAAAACCTAAATGTACTAAGCATTAGAATGAATAGGTACAGTTATACAATGAAGATGTTTTTATGTGTACAAAGAAAACTGAATATTCATTGAATATTATTCAACTTATATTGCAAGTGTTGAAAAGAATATTACTTAATAAATAGTTTAATAAAGAATTACACCGTATAGAAATAAGTTCTTATTTTTGTTCAAAATTCATGTATTTTCTTAAAAGTTTAATGCAGGTTTAACTTGCTTACTTAGGTGGCCATAACAACTCGTGTTCGGGTTACGGCCGACTTCATCAGCTCCCGCTAGGCGTCTCTGATTCGCGTTCGCCGTCTCCAAGTCAATGCTGGACTAAGTCAATGTCGTCGTAGAGCTCGTACAAGTCGTGGTTCATTCGAATGCGATAGTCGTCGCCAACTCGAACAGGACCAAAGATTCGAAAGACTTTCCCCTCGAACACCCCAAGAGTGGCTGCATCTGTTTGCGATACCACCCATGCCTCAGCGCCATAGAGAAGCCCATGCCTCAGCGCCTAGAAGAAGGTATGATGAGCGTCTTGTAGAGTGTTAGTTTGTCGATCTAGAGAAAGCCCTCGGGTCCTTATTGCTTACTTAGCCCGAAGTAGCTTCTGTTAACAATTGTTATTCTTCGCTTTATCTGCAGACTAACATTGTTGTTGATATTGACGGCGGTGCCAAGGTATATAAGCTCCTTGACAACTTCAAAGTTTTATTTGCCTGCTTTAACATGGGTGCCTAGACGCCACTCTTCCCTATTTGCAGACAGCATATACTTGTTTTGCCCTCGTTCACCGTCAAACCCACTTTGACTGATTTCTTTTCGTTAGCGGCGAAAGCAGCAGTTATATCTCTCTTGGTTCAGCCGATAATATCGATATCAGCAGCATACGCAAGGAGCTGGACACTTTTGTAGAAAATTTTACCATTTCCATCTACACCTGCCTTACGTAGAATCCTTTCCATGATGAAATTGAAGACATCGCATGATATGGGGTCACCTTGTCTGAAACCTTGTTCGGTATTAAAGGGTTCGGAGAGGTCATTTCCTACCTTGACGGAGCTGCATGTATTGCTCAACGTCATCTTGCAGAGCCTTATCAACTTTGCAGGTATACCGAACTCAGACATTGTTGCGTACAGGCAATCCCGAATCGGGCTATCGAACGCAGCTTTGTAATCAACAAAGAGATGATGGGTGTCGATTTTGTTTCGTGGGTTTTCTACAGGATTTGGCGTAGTGTAAAAATCTGGTCTATGGTGGACTTGCCAGGTCCAATCAGTGTTTTGGTTTGATGCATCAATCTTTCACACAATACGCTCGAAAGAACCTTGTATACAATGGAAATAAGACTGATACTATGGTAGATGGCGCTGTTTGTTGGGTCTCCTTTCTTAAGTGCTCCTTTCTAGGGCAAAATACACTGAGATTCCAATCGCCAGCCATGCGACAAGATAATGGTCGAAGTCAATATTGACCCCCCGCAATATGCGCACATCCAGGACACTTCAAACGTGTCTTCCGTCGATCACAACATGATCAATTTGGTTTCGCGTTTTTGATCCGGGTACAGCCAGGTTAACTTTTGGATATCAAGGTGTTTGAATATGGTGCTATTACTACCATATTTCGTGCCTCGGCGAAGTCGATCAGTCTTAGACCGCTGTTCGAAGTGGTCTCGTAGAGACTGAACTGTCCGACAGTGGAGCCCAAAAGCCTTCTTTCCCGACCTTCGCGTTGAAATTGTCGAGGACTTTTTCATCATCATATGCGTCCTCTAGGCTCGCGTAGAAGGTGTCCTTGTTGTCATCTTCCTTTTCCTCGGTCGGTGCAAGTGCGCAAATTCAATTGTTGCAATATGAAAATGAAAAATCATTATCAGATTTTTCAAAAAGTACGATAAGAATAAAAACAAATCAAGTTCACCTGAGAAATTTATATATTTAAATTAAGATCGGAAATGCATCGGAAAAAATTATTTTCTAATGACAATGATTCGGAAAATCGAATCGCATCAGTGATTTAGAAGTTTATGTCACAGAATATTAAACGGTCACAAAATATTAAACTCAAATTAATTTTATTTTTTTTTTTTAGCTTGAATTAACGCTCAGGGGATGCCCCCTATTAATGCGAAAGCATTGTGTTGATTCGGAAATTGGGTAATAGGCAAGTTGGAGGGTGGAAAAATGGAGAAGTGACGGTGAACATTTGTTTTGAATTTACACAGGTCAAAACTGCCAGGAAAAACCATCCGCAGGAAGATTATTCCACAATTTTATTGAGCGACTGAAGAAAGGATTATCACGGTAATGCGAGGTTCTGTTGGGCAACAAGGCAATACTGTAAGGATGGGCTAGGTGAGCTGCCATAGTGGACCTGGGAAATACTCGCGCTGGTCGAGTCAGATCGTGTACCTCCCTTGAACACTTCCCATGGTAGTACCTGTATAATAGGCTTATTGACCCAACATTGCGTCGATGACCAAGAGAATTGAGAGATGATGAAACGTTATCATCACCAATCAAATTTTGATAACAACTGAACACTGAAAATAACTAGTCAAAACTAGACTCAATAAATTATTTTTATATGAAATGTTAAAAATACGCTTTATGCGCTTCTAGCAATATAAAAGCAACTTAATTTGAACAAAGCAAAATTCTGGCTAATACCTATACAAACGAATCATTTTCCTAGAAACTCCTTTCAAATACAACAGCAGTCGACAAAATATAGACACTGAATAATAATAACCAAAAAAAAAAAAAAAACACAAACCGAATGTACCGCGCAAACAAAGGGTCTACGAAATACGACTGTCAAAAAATAAGTACAGCAAGGTAAAAAAGGGTTGCCACCGCAATAACTTTTCTAATTAAGCGTCAAAAGATAATTAAGTTAAATTCGGTAAAGAGCAACACGAATAAAATTCTACCCTTTGGTGTCATTAACATAACCAATACCATTTATTCGAATAGGTTTTGACACAACACAACAAATACAAAGCACACTCCGCTCGAAGGACATTCAGAAATAAGTAACATAACATGCGCTCAGCTCAAAATACTGAAAGAAGCAAGATTTTCAACTGTACAATTTATGTAAGTATGTCGTGTAAAGAGCATCTCTGCGTTTTGTTTTCTGTTGTTTTTTGTTTTTTTTTCATTAAACTTATCACCACCTTATTTCACCTTATTTGTTTGTGTTGTTGTTTTATTGTTTTTTTCTTCAACCCTGCTCTGACCGAGCACAAACAAGTTCAATTGCTGTTCAACACTCAATTGCAATAATCGGTTTTATAACCTAATCTTTAGAAGGAAACAAGGACAAGAGAAAGAGAAACAAAAAGTTTTGTCATCCCAGAAAAAGAAAAAAATATAGAATCCTTTTACTTTATATTCAAATGCTGCTGCTGGTTTTTTTTTTATGCTACCAACCCTTCCATGGCTTGACTTGGCTGGTATTGTTGTTTCTACTAATGCTGTTGTTGTTGTTGTTGTTGCAGTAAGCGCACAATTGCCTTTTTGTTGCAATAGCAAGAAAAACTGCAGCTTAGAGCAAAAGTTTTTAAATTTCCTTTCTGTGTCCAGCCTTTGTCCTTGTGCGAATATGTGTATGTGCTTGTGTATGTTACAGTGAGCAAGTGAGTTTTTGCCAATTGTTTTGCAATTTTACATTTGACACACATACCGACTATGTAGATATTTGTTAAAATACATGTAAATATATACATTTACATATACATACTTGTATATGAACATGTATAGAGCTTTACTAAATTGTTGTTGTTTTTTTTTTTTCATTGCACTGCTTCAAGGCTTAACTTTATTGCCTGTTCAGATCTAGAATACTCTGATGTCTGTCCCTTCCTTCTTTCTAACCTCTTATTTGTTTCGTCACGGTCCAGCTGCCGGATGCGGATATGAGCTCAGGTTACGTTTACGTAATTTGCAATGTCTTTAATTTAACGATAAAATCGTTTGTTGTTTGGTCGTTCGCTTGGTTGCTCGAACTGATCGGTGTTTTGGTCAGTTTATCTACACGGTCAAAAAAGTTGGACTAAATTTTAATAAATTAAAAATTGTATAATAATGGAGTAAAAATATTAAAAATTACAAATTATGTAGATAGATGTAGTTGTTAATTGTTCGAACTGTCTTTTAAAAAACGAATATTAAAAACATCTTATTTGACGATGTTAGATGCTTAGATTCTTTGATAGATTTCTTAACATTCTATCACTTTTTTTAATAAACCTCATAAATATGAATTATAAAATATAGAAAATATTTTTTTTAGTATAGATTCAAAATATGTCTAAGTTTTTTTTATCATGTACCCAGTGATACCCATGTATCGTTTCTCAATCAAGCTGCACTGTTCTATGTTAGCCTAAACTTACATGTATTTTGTGTGCTTTGGTTTGGTGGGTCGTGGTGTTTATTAATCGCTGTTAAACATCGTCAACATAAAATAAATTTCTTTTTTAGTAGTTAAAATTGGTTTTTTTTTGAATTTGTTCATGTTAAAAACTAAATTTAAAATTTCTAAAGCTTCAATCTTATTGGCTAATTGCTGCTAAAACGAGTATTTAAAACGTTTGGTGTAACATTTCAAAGATTATAGGGGTGTTCACAGTCTAGTGAAAATTGTGTTGCATTATAGAATTTGCAAAATGGTAGTATAACAAAATATATCCGGTTCCATTGTTTCTATGGGTAATCTGTGAGGACTGAGCTCCAAGCCACCGGACCACAATGTTTCGAAAAGGCAATCTAGGAGCACAAAAGTCGGAACGGAATTTCAAAAAATGTATTATATTATATTGCACATACATATATTCAAATGAGCATAAAACTTTTATTTTTATTATATCTGGCATTAATGAAAATCGGAGAGAGCTTCAAAAGGAACAGTAAAGACAGGAAAACTAATTCAGCAGCCTGCGAATTTATAAAAAGTTCAAGAAAAGTCTGAAAATAAATAGTTTAATAAATTTTTATTATGGAGAATGTCGAGAAATTTAAAAATATAGCAATAATTTTATAGTTTTAGCGAGACTATTTGCAAGAAAATTTCTATATAAAAATAAATTTTTATGATTTACGAGGGTACATCAATTTGAGGGCCGTCGTTGCCTCGCAACTTTTTGTTTTCCACTTGGAATTTCCACTTTTTATATACATACTAGCGGATGTAACCCGGTGTTACTTGGGGTTGTGCCTCTAGCACAGAAAAGGTACGACTTTCAAAACTGCTCTAATCTTAACATTTTTTAAATTATCAATTAAATTCTTAAATTATCGTTTGTTTTTTGCCCCCTCTTTCCATCGAAATTGTTTAGTCAAATTTGCGTAAAACTGTACCTGCCGGCCTGTTTTTACCACATTAGCCCAAAACTTCATAGAACAGTTTTGTTCAGCTGATTAATTCTAATCGTCATTTTGGATGGGAGTTAGTAGTAGTTTTCATTCCGATTTCGCTGACATAACTAATAATACACAACAAAACTTTTCTAGATGAAATCGTTTCATTATGAAAATAAGTAATCATTCAACTAACCCTTTAGGGATCAGTATCTGTCGAACGATGCATATTCGACCTACCTCATATCAACATTTTTTCTTGGTTTGATCCCATATTCCCAAAAACGTCATCAAATTAAATTGTGCTTCTGGTTTTGTCCACAGGTCGGGCGGTCGGGTGACAGGTTGCGGAAAGCAAATGGCTTCTAGATATAGAGGTTAGCTGCATTTAAGCAATACCTGACAAGCGAGAGTTGACTGGTTAGAGTGTGGAAGGACGCCGTATTGGAAAGCGCCAGTTCTTAAATGGAAAACCAATATAGCCCACAACGAAATAAAATTATCTAGGCGAGGCAGAGCCGCCTTAAAAGTTCCATACACGAAAACCACAGTTTCGTTCTTTTGGTACTTTTTCCACTTAGTTTTCACTGTATATATTTGCCTGAATAGCAACTTTACAGAACCGGCGTGTCGCGTTTTATTATTTATTACAAGAAATGGCGATCGTACTTGGGTTCCACAATAACAAATACACGAACTATCAATACACGAACTCTAAGTGAATACTGATTTTATTCTAAAACTATACCCAGTAATGCAGTGGCCCTCCAAGAAACAAATTATTTAAATCTGTGAAGTAGATTTTAGCACGCAACAACCCTACCATCACTTCTACGTTCAAGTTACACCAAGCATCTTTCGCAATAAATCTAACTTAACTACTCGGACAACTACTCCTCTTCTACATGTGGCCACAAATTTTGCAAGTGCCTTTCTCGCACCCATCCTCATGTTCGAGGTGCGGCTACCTTAGCTAGGTACGTAACCTAGGTCCTATGATTTTCGGATATATAAGCCCCCAAAGGTTGTCTTAATTATTTAATTGATCCACTTGGCCTGCGGGTGGTAAAAGGCACTAAAGCACAGCTGTACTCCAAATGTAGTGCATAAAGACTGCAACTGCTTACTTTTGAATTCAGGTCCGTTATCACGCACTATTGAACTCGGAACGCCAAAGAGTACGAACACGTTGTTCTCCAGCCCTTTGCTAATGCGGCGGTAAATTGATAAGCTTCATGCATGAAATCATCAGCAAAATTAGGCTAGTGAAAAGCATGCACGACAATTGGAGTCAATGTGTGTATATTAAAGAAAGGAGACCCTGCAATGTGCACCAACTACCAGATATCAGTATTATTTCCTTTGGGTATAATCTTCTTTCGTATGTTCTATATGAACGACTAAAACCACCTACCAAATCACTGGCTAGTCAACAATTGAGCAGATTTTTACACTGCGCAATCCTGCAAAATCCTGTCAGGCCCCTGTCAGAGTGAATTCTACAAGCGAAGCGATGACATAAAGCTAATCGTAGCTATAAACCTTTGCCTGTTTTTTTCTATCAAAAAATGTAAAACATGTCAGAGTAAAAGCGATGCTATAAGCTATACGAAGCTACTTTGTAAGCTTCAAGCGTTTGATAGATGTTTGAAATGATCTGTATGTAATTTGAAGTATGAAACTGAATGATTCAGCATTTCTAGTAAAAAAAACGCTTTCACTCTGACATAGAAAAGTACTACTTATAGCATCTACTAACAAAGCTTCAAATATCGCTTCGCTAGTAGTGCTCACTCTGACATCAGCCTTATCCTGCAAAAAACCGATGAAAATCAATTCGACACCCACTATCTCTTTTTTTATTATAAAGCTGCGTTCGAAAGCCCGATTTGGGATTGTCTGTAGGCAACGATGTCTGAATTTGGTATACCTAGCAATACATGCAGTTCCATCAAGATAGAAAATAGCTCTCCGAAACCTTTAATACCGAACAAGGTTTCAGACAAGGCGACCCGCTATCATGTCAAACCAAGAGAGATTCTTTCGCCGCTATGTTAAAGGAATCAGCCAAAGTTGGTTTGACGGTTAACAAGGGCAAAACAAAGTATATGATCTCTGCAAATAGGGAAGTGTGGCGTCTAGGCTCCCATATTATCTTATTGAAGTAGTCAAGGAGATAACATACCTTGCCCCTCCATAAATAGCAACAACAATGTCAGCCTGGAGATTAAGCGAAGAGTGACAATTGCTATTAGCTGCTACAACTTAATAAGCAATTATGCTTCAGAGCTCTATGTCGATCGACAAAACTGGCACTCTACATGATGCTCAACATGCTTCTCCATGGCTCTGAGGCGTGTGTGGTAACGTAAACTGATGCAGCTGCTCTTGGGAGGTTTGAGAGGAAAGTTCTTCGGAAAATCATTGGTCCTGCCTGCGTTGGCGACGGCTATCGCATTCAAATGAAACAGCTTTTGAGCTCTACGACGACATTGACTTAGTTCAGCGTATAACAATTCAGCGACCAAGCTGGCTTAATCATGTCTATCGTATTGATGAAGTGACTCCAGCGAAAAAGGTGCTTGAGTCGAAAGCCATCAACGACCAAAAGAAACACCATGACTCCGATAGATTGACCTGGCAGAGGAAGCCCTACCCACGCCGATGAAGCAAAGTTCGTAAACACTGAACAGTGCACTATGGGAAATTTTACCCTATTTTGGGGCCAAAATTCGAAAATTTGAAGTATCAATTTTAAAATAAGTATAAAACTTGGTCCAGCACTTAAGTTAGAAGTAGTAAGCTTGTCCAAGAAAAATAGACTTGTCACGTCCACTTTTTCTATGGATGGTAGGTATACTGTTGTATTATCAACTTCAATCTTGATATCTTGATCCAGCACTTCGATTAGAAGTAGTAAGCTTACAGGTTCAGGTTCAATAAAAGTTGTTATTTTACCTAAGAAAAATTAGATTTTTTAACAACGCACGAACTCGAAATATACAGTGTATAACAAAAATAAGTTTGCATCATAATGAACGGTCGAATATATAAATTTACTTGGAGAATAATGCAAAATTTGTTGTTTATTTTTTACAAAAACAAATATTGAAAATAAAAAACAACAATAGCAACAAAAAAAACAAAAAAAAAAAAACAACTTATTTTTGTTAAGAATTGGACCTTGAGCCCGAACAAAAACAGCAACAAAAACAATAACATATAACTTCACTTTCTTAAATTGAGTAGACACGATGACGAGAATTAGTCCCGTTATTTTGTCTGAAGTGATTTGTTATGAAACAGCAAATATTTAAAACATATCACAAAAGTATGTATGCATGTTAAAGTTATTGGCGTTTAGTGATATCTTCCACAAAACTATTTAAAATTATTATAATAAAACTTATTATAACAAGCTACTGGTCAAAAAATTATAGAAAAATTTAAAAGAGAAGGTAACACCAACAACAAACAAAGAACTGGACAGAAAGTTTTTAATAATCATACGCTAAGTACAGAAAAATCCCTAAATAAGTGCTCCCAAAATTCATTCCGAAATTGAAAATCAAACTGGCAAGACGTGTAGACCTCAAACCATTCATCGTGTTTTGTATACTGCTGGATTCCATGGTCGAAACATCCGAAAAAAGCCATTTATAAATATCGTTAATATAAAAAAAAGATGCGACTTCGTAAAACAACATGAAAACAAGGACACCTGCTTTTGTAATTCTGTTATTTTCTCTGATGAGAGTAAATTTAATATAATTGGCACGGATGGACGTGATAAAGTTTGGAGAACAGTAAATTCTGAGCTTGATTCTCAAAATATGAATCAAGGCACAGTAAAGCATGGTAGTGGATCGATAATGGTGTGTGGGTGTATGTCGGCAGCTGGTGTTGGAAATATTGTTTTGATTGAAGGTATGAAACAGTTTATCTTAACAGTGCATTTAAATAAGGGCTTTCGGGATCATTTATCTTTCAACAAGACAATGATCCCAAACATACAGCACACAATGTACTAGAATGACTAATCTATAATACTCCCAAACAACTCAAAACACCACCTCAATCGCCAGATTTGAACTCCATAGAACACTTATGAGAACATTTAGACAGAAAAATAAGGAAAAAAAGTACTAATTGAGCAATGGGATTCCATCTTCAGTGACTCAGAATCTGGTAACCTCTTTGCCATCAAGGTTAAAAGCTGTACAAAAAACTAAGGGCTACCCAGGAAAATATTGAAAGTACATTCACACCAGTGATGATATCGAATCATTTTCGAGAGTACTTTTTTACAAAGGCAAATAGTACTTTTTTATTGTTTAGGGTACTTTTTATTAAGTAATGATATGTGAATAAATAAATAATACTTTTTTAAATTTTATTATATTTATCACCTAAAGGAATAATAAATAATCAGGCTTTCTTTCAGAACCCGTTAAATATGTATGTTATGATGCCTCAACTTCTATGGGGGAAAAGAAAAAGTTATCATTATTATTTTTATTTTTTTTTTGCTGTAACGATAGCCGCCAGCGAGCTAAACCATTTTGAAAAACATCCAAAAACCATGTTTTTCGTAAAAATATTAGCTGGTGTAGCATTTACAAATAAACAAATGGTTGGAAATAGTAGTACTAAAGAAGATCTTGCTATCTAATTGAAAAAATTTCAAATCTTTGCCGCCTGACCAAAGATATTGCGAATTTTAATGAAAATGTTCGACTTTTTTTTAATCAACGGCAAATAATATGTGACTGGGCGAAAATTTTGGCTAGAAGTTTTTGACTTAGTTTTCAAAAATGATTTTTTTTTAACTTTTGACAACTCTTTAACTCTTTTCAATTAAAATTCTTCAATATAACAGAGTACTTTTTTCGGCAAGAAGGTACTCAGGTACTTTTGTAGAGTCAATAGTACTCAAAAAAGTACTATTCCACTCAAAATATCATCCCTGATTCACACTGTAAAATAAGAGTAAATGAAATACTTTTTCTTAGTTTTTGATTGATTGCATACTTAATTTTGTGATGTAATTTTTAGAACTTTTTAAGATACAACCGCTTGGCTAAAATATAAATTAATTTTATTCTAGTTTTTTTTGAAATCATTAAGTTAAGTCTTTAAATAAATAAAAAAATAAAATTTGGTTTTATTATCGTTACGCTTTGTCTTTGTTTTTGACCGACTAGAATGAGAGCATCGCTGCATACTTATTTTTGTGATACACTGTAAGTGTTATGGCGACATCACATAAATGATTGATCCATCGATGTATTTTGAGTTTTTCTTGAACTTTTTTTTACACTCTAAAGTTTTGTCTTAAAATTAAACAATTTCTCTCAAAGGTCACTTATAATAAATTCACTTTCTAAGGCATCCATTAAATTTAATAGACTTTTATAATTGATAAATATTAACCTAATCATTACTATTTTTTCCCATTTTTTAGTTTTTAAAAGTCGCTGTTAGATTTTAAGGTACATGCATTTGAACATGCATTTGAACATGAAACAAAAATCTAGATACAAAATAATATATTTTTACCTCATTTCAAAATAACTTGTTTGGGAGTTACCATAGCAGCGGTATAATACTTAATCTGAAAACAGAGTTAACATTTGAATGCTTTGGAGTATTCTCTGTAAGATAAACTTAAAAATTAATAGT
Source organism: Tetanocera ferruginea (assembly GCA_958299015.1). Taxonomy (NCBI): domain Eukaryota; kingdom Metazoa; phylum Arthropoda; class Insecta; order Diptera; family Sciomyzidae; genus Tetanocera; species Tetanocera ferruginea. Next base: position 126,905,959 of record OY282640.1, read on the forward strand.
TTCAAGCAAATTGAAAAATTGACTTTTGGTCTCAAAATAGGGCCGAACTTCCCATAGTGCAGTGTTCAAAATGTATACAAGAGTTCAAAATTTTCTGAAAAAGTCTGTTTTTGGAAAATATTAATAGATTAATGATAATAAGCAACAAAGTTCTTTCTGAAGTCAACTTAAGGGATTATTGCTTAGAGCTGTTCACAGAACTGTCTTAAAAAACAAAAAGTCTTACAACAAACATTTTTTAACCAATTCCAAGGAAATGTCTCAAAGAAATCCACTCATACCATCCTCCACATACACCCTCAACCATACCAACAGAAATTCATAACATTTTATAGCATCTCGAATATTTTTCCAATATCCTTAATTTTAGCTAATAACTTAACAAATACGCCTCAAGGCAAAACTTACAAATGCAAATATTTGAGAACGAAAAATCTTAAAACGCTACGAAAATTGCTTTGGACTGTCAGGCATGGCATACAAACAATTACAACAACATCAACAACAGAGCTCTAAGCACAACAAATAAGAATCCTCCACCAAAATCATACGGCACTCTGAGCTCAAGTGGCACTACGTTGGTGTGCCAAAAAACCGCTTAGCCCAAGGCCATAATGACAATTACAGCTTTCGTAGAGCTGCTTACTACTTACCCCTTACCTTCGGCTAAGTAGCCAATCAACCCCGGCAGCATCTTTACAAGTTTGTTCTTCTGGCTTTGCCAACGCAATATAAATCAACATGATTTCTTCTCAGCATACAAATATATCTAGTGGCAGTTGTTTACTTGTTCATAAAAAAAATAAAAAAATGCTAAATACAGTCAACCCCGACTGTCTGCTGCACTCTATATTGTTTGTACTTTTTAAGACATTTCAATGAAATGGAACATGACCTCAACAATTTGCATATTATAGCAACTCATGCAGTTATTCCTATTGGGTTGGTTCTTACCCACAATCAGCAGTTTGTGATTCTTTTAACCTTAATAAAAAACAGCAAGGAAATCTCATAGAAAATGCGCTAAACCACAAGCAAAAATAATTTCAATCTAACGCCAACAAAGTAAGCTAAACAAAAAGACTTGAACGCATTTACCAACTTTTAAACGCAACGCATCAGAAACGGAAACGGAAATAAACGTCATGTTTACAGTTGAGACAGCAATGGCGGAACAGCGGTAAATAAAATGCCAAGAAACGGACAGCGATAAAGGGAAACGTTACTCAAAAATCTGCAAAATTTTAAAAAAAAGCAAAGTAAAAAATTATACAAAAGCATTTAAGTGCAAAAAGTTAAATTGTCGGTATTTGTTCATGTTTGCGCATTGAATTGCATTTCATTCTTTATTTCTTTTTGTCCTCTACTTCATTCTTTCTGGCTGTATAGTCAAGTGATGGCACTAAATTTTTCATATTTTTGTTGTTTTGTGTTATTTTTGTTGTTGTGGTGTATATCGTCGCTATCCTTGACAAACAATCGAAACAATTAGAATTAAATGCACCCCAGCGTATAACGTTTTCGTATCGGGAAACGTTTGTTTGTCTCAATGATGACGTTTATTTGGCTGCTGGTACTATACGCTCTGTGTAATGCGTCAGACAGTCTCGCCTTGTGGTAACTGGTGGGGGGTAAGGAGTCAATTATGACCTAGAGCTAAATGACTGAGCCAAAATAAATAAAGTAAATATACATAAGAAAGTGAGTGAGTGGACTGCAAAAAAAAAAAAAAAGAAGATATGGTAAAAGTTTTTCTATTAAAAAAGCTGCTATTGGCAATGGCTTTGTTTAGTTAGGAATAAGTATAGAAAGAGAAAGTAGTGATTGTTTATGGGAAAAACTGTTGATTTTTTTTTGGAAATTTCCTTCAATGAATTCTAATGATCATGATAAAAATAAATGAAAAATTGGGTATGAGTAGAGTAGTAGTGGTGACCGTCGCATGCAGGTTAAGTGTGTGGCTTAGCATGCTCGGAGCCCCCTAGCTCCGAGCATGCTAAGCCACATGCCACATGTTCGATCCCTAGCCGCGGCGAAAAGTTTTTTCAATATATAAAATAATGCCATGATGCCTCAGAGAGTAAATAATGCCATGTAAAGCTTCTTGAGAACATGAACTTTAGCCGTTCGGAGTCGGCATAAAACATGTAGTTCCAGTTCTCGGTCAATTGTGTGCAAACATTTTATAACACACACAACACAATTGATCATAAGAAGCTCGGTCAAAGTCCTTTCAAGGGCTGAAATTGCCAATTTGTTTTGTTTTGTTTTGTTGGGTATGAGTAGATAAATATTCGAATCAAGAAGAAATCCCATCCTTTTAAGTATATAATGTAAAGTTTTGGTTTTTTATTTTTATTAATTTTATAATAATATGTCTATAAATCTCATAACACTAAACTTATCTCGGTTTTATACCCTAAATCGAAAGGTCAGGGTATATTAACTTTGTGCAAACGTTTGTAGCGCATAGAACGAAGCGAGTGCGGTATAGAAAAGTATATATATTCTTGATCAGGGTCATCTTGTGAGTCGAGCTATTCATGTCCGTCCGTCCGTCCGTCCGTCCGCCCGTCTGTGTGTTGTCCGTAAACACAGGATAAGAAGACGGAGTTGAGATAATTGAATGAAACTTGGTACACATAGTCACATGAACCCAAGGATCTGCACTATTGAATATTTTTTGAATCCGCCCACGGATACGCCTACCTCCCATACAACGCAAAAATTGAAAACTGCATAACACAGCTCATAATTAGCCTACAACAATAAAATTTGGTATGTATGTATTTTATATCAACACAAAGATGTATTCGAAAAATGTCCGACTCATCCGCTCACGGACACGCCCACCTCCCATACAACACAAAAATTGAAAATACAATTAATAAGCCTCTATTAAACTTAAAGAGATAAAGTTTGACACACATGTTTTTTATAACAAAACAAAGACGCAATAAATAAGCCCCTGTTTAGCCTACAGATATAGAATTTGGTACGTATGTTTTTTATGACAAAACAAAACGTCATCCGCCCACGGACACGCCTACTTTCCATACAACCCAAAAAGTTTAAAAGTCAATAAATAAGATTATGTTTGTCATAGAGAAATCAAATTTGGTATGAATGTATTTTATACCAAAATTAAGGTGTGTTAAAAAATTGGGAGTAATCCGTCTATGAACACGCCCACCTCGCATAGCGAAAGGCATTAACTGTGAGCTACAAGAATAAAACTTGGTATGTGTAAATTTTTTTTCAACATTTAAATGCATATAAAATATAAGCTTCATCCGCCCACGGACACATCCATTTTCAATAATATTATTTTGTTTTTTGAAAAGTAGGTTTAGGGTATTTCATAGTCGGCCTAGACCGACTTTAGACTTTCTTTACTTGTTTTTTTCATATTTTTGTTAATCTATGTACTCCTAAAGTACTTGCTGATTGCCGTAATTTTTTGTCAACATATAAAGACCATAAACGCGGAGGTGCTGCCCGTGTATAAAAGTGGGTGGTATTCGACAAAAGGGCGTGTCACTATAAGAAAAACTTTGTATCTGAGTAATTATTGACAGATTATTGTAAAATTACAATGGCAGGCACAAATACAAAAAATTACTACACTGAGGGAAATGTGTGTTAAAATTAAATGAAATTGTGTTCATGTTTAACGAATTTGTTTTTGAAATAGAGCTTGAAACAAATTCATTAAAATTAAACACAACTGTTTTTAACGTTAAGTTCAAAACAATAGTTTTTGTTTTTAAAACAATGTTTTTGTTATGAAAAACGATTTAAAATAAAAATTTTAAAATTTAAAACAAATGTTTTAAAGCATAATTTTTTCCATGCCATTTTTTTAGCTTTTCTGAGTTTTTGGCATCAGATTTATAATCAACTACCCTCGGGACCCTCCGAATTCCAAATGTTAACTGCATTCAATGAAGCTTTCATTTGAAATATATCAATTTTAGATAATATTAATTAATATTAGTTTGTATTTTATTATGTGGTCGATATTTGTCTAACCAATTTAAATAATTAAAAAATTGTCACTGTATTCAGATTTTTGTTTGCTTTTTCAAAGAAATGATGAGAGAAAATTAAAAAAAGAGGAGTTTAAAGGTAGTTGAAAATTAAACACAATTGTTTTAAATTTTATTTTGTAAAAACGCAAAGGCGTTAAATTTCTATTTTAAAATATTTTGTTTAATTTTAAAGTATGTTTTTTTTCTCAGTGTATCAATTAAGTGGGCGTTATTGGAAAGAAAGGGTGTGGCAGTATTAGAAAAACTCTGTTTCTCCTCAAAAAATTGACACTAGAGTACTGAAATTTAGAACAGATGTTGGCTCAATTATCGAAAATGACTATCAAGAAAGTGGGCGTCATTCAACAAAGGGGTGTGGCAATATAAGACAATTCTTGTATCTCGAATAATATTGACTCTAGGGTACAGAAATTTATTAAAGCGGTATGGACACAATTACTAAAAATTTTTGTCAATAAAAATGGGCGTTATTCGACAACAGGGTGTGGCAATATTCAAGAAACACTGTATCTCGAATGCTATTGACACTATGATACTAAAATTTAGTACAGAGGTAGGCACAAGTATAAAAAATGACTGCCAATAATGTGGTTGGTATTCGATAAAGAGGCTATGACTATTAGAAAAACACTGCATCTAAGTTAATATTGACACCAGAGTACTGACATTAACAGCAAAAATGCAAGAGTACGCACAATTATAAAAAATGACGGTCAATTAAGTGGGCGTTGTTCGACAAAGAGGTGTGGCAATATTAGAAAAACTCTATATCTCGAATAATATTGACGCTAGAGTACTAAAGTTTACTACAGAAGTAGGCACAGTTATGAAATAATAAATTTCAATAAAGTGGGCGTTGTTTGATAAAGGGGTGTGACAATATATGAAAGACACTGTATATCGAATAATATTGTCACCAGAGTACTCATAGTTAGTATAGAGGTAAGCACACTTATAACAAATTATTGTCAATAAAGTGGACGTCATTCGACAAAGGGCTGTGGCAATATTAGAAAACACTAAATCGAATACTGACACTAGGATACTGAAATGAAGTACAGACGTAGGCAAAATTATTACAAATTACTACCGGAATTGGGCGTTATTCGACTAAGAGGTGTGGCAGTGTGTAAAAAAACTGTATAATATTGACTTAAGGGTGATAAAATTAATTTTTAGAATGGGTAGAATTATTGAAAGCACTATGACAAAGTGGCCGAAATTCGACAAAGAAGCGTGTCGCTATTATAAAAACACTATATTTCAGTCAATATTGACTGTATATCAGGGGTGCGCAAACTAATACATACAAAGTTTTGTGGTTGTATTGCAAAGCTTTTGTTTTTCAAGTTAACACTGAACGAAAAGAACGTGTTAGTTCATTGTTACAATCACAACATATGTTCAGTCGCTGTTTGAACTTCATGGTGAAAGGTTGCGGTCGCTTGCTACTGCATTGACATATTCAATACTACAAGCTTCGTTTAAAAATTAAGTAAAATTCAACGAATTAATTAAATCCTTATTATTTAAAAACAAAAAATTATTACAGACAAACAAATACAATAAACAAACGCATATTCATGCGTATGAATGGTAGTTTGTCGTTTTTAATAAGGCAACGCAGGAGCAAGCGACCGCAACCTTACAGCATGAAGTTCGCACAGCGACTGATCGTGTGCTGTGATAGGACGAATGTGAATAAATATTCAGTGTAACAGTGCGAGTCTCGACTACAAAGCTTTTTTGACTGAAAGCTGTCGTAAGCATGTGAAAGCTATCCGCCCATGGGCGGCCTTTTGCGCATGCCTGCTGTATATCAAAGATACTGACATAGAACAGAATAAAAAACGACAGAAAAGCATTTTCCATATTATGAGCATAAATAATTGGTGTTTATATAATTTATACACTTTTTTACTTACTTACTTACTTAGATGGCTCTTACAACCGTTGGTCGGTTTTGGCCTGGTCTAAGAATTGGAAACTCCAAGCGTTGTCAGGTTATCCAATGCCTGGTCTTTCCAAGGGAGATGCGGTCTTCCTCGCCTGCGTTGGCCACCGCTGGGTACCAAATCCAATAGTTTTTTCGCTGGAGTTTCGTCGTTCCTTCTCTCGACATGACCTAGCCAGCGAAGCCGCACTATTTTTATACGCTTGACTCTATCGATGTCGGCATACAGCTCATCCAGCTCGTGATTCCATCGTATTCGGTACTCGTCATTGACGCAGATTGGACCATAGATCTTGCGAAGGATTTTTCTCTCGAACGCTCCCAAAGTCCTTTCATCAGAGCTGCTCAACGTCCAGGTTTGTGATACGTATAGTAGGACGGGCATGATTATTAACTGATAGAGCGTCAGTTTTGTTTGTCGAGGGAGAGCTCTGCTTCTCAATTGCCTACTGAGCCCAAAGTAACACCTGTTGGCAAGAGTTATCCTTCGTTTAATCTCAAAACTGATATCGTTGGAGGAGTTATTACTGGTAAACAAAGTCCTTCACTACCTCAAAGGAGGTGTTGTCAACAGTGACGTGGTTTCCTAGACGCTGGGTCTGTTTGTTTGTTGACACAAGATACTTCGTTTTATCTGCATTCACTGCAAGACCCATTCGACTCGACTCTTTTTCTAGCCTAGAGAATGCTGCACTGACTTCGCGCGTATTGTGGCCAATGATGTCGATATCGTCTGCATACACCAGCAGCATAACACTCCTTTAGAAAATTGTGCCGCTGCGTCTCAGGTCAGCAGCTTGGATGATCTTCATCATAACTATATAACAGAAGTCGCACGATAAGGAATCACCTTGTCTGAAACCTCGCTTGGTATTGAACGGAAGGGAGAGGTCCTTCCCGATTTTCACTGAACTGCTGGTGTTATTCAGTGTCATCCTTCAAAAACGTGTTAGCTTCGCAGGAATATCAAATTCAGACATGATGGCATATAGGTGAATCCTTATTGGACTGTCAAAGACGGCTTTTATATCGACAAAAAGATGGCGTGTGTCGATTTGTTTTTCGAAGGTCTTTTCCAAGATTTGTCGGAGCGTGAAGATCTGGTCAATGGTGGACTTTCCGGGTCTAAAGCCACACTGATAAGGTCCAATCAGTTGGTTAACGATGGGCTTTAGTCTTTCACACAAAACGCTCGACAGGACCAGGTGGGATCGCCTTTCTTGTGGATTGGGCAGAACACACTTAGGTTCCAATCATCTGAAATGCATGTTTCCGACTATGTTCTGTTTAGAACTCTGTGAATACATTTAAACAGAGCTTCGCCACTGGTCGTTAATAGCTCAGCCGGTAGGCCATTGCCTCCTGCAGCTTGTTGTTTTTAAGCTGAGCTTTAGCTGTAAAGACCTCGTTATAGTCTGGCAGCTGAACTTCAACGCTGACATCCAAAATTGGGGTTTACGGGATATCATCTCCACTGGCAGTATTGTTGTCAGCGTCGCCATTTAAAAGACTAGAGAAGTGCTCCCTCCATAACATCAGTGTACTCTGGATATCTGTCACTAGATTCCCATTCTCGTCCTTGCAGGAAGAGGCTCCGGTCTTAAGACCATCGGCCAGGCGTCTTATTTTTTCGAAAAATTTTCGAGTCTTATTCCTGTCGCCATGCATCTCAATTTTCTCGAACTCCCGCATTTCCGAATCTCTTTTTTTTTCGCCTGCTATGAAAGTAAAAGTCAGAGGAAATTCTAACTCGGAATGGAGTAACTACTTAATGATCTTCTTGTTCTTAAAAACTGAGAAGGTTATTAGACAAAGGAGTGTGAATCCGCCCATACAAGCCAAATTTTTGATATCAAATAACATTGGAAGTAAAAGTAGCTGAGCATTAGATAACTGAGCCGGGCTTTGGACAAGTGAGTGTGCCTTCCAATACAAGCTTAATTTTTGATCGAATATGTTTGTCTAAAAGTTTGTCTAAGGCGTAATAACGCGCATCGGATATCGCTAGTATAATATAATAGGTCTGTTCCCGTACTTTTTGAACTAAAAATGGTAAAACTGTCAAAAGTCTGAGAGTGAGAAAAAATCTCTCGAAAATAGAGAAAAACACAAAAAAGTACGGGAACGCTTTTCGGACTAAAATTGTAAAAACTGTCCTATAAGAATGTTTATCCAGCGTTGGCTTGATATGGAACATCGGCAGTGCAAACGAAATGCTTGAGATTTTTAATAATATTGAAATTAATTCTGATGATTAGCATTTATATTAGTTTTAACACATTTTTCCATGTTTCTGGTTTGTATTTTAATAGTTTCCAAGAAGTTTTGATGTATGCAATTTCTTTGTTAACTTGTAAACAGCTGATTTTAAGTTGTTTGACACTTTTACCATTTTTACTCGAAGAAATTTCTCGGACTAAAACTTGTAACTTTTGACAAGGAGGGAAAATGTTTTACTCTCCCAATTGCACTCTCTTTTACCATTTTTTCGAGTACGGGAACGCTTCTCGGACTACAACTGGTAAAAACTGGTAAATTGGACTAAAACTTTAGAGTACGGGAACAGACCTAATATATGAATTCGAATCAAGCTTGAAAATCTTCCTCTAAACAGAATGTGAACTTTTAAATCTGAAGAACTATAGAAATTCGAATATAAAACTACAAGAAATTATTAAAACCATTATGAAAGCATAAAACTACATGATGGCAAGTCCTGTTCAATTTTAAAGTCTTCTTTTAACTGTTAAGCTTAATATTTCAATAATAATTTAAGAAACCAAAGGATTCAATTAAATGGATTTTAAAGAACTTCCTTGAAAGCCTAGATTATTGAACACTTGCTCATGCATTCTTCCATATTAGACACACTTATATCTCAAACTGAAACACAACATGATTACAGTTATTTGAGAATAAGTCTTCCATAAATGATTTTCGTTTAGCTCTTGTCAAGCGCCTAAAACTGTTATCAAAAATAAAAAAGAAACAAAACTAAGCTCGCTTAACAACAAAGAATTATCGCCTTACATCTAACTTAAACGAAGTGAAGTTAAAACGTTTTCTCTAATAATGAAAACAAATTTTCCGGAAAACCCATCAAAAACAACATTTTAACATAGTTAATCCTTAAAATCCATGCTCTCCCTGCAGCAGGAACAACAAAATAATCAACATTGGGATGAAATATGACCGTTGTCATATTTCATCAATCAAAGCATATGTATGTGTGAACATGCTGGCATACGAGTACATATTTAAACAAAAATATGCAGTCAAGGCACATATTTTTGCGCTCAATATGTAAACATCAAAAATCCATCCTAGAAAATCTTATTAATCCGCCATTGAATTTGATGGCAATTTCCCACTTACAGTCGAAAAACAAAAGCAACAACAATAATAAACCTTAAAAGCAAAATGGCCTTATGTTAGCCCCAGTAGTAGTTGTTGTTGTTGTTGTTGTTGTTGTTGCTGTTGTTGTTGTTATGGAGGTTTTCGGTGGGGCGTTAAAGCGTTGAGAGATTTATAAGCTTCACTCATGTACAATCTTAAAATTCAAATTACTCAACATATTACATAATATCCTGAAGGTCCTTAGCATTCGCACACACGCACACAGGGAGTGACATGCTGGCATGACATGTAAGCAAAGCAGCAGCAGCAGCAGTAACGTCAATGAAAGGACGATCCTAACCAAATGTCGATGCACGAGTGTGAACCAAGGACGGACTTGAACAAAGAGAAAGGAAAAACTGATGTACAAAAACAACTGATAAGTAGCATGCGGGGGGAGAAGGCTGTTTCCTTTTTGGAAGCATGTATGTGTGTGAGCGTGTTTTTTTTAGTCCCTATCTTCTTATTCTATTTCTCGTTCTTAACTTCATCATTGATAGATACATCATCATCAGATACATCGTTAGATTAAATACCAGCACGTAGTTGAGCGAAACAGTGTTGAGTTAAAGTGAAAACATATAAAATTTTATGAGTTTTTTAAAAGAAGACAACGACAAAATTGTTCGAAAGGAATCGTAATAAAAATAATACGTTTTAAACGGACATACAACTAAATACGATGCAGCATTGCATGCTTCATATTAAAAAAAAAAAACAAAACTATAGTAATGCAGTTTTTCAAAACGAAATACATATTATATAAAATATACTGAATTTTTTGTTTCTGCACAAACAGCATAACGAATATTCAATTTTTAACAAGCAATAACAAAAAAGAAATAATTGTAAAATTTATTGTAAATTTAGAAGAAGATACCTTTGCCTTGGCCAAAGTCAAAATACCTTACATGGCTGTGAATGTATCTTGTATTTTAGCGTGCATTTTAAAAATTAACGCTTTTGGTAAAAATGACTTAACCCATTAAAACCTAACCTATGATTCCGAGTTGCTAGGGTGATAAAATTTTCAGGAATTACTAATTTAGGACAAGTTAAGAAATAAAAAAATTGTATTCAAATTGAATCGATGAGATTGGAATTAACGATTATCTTTATCGATATAAAAATGGACTACTACCCAGCAAAATTTTTTAAATAAACTTGACATGCATTCTTAGATACAGTGATTTCAGAAGACATTCTAAACATCCAATAGTGCTTCTCCTCAGCCTTATCGAAAAGTGTTTTCAGGAGGCATTCTCCTAAGCTTCCAGTCGGCTATTTTCATTCTTTAAGTTTTCCTGGAGAACACCTACTAGAATAATTTCATTGAAGGCCTCAAAGGTATCGTCTATTGGAAAATTCTAGAAGCGCATCTAGAAAAGACTTAGGAAAGCATTCCTCCCAATGACATGCACATTACAGTGGGTCGGCCTCCATACAAAAAAAAAAAGTTTGGAAAAACCACCCCCTATGTCAAAATTTCATTTCGGACTCTGCTCTGTCAACAGCAACCATAAACTTAATCGTACAGACACAAATGATGCTGAACGTTTGGGACCCCCAAATGAGGCAGTTGTTCCACAAAACATAAAAAGGACACAAAATGGAATGGGCGTCCGTAAAGTGAAGGCGCACGAGGTAGCTGAGGCTCTGAAGATATCGAAAGGCAGTGTGGTAATAATATTAGAGGAACATTTGTCAATGAGAAAGCTGCTTTCCAAATGGATGCCGTGGTTTTCTCACACCAGACCAAGAACAACAAATCACAAATCGATGAAAACGATGGTGACAATCCACGAATTGGGCTTCTAATTGCTTCCTCATCTACCGTATTCGCCAGATTTGGCCCCCAGCGACTTTTGGCTCTTTGATGACCTAAAAAAAATGCTTGCCTGCAATGAAGAGGTGATGGCTGAAACTGAAGCGTATTTTCAGACGAAGCCCAAATCGATCTACAAAACCGGTATTGAAAAGTAAGAAAAGCGGTGGAATGAATATATTCGTTTTGAAAGAAGCTATGTTGATGAATAAAGAAGAATATTTGCAAACAATTTTGACGTAGAATTACGTCTTACAGCGCGGTTTGTATGGGGTCGTTTTAACAGATTTTTTCAAGATCATTAGGCAACGTTTTAGGCGAATACTTTAGGGTATACCTACAGCCTTTAATACTCTTCGTTCAAAGATAATATATATACTAAAATATCAGATATATCCTGCGCTGAATGAATATCTAACTTTGGATTTTGTCACTATTATATTAAAGTTACAAAATAGTAAAATATAAGAAGAAAAATGTATGTTTATTTATAAGAAAATCAATCATCAGCTGCTTATGTGCCTGCTGCTTTCTTGTTTTTCTTTCGTTGTTTATGCTTGTATGCTTTGGTTTTGCACGAACTGATTGGTTCGCTTTGGCAGCATTGTAAGCATTAGTTCGCATTGGGTTTATGTATGCACTACTGTTCTAGTATACTAAGTGCTCTATTTTGAAACCAGAGGTCATGAACCTCTTTTCAACTCAGTCAATGAACTCAATCTGTCAAATTAACCGAAATGGGTCTGTGATCCGTTAGATTTAACTCTTATGAAAAAAAACGAGTTGGATCATATTTCTTTTTATGCTTTTACCCAATAGATGGCGTAAAATTTTAATTTTTGCTTATAATACAAATAAATTTGGATTCCACATCCCACTAGCACTGGCGAGTGTAGTTTGCAAACTATACATCGAACAGAGACGAAAGTGTAGCTAGCAAACTAAATATCAGACAGAGACGAGAGGAAAGCACATGTGCTCAGCGTGAAATATAGTAACCATACGATTTTTTTAAAATCGGGGTCTTAGTTTTAATTTGAAATTAGTAGTTAAACTGACTGTAGCTCGCAAATTATATATCGGGCAGAGACGAAAGTGGCACCAATGGAAAGTTCATTTGCTTCGTCTTCTTTTCAATTAAGTCAATGAACTCAACCTGTCAAACTTAACAAAATGATCGAAAAAATTTGAAATTTTGCTTGTTTCTTTTTGCTTGCTCATTTAATCATACTTACTTTTAACTTTTTCTTTGTTTGGCTTCGATAAGTAGTCCATAATTGAGTGTTATTCATTTTTTTTTTAATTTTTGGAAGATCAATAAAAATACGTGCAAAATGAACAAAACTATCGGACCAAAAAGATAAAGAGGTTACAAGAGGTTACAACTTTAACGGAATTATACGTCTACACTTACGATACTATCGAAACTGTTTCTTTTTTTTTATTACTTACTCTCGGGACTTATGGGACCATATGAAACCATATTGTAGAAAGCAAAAGTTTTGTCGGCATAACTTTTCTACGTCTACGAAAATTTTTATATCGTTTAAACCCAACGTTGCGTCTTGCAATGCACATAGAGATTTACTTTAATCATAACTAGGGGACTGTCACGTAGGTTGAGACGGCACGTAGGATGAGACACCCCCATTTTTTTTTAAATAACAGCTGTCAGCCATGTTATTCATACTCTAAAGTTGTTGTATCATTCGTAGCAAACTTTTCATAGTATATATACGTGTTTTCTCATACTCCTTGTTTGAAAACCAGACCAAACGAAAAAAAATTGAAGAAAAGTGTTTTTCGAATTTTTTGCAACGTAAAAAAAGTGAATATATTCCAGTCTCTATAAAAGGTGAGCATTACATTAACACTACAGTTTTAAGTCTTTTTTAATATTCGGAGTGATTTCGAACATTTCTTGTGGTGAAAAAAAAAATATTGCGTCATGTCAAAATGGCGGCGAATCACGTAGGTTGAGACACTTTGCAATGCTATAGAAAAACTAGAAACGTCATTTGATGATTGTTTGTGTTCAGAAATGCAATTAACATATCACATAGCTATTCACATATACACATATATATCACACATATATCACACATACCAGAAATATGTTAACATATCACGAAGCTATTTCACTTGCCAGAATTGCGATTCTGATGCCGACCTCTTGGAATGATAAAAAATTAATTTTTTTTACTCTTTTTAATATTTCTTGTGGCTGAGGCCTTCCAAATGATTGAATAAACAATAAACACTTAAAATCTGGAGTATACGCTTTATTTTGTCTAACCCACATTCAATTACATTTAGTGTCTCAACCTCCGTGACAAATTTTTTGGGCCAAAAAATGATGTGTTGAGAGAAAATTGATGAGAAAATTGGTCATAACTTTTTGTCTTGAAACAATCCAACTAGTTACTTCGGCAAAAATATAGCAAAAGAAATAACCTTTCCAACAATATAAAGTTTTTTGTACTATCACTTTTGAGTAAAAAGTTATGGTTAAAAAACAAAACCAGTCTCAACCTACGTGACAGTCCCCTACTCTTTTTGAAATTCATGTTTTGTCTTCACACTGTCAAAGTTGCATGTACACAAAATTACTAACATTTTTAAAATTAATTAATTAAAAATAATCAAAATCTTAGGAAAATGATTTTATAAATAAAAAAAAAAGAAACAGTTTCGATAGTATCGTAAGTGTAGACGTAGAATTCCGTTTAAGTTGTAACCTTTTCTACTTTGTCTCATTGGTCCGATTGTTTTGTCATTTTGCACGTATTTTTATTGATCTTCCAAAAATTAACAAATAAATGAATAACACTCAATTATGGACTACTTATCGAGGCCAAAACAAAGAAAAAGTTAAAAAGTAAGTATGAGTTGAGTTCATTGACTTAGTTGAAAAGAAGGCGAAGCAAATGCACTTTGCATTGGTGCCAATTTCGTCTCTGCCCGATATATAGTTATAGAGCTACAGTCAGTTTAACTACTAATTTCAAATTAAAATTAAGACCCCGATTTTTAAAAAATCGTATTGTTACTATATTTCACGCTGAGCACATGTCCTTTCCTTTCGTCTCTGTCTGATATTTAGTTTGCGAGCTACACTTTCGTCTCTATTCGATGTATAGTTTGTGAACTACACTCGCCAGTGCTAGTGGGATGTGGAATCCAAATTAATTTGCATTAAAAACCAAAATTAAAATTTTACGCCATCTATAGGGTAAAAGCATAAAACGAAATATGATCCAACTCGTTTGTTTTCATAAAAGTTAAATAAAACCGGATCACAGACCCATTTCGTTAAATTTGACAGATTGAGTTCATTGACTGAGTTGAAAAGAGGTTCATGACCTCTGGTTTCAAAATAGTATACTAGAACAGTAGTGCATACATAAACCCAATGCGAACTAATGCTTACAATGCTGCCAAAACGAACTAATCAGTTCGTGCATAACCAAAGCTTATAAACATAAACAACGAAAGAAAAACAAAGAAAGCAGCAGCAGCAAATAAAGAAGCACATTATAAGCAGCTGATGGTTTATTTTCTGATATAAAAACATGCATTTTTCTTCTTTTATTTTACTATTTTGTGACTTTAATATAATAGTGACAAAATCCAAAATTAGATATTCATTCAGCGCAGGATATATCTGATATTTTAGTATATATATTATCTTTGAACGAAGAGTATTAAAGGCTGTAGGTATACCCTAAAGTATTCGCCAAAAACGTTGCCTAATGACCTTGAAAAAATCTGTTAAAACGACCCCATACAAACCGCGCTGTAAGACGTAATTCTACGTCAAAAAAGAATCGCACATTGATATAAAGCCAAATGCAAACAAGTTCCTGCACACAGGGCAGAATTATTTTACTGATTTATGTGCGAAAAGTACGAAATCCAAAATTCCCCGAAAAAGTTTGACAAAAACGTACATGAACATATCCAACAATTAACTGGAAAGTCATCTGAAATAGTATCGTAGTTAGTATGTTTTATGGCAATAAAGTATTAAAAAACGAGCCACTATATTCGGACACAATAATCCGACGAGTGCCCGATTCTGTCTACGTTCATAAATTGTGCCTGCCCAAGGTATTTCAAAACTAGCACTTTTTTCGGTGCTGAGGTCGGCATTCACCGACACGGGCACCTGACAGTTATCAGCTACTTTATTGACACAAAAATTGCTTCTCAGGGAAGCAAGGTAAAGTTTCGCAAACGGTGGCAAAGTCAGTGCTGTGCGTCTGGTGGGATTGGAAGGAAATTGTTCATAAACGATTGTCACGACTGTCAACAATTAACGAAATTGAAGCAAGCAATTCAATTAAAATGGCAAGAATTGATCATAAGAAAAGGTGTTGTGTTCCATCATGACAACTCCAGACCACACACTTGGCTGCAAAGTTTTGATGCATCCACCATATAGCCCGGACTTGCACCTTCATATTATCATTTGTTTCGATCTCTGCAGAACTCTCTTTATGACTGTTAATTTAATTTCTGTGGAGGCCTGCAAAACACACTTGTATCAGTTTTTCGCTCAGAAAACCCAGTAGTTGGAAATGGAATAAAGGCTTTAGCCAAAAATCACAAAAGGTAATCTATGAAACCGGTACATATTTGGTTAACTAAAGCTTGGTTCAAATATGTAAAATTAAAATTTATATAAGTACTAGCTGACCCGGCAAACGTTGTTTTTCCAAAACTAAATATTCAATGTATCCATTTTTTCAATAGATGGCTCTGTGCGAGTTTAGGAAAATTTTATTTTTGCCTACATAAAGTAGAATTTAATTGTGAAGAAAAAGTATATAAAAAATTGCGATTTGCTTTTTAAATTGTTGAGATTGATAATATTGGCCTCATCGTGTACAGTTTGAATTTTGTTTGGTTATAAAATAAAAGTCGTTTATAATTTAAATAAATTAGGAAACTCCACGTTGATTCCGCAAACTTCCCAACGACTGGCGATGAGCGGAACCAAAACATCATCTCCTTTTTACTTTCCTTTGAAAATCGTCGCCTCGATTACGTTGTTCATAAGTTTTTTGACAGATAGTCTCGTTTCATTGTATAGTAGAGGTTGGTTGATTTTGCGCAACATGATGATGACTGAGAGCCTACTTTTAAGTGCAATTTTCTCATTACCAAGGTCCAACAATTGCTTTGAAAACACATCAGCACATCGATCTTGTTGCAAAAACACTCGCATATTAGTCGTTAATCGGAGTGTCTTCATATGCCGCCATAAATTTAATGATTTCAAGCACGCAGTTTCGTTCATCAGCTACAGTTGACAGTGGAATAACTGAGGAATAACTGGAATAACTGGAATAACTGGAATAAAAGAGTCTGACGAAAATCACCGAACAACATAATCAGGGCTCCACCAAATATGTTTTGGTTGTCACGAAGATTTTTCAGCGTTCTGTCCAGCGCCTCCAATTATCTCTTATGGGCCATCGTGCATGCATCCCAAACTATCAATTTGCATTTCAGTAGAACCTGTAACCATTGCGCTGTATTGGCGATGCTGCAAGCTGGTGTCCCGTTGATTTGCATGTTCAGGGGCGATTTCAAGGCAGAATGTGCCGTTCGCCCACCATCTAACAAAGTTGCTGCTATTCCAGATGAAGCCAATGTTAGGGCAACTTCATTCTGCGATTGAATCCTCGCCAAAAGCAATGAAATTCATAACGTTTTTCCAGTCCGTCCGGCAGCATCGAGGAAGTAAATTACACCAATTCCATTGTCCACAGCTTCAATCAAAGAGTCGTTCGGATTCGAAGGGAAACATGTAGATCTGATAATAGCAAACAATGTGCGAATTTGATGTGGTTCAGAGGGAACAGAATCGATCAGTTACGAATTTTTTCGATAAAAAAAGACGTAAGTAGTTACATTTGCATTTCTTGTAATATGTAATATATGTGCCGAATTTGAGATAAATCCGTCCAGCCGTTAAGTTTTGTTGGCTATTTAACGCAGTTAGAAGTGGCAATTCCCATACAAAAGTTCAAATTTCTATTTTTCGATTTTTTCGCAGTTCCTTTGAGTTTTTTGTCAATTTCCTTTTTTTTTAAATCACATCCGTATTAAGGCAAAGATTACAAAAAAAATTATTAAAATCGGTCGCGCCGTTTCCGAGCCTTAGCAAGACTAACGCACACGCAATTGATTTTTATATTTATAGATATCTAAAAATATGAAATGATATATTCTTTTTTATATTTTTATATATTTCTTTTTTATAATATTTTGTTTTTGAAAATGGGTTAAGTACATTCGGAGGCATAAAAATCTTTTTATTTCTTTACAACTTTAGTATAAATGCATTCGAAAATTAAATTTCTTGGCTCTATAAAAATTATGTTTTTTTGCAGGGACCGAAAATAATAATTATTTTTAAAATTTTTATGAAAACAATCAGTATGTTTTCGGAAAAGGGTCGGAAAAAACTTTTGAGTATACGGAAAGGTTGAAATTTATGTGGCTTCTTCAAATAAATAATAATTTTTATTTTTTAAGCGTTAAGCATAAAAATTAAAAATAATTTTTGTAAAATGAATTTTACTTTTTTGCTCAGATATAAAAATTATTTCTGTTTTTTATGTTTTTGCTCAGAAATAAAAATTATTTTTAAGTTTTATTTTTTCTTGCTTAAAAATACAAAATTATTTTTGATTTTTATTTGTTTTGCTCAGAAATGAAAATTATTTTTGATTTGCATTTATTTTGCTCAGAAATGAAAATTATTTTTGATTTTTATTTATTTTGTTTAAAAATAAAATTATTTGTTGATTTTTATTTTTTGCTCAATATTAAAAACTCATTATTTAAAAGAAATAAAACTTGAAAATTATTCGCCCAAAGCCATTAATTTAGTGAATGATATAATGAGCTTCCGGCATGAAAATCGGTTTATATAACCATTCCTGTGGGCTCCAGCGAAAATAGTTTCAACTACACAAGTAACTGTGAAACGGTCATATGCTACACTTCGACTAATTTTAAGTGACCAAAGATATACTTTCTCATCAGAAAAATTGGGCAAAATTTTGCTCTTACAAATGAATCCCTAACATTTTTATAATTCTCAATAAAGTAAGCTTCAAATTTAATATCATCTTAGTTTCTTTTCAAATTTTTCTATTCAAAATGTCTATTCAATGTTCTATTCAATTTTTAATTTACGAGCAAAATAATAAAGATCCTTAAACGATTTTAAATTCTGAACAAAAAACATAAAAATCAAAAACAATTTTTTTATTTTTCTTTTAGTAAATTACTGAGCGAAATAACAAAAAAAAATAAATTATTTCTATTTCTGACCATAAAAAAAAAATCTAAATAAACATTCTTCGATTTTTATTTTTTGTGTCAAAAATAAAAATTAAAAATTATTTTATTTGTTTGAGTGAAAAAGATAAAAATAAAAATTATTTTTTGTGCTTTATTGTGCTTTCCCTATGGAAGGTGGGCATGTTTATGGACGGATTACTTTCAATTTTTGAACACACCTTAGTTTTGGTATAAAATACATGCATACCAAATTTAATTTCTCTATGACAAACATGACCTTATTTATTAAGTTTAAAACTTTTTGGGTATGGGAAATAGGCGTGTCCGTAGGCGGATGACGTCCATTTTACAAAACCATCTCTGTCTTGTCATAAAAAACATACGTGCCAAATTTTAGTTCTGTAGGTTAAACAGAGGCTTATTTATTGCGTTTTCAATTTTTGGGTTGTATGGGAGGTTAGCGTGTCCGTGAGCGGATGACGTCCATTTTTCGAAGATATCTTTGTGTTTGTATAAAACACACACATATCAAATTTTATTGTTGTAGGCTAATTATGAGCTTTTTTATACAGTTTTCAATTTTTGGGTTGTATGGGAGGTAAACGTGTCCGTGAGCGGGTGATGTCCATTTTTCAAAACCATTTTTATTTTGTCATAAAAAACATACGTCCCAAATTTTGTCTCTGTAGGCTAAACAGGGGCTTATAAATTGCGTTTTCAGTTTTTGGGTTGTATTGGAGATGGGCGTGTCCGTAGGCGGATGACACCCATTTTGTCAGAAACCTTGGTTTTGATACAAAACACATACACATTAAATTTTATTGTTGTAGGTTAACTATGAGCTTATTTATGCAGTTTTCAATTTTTGGATTGTATGGGATGTAGGCGTGCCCGTGGGCGGATTCCAAAAATATTCAATAGTGCAGATCCTTGGGTCCATGTGACCATGTGTACCAAGTTTCATCCAATTATCTCAACTCCTTCTTCTTATCCTGTGTGTACGGACAACACACAGACGGACAGACAGACGGACGGACATGGATAGCTCGACTCACGTGGTGACGCTGATCAATAATATATGTACTTTTCTATACTGGACTCGCTTCGTTCTATGCGTTACAAACGATTATACCCTCACCTTTCAGGTTTAGGGTATAAAAATAAAATTCAAAAATTATTTTTTTGCTTGAGTAAAACATAAAAAATCAAAAATGATTTTTATTTTTGAATTAAAATCTTAAGTCAACTAAACATTTTATACAGTTAAAAAAAAAACTAACCAATAATAATAGTTTTCTTAAAGATTAAATTAATCTGATATAAGTAATAGTGAAGATGAAACGATGAAAATGTGTTTTTCAAAAATTGTATTCTTATCTTTTCTGCATACATTTTAATATCTATGATAAAAGACTTTTCTTAAAAAATAATTGTACAACACTGATTGCAACCGCTGCTGAATTCTACCGCTCATTATTAACCTCAACACGTTTCCCGATTTCTCATGCTTATATCTTGTCAAAAAAAAAAAAACAATAAAAAAAAATTAAACATAAAAATAGAGAAATCTTGAACACGTTACGCTATGCCGCTTCTTAGCCACAGAACACATAGAAGTGTTTGAGAGAGAAAGCGTCACGCCGCCGGAACAAGAGAACGAGATGGTAGATAAAGCTTAATACCAGCGAATTCCGGAAATCCGTGTAACGGCAAAACTTTTCATGTCAAAATATGTAAATTAATACAAACTTGACACTTCACGCGCTGTTTTACACGCTTGATACCAGAAGTGAGCACGTACAACAACTACAACAGCAACAACAACAACATAAGAAAACTGCAAACAAACACAACAACAGTTGTAAGAATAAGAATAAGAACAACAAAAAGCAACAGGATAAACAGAACTTTAGGTTTCTACACAAAAATTACACAATTACACTTCAGATAAAATTGCCAACAGATATGCGAGATATATTTATACTTATACTTATATCTTAATATTGCATACCTCGTGATTGACATACAAAATTTGTTGTGCTAAAAAAAAATACTTATTTTAAAGTTAAAGTTTTTGACAAACCTAGCAAATAATTTTTAAATAAAATTATGGTGTTCAACATCAGCTTAAGAGCTTTTAAACTTTCATTATAGAGCACTCATACTCTATTAAGCATATGCTTAGAATATTAATTCAATGACACTCGAAGAAAAGCTGTATTGTTCCAAATATGTAGTATAGCCTTAAATAAGACTTTATTAGTGCACTTAAAACTGCTTTAAGTAGCTACTTAGAAGTACTATAAAAGCTGATATAAATATTTTTAAAACAATAAAAACAAAGATTACTTCTATTTTACAATTTAAATATTTATATTATCCTTTAGCAAAGTCTTAAAGCCCTAGTAAGAGTACAGCGTAGATGGAGCTATCTTCAATTGACCAAACGACAGAACTCTTAGACTTTTAATTAATGCTACGCAATAACTTGAACAACAGCATATAAAACAACAACAACGACAACAACAACAACAAGTAAAATAGTAATGACAGCCATAACAATAACAAGAAAATAATAACAACAGCAACAAATAAAAAAGTTACATAAAAGTAGCGGAAGTTCGTTTTAAACATGGCGACGATGATGGCGAAAAAGGATGTAATGAGTTGTTGACAAGCACTGAGTGTCACAGAAAACTACAGAACAACCCAAGAGTAAACGAGATAGCAGACAAAAAATAATACGAAATAGTGAGAATGACAGAGATGGGAGCAGGAAATGCGTTCGTTGAATAATTTCAGCGGAAACGGAAGTGTTTATTATGTAAAACTACAAAATGAAAAGTTTAATTTCTGCCTGCTTAAAGAAATAAGAAGCACGAGTTCAACGAAATGGTAGAAGAATACAAAAAAAAACTACCATGCAGGATGTGCTTAAAAATCTGGCAAATTATAATGTTATATCAGGTCAAGGTTATAAATGTCATTGCCTTATTTGTAAATTGTCATTATTTCTGTCATATTAATCATAATTGATTAGCAGAATTAGTTAAAAGAAAAAAAGGATATCAATATTTTATGTTCTTGCTTTGAAATTATTGGGCATGCACGGATGGGACAATAATAATACTTAAAGAAAAAAAATTATATTTTTATGGGCTTTTTTCCAACAATGGGTTCAAGTTTTTTGCTTTTCTTCAATGAGTTTGAAAGTTCAATGTAAACAGTAACATTTACAATTCTTTATTTTAGTGGTATAGGAAGAGGAAAGAAGCACATGCAGCTACTGAACGTCTGAGTCATTAGCGAAATCACAATTTGTATCGTCTGAGAATAATTAATATGAATATCCATTAACATCGTTCTGTTTTCCAAAGTAACTACACGATTGACTAGATCCGTTCTATACAATTGGGATCATGGAAATAGTATGCGAATAAAGCAAGTTCCATTCACCACCAGGATTGTGTTGTGCAGCTGACAAAATAACATGACCACCGTTGACTAAAACCCCAGAACCATTGAGTTCTTTTCTTTTCGGTGAATCGCCAGATTCAAGACGTTTCTCAATGTCGTGAAATATTGTTGAAGAGCGTGGATTTATAGTCAGTTTAGAAAAAGGAACGATGCGTCTTTTTCCTGATCGCATTGCTAACAGGCAAAAACTAGCTGTTTTGGTTACATGTAAAAAAATATCAGATACAATATCAGGGCAAAATTGTTATCGTTGTTATGGTTAATGAGTGCATGTAGAAATTACCAATTCAAAACCTTTACGTCATACGTTCTGAATAAATTCTGGGGACCACTACAAAGTCTGCCACCAACATATGAAACCATCCAATCACTTTTACATGACATTGTCATTGTCAAATGCCACCTACTGCATCACTTTGGGACCTAATCGGTAGCCGGTCTTTAGTACACGATACACGTACACGCTCGTACATAGTTAATTAAATTGAATGCATGTTTTCGAAAGTCAAGTTAAGCCAAGAATTCTAGCTTTCTCGTTTAGTACTCAATTGACCTGGGTTCAATACTCGACAGGACCAACAAAAACATTTTTTTATTTAAAATAAAAAAAGCACTGCTTTTCCAAGATTGTAAGTAAACTTGTATTGAAGAATATTTTTGATCAAGCAGTTTATGAAACAAAATTAGAATTTCAATTAGAAAATGAAAATTTTGTACTCAGTCAGGATACGCAGCCACGTGTTCATATCAGTCAAGCAAAGTATCATTGAGCTTTGGATACTTTACTTAAGTAGGTGACCATAACAACCCGTGCCACTAAATATTGGATTTGGCTTTTGAGTAGCATATCTTGCTGACATGAAAACGTCACATCAATACTCTGCGTGAAACCAAAATTACAAAAATTTGTAATGGAAAAATTACCACTTGTTGTAAACGTGACAATTTTTACATTAGTACAGTTGAATTTCCCTATAATGAACTTGCACGGGACCATGATTGAATGAAAATAAGTTTATTCGTATTTGTTGATGTATGCTTATTTTATGTAAACAAACAAATTTTGACAATCCGCCAACAGTGTTTTGTGATGTTGGGAAATTAAGGTACTTTTCAGTGTTTCTTTGTGTAGTATTCTAGTGTAAAAAGTAGATTTTTAATAATTTCTTGTTGGTGCAAACTTAAAATAAACAGTTATGTTTGTGTTGTTATTATAACCAATTGCATATTAATTTGTTCGAAATTGATTAAAAGACAATCTTCACGTTCGTTTTTGTCTTTGTGAATGAATGCATTAAAGAACAAATTTATTAGCCGATTAAAATTTTTTACAAATCGTGATAATTGAACCAAATCTAGACGTCCCCAGTGTTCTTCCAAAAACTAAATCTAAATTAAGTTTATCTCTCAAACATTTTATTTTAATATGAAGTCCATTAAAGTTTCAATGACCCACCATAGACCTCAGATAGTACAGTTACATCCGCTTGACCACAGAATTATCCATTAATGTCTAAATGCTCACGTGAACCATGCGAATACGAACTTCACGAGTAGTTCGTGAATAAAATACACGTGTAGTTGAGGTTCGTGTTTCAAAACACGAACTACACTAAGTCCGAACTTTTGTGAACACGTGTTTGAGCTGAATCATCATTATCTAATTCAAACACATCAGTCGCTACGTTACTACTCATCCCACAAACGTTCGAAGCAAGTCAATTGATCCCAAATTGATGAGAAATTCGGTCAAATGTAGGTAACGTAGCATCCGACAATTCATAACCGGCTAATTCTTCTTCATCCTCATCTGAAACTGTAAAAGCAGAAATATTTCTTAATATTTCCTGAACTCCACGACTTTCCAAAACACTGTAGAGAATATCTTCATCGGACGGGTCGTCCCTGGTCTACACATAAATAACAACATTGACATAGTCTTCAAATGAAGCATCAATATTTTCTACTGCTCTAAATTAAGCCAGCAAAGCAGTCGAATCGGATAATGGATGAAAATCCTCTTCATCACAATTCGTAGTTTGAGTCTGCATGCCATGTTTCGAAAATCCTGCCTTTCTAAAACAGTTTGCAATTGTTTCTGGTTTCACATAGAATATATATCTCTACACAGTTAAAAGTTTGAGGGTAAATTTTATCTTTTTTATAACATTTTTGTAGTATAAACTCGTTTTATTCTAAATTTATTATAAGTTTTATCCCACTCTATAGTATAAAACTTGCATTTCCATTCAAACAGCTAGTTTACTCCAAAATAGTATAACTTCTTTACCATAAATTTATAAATATCATATATATATTCCACATGAATGAAAACCTCACGGAGCCACAAGGGCTTTCACGTAAAAGTCGAGCTTGTGAAGCTACCGAACTTCAACGATTCTAGCAGACAATCAGTTTGCATATGTTCTTCATTCAGTAATCATGTCATGCGCTATTATTTGCGCATTTATATTTGTTATATATATTACCATATTAGGCTTTCACTGTTAAACATATTACATATTTGATGTATGTTTACATATGTGCCACATATTTTTATACAATAATGCTATAAAAAGTAACCAAATGTGGTTTAAAAAGATTTTGTACTTTTGAGTATAAAAATGTACACCAACCTGGTATAAATACATTTAATACACTTTTCGGATAAAATCTATACCATCTTTGAATAAATTTGATTTAAACGATTTTATGTTATACATTTTAAGACATCTTTGGAATGGATTTATTGGAGCGAGCGAGCGAAGCTCCCACGGAACAGGTTGTTTGAAGCTGTTTAGAGACCTTAAATTCTGGAATGGATTCACCGATCTTAAAAATTCTTTTTCTGAACTGTTCTACGCTTCCTAACGAAGGTTGTTTTCTTAGGAAGTTTTTTCACATTCCATTTAGTTTAAAAGTTAATTGAAAATAATATTTCCGTGAGTTTTGTTGTTGTTATTCGCTGAAATAGTTTTCTTCTAACATGCTTGTGTATGTATTAGTGTCCGACCGATTATTCGGCTTCGGCTTCGGTAATCGGCATAATCGGCCGATATTTTGATCTTCGGCTTCGGCTTCTGCTTCGGCCGAAATAGCCGATTATTTTTGCCGAATATTTTTGCTTTGCTAAACAATGTTTTTTATAAGTTTTTTGAATTTTTTTTAATTATTCAGTAAACATTTGAAACATTTTCATTGTTCGCTTTGTGTTTCTCTCCTTTTCTGTTCTTTCATGAGTTGGTGTTCATTCTTTGAAAATTTTATTCCAATGATAAATGCAGCGAGTCCGACTGTTACGTTTTTGTTATGGACTGAAATATAAAAGCCGAGTTAACGCTAGAAATTTTCTGCCAGATTTCAGTTAGTATTACATTTCTGTAGCTTTTCTCGACTGGATCGAAAATATATTAAATTTTTTCCTACTTTATCCTGACGTCAGTAATTCGATTACCGAAAAATCCGAATTTTGCAAAAAAACTCTTGCGTTTAACTCGAATTCAATGATTTCAGTAATTTTTTTTTGTACTGGTGGGTAAATTTTAAGGGCCGATGTTGATTTTGAATAAAACACAAATTATTCAGAAAATTACTGACATTTCTTCTTATTATGATAATATTGGTATGGTTCAATTATGTATGTAACAAAATATCGGCGAAATGGCTTCCGCGAAATCGGCGGCACACCTCCATCCGATGGTCTAAATTTTCGATGACGCTGAGCCATCCTTTAGCTCTTGAATTGTTGCTGGCTTATCAACGTACACCTTTTCTTTCAAATAACCTCAAAGAAAGAAGTCCAACGTTGTCAAATCACATGATCTTGGCGGCCAATTGACATCGCCACCATGTGAGATAACACGGCCATTGAATTTGTCGCGCAAAAGAGTCGTTGTTTCGTTAGCTGTGTGACAAGTGGTACCGTCCTGTTGAAACCACATATTGTCCACATTTATATTTACTAATTCGGGCCTTAAAAAGTTCGTAATCATCTCACGATAGCGAACCACATTCACAGTAACTGCCTCACCGGACTCATTTTGGAATAAATACGGCCCGATGCCAGCCCATAAACCACACCAAACAGTCACTCCTTGTGGGTGAATTGGTTTTTCGACAATCACTCTTGGACTATATTCGCCCAAATGCGGCAATTCTGCTTATTGACGAATCCACTGAGGTGAAAATGCGCCTCATCACTGAAGTTGATTTTCTTCGAAAAATGATCATCCACTGTTGCCACTTCTCGAATAACTTTAACGCGTGGCTCGATTATGTATCTTTCCATGGTTCAAATTGAGTTAGTCTGAAATTGAGAAATGCCAAATGAAATGCAGAAAAACTTGACGTTTAGGTGTGGTCCACACTCAACATAGGTCCTTAACAAAAGCAAAGAATAAATTTTATAATTTTATTTTACTTGAAAACATTTGTTTCTTATTCGGCTTCGGCTTCGGCCTTCGGCCGATTATTTCCATTTTGCCGAAGAATCGGCTTCGGCTTCGGCTTCGGCTTCGGCAAAAATTCACGTTCGGTCGGACACTAGTATGTATGTATCAGCAAAAACATATATAGAGAAGACATTTGATGACGGCGATTTCGTATTCGCTCAAAAATTTGTAAGATGCAGCTAAGAGGACGGCACATAATGGAAAATGAAATGTTTATACAAAGTGTTGGAGCAACATTGCTTGTAAACATTTTGAAGTTGCAAATATATTTCCAAACCTGTTTGTTTGGTAGCTCTCATCTACATTTGAGTTGCTGCTGACAGAGAACTTCTTTCCCTTTTCTCTTGTCAATTTGTTTCCTCCCCTATGCCCAATGCTTTATTTTGTTTGTTGGTTTTGTTGTTGTTCTTAACTATGGTCATTGTTGTTGTTCTTATTAGCTGCCGTATACAATACACTTACTGATTTCTGTTTGAATGTGTTCGTGCGTGCTATAGCTGAAATGGAAAAGTTATAATTTTTGATATTTTAGCATTTTGCCGATCTCATAGAAGTTGCTGTGGAAAAAACGCTGTAACTTCTATGTTTGCACTCGGATTAGGATATATCATAGGACAAAAATAAAAAGAATTGATCGTATATTAACACTTCATCAAAAATATATTTAAATAAAATTAGAAAAATTAGAAATTATTTTATTATAAAAATAAGTATAATATATATATAAATAAAATTAAAATTAAAATTAAAATTAAAATTAAAATTAAAATTAAAATTAAAATTAAAATTAAAATTAAAATTAAAATTAAAATTAAAATTAAAATTAAAATTAAAATTAAAATTAAAATTAAAATTAAAATTAAAATTAAAATTAAAATTAAAATTAAAATTAAAATTAAAATTAAAATTAAAATTAAAATTAAAATTAAAATTAAAATTAAAATTAAAATTAAAATTAAAATTAAAATTAAAATTAAAATTAAAATTAAAATTAAAATTAAAATTAATATTAAAATTAAAATTAAAATTAAAATTAAAATTAAAATTAAAATTAAAATTAAAATTAAAATTAAAATTAAAATTAAAATTAAAATTAAAATTAAAATTAAAATTAAAATTAAAATTAAAATTAAAATTAAAATTAAAATTAAAATTAAAATTAAAATTAAAATTAAAATTAAAATTAAAATTAAAATTAAAATTAAAATTAAAATTAAAATTAAAATTAAAATTAAAATTAAAATTAAAATTAAAATTAAAATTAAAATTAAAATTAAAATTAAAATTAAAATTAAAATTAAAATTAAAATTAAAATTAAAATTAAAATTAAAATTAAAATTAAAATTAAAATTAAAATTAAAATTAAAATTAAAATTAAAATTAAAATTAAAATTAAAATTAAAATTAAAATTAAAATTAAAATTAAAATTAAAATTAAAATTAAAATTAAAATTAAAATTAAAATTAAAATTAAAATTAAAATTAAAATTAAAATTAAAATTAAAATTAAAATTAAAATTAAAATTAAAATTAAAATTAAAATTAAAATTAAAATTAAAATTAAAATTAAAATTAAAATTAAAATTAAAATTAAAATTAAAATTAAAATTAAAATTAAAATTAAAATTAAAATTAAAATTAAAATTAAAATTAAAATTAAAATTAAAATTAAAATTAAAATTAAAATTAAAATTAAAATTAAAATTAAAATTAAAATTAAAATTAAAATTAAAATTAAAATTAAAATTAAAATTAAAATTAAAATTAAAATTAAAATTAAAATTAAAATTAAAATTAAAATTAAAATTAAAATTAAAATTAAAATTAAAATTAAAATTAAAATTAAAATTAAAATTAAAATTAAAATTAAAATTAAAATTAAAATTAAAATTAAAATTAAAATTAAAATTAAAATTAAAATTAAAATTAAAATTAAAATTAAAATTAAAATTAAAATTAAAATTAAAATTAAAATTAAAATTAAAATTAAAATTAAAATTAAAATTAAAATTAAAATTAAAATTAAAATTAAAATTAAAATTAAAATTAAAATTAAAATTAAAATTAAAATTAAAATTAAAATTAAAATTAAAATTAAAATTAAAATTAAAATTAAAATTAAAATTAAAATTAAAATTAAAATTAAAATTAAAATTAAAATTAAAATTAAAATTAAAATTAAAATTAAAATTAAAATTAAAATTAAAATTAAAATTAAAATTAAAATTAAAATTAAAATTAAAATTAAAATTAAAATTAAAATTAAAATTAAAATTAAAATTAAAATTAAAATTAAAATTAAAATTAAAATTAAAATTAAAATTAAAATTAAAATTAAAATTAAAATTAAAATTAAAATTAAAATTAAAATTAAAATTAAAATTAAAATTAAAATTAAAATTAAAATTAAAATTAAAATTAAAATTAAAATTAAAATTAAAATTAAAATTAAAATTAAAATTAAAATTAAAATTAAAATTAAAATTAAAATTAAAATTAAAATTAAAATTAAAATTAAAATTAAAATTAAAATTAAAATTAAAATTAAAATTAAAATTAAAATTAAAATTAAATTAAAATTAAAATTAAAATTAAAATTAAAATTAAAATTAAAATTAAAATTAAAATTAAAATTAAAATTAAAATTAAAATTAAAATTAAAATTAAAATTAAAATTAAAATTAAAATTAAAATTAAAATTAAAATTAAAATTAAAATTAAAATTAAAATTAAAATTAAAATTAAAATTAAAATTAAAATTAAAATTAAAATTAAAATTAAAATTAAAATTAAAATTAAAATTAAAATTAAAATTAAAATTAAAATTAAAATTAAAATTAAAATTAAAATTAAAATTAAAATTAAAATTAAAATTAAAATTAAAATTAAAATTAAAATTAAAATTAAAATTAAAATTAAAATTAAAATTAAAATTAAAATTAAAATTAAAATTAAAATTAAAATTAAAATTAAAATTAAAATTAAAATTAAAATTAAAATTAAAATTAAAATTAAAATTAAAATTAAAATTAAAATTAAAATTAAAATTAAAATTAAAATTAAAATTAAAATTAAAATTAAAATTAAAATTAAAATTAAAATTAAAATTAAAATTAAAATTAAAATTAAAATTAAAATTAAAATTAAAATTAAAATTAAAATTAAAATTAAAATTAAAATTAAAATTAAAATTAAAATTAAAATTAAAATTAAAATTAAAATTAAAATTAAAATTAAAATTAAAATTAAAATTAAAATTAAAATTAAAATTAAAATTAAAATTAAAATTAAAATTAAAATTAAAATTAAAATTAAAATTAAAATTAAAATTAAAATTAAAATTAAAATTAAAATTAAAATTAAAATTAAAATTAAAATTAAAATTAAAATTAAAATTAAAATTAAAATTAAAATTAAAATTAAAATTAAAATTAAAATTAAAATTAAAATTAAAATTAAAATTAAAATTAAAATTAAAATTAAAATTAAAATTAAAATTAAAATTAAAATTAAAATTAAAATTAAAATTAAAATTAAAATTAAAATTAAAATTAAAATTAAAATTAAAATTAAAATTAAAATTAAAATTAAAATTAAAATTAAAATTAAAATTAAAATTAAAATTAAAATTAAATTAAAATTAAAATTAAAATTAAAATTAAAATTAAAATTAAAATTAAAATTAAAATTAAAATTAAAATTAAAATTAAAATTAAAATTAAAATTAAAATTAAAATTAAAATTAAAATTAAAATTAAAATTAAAATTAAAATTAAAATTAAAATTAAAATTAAAATTAAAATTAAAATTAAAATTAAAATTAAAATTAAAATTAAAATTAAAATTAAAATTAAAATTAAAATTAAAATTAAAATTAAAATTAAAATTAAAATTAAAATTAAAATTAAAATTAAAATTAAAATTAAAATTAAAATTAAAATTAAAATTAAAATTAAAATTAAAATTAAAATTAAAATTAAAATTAAAATTAAAATTAAAATTAAAATTAAAATTAAAATTAAAATTAAAATTAAAATTAAAATTAAAATTAAAATTAAAATTAAAATTAAAATTAAAATTAAAATTAAAATTAAAATTAAAATTAAAATTAAAATTAAAATTAAAATTAAAATTAAAATTAAAATTAAAATTAAAATTAAAATTAAAATTAAAATTAAAATTAAAATTAAAATTAAAATTAAAATTAAAATTAAAATTAAAATTAAAATTAAAATTAAAATTAAAATTAAAATTAAAATTAAAATTAAAATTAAAATTAAAATTAAAATTAAAATTAAAATTAAAATTAAAATTAAAATTAAAATTAAAATTAAAATTAAAATTAAAATTAAAATTAAAATTAAAATTAAAATTAAAATTAAAATTAAAATTAAAATTAAAATTAAAATTAAAATTAAAATTAAAATTAAAATTAAAATTAAAATTAAAATTAAAATTAAAATTAAAATTAAAATTAAAATTAAAATTAAAATTAAAATTAAAATTAAAATTAAAATTAAAATTAAAATTAAAATTAAAATTAAAATTAAAATTAAAATTAAAATTAAAATTAAAATTAAAATTAAAATTAAAATTAAAATTAAAATTAAAATTAAAATTAAAATTAAAATTAAAATTAAAATTAAAATTAAAATTAAAATTAAAATTAAAATTAAAATTAAAATTAAAATTAAAATTAAAATTAAAATTAAAATTAAAATTAAAATTAAAATTAAAATTAAAATTAAAATTAAAATTAAAATTAAAATTAAAATTAAAATTAAAATTAAAATTAAAATTAAAATTAAAATTAAAATTAAAATTAAAATTAAAATTAAAATTAAAATTAAAATTAAAATTAAAATTAAAATTAAAATTAAAATTAAAATTAAAATTAAAATTAAAATTAAAATTAAAATTAAAATTAAAATTAAAATTAAAATTAAAATTAAAATTAAAATTAAAATTAAAATTAAAATTAAAATTAAAATTAAAATTAAAATTAAAATTAAAATTAAAATTAAAATTAAAATTAAAATTAAAATTAAAATTAAAATTAAAATTAAAATTAAAATTAAAATTAAAATTAAAATTAAAATTAAAATTAAAATTAAAATTAAAATTAAAATTAAAATTAAAATTAAAATTAAAATTAAAATTAAAATTAAAATTAAAATTAAAATTAAAATTAAAATTAAAATTAAAATTAAAATTAAAATTAAAATTAAAATTAAAATTAAAATTAAAATTAAAATTAAAATTAAAATTAAAATTAAAATTAAAATTAAAATTAAAATTAAAATTAAAATTAAAATTAAAATTAAAATTAAAATTAAAATTAAAATTAAAATTAAAATTAAAATTAAAATTAAAATTAAAATTAAAATTAAAATTAAAATTAAAATTAAAATTAAAATTAAAATTAAAATTAAAATTAAAATTAAAATTAAAATTAAAATTAAAATTAAAATTAAAATTAAAATTAAAATTAAAATTAAAATTAAAATTAAAATTAAAATTAAAATTATTAAATTAAAATTATTTATATTTTATATTTTATATTTTATATTTTATATTTTATATTTTATATTTTATATTTTATATTTTATATTTTATATTTTATATTTTATATTTTATATTTTATATTTTATATTTTATATTTTATATTTTATATTTTATATTTTATATTTTATATTTTATATTTTATATTTTATATTTTATATTTTATATTTTATATTTTATATTTTATATTTTATATTTTATATTTTATATTTTATATTTTATATTTTATATTTTATATTTTATATTTTATATTTTATATTTTATATTTTATATTTTATATTTATATTTTATATTTTATATTTTATATTTTATATTTATATTTTATATTTTATATTTTATATTTTATATTTTATATTTTATATTTTATATTTTATATTTTATATTTTATATTTATATTTTATATTTTATATTTTATATTTTATATTTTATATTTTATATTTTATATTTTATATTTTATATTTTAATTTTAATTTTAATTTTAATTTTAATTTTAATTTTAATTTTAATTTTAATTTTAATTTTAATTTTAATTTTAATTTTAATTTTAATTTTAATTTTAATTTTAATTTTAATTTTAATTTTAATTTTAATTTTAATTTTAATTTTAATTTTAATTTTAATTTTAATTTTAATTTTAATTTTAATTTTAATTTTAATTTTAATTTTAATTTTAATTTTAATTTTAATTTTAATTTTAATTTTAATTTTAATTTTAATTTTAATTTTAATTTTAATTTTAATTTTAATTTTAATTTTAATTTTAATTTTAATTTTAATTTTAATTTTAATTTTAATTTTAATTTTAATTTTAATTTTAATTTTAATTTTAATTTTAATTTTAATTTTAATTTTAATTTTAATTTTAATTTTAATTTTAATTTTAATTTTAATTTTAATTTTAATTTTAATTTTAATTTTAATTTTAATTTTAATTTTAATTTTAATTTTAATTTTAATTTTAATTTTAATTTTAATTTTAATTTTAATTTTAATTTTAATTTTAATTTTAATTTTAATTTTAATTTTAATTTTAATTTTAATTTTAATTTTAATTTTAATTTTAATTTTAATTTTAATTTTAATTTTAATTTTAATTTTAATTTTAATTTTAATTTTAATTTTAATTTTAATTTTAATTTTAATTTTAATTTTAATTTTAATTTTAATTTTAATTTTAATTTTAATTTTAATTTTAATTTTAATTTTAATTTTAATTTTAATTTTAATTTTAATTTTAATTTTAATTTTAATTTTAATTTTAATTTTAATTTTAATTTTAATTTTAATTTTAATTTTAATTTTAATTTTAATTTTAATTTTAATTTTAATTTTAATTTTAATTTTAATTTTAATTTTAATTTAATTTTAATTTTAATTTTAATTTTAATTTTAATTTTAATTTTAATTTTAATTTTAATTTTAATTTTAATTTTAATTTTAATTTTAATTTTAATTTTAATTTTAATTTTAATTTTAATTTTAATTTTAATTTTAATTTTAATTTTAATTTTAATTTTAATTTTAATTTTAATTTTAATTTTAATTTTAATTTTAATTTTAATTTTAATTTTAATTTTAATTTTAATTTTAATTTTAATTTTAATTTTAATTTTAATTTTAATTTTAATTTTAATTTTAATTTTAATTTTAATTTTAATTTTAATTTTAATTTTAATTTTAATTTTAATTTTAATTTTAATTTTAATTTTAATTTTAATTTTAATTTTAATTTTAATTTTAATTTTAATTTTAATTTTAATTTTAATTTTAATTTTAATTTTAATTTTAATTTTAATTTTAATTTTAATTTTAATTTTAATTTTAATTTTAATTTTAATTTTAATTTAATTTTAATTTTAATTTTAATTTTAATTTTAATTTTAATTTTAATTTTAATTTTAATTTTAATTTTAATTTTAATTTTAATTTTAATTTTAATTTTAATTTTAATTTTAATTTTAATTTTAATTTTAATTTTAATTTTAATTTTAATTTTAATTTTAATTTTAATTTTAATTTTAATTTTAATTTTAATTTTAATTTTAATTTTAATTTTAATTTTAATTTTAATTTTAATTTTAATTTTAATTTTAATTTTAATTTTAATTTTAATTTTAATTTTAATTTTAATTTTAATTTTAATTTTAATTTTAATTTTAATTTTAATTTTAATTTTAATTTTAATTTTAATTTTAATTTTAATTTTAATTTTAATTTTAATTTTAATTTTAATTTTAATTTTAATTTTAATTTTAATTTTAATTTTAATTTTAATTTTAATTTTAATTTTAATTTTATTTTAATTTTAATTTTTAATTTTAATTTTAATTTTAATTTTAATTTTAATTTTAATTTTAATTTTAATTTTAATTTTAATTTTAATTTTAATTTTAATTTTAATTTTAATTTTAATTTTAATTTTAATTTTAATTTTAATTTTAATTTTAATTTTAATTTTAATTTTAATTTTAATTTTAATTTTAATTTTAATTTTAATTTTAATTTTAATTTTAATTTTAATTTTAATTTTAATTTTAATTTTAATTTTAATTTTAATTTTAATTTTAATTTTAATTTTAATTTTAATTTTAATTTAATTTTAATTTTAATTTTAATTTTAATTTTAATTTTAATTTTAATTTTAATTTTAATTTTAATTTTAATTTTAATTTTAATTTTAATTTTAATTTTAATTTTAATTTTAATTTTAATTTTAATTTTAATTTTAATTTTAATTTTAATTTTAATTTTAATTTTAATTTTAATTTTAATTTTAATTTTAATTTTAATTTTAATTTTAATTTTAATTTTAATTTTAATTTTAATTTTAATTTTAATTTTAATTTTAATTTTAATTTTAATTTTAATTTTAATTTTAATTTTAATTTTAATTTTAATTTTAATTTTAATTTTAATTTTAATTTTAATTTTAATTTTAATTTTAATTTTAATTTTAATTTTAATTTTAATTTTAATTTTAATTTTAATTTTAATTTTAATTTTAATTTTAATTTTAATTTTAATTTTAATTTTAATTTTAATTTTAATTTTAATTTTAATTTTAATTTTAATTTTAATTTTAATTTTAATTTTAATTTTAATTTTAATTTTAATTTTAATTTTAATTTTAATTTTAATTTTAATTTTAATTTTAATTTTAATTTTAATTTTAATTTTATTTTAATTTTAATTTTAATTTTAATTTTAATTTTAATTTTAATTTTAATTTTAATTTTAATTTTAATTTTAATTTTAATTTTAATTTTAATTTTAATTTTAATTTTAATTTTAATTTTAATTTTAATTTTAATTTTAATTTTAATTTTAATTTTAATTTTAATTTTAATTTTAATTTTAATTTTAATTTTAATTTTAATTTTAATTTTAATTTTAATTTTAATTTTAATTTTAATTTTAATTTTAATTTTAATTTTAATTTTAATTTTAATTTTAATTTTAATTTTAATTTTAATTTTAATTTTAATTTTAATTTTAATTTTAATTTTAATTTTAATTTTAATTTTAATTTTAATTTTAATTTTAATTTTAATTTTAATTTTAATTTTAATTTTAATTTTAATTTTAATTTTAATTTTAATTTTAATTTTAATTTTAATTTTAATTTTAATTTTAATTTTAATTTTAATTTTAATTTTAATTTTAATTTTAATTTTAATTTTAATTTTAATTTTAATTTTAATTTTAATTTTAATTTTAATTTTAATTTTAATTTTAATTTTAATTTTAATTTTAATTTTAATTTTAATTTTAATTTTAATTTTAATTTTAATTTTAATTTTAATTTTAATTTTAATTTTAATTTTAATTTTAATTTTAATTTTAATTTTAATTTTAATTTTAATTTTAATTTTAATTTTAATTTTAATTTTAATTTTAATTTTAATTTTAATTTTAATTTTAATTTTAATTTTAATTTTAATTTTAATTTTAATTTTAATTTTAATTTTAATTTTAATTTTAATTTTAATTTTAATTTTAATTTTAATTTTAATTTTAATTTTAATTTTAATTTTAATTTTAATTTTAATTTTAATTTTAATTTTAATTTTAATTTTAATTTTAATTTTAATTTTAATTTTAATTTTAATTTTAATTTTAATTTTAATTTTAATTTTAATTTTAATTTTAATTTTAATTTTAATTTTAATTTTAATTTTAATTTTAATTTTAATTTTAATTTTAATTTTAATTTTAATTTTAATTTTAATTTTAATTTTAATTTTAATTTTAATTTTAATTTTAATTTTAATTTTAATTTTAATTTTAATTTTAATTTTAATTTTAATTTTAATTTTAATTTTAATTTTAATTTTAATTTTAATTTTAATTTTAATTTTAATTTTAATTTTAATTTTAATTTTAATTTTAATTTTAATTTTAATTTTAATTTTAATTTTAATTTTAATTTTAATTTTAATTTTAATTTTAATTTTAATTTTAATTTTAATTTTAATTTTAATTTTAATTTTAATTTTAATTTTAATTTTAATTTTAATTTTAATTTTAATTTTAATTTTAATTTTAATTTTAATTTTAATTTTAATTTTAATTTTAATTTTAATTTTAATTTTAATTTTAATTTTAATTTTAATTTTAATTTTAATTTTAATTTTAATTTTAATTTTAATTTTAATTTTAATTTTAATTTTAATTTTAATTTTAATTTTAATTTTAATTTTAATTTTAATTTTAATTTTAATTTTAATTTTAATTTTAATTTTAATTTTAATTTTAATTTTAATTTTAATTTTAATTTTAATTTTAATTTTAATTTTAATTTTAATTTTAATTTTAATTTTAATTTTAATTTTAATTTTAATTTAATTTTAATTTTAATTTTAATTTTAATTTTAATTTTAATTTTAATTTTAATTTTAATTTTAATTTTAATTTTAATTTTAATTTTAATTTTAATTTTAATTTTAATTTTAATTTTAATTTTAATTTTAATTTTAATTTTAATTTTAATTTTAATTTTAATTTTAATTTTAATTTTAATTTTAATTTTAATTTTAATTTTAATTTTAATTTTAATTTTAATTTTAATTTTAATTTTAATTTTAATTTTAATTTTAATTTTAATTTTAATTTTAATTTTAATTTTAATTTTAATTTTAATTTTAATTTTAATTTTAATTTTAATTTTAATTTTAATTTTAATTTTAATTTTAATTTTAATTTTAATTTTAATTTTAATTTTAATTTTAATTTTAATTTTAATTTTAATTTTAATTTTAATTTTAATTTTAATTTTAATTTTAATTTTAATTTTAATTTTAATTTTAATTTTAATTTTAATTTTAATTTTAATTTTAATTTTAATTTTAATTTTAATTTTAATTTTAATTTTAATTTTAATTTTAATTTTAATTTTAATTTTAATTTTAATTTTAATTTTAATTTTAATTTTAATTTTAATTTTAATTTTAATTTTAATTTTAATTTTAATTTTAATTTTAATTTTAATTTTAATTTTAATTTTAATTTTAATTTTAATTTTAATTTTAATTTTAATTTTAATTTTAATTTTAATTTTAATTTTAATTTTAATTTTAATTTTAATTTTAATTTTAATTTTAATTTTAATTTTAATTTTAATTTTAATTTTAATTTTAATTTTAATTTTAATTTTAATTTTAATTTTAATTTTAATTTTAATTTTAATTTTAATTTTAATTTTAATTTTAATTTTAATTTTAATTTTAATTTTAATTTTAATTTTAATTTTAATTTTAATTTTAATTTTAATTTTAATTTTAATTTTAATTTTAATTTTAATTTTAATTTTAATTTTAATTTTAATTTTAATTTTAATTTTAATTTTAATTTTAATTTTAATTTTAATTTTAATTTTAATTTTAATTTTAATTTTAATTTTAATTTTAATTTTAATTTTAATTTTAATTTTAATTTTAATTTTAATTTTAATTTTAATTTTAATTTTAATTTTAATTTTAATTTTAATTTTAATTTTAATTTTAATTTTAATTTTAATTTTAATTTTAATTTTAATTTTAATTTTAATTTTAATTTTAATTTTAATTTTAATTTTATTTATATATATATTATACTTATTTTTATAATAAAATAATTTCTAATTTTTCTAATTTTTTTTAAATATATTTTTGATGAAGTGTTAATATACGATCAATTCTTTTTATTTTTGTCCTATGATATATCCTAATCCGAGTGCAAACATAGAAGTTACAGCGTTTTTTCCACAGCAACTTCTATGAGATCGGCAAAATGCTAAAATATCAAAAATTATAACTTTTCCATTTCAGCTATAGCACGCACGAACACATTCAAACAGAAATCAGTAAGTGTATTGTATACGGCAGCTAATAAGAACAACAACAATGACCATAGTTAAGAACAACAACAAAACCAACAAACAAAATAAAGCATTGGGCATAGGGGAGGAAACAAATTGACAAGAGAAAAGGGAAAGAAGTTCTCTGTCAGCAGCAACTCAAATGTAGATGAGAGCTACCAAACAAACAGGTTTGGAAATATATTTGCAACTTCAAAATGTTTACAAGCAATGTTGCTCCAACACTTTGTATAAACATTTCATTTTCCATTATGTGCCGTCCTCTTAGCTGCATCTTACAAATTTTTGAGCGAATACGAAATCGCCGTCATCAAATGTCTTCTCTATATATGTTTTTGATGAAACGACAGCAAAAATCTTGCGGCGAATGTTTTTCGCTGCAACAGCTATTTATCAATAAATAGTAAAATAGTAAAAATTAGAGTACAAATTTTATTTTTGAAGGAAAATAAAAATGAGTTAGAAAATAAAACACAAATCATCAAAGCTGTTTCTATTTGCATATGTAGGTGAACCCTGTTAAATAAAATAAATTTGCAGTTTTAATTCTTATTTTAGGCTTATTTTCTTTCATAAAAAACATTTGTTGTTGTTTGACAGACATTTGTTGTTTCAAAAATTTCAGTTTAGCGCTGCTGTTTTACTGCTAAAGAAACTTGCAGCGCATGCAAATCAATTTTTGTTCTTTACTGTTACAAGTATAAAATATTAAAAAATTCTAAGTGGGCAAGGAACAATAAGCGCGTAATTGTCGTAGAGTATTTTAAGAGAAACAGAGTGTTATTTTTTTGTCATCAGCAAGCCATTTAAGATACTTGATAGTAAATTTCTAAAATGGTTTTTAAAGATACATATATGTACATTGGACCGTCTCGCCTTATTGGCGAAAAAAAAAAAAATGTCGCCAGAACTATTTTTTGTCACCAGAACTCATTGACCTCAGTTGACCCCTTACAGTACTGACCCACCAGACCTCAGTTTCTACCATCTTAACGTACCATTTTGGTTTCAGAAATGGAAAGCCCTTAGAAATCATTAAACTTTTATAAAAGAAATTTTTCGCTATTTTCACTAGAAATATTTTAAAAATTGTTCTATTTAATGTTCTTGCAAATTTTAAATTATTTGTCATATCGTATTATTTTTATAAAATATCCACCAAAAACGTTCTTACACCGAGAAAAAACCATAGTAAAATTATCTAAGCTGGCTTTCGTGAATGAAATAACTATCTATCATTACAAAAGTTTTTGTGTGAGCTGAAAATGGTTTTAAAATGAAAATTTGATAATTTATACTAAAAAAAAACATTTTTAAATTGAAAAAGCACAACTTTGAAAAAGTAACTAAACTCATGTATAAAGTACTCAAAGTATGGCTGGTAGTTAATAAAGAAATTTACACAAACACTGCGAACAAGAAAGATGCAAATAGTTATCAATCAATAATTTTTTTACATTTTACAATGTTAATCAGCAGAATGTATAGATAATACTTCCCAATCAATTGTATTACTTTCCAACAGTGCAATTCTACTAATATACTTGTGAAAATAAGCTTACAACTTATGGTTTTCACCATTAATTTACCATAATATAAAATTCGATAAATTAGCAGATTAAACTTTGTTGTCTTATCCAAGAACTTTGTAGGTTCAAAACAGACCAAGCCCTTAGGTAAACTAACATAGATTTTTCGTTAATTTTTCTCATATTTTTTATAAGGTGTATCCTAATCATCCCCAGCCCCGGTGAAAAGTTTTTTCAATAAAAAATTTTTCTGATCGGTCACCAACCTCTCTGCAGACAATGGCAAACCTCAGAGAGTAAATAATGCCATGTAAAGCTTCTTGAGAACATGAACTTAAGCCGTTTGGAGTCGGCATAAAATATATAGTTCCAGTTCTCGGTCAATTGTGTGTAAACATTTAATAACACACACACAACACAATTGATCGCAAGAAGCTCGGTCAAAGTACTTTCAAGGACTTTTCAATACTAAACGTAAGATAAATTCATAACCATCTTATATATATATCCAGTGTACATAGAGGAAAAAACCTATGGACTCAATACATAAATTTCTGTACTCATCGCATAGTTTTCTGCACACAAAAATTTTACATTTTTCATGTATTGAGTACATGTTGAAATCTTTATTGACTACATAATGCTTTCAAGCGGTTATGTAGTCAATAAAGAATTTTATGTACTCAACGCAAACTGTTACAAATAATTTTATGTAATGAGTAAAGATCTTATGTACGTATTACATAAATTATTGACTCAGTACATACATAATTTACTCATTACATATCTCATTATCATACATACTCATTACGTAATTATTTTGTGAAATCTAGCCATTTCTTTATTAAGTAATTCATTGTATTTGTTGAGAGGGTGCTTTAGACACAGACATGAACTGTGTCATGAACATAATCAATACATGAAGTGATGAACAAAAAATATATAATGAATACATTATGCATGTACTCATTGCATAAAATTATGCATTTAAAATATGTAATGAGTAAATTATGTATGTACTCATTGCATAAAATTATGTACTCCAAATATGTAATGAGTAAATTATGTATGTACTCATTGCATAAAATTATGTACTCCAAATATGTAATGAGTAAATTATGTGTGTACTGAGTACATGAAAATTTTTCTATCTTACTGCACTCATCGCAAATGTTCAACATGACTTTATCTAATGAGTCAATGATCTATGTAATACGTACATAAGATGAGTACAATGTGAATGTAGGGGAAGAGTGGCATGAAAGAGCCAAGTTTTGAAAGAGCCATCTTGATTTACGCGGTAGTTTTCATACGAATGCTTCTTAAATTATAATTTTTAAGAAGCAATACTCGCCATATGGCACCCTCGAACATTTGACAGTTCACTGATAATAAACGATGATGGTGTATCGTATTTTGGATTTCTTCATCATTAAGTAAGTTTTTCAGAACATTTTATTTGTTTCGTGACGTCTTCACCTTTAAAACTAACAGTAATATTATTATACTATAATTTTATGGATATATTAGGCCTACCAATAACATATTTATTTTGCCGGAAAAATCTTGATTTCATACTAATTTTTGAGGTTATGTTTCTTTGGACAATATGTTTTGAAAGAGCTGGGTTGCGGTGGTATGAAGAAGCGTAAAGGAAGTTTAAATTATTTTTGTCAAAAATGTTTTTAAGTGCTTTAAACCTCTTATTTTGTTTTTGGAATAGGTCTTATTATTATAGATTTTCTTCAAAGCGATTTAATTTTTTGCTAAAAATATTTTTAAGTTTTTTAACTATTTTTTGTTTTTAGTTTTGAATTTTTTTATTCATTTAATTTGTTTTTGTAAAAACAATACTTTTTATAATAACAATTAATATTTTTAATAAAATATTCGTTATTTTTCGTGTTAAGTCTTGTAATAAGAAGATGGCTCTTTCAAAACTTTGGTTGGCTCTTTCAATGCCCATGTGTTATGAAAGAGCCGAATTTCATGTTTTTTATAAATGGCTACAGGTCCAAGAATATTGTTGATTTTGGAAAATATTTCATGGTATTACGTTCATAAATGAATGAGAAAATACTTTTGATAAAAGAATTATAATTTTATTAATTATTTTTATATATTTTGTAACTTTTTTAAAACTGGCTCTTTCATGCCACTCTTCCCCTACCCACCACAAACATCCATGAATTCAAGACACATATTTATGTGTTGAGTACATAAAATTCTTTATTGAAACGTTTCTACAGAAACGTTTAGAAGCATTATGTAGTCAATAAAGATT
The DNA here is from genome assembly GCA_958299015.1 of Tetanocera ferruginea. Lineage (NCBI taxonomy): Eukaryota > Metazoa > Arthropoda > Insecta > Diptera > Sciomyzidae > Tetanocera > Tetanocera ferruginea. Next base: position 126,948,165 of record OY282640.1, read on the forward strand.
TCAACATTTACGCAATACATGAAAAATGTAAAATTTTTGTGTGCAGAAAACTATAATGACATGAGTTCATAAATTTATGTATTGAGTCCATAGGTTTTTCCCTCTTTGTATTTAAAATCAGATTGATTTCGTTTGCAATGGAAAGAGAAACGCATTTTTTTTATAACTGAAAATTTGTCTGCTTCGTATTTTCTCGTTCTTTTAAACCGTTCATTAAAAATTAACTTTTGAATAGATCGTCCGTTCTGAAAAAACTTTTGTATGCAGCGCTCGACCATCAGCATCTTCAAGTGATTTTTTTTTTGTTGTGCATGTGTCATCGGTTCGTTTTGCGTTGTTGTTGTTCTACAAGTTTTCGTTTTTGCGTTATCATGGAGAATTGAAAATAAGAAATAAGAAAGAAAAGTAAGGAAATCTGTTAGGAAGAAACATTAAGAGAATTAAGTGCCGGTCGTGAAGAAAGTTCCTGAATTATTAATTCAAACGCTCATTTTGAATAATTGATAACAAGCGAACATTCGTTGTTTTTTTTTTAATTGTGTGAAAAAATCGAAATAATCCAATTGGATTTTTAATGCCTTTAAGTGTTTTTTAAACACTTATTATTTTTGTCTCAGGGATACCTATTTTTGTCTCTAAAATTAAAAAATTTGCAAAAAAATTTAGAAAAATTTTATTTTTAATATTTCTAGTGAACAAAGCGAAAATTCCTTAAGCAAAAATTTAATGATTTTTACGGACTTACCATTTCTGGTACGTTAAGATGATAGAAACTGTGGTCCTGTGGGTCAGTACTATAAGCTATCAATTTAGGTCAATGAGTCTCAGAAACAAAAAATAGGTCTCCCTGAGACAAAAAACAAAAACACATCATTCTTTAAGATCGGAAGATAAATAACGAAGTTATAAAGAAATATGTCAATGCGTGACCCCTACGTTCGGTCAAAAAAAAATTTTTCGAAACTTGTTTTCAATAATGCTTTTTCGATACGGTCTTATGTACAGCTTTGCGTTGAAAATTCTCAATTTCTTGCAGCTCTCCGCAAATAAATTTGGTGTCATCTTCAAGGTGAAAGTTTGAAGTTATCAGATTCGAAGTATTGCGAGGAATCAGGAGGAATCACAAAAGTTATAGCTTTATAAAATAAAAAAGAAACAAAAACCTTAAAAAATCGTAAATTAAGGAATCCGCATATTGCCAATAGATATCAATTTTCTTTAAAAAGCACGTCTGAAGTGCATTTATTCTAAAAAATAAGTTTGAGCTAATTCCATTTATATTTAAAAATTTTACAATTATTCGTAGTAGTGTAAAAACATTGTTGGAAAAAAAATCATTTTTAGAAGCTCAACTTTGGTTGACCATAGAGACCAATACTTGGGATCCCATAACTTGCAATATGTGTTTTTCACATGTTGGATATGTCCAGATTACAAAAAGTAGAAAAAATAAATAAACCCCGAAACTTTGGAATAATTCTGAATGCGAGAGCTTTGCCTACATTTTTCCAAATTTTTATACCTTAAAATAATATATAAGCTTGTCTGCTCTCCACATGACAATATTGGCCGAATTTGTTATTTTACCTTGACTCTCAACGTGGTAAAATAAAAAATAATTTTATTTTATCATTACAAAAAGAGTGAAAACGTTTTTAATACCTTTTTGCATAAACTGACATTGCTTTAAACACAGTTATAAACGAGCAAAAAATATTGTTTCAAAACAGTTTTTTATTGCTTCAAAACTATAATACCTACCATTGACCAGTGACTTACTTTATCGCTTTTTGCAAACAGATTTGCATTTAACTCTGTTATCGTAATCATTTTTGAACTAATGCTAATATTTAAAATTCAATCGCAAACTATCATCGGTTTACTGCAAAATATTAAATTGATTATTTATACTTCGCTGCAATAAACTTGCTACGCTTCATTTAATGTTTGTCGCTGCCATCGCAACGAACCTTTTTATGCGGCTTATTTATGGGCCTCTATTGTGACAGCGTGCAGTGTTGCCAGTCGTATACAATAAACAAAACAGCATACAATTCCATTGTATTTTTTGCGTGCTGTTGTTGTTTATCAGCTGCTCTGATTATTTTTTTATTTTTTTTTCATATTTGTTATTCATTCAAAACGCATAAAAAGCTCAAAAAAATATAACGAAAGTAAAAAAGAATGAAAAAAAATTAAGGCGAACAAAAAAAAAAAAAACATTTACAAAAATGGACGCGATAAAGCATCACAGACGATTAATTTCATTATCCTTCAACAAAAATCAGAAACAGCTTTATAGTCACACTCACACTATTACGCGCTGTCGACTATTGTTGGTATGTGGCAACGCCTGTGTTAGCGCGCGGTAGATGCGGCACACAATTGTATGAGGTCGACCGCAATGCTCGATGGTGGTTTTTTTGGCTTTTAGTGTTTTAATTTTTATTTTTTTTTGGCTTGCAATTTTAAATATTTTTTTATTAATCGTATTGAAATTCAATCAGTATCTGTTGGGTTTTTTTTTTTAATTTTGCTTGATGCTGTTCTTTTGTCGGCCTTGCTTCATATTCGTTTTTGGCAGTCATTACTAACGATTTTTGTTTGTTGTTAAGCTCGTTGATATCGAAAGCTATTTATTATGTGGCGTATTTTTGGCAAATGACAGCACAAAGCGGTATAGCGCCTATAAAGCTGCAACGAAATATTAAAGAGCAACATTTTTATATCTAACAATAAGAGCAAAACTTATGCTGCTGGCTTCAGCGAATATTTATGACTATCAATGTTTATGATTTCAGTCGCAGTTAAGGAACGGATTGACAAGTTTAAATGTGGTGCTGCTGTCATATAAATATGCAAAGTTGTTGTTGTAGTTTTTATGTGTTCTCAATTCTATAGTTAGTCATAAATTTCATCAATATTGGCAATTTTTCAGCGCAATTATTAAATCGTTTTCAGACACGCCATAACAATGTTATGCTTATGCCCAAAAGTATGCAGCATTGATGTGCGAACAAGATTTGCATGAGAAATTTTAAACTTATTCAACTTTTGTTTTGAGCATAATTCAAAAAATCTCTTTGAAATTATCATATAATTGTAATGCTAGAAATTGTGCCAGAAGCAGGCTTAAATTTCTGACTTAATATTCTGTTCTTAAAATATTTATTCTAAACTTTGTTTGTTCTTAAAATAAGCTTGTTGCTTAAAATATGCAAAATGTTCACTTCCTCAATTTATAGAGCTCATTAAAGACTTCAATTATATGCCAAAACATGTCCAGCTGAATATCTGTTGAGTCTAAAAGTAGGCAACATATTTTTAAAACAATTGCAACATCAATTAACAACAACTTTATTGGTATAATTCAAACACCAACAACCAAACTTCAGTTAGCCACGTTGCGCTCAAATATTCTCGCTCACATGCTAGCGTGCGAGGGAGATAGCTCTCTCAGACCATCACCCACTCACAATGTCAATTAAATGTATTTTCAATAATCATTCAAGCGTATTTTAATAGCTTCAAAATTGTTGATTAATTGTTATACAGATAAGAAAAGCAAAAACAAAAACAAAAAGTAGAAAATAAAATAATAAAAATTAAAACAAAGAAGTAAAACTAAAAACAATCAGCGACAACTTTGTCCACTTTGCTATCTGAGTCAGAGCAATAAAAGTTGTTTTTTATTTACTGCCAACGTCATTATAATGCCAGCAGACAACATCGTGCAATAAAGTCAAAAGCTATAAATTATTATTCGGTTGCAGCAACATAACCAAAACAACAACAACAATAACAACAACAGCAGTAACTACATATAAAGCAGTATTTGTGAGTTCAAAAAATTGACAACGGAAATGTTGCTGATTTATTTAAACAAATTATTTTTGTCATTGACAACTTCCGATTGCAGTGAAACGATTGAACGTAGCTACTTTTTAATGGTTATATATAAAAAAAAAAAATTATAATTTATTGCTTATCTCTTAAAATATCACATACGTAAATTATGCTTAAGTTCCTGCTTGATCTCCATTAAAACAAAATTTCAATAATTTGCCTTAGCTTTTTTTTGCCAACGTATAAAACAACGTCAACAGCGCTGCGAGAACCAAACTACCAACGCTACGCTGCACTTTACTGCCATAGTTACAGGGTATTCCATTAAGTTCTGACTGACAAACGCATACCTCCACTTCTAGTCCTGAAATATATTTCTGCCGATAGCAGCCACGAGTTGCATTCACTTTGGCGCACATGTATGTGATGTTCTGAACTGTAAGTAAGGGAATTTTTAAACAAGTTAAGAATTTTAAGTTTCTTTTTTCTTATAAATTAAGTATAAATTGTAGGATAATATTAAACAAATTATTTATTTCTTTAAAAACAAAAATAGTTTAATATAAAGATTGAGGTTGAGATTGAGGATTGAGTTGATTGAGGATTCAGTTGAAAAACATGCAAAAGACAACAAGAGTAACCAGCACTTCAACAGCAAGAACAACAACATTAACAGTAACAAAACAAGTAAAGAAAGTCTAAAATCGGTCTAGGCCGACTATGAAATACCCTAAACCGACTTCTTAAAAACAAAAATTTTTATTGTAAATGGGCGTCTCCAAGGGTGGATGAAGCCTATATTTTATATCCATTTAAATGTTGATGATAAATTTACACATACCAAGTCTTATTCCTGTAGCTCACAGTTAATGCCTTTATTATGCTTTCCCTATGAGAGGTGGGCGTGTTAATGGACGGATTACTTCCAATTTGTGAACATACCTTAGTTTTGGTATAAAATACATGCATACCAAATTTAATTTCTCTATGACAAACATGACCTTATTTATTTAGTTTAAAGCTTTTTGGGGTTGTATGGGAAATAGGCGTGTCCGTAGGCGGATGACGTCCATTTTACAAAACCATCTTTGTCTTGTCATAAAAACATACGTGCCAAATTTTAGCTCTGTAGGTTAAACAGAGGCTTATTTATTGCGTTTTCAATTTTTGGGTTGTATGGGAGGTGGGCGTGTCCGTAAACGGATGACGTCCATTTTTCGAAGACATCTTTGTGTTGGTATAAAACACATACACACAAAATTTTATTGTTGTAGGTTTATTATAAGCAGAGTTATGCAGTTTTCAATTTTTGCGTTGTATGGGAGGTAGGCAATTATCTCCACTCCTTCTTCTTATCCTGTGTATACGGACAACACACAGACGGACAGACGGACGGACGGACGGACATGAATAGCTCGACTCACGAGGTGACGCTGATCAGAATATATATACTTTTCTATAACGGACTCGCTTTGTTCTATGCGTTACAAACGTTTGCACAAAGTTAATATACCCTGACCTTTAAGGTTTAGGGTATAATCAGCGAGAACCTTTTTTGCAGAACCTGCCAGCAACACCGACTTTTTTCTTTCTGCTAACCACGCAAAGGACTTTTCTATGCTCCTCGCTATGTAAGTAATTGTTTTAAGATTTAGACATGTCCGTCAAATCCACTACCTCTCCAATTAGTTGATCAAGAGAGAAGGATTGCACTATGGGCAGAATTGTGCTGAAGCAAAGGCATAACACTTACCTTATGCCCATTTGTTGAAAATTTACACTGTTCGAAAATGTTAGGGGCCTCGGTAGTCGAGTGGATAGCGTTCTTGACTGCCAACCTAGAGGTTCCGTTTTTTAAATTTTTGGGTTGCATGGGAGGTGGGCGTATCCATGGTTGGCTGATATCCATTTTTCAAAACCATCTTTGTTTTGTTATAAAATGCAAACGTACCAAATTTAGTCTCTGTACGTTAAACATAATCTAATTAATTGCGTTTTCAATTATTGGATTGTATTGGAAGTGGGCGTGTCCTTGGGAAAATAACGTCGATTTTTCAAAATCATCTTTGGTTTGTTATAAAAAACCATGCGTTCCAAATTTTATCTCTGTAGATTAAACATAAGCTTATGAATTAGTTTTCAATTTTTGGGTAGTATGGTAGGAGGGCGTGTCCGTGTGCGGATGATACCCATTTTTCGAAGACATCTTTGTTTTGATATAAAATACATACTTACCAAATTTTATCTGTGATTTTTAAATTTTTGGGTTGTATGGGAGGTGTGTGTGGCCGTGGGCGGATGACACCGAAGCTAGTCCGGTATTGAAAACTACATACATTCTTGATCAGCATTAGCTCGTGAGTCAAGCTATCTATGTCCGTCTGTCCGTCCGTCTGCCCGTCTATGTGTTGTCCGTAAACACAGGAGAAGAAGAAGAAGTTGAGATAATTAGATGAAACTCAGTACACATGGGCACATGGATTCAAGGATCTTGCACTATTGAATATTTTTGGAATCCGCCCACAGATACGCCTACCTCCCATATAACGCAAAAATTGAAAACTACATATAAAAGCTCATAGTTAACCTACCACAATAAAATTTGGTACGTACAGCCGTTGACAACTAATTAGAAACGATACCATACTTGCTGCACTTTACCGCACTGGACGAGCGTTTGGCAATGTAATGGTCTGTTTTATTTTTTTATTTCTCAATTTTCTTTTATCTTTTTACAAAAACAATTAATCTGACTTTTCCACAAGTAATTTATTGCAGCAAAATCAGTTTTAGTAGGAGAACATAATTTATTCCATTGACATTGATTAGAAACGATTTGTTAACATTAAAGTATTCAAACTTTTCATGCATAGAATTTCGATAAAATTCTTATAATTTTAACAAAAAACTGTGAAAGTAAAATTTCATAAAATGAAAAAAGCCAAGAGATGCACGCCAGGTACTCCGAAGGCTATCATACGGATTAATTCAAATGCTTAAAAACGATGGTTTTCAATGCTATTGCTCATCTTCGACAATATAAAACCACGGAAAATGTACCACTCCAAAAAATACCGCGCAAAACTTCAGTACATATTGATCAAAAGATTGTCCGACTATCAAAACCTGATCCAAGGAAGAGCACAGCAGTCATCCAGTCAGGCGCGGATACAAGGGGTGGTAAAGGGGGTAATTACCCCCCCAAGAACTTTTAAATACTTTACTTTTTAATACTTTATTTAGAGAAAATAATTGTGCTCACAGCATAAGCGATTCTGAAGACTTTTTTGAAAGAATACTACAAAAAAATGATCAGAGACATTGTTAAACTTTAGTTTTTTTATTGATTTCAACAATTAGTCGACGTTTTTATGAAGCGATGCGAGAAGAGTAGGACCATTTTGCTTGTAGGACCATTAACACGATCTGTAGTCATCTTCAAAAAATAAAATATAATTATATGTAAAGCAAACACTTAAGTCGAGGTAGTGTAACTTCACCTTTTTTTAAAAATGAGCGTGAAAATAAAGTTACAGCTCGTTATGTTCTCAAATTTACAGCCATTTTTTAAACAATCAACTTTAAATACGCGTTATTTTCCTACAAATAAAAATTAATAAAAAAAACTTGAAGCCATTACCTCAGCGTAAGTGTTTGTTTATAATAAGGGTATTCATGCAACTGGGCAAAACCCTTATAAGCGGTATAAACCGTATAAGTTTATTCTCCTTATAAATGAACTGTCAAGGTTTGTATGAAGAAGCTTTTGCACAAACCAGATATCTTTGCTCAACGATTTAGCTGGACAAACGAACAGGCAAACTTATAACATCAATCAGCTGATTTATTTTACTAAAGCAAAAGAAAAAATTAGAAGCAGGAGAAGATATAGTCAAAATTGTAAAACTAATTAAATAAAATGGAAGAGGTAAGAATGGAAATTTTGTGAATTGAAGGAATTAAAAAATATTAAATTTGCAGAAAGCAAACCCTAAACTTGCAAACAACTGATATATGATGCAAATGCTCAATCGACTTTTAAGGGATGCTCATGCAACCTGCCTGATAAAAATAACTAATTGCCCAAATTATATTCTTGCCTCTTTGCATGAATACCCTTAATAATTATATTTTTGCAAAATATTAACGATTATTTTAAAAATGCTCTTTATATGAAATCATTGAGCAAGCAACATTGATTTTGATTTGTAATGAGCGCAATTAAGATTTTGGCAGTGCAGACCAGAGTTGCCACTTAAAATATTTTATTCTTCTAAATTGTTGTTACTTTATTTTAAAAAAATATTAGTAAAAGCCACAAAAAAATTTTTACAAGAAAATGACAATATTTTAATATTAAATTCAGACAAGGGAAACGTTACAGTTGCAATAAATAAAAACGAATATGACAATAAGATGAGGCTCATAGTCAGGGATATAGCAACATACAAAATTTTAAATAGAGACCCAACACTTACACTACAGCAGAAAAATAATGAATTTGCTGAAATTCTATTTAATAATAAAGCCATAACAATACGAGAAAAACGTAACATTAGCACTAATACAGCAACGGCACCGAGAATATATGGACTTCCAAAAGTACATGAGGAAAACATGCCACTTAGGCCAATATGCTCATCTATTGGCTCGTCTTCATACGGACTCTGCAAATATATAACCAATATTTTAAAAAATTTGACTAAGGATTCCCAATACAACATTAACAATGCAACAGACTTCAAAAACCGAATTTCGAACACATATATATATGATGATGAAACAATAATTTCTTTTGACGTAATATCACTCTTTCCAAGTATTCCAATTGACCTAGAAAAAATAATTTAAAAAAATAATTGATAAAAAATGGACAATTATTGAAAAGTATACAAAAACAAGCAAGAACAATTTTATGGACATGTTAAAATTCTGCATAAAGGACAATCGATATTTCAAGCTAAAAGACATTATATATGCTCAACAAAAAAGGAATGCCAATGGGATCACTAGCATCACCTGTAATAGCTGACATAGTTATGGAAGAACTTTTGGAAACAACAATAGAGACGTTAGAAATAAAACCTAGACTTTTAACCAAATATGTAGATGACCTATTTGCGATTGTAGGAACTGACAAAATAAACGAAACACTGGAAGCGTTAAACAAATTCCACAAAAATATAAAGTTTACAAAAGAAGAATAAAAAGACGGAAAGCTACCATACTTGGACACACTTATCATAAGAAGGGAAAACTTCTTAACAATTGACTGGTTTCAAAAACCTATGGCCTCAGGACGTCTAATAAAGTTTTACTCAAAACATCCACAACGCATAATAATAAACACAGCAAACAATTTTATAAGAAGAGTACTTGACATAAGTAACGATGAATTTCACAAAGCAAACGTAAAGAAAATAAAAACAATTTTGCGCAATAATGATTTCCCAAAGAAACAACAGAGGGTTTTTATTAAGAACTACAAGAAGGGAAAATTAAAAACACAAAGGAGCACAGAAACAAAAATGTATAAATCGATGACATATATCCTAGGTTTTTCAGAACGTATTTTAAAATCTGACATGTATGATAAGCAGAAAATTCAAATTGCGATTAAGACGAACAATACAGTACAACAACTATATAGCAATATGAAGACGAAAATAAACAAACTAGACAAAGCGAACGTGATATACAAGATAACTTGTAAAGGAGACGGGTCCCACGTATGTGACCAGGCATATGTGGGGACAACAAAAAACAAACTTCGGACAAGGGCACAAATCAGACCAAAAAGCACATTCAAGACCAGTTGAGCGAAAAACAGCATTAGCAGCACACTGCGAAAAACTAAAACAAACACCCGACTTTGACAATGTGAAGATCCTGCAACAAGAGGCCAATTATTATAGAAGGTACACACTGGAAATGCTACATATTATAAATGTACCTCCAGAGAAAAGACTAAACTTCAAAACAGACACGGACAAATGCGCTCACATATACAGACGATGTGTGTAAAGTCAAAGGAAAACCGACGACGAGAAGAGATAATCTGTTTTAGTCTACAGTGTTTAAATGTTTGGATTAGTCATATTTATATTCTATGTTCTAATTGCTTGTAAAAGTGTTTAAAAAATTTTTGTCAAATGTAAACTAAAATACTTTTTTTAAATGTAAGTTTAAAATTGTTAAAGTGTTGTGAATATATTTGTTTATATTATTGTATGTATTTTAGTAACCCTGAAGATGACTTCCGATGGAAGTCGAAATATTGGTTGAAATATAAAATCAAATTAGCTTATAATAAAAAACTGATATTTTTATATAAAAACAAAAGGACCTAAAGCCTGAACAACGTACAAAAAAATCACATTCTTCTAAATCTTTACTGAAAACCTGCCAAACTTTTTTGCAACCATGTGCCAACAAATTTTACCATAAAAAACAAAACGTGAATTGTTACTTTTAGTTTTCACTTTATAAATTAAAAAAAAAAAAGTTCAAACAATGTAAAATCCAATAGTCTGTTTTTACTTAAATTATTTCATCATTAGTTAAAATATTTTTCAGAAATATTTCAGCTACGGTCCTTATGATAATATTATAAACATCTGTAATACTTTTTGTCATATTTGTATAACATTTATATAACATTTATTTTTGTTTGAGTTAATTCTAAATTGTTTGGAATTCTGAAATTTTTCAAGCCTACCTTAACTTCATCTTAATATAAATAGGCGTAGTGAAAACAGTTAAGAACCATTTTCTCCCGTGTTTTTCAACCGATTTTGATAATTCTTATTTTAAATGAATTAGAGTGCGGAGAAGGAGTACATTCAATTTTATTAAAATTCTCTTCAAAAAGTAGGCAAGTAGAAAATAATTTTATATAAAAGTAGTGAGCATTTGAATGAAATTGAACGTACAAAACTGTTTGTTTTTTCAATTTCTTTGAAAATATGCAAGATAATAAAAAAAAACTAAAATGTTTATTAAAATTCAGGGATTTTCTACCAAGTAAAAAAAGATTTTTGTAAATTCCTTGACATAGTACTACCATAGTCATAGTACTACAAATCGGTAAATCAATATAATAGATTTAGCAAAATTCATTTCAAATTCAAGATCATTTTGTTTTATTCATTTATTTGTCAAAGTGTTCCATATCATAGTCTTATCGTCAGAACAATAAGTTTCGAATTCCTTTAATTTTTTTTTAATTTGAATTGAAAGAACTATGTTTTGTCATTGCACATACTTGAAAATATAATTGTGTAATTTTTTTTATAATATGTGTGTAATGAGAATAAATGTGAAAAATTTGAATAAGTCAAATTTAGAGTTTTTATTTACTTTTCGCTAAGACATTATTCCAGAAAAAGGGTGAAATAAATAAATACGGAAATGTGCGTGTATGTGTCCGGAAAAATGCTTATTAAACAATTCAATAATTTCAATTCAAAAAAGTACAATTTGTCTATATGTAAAAAGACTAAATTTTCTCAAATCGAAAATGTGTGTCTTTGATATTTTACCCCCCCCCAAGATTTTTTCCAGATCCGCCCCTGCATCCAGTGTGAAATAGTGGATGAAATTGGCATCAGTATATCAAAAAGAACCGTTGCACGACTTTAGGTGGAAGCTGGCCTTCATGGAAGACTTGCACGGAAGAATCCCATGGTGAAAGGCTCGCAAAGAAAACACCGTATTGAATTTGCCAAAGATCATGTATCTTGTTCGGTAAACCAGTGCAAATACTTATTGTGTGGAGTGTTAAAACAAATTTCAATCGCATTGATACTAATGGTTGAAAGAGTGTCCGACGCCCAAAAGGCAATGAACTTGATCTAAAGTACACTTCTTCGGTTGTTAAGCATGGCGGTGGATCGATCTTTGTTTGGGGGAAATTTTCTAGGAATGGCATTGGTCTAATTCACTGTGTTTCTGGCACAATGACCAACGAAGAATACGTTTATATTTTAAGAATTGTTATGCTGCTTTGGGATGAAGACAATATACCATTGATTTGGTCATTCCAGCAGGATAATGACTCCAAGTATACGGCAAAACTGACCAACAAATTTTTTGATTAAAGTGCTATGACTGTTCTTGGCTGGCCGTCGTCAAGTCCTGATGTAAATCCCATCGAGCATTCATTAAATGGTTTGAAAAATGCTGTAAACACACTAGACATAACAAATTTGAATGATTTTTTTAGCAAGATTCAAGGAAGCTTGGTGCGTTGTAGTTTTAAAGTAAAATGTTTCTCCAATAAAATATTTTGCCTTAAGCATCACTTTTGTTAAGTTTTCACATATTTATCTGAAGCTCAACGAATTGCTCAGTAATCATAGTTGTTTCCGTAGGGTCTGCTCTATTGGTGGCGTTATGGTATTCTTTCCCAAGTTTTTTATTTTATTTTAATTTTAAAAGTGTTAATTCTAAAGCTATAAGGCCCAACCAAAATAGACGAAACGAGACGATTGCAATCTGACGAGCGTTTGCATTCGTTACGGCTGTTTTGGCGTTTAACCCAAAATAAAACGTTGTAGAACACGTCTGACCTGATAAACTGACAACCAAAATAAATACATGTAAATTACTTTTTCATCCCCAACAACGACAATAAAATAATAAATATATGTTAACTTGCACTAATTGATAAAAATGCAACAAAACTTGATGTAAACATACTCTACACAACTGTTGCTGACGAGTTGAGACGGTAAAAGTTCGGTTCTTACGGAACAAAGCGTCTAGTCAAACGTTTCGTTCAGTTTCGATCAAATACGTTAGACCATTTTGGTTAATAACATTCTTTCACGTATGCTTGAATTTACTCGTTACGTCTCGTCTCGTCTATTTTGGTTGGCCTATACCCCTCGTTACGAGTTATTACAAGAGCAGAACTTATTGGCAGCAAGACCAAGTGTTGTTTGCTATATATGATGTAGAATCTACATTGTAGATGAATGAAGTATGTCTTGCGGAGTCAGCCACTCTTGACGTTCTGGTTTTATCGAACCAATCTGATCTTCGTTGAAAGGATCATATTCTGGATGTCACGAAAGATGTGGCCAAGCGCCTAGGTTTCCTCAAATGGTGCACAAAATACTTCACGTCAGCTATTCCCACTACCTTTACCTCATAAATTAGCTATTAAAATTTTTAATAAAAGTTGTCAGTTATTGAGATGTTCTCTTATCATGTGAACGGTTAACTTTCTTAAGTTAATTTAAAAATATGTGTGTATTTTATAAAATAAAACTTACTTCCTTTATTGTAGGTGTAGGTATATTTTACACATGACTCGCCCGGCACCATGGGACAACCGAATGTCGCTGGTTTGTCATAATTTTTTCGCCAAAGATCAATAGTATCGGGTACCATATCATTATCGGTGGCCACCAATGGCTGACGGCACGGTATAGTTGTAAGATCTTCACGTAACTTGCTACATGTCAGATCGCCAATATTTGCCTTATTCATATAGGGACCGACCCAGGTAAAACGGAAGCAATACGGGTCTAAACTTGAGCAAAAAATTAATAAAAGCACTGAAAGATATGTGATTTTTTTAATTACATTCCGCTAACGAGACTATAACCGTGGTCAATATAAAAAACAGCTGCGTACAAATTTTTATCATTTCGATTTCTTCAGTTATTTATTCAAACGATCACTTGAATTGACTGTGGCTGCAACGAACTGATTGAGACGCATTGACACATGGAGCTGCGTAGCAATCAATATAATAAAACATGTGAAGCGGTGATTGATATCTTATCATGATCGGCATCATCGATATTTGTTTTATTGTTGTTGATAGTGACAAAGTTAAAGGTACATCACCTCACGCGCTATCGTTATCATTTGTTGTCCAACAACATATCTTTAAAATTAAAATAATTAGCTGAGAGTGCTTGTTAGAGGGTAATGAAATCTGACAGTTTTGTTAATAGCAATCGAAAGTTAACTATAGCAATTGAATTTATTTAAATCTATTTTTGCAATACAAAAATAATTTGAATTCTTACTTTAACATTAAAGTAAATAAATTTGTTAATAAAAAAAATAAAGCTAATAAAAAAACTGTATACAAAAATAATTTTACTTTCTAAACAGATTAAATGTTTACCCAACACTTGTGCTTCATATCTCTGACTTCTATGACTCAATTGCAAATACAATATCAACTCAGTGGCAGCACAATCAACACACACTCATCACACTCCTTTGTGCAGGCTTTCCATCATTTTGAATTTTGTTCTTAAACCTCAATCATGCTTGAATAAAATCCACTTAAGTGGTTTCACACTTTAAACTAAGTGTCGCCCATTCATCATTTTTGTTTTATTTCAATCTTCACACCGCGCTGCTATAGACTAGCACCTGCATTTATTCTTCGGTTACACATTCATTTAACTTCTTGGCAAAACTCTTGACTTTCGTGTCGCTTTTGTAGCTGATTCATATCAGCGTGTAACACTTTTAAATAAAAATGTTCTCTTGAGATTGACTACGGTTGTGGTTTTTATTTTATTTTTTTTTTTTTATTTGTTGTTTACAAAACACTAGTGCCGGAAATCACAATTTCCAGCCAAACAAGAAAAAAAGGCGAAAATTGGCATCACTTGAGGAAAATGTCAAACGTTGCATTCAACCAACATTCATGTGACGCTCACGCCTCACCGCTTGTGTGCATGATTGATCATTTATTGACACAAAGTCATTAACTCTAAAGCTCGTGTTGTACTCAAAGCGGAAGAATGAGTTGTCAGTATGAAAATAAGAAAAAAATGTTTAGAAGAAAATATGAGCTTGAAATGTGGGTGACATTTTGATAAACAAGATTTTGCAACGCAGTTTGCACATAGTTTGCACCATTGAAACTATTTGAAGTTAATCAATAATTTTACAGTGTTTTTAATAATTCATCTTGTACTAGTTTTATGTAATTTGAAACTTGTTTTTTAATTTTTTAGAAATACCATATGTTTCTTATATGAAATAAAAACTAATTTATGTATTTTCTACAAAAAAGCTCATTAATAAGTGCATTTAATTCACCGGAAAGAGTGTATTTAATGACAAAAATAACACATTAAAGTATATTTAACACCAAAAGCAGAAGCCCAAGTTTATGATACTCCATAGAATGGGAGAGACACGTTGCATCAGCCAATACTTCTCTGAGGAGGTGCCAAATTAGCTTCCTGTTAGCTTCATGGCATAATATGTTGCAAGCCTTGGTTTGGTTGGAAGTATGTTCTTCCAACCGAAAATTGGAAGTATGTTCTTCCAACCAAACCAAGGCTTGCAATATATTATGCCATGAAGCTAACAGGAAGCTTATTTGGAAATCTTTGAGCGACTATTGTGCAACCGAATAGAAGTGGCGATCCAACTAGCGGGAGGGCTATCTAATATCAGTTTGGGTTTCGAAAATTGAACTCAATGACAGATGGCATTAATATTGTCACCACTAGTGCGCAGGAAGCTATCGCAGGCACTCGATTGTGAAAGAGGTGCAAAACAATATTGCCTTGTAGCATCGCTTGATGTTCGCAACGCGTTCAACTCAGCTAACTGGAGCAAGATTTTGAAAGCTCTTAGCGAGTTTAGACTACCAAGCTACCTCACGAAATTTTGCAAATAATTGCTAATTGTTTCGATGAGAGAGTGCTGCAATATTCGACCATTAGCAGCGCAATGACGTACAATATCACTGGAGGCTGGGGTCAGTACTGGGGCCCCTTCTGTGAAACGTCATATATGATGGTGTTCTAAGGCTTGAGGTGCGTGATTGACCTACAAATGACAATATTGTCGAACTTGCGAATGACTTAGTGGTTGTGGTTGATAATAGCTAAACATTTATAAGAAGAGGAGGCCATTATTAGCACTCTCTACGACTGGCTAAAGTCCGCTTGGCTGAAATCGCAGTTATAAACGTGCGCGGGACAGAAGCACTCAAAACCATTTATTAAGTACCTCGGTGTGCTGATCGACTCTTGACTCTGTTTTAAACAGCACCTGAGTGAAAACAGAAAAACAGCCACTTCATGTCTGCCGCTAACAAAAATCTTGCCCAACACAGAAGGTTAAGTCCTATCTAGCTTGCTAGCTCGATGCCCACCGACCACTTGGTGGACGAGGTCCAACCACGAGCTTATATCGAGAGCGCATTCTCTCATAAAAAATTTACTTGAAAGAGAAGTATGAAACAATGACACGAACGTTGAGATAGACCGTATAAGGGGCGCTAGACTCATCACCTTCTTTCTAAACTGACCGTTTTGTGTGGTTCAGTCACGGATCGGTGCACTTCTACCTCACCAAAATTCCGAACAGGCACGGTTGCTTTAGAGCATACCGCAATTGCATTAATTGCTCTGGTAGCACAGTAGAAGACACTGCACCGCTTCGGCAAAGTGGTAACACTCTAAAACTTGCTGAACCTCATGTCGAGAAGGAAAACCAACTGGTCAGTGGTAAGATTTTGTCCAAAGGCATAACCGACGAACTTCAAAGAGTCGAGCGTTCTCCCCGACACAGATTTGCATTCAAGTTGATGAGAAAGTTATGGCTCTTAGCTTGACAGTCTTCCGACAGACAAAATAAGTCCCTCAGTTTTCGGCGTAGTGCTGTTTCGTCATCCCGTTAAGTAATTCCTAACGGTGGTTCTACGGTATTCATACAGGGCTGGAGATTCAATGCGGATGTTAGGTTCAGTGCGTATAAATCTAAGATACCAATTGATACCGTCTGTCACACTGGCGTACACCCAATCATAATTGCTCTCTCACAAGAGAGCAAATATAAAAATGGCAGTGTGGTGAACTTCGGTTACGCACTTGTGTAATCGTCAATAGACGCAGTTTTAAGGTTTCTATATGAGTAATAAAACTCATCCTTTCATTCATGGTTATTTCCCAAATGTTTGGGTCTTCCGTCGCATACCTGAGGTTAAGGCCATTTACACGTACACATTGATGTCGAATAGGCAATTTTCTGTCCACAGCTGATAACTGTTTTATGCATGTCCATTAGAGTGGGTCGGCCTCCATACAAAAAAAAAAAGTTTGAAAAAACCACCCCTATTTTAAAGTTGACCTCGAGAAGATTCCGAATACAAAAAAATTTTTTTTTTTGGACCACCGGACAAACAGCCAAAATGGTCTTTTTTGCATAACTTAAGCATTACATGTCAGATCTTAAAAATTATGTGTCGTTGAAAAGGGCTTTACGAGCACTACAATGTCTTCTTAGAACATTTTTATTTTTAAGGTCATATTCAACTAGTAAGCCCCATTAGCCCGATTTATCCCCCTAAATTTTTTTTTCAACGACACATAAGTTTTTAAGATCTGACATGTAATGCTTAAGTTATGCAAAAAAGACCATTTTGGCTGTTTTTCCGGTGGTCCAAAAAAATTTCTTTTTTTGTTTTCGGAATCCTCTCGAGGTCAACTTTAAAATAGGGGGTGGTTTTTTCAAACTTTTTTTTTCGACCCACTCTAATGTCCATTCTGACACCAAAACCTTCACCTCATTCATACGTGGCTCATTGCAGCACCTGCTCCGGCCTGAAGCTCAGCAAGAAACTGGCCCATGACCAAGACAAGAAGTTTACAGCTTATGCAGCACATTCAAATTGTGTTCAAAGCCGCCTCAACAGAGGATCTATCATAATGGCTAAATCGCAATACTGCGCTAGGTCGGTCGTGCGTTGACAGCTCGAGTAGAGATCAACGTGTTCTTATGGTGCAAATCTAAATTCGACCTCAAGCGTTGATCGTACTTTATATCGTAAGACAAGAAGAAGAGATAAAATACGACCAAAGTACGATCTAACGAGATAAGTAGAAAGATGTTCTACTCGGTCGTGCGTTTGACATTTCTTCATAAAGCAGAGTTGCATGTTCGTTGAAAGCGCTTAAAATGTGGGTGTTTTATGGTTTCACTGGCATAGATAGATTTTCGTGGGATTTATTTTATTATCGCTGGAATTTATGTTTTATATTATGTTTTTTAATAACTCATGCTATTTAAGTAATCAAATGAAAATTTTGATAAAGTTAATCTATTTGTATTATTTTTCTTCAAATTATCTTTGTATAAATATGCATTGGCGAAACAGGTAAGAACAACTTTTGTGGGCATTTTTGTATAGCTGCTTTTATTGCCATCGCCAAAATTACAGACGCACGATCTGTCAGCGCAACATTGAGTTTTGTTAATTTATAGGTCGTGCGTTCTGACAGCTCATCTCGTAAAGTTTGTGCAACGTCGATATAAAGTACGATCGGCGCACGACCGACCTAACGCAATATTGCGATTTCAGCATAAGATTCCAAGTAAATGAAACACGTAAAGAGATCCACACACATCTATACTATTATATAAAAATGAAGTGGAAATATTAAGTGCAGCAATGACTCCAAAACTACTGGACCGATTTTTATGAAAAAAATTTTAAAATATCATATTTGTGCTACAGAATGCCATAGGTGGGGTTTATTTAAGAAAATTTAATAATAAATATATTAAATTAAGTTGTTAAGTTTTTTAGGAAATTACCACCGATGCTAAGCATTGCTTGGTCGCTTGCTTTTCACGCGTCTGTGTTACGAGAGTTTAACTACATGTTGCTATCAACCCTTCTCTTTAAAGTTTATTGATCTCGCTCTCCACACTCATTCGAAGAGTAACCAAAAGCAGTTGGCGCTCTTTGACGTGATGAGAATACAAGTTAAATAAACCTTTCTGTGCTGTTATTGCTGTAGAATGATGAGCTGCAAACCAATGTGTGCATATTTGTTTCGCCGCATGCAATTTCTTTACACATATTATTATTGTAGTTTTCCAATTTTTTAATATTTCAAAATGCGGCATTCACAAGTGTGATAGCATATTTTGTATAGATTAAAGATAAATTAAAAGTTTGAAAAATGAAGTGTTCGTATTTCCCTTAACTACAAATAAATGCCTCGACGTAAAACAAGTTTGACAAGTTTAACAGAAAATGCAAGAGCGATGCTCCGCGCTAGGAGAGCAAGAGGAGCGACTCAAAGAGAAAATTGTTGGTAAATTATGCATGCAATTATTTGCTTACACGACTGCGATTGGAGTGAATCAGTGGCATAGCTAGGGTTTCTAGCACCTGGGGCCGAAACTAAATTGTGCACCCTTTAAGAAGGTTATACTTAACCTCATAAAAGCAATGCAACGAAATGCATATAATTGCATATAAAAAAGTACTACGAAATGCATATAATTTTTTTAAATAATAGTTTACTGTTATGATTATTTTGTTAAAGTGCAAATGAGTAAACATATATATATTTTAATTCATTGTATTATTTATAAAAGTCGGTAACAATATACAAAATTAAATATTAATCTCATCGATATTAATATATTTGATATCATTTGAAAAATAATTTGGTAACTTATACAAAACTGAAAAATTTTCCGCAATCAAGGAATTATTCAAAAATGTTTTGTTTACGCAAAATTTTGACTTGCAATAGTGATTAAATCCCCAAAGATCTATTTTGAATAATTTTGCATAATTGAGGAAAAAATAGGACCGGGAAGTAAAACGTTAACAAATTTTCCCTCAGTGACCCTGAATAACTATCAATTTAAACATTTTTTCGAAATCAATCCACGTCTTCTATATAAAAGTTAAGTGAAAATTAGAACAAAATATTAAAATTAATTTATAAACTTTTTTCCTAATTTTTATAAATTTCTTTATAGTACTCTTTATACATTTCGACATTTCAGCTTCGACTTTACTAGACAAGACTGGAGTCTGTAACATTTGACTGCCTTATTCTCGACCATAAATATCACAGTATCACAATATCACAGTGATACCAAATTGATATAAGAAATTTGTTTCATAGTCATTATCTACATAATTCCCAAAGCAAACTTTTCCTGGGAGAACAAGGTCAAGAGTCATGAAAATTAGAATAATTTTTAGAATAGTTTTACTTAAAAACTGTATTTTTGACAGTTTTTGTTGGTTGATTTGAACAGAATAATAATTATGTATTTTAGTAAAGTAAAGGAGTAGGAAACCTTCTTAGAGTTTTAAATAGACATCTTCAAAATAAAATTAAAAAAACATCAGAACGCCCTAAAATTGTTATAAAACATCATTTATTTAATTTAAATAAAAAATTTAATGAATTTTAATCAATTTATTTTTTTTTAGAAATTTTAAAGCAATTAATAAATTTAGCTTTTAAATTGTTTTATGTTACAGGATACCCAAAATTATATTACTATTTAAAATTATGTTCTAGCAGGTTAAGAGCTGCAAATAAGGTTTGTTTGTTATAAAGTATATTTTTATTCCTGACATTTATGACATGAGCACGTTTTTCTAAAAAGCTCTGGAGAAATGTATTGCTGGAGAACATCCCAGCAAAATCTTCGCTTACATATAATCGAAAAAGTAATCCAGAAAATTTCATTCATCGCTTACCCTCTCGCTTACAGAACCCATTATTTTTATAAAGCCATTGTTATATAGCCAGAGGTAATCGAAAGCGCTGTCACTTGAAAAGATTAAGCGCTTAAAATGGTTGGTTTATAACTGATTTCACGAAATTAATACTTGAATAACAACTTTCAAGTTGATGTGAATGCTTTGCCGTGAATATATTACGGATTAAATTTAAGTTCTTGCATTAGCATTTATGTAATGCATTTTAGAATCGATTAAAAAACAAGACCTAACGAAAAATTTTTCTGGGATATTGGATGAAATGTCTTCTATACTAGCATGTTTGAGCACTTCTTAAGATGAATACTTGAAGTACAAAAGCTTTTTTAAAAAACTGTATGGAATATAAAGTGAGGAATATATATATAGGAATATACTTTAATTCATCACTTTAATGATGAATAAAAGACAAATGAAAAATAAAACCATTAAAAAATGATCTTCGACTGGCCCGAAGTCAAATTACTCAGGTTGAAGTTTATTCGAATTTTCATATTTCAAACTCAGAGAACGTTTTATTTATCAAGAAAACAAGACTAATGTATGAACTTTTAATTCAACACATTATTTTTTTGTGTTAATTATGAAGGTTTTGATATTTTGGTGACGTCACTTTCTATGGAAGTATTCACAAAATTTTGTTGAATTTCAACTGCAGGGTATATGTTTCAAATTTAAGCATTATAGTGGTGCTCCAATTAAGCGAACACCGATTTAACAAACTCCCAATATAAGGAACACTTATTTAATGTTGTTGACTCTATATTCCGAACATTTGAAATTGTAGGTATTCTATTTAACAACATTTGCTTCTCTGAGCTCGCTTCGTTTGTTTTTGAATTTGTAATAACATTAATATGTATTTACTTATCTAATTCTCAAATAGTCCCCTCGGGTTAATATACATATTGTAGGGTTTCCTTTTTAAAAAACATTATAGGAATGTATTGACATAATCTTGGATTTTTCATTTGGAGTGTGAACAGATTTTAACCAGCAGCTTTCTAAACATTTAATAATAATAATTAATAATACCTAAAACAAGTTCAAAAATTCAACTTTATTGGAGTGCATAATTCAGACAAAAAATGTAAGGATATTTGTTTCAAGTTGACAAATTTATTAGCTTGGTTATATGATAAAAAACTCGAAAATAGTATTACCGACTTAATTAACTTTTCGATTTAGCGAACGACTCTGGACTTTAAAGAGATTTGCAATAAAGACACGGCTGTCATCGTGTGGATAAACGAATGAACAGACAGACAGACGGACATGGCTTAATCGACTCATGGTCGTGAAAAAAATTTCGTGACAAAATTATTGTGCCCGCTACGCTTTGCGGGTGGAGTATAATAAATATTCAATAAAAAACGTTGAAAATCGTAGAAGTAGATTATGGTTAAGAGTCGGTACAGCAGAAAATAAGAGTTTTCTTATTCCTGGCAATGCCAATGAATCAAAAAACGTTGTTTATACTGAAGCATTAAATAATTAAAATGAAAATATCTTCACTTTATTACCATTAATCTATTTAATATAATTTGCTTCCAAATACAAATAAAATGCAAATATTTTAACATTTTTTATTATTGAAATTTTTCAAATATACAAAGGTATTATTGATAAAGAAAAAATGTCCGTGGCGAAGCCTCGGACGACTGTGGCCTGCTAGTTAGTTTATACAAATGACACAAGCACGCCTGTGGAAATAGTATATTTCTCTATTTAACTTAAATCAACCTCTTAGTCGCTTTATCCCAGCAACAATATAAAATAAGTATGTTATTGGCACCAAATAGTATTTAAGCTATTTGGCTATTCACAGTTTAAGCGTATTTATAGAATTTGTTATTTCTGAAACTGTGAGCACCTCAGTATGTGATTGTTGTATTCAATAATTATGCATCGCTGTGACGTTTATCGTTATTGTTGCCACTCTGCTAAAAACTCTTTGAAGGAGAATTTTTATTACCTGTGGGGATTATTACAGTTACTGACATATAAGGAATTCAATACAAAATATTAAGTTTAGGAGATATATTCACTCCTATTTCTTAATAAATTTTATGCGAAGTTGAGGTCGTATCCACCATTCAAAATAATATAAACAAAATATTTTTAAATGTAAAACAATATGAGTGAATTTTTCTTATTTTTTAACTGACAGAACCAGTGGCGTATTTAGCCTTTGGTTCTAGGGGGGTCCAAAAAAAGTGATGACCTGTAAAACGCTAAGTTAAGTACAGACGTATTTGTTAGAGTACCCATGAAGTTTTGGAATTTTCAATAGTGAAAATTGTTTTTCGGTCCCCGCTAACTTTCCTATAGAATGGTTGCTAAAAATAGGATCTGCAAAAATAAACTTGATCTGGTCGCTTTTGAGTTTTACTATCAAAATTACTAAACACACACATGAAACATATGAAACGACCACACAAGTTTTCATGTAAAATTTATCGGTAAAGATTTTTTGGTTCTCACTTTTCCTCTTTATCATGTCGGTTATGGTTTGTGAAAAGGTCAAACTAAAATTTTTTTTAAAATTTTAGTCAATTTGAGTTTAAAAACACACTTAAGAATTAAACAAAAAATTTGAAAACACAAATTTAACGTGTTTTTGGCGTTTCTTTAAAACAAAATTGAAACCAAGCGCGTTTAATTTTCAACTAAAAATTGTTCTTTGTTTTTATCATTTTGTTTTATAATTTCTTTGTCATATCAAAAAAGGTTTTAAGATATTTAAAAAACAAAAACTTTTGTTATAAATTTAACTTAAAAAAACAATTGTTCTTGCATTAAAATTCTATTTTAAAATTTTTTGTTTAATTTTAAAGTATTTTTATCTTCTCAGTGTACTTTTAATTTCATTTCAGCTCAGTTCATTAAAAATACTTGTAGGTGAAATATTTTCCCGTATATTTAAAGCACTGGTTATTCGTGGTGACCGTGGCATGCAGGTTAAGTGTGTGGCCTAGCATGTTCGGAGCGCGGGTTCGAACCCCAGCCGCGGCGAAAAATTGTTTTCAATAAAAAATTTTTCTGATCGGTCACCACCTCTCTGCAGACAATGGCAAACCTCAGAGAGTAAACAATGCCATGCAAAGCTTCTTGAGAACATTAACTTTAGCCGTTCGGGGTCGGCATAAAACATGTAGGTCCAGTTCTCGGTCAATTGTGTGCATACATTTAATAACACACACAACACAATTGATCATAAGAAGCTGGGTCAAAGTCCTTTCAAGGGCTGAAATGGCCAATTTGTTTTTTTGTTTTTTTTTATTCTATTCAGTTTCACCAAAATCTATTATGATAAACTTTAAGATATATATAAGAGACTTTGAAAACTCATATTTGTTTCGATGATTCCATTAAACAAATTTATAAAAAATAATTTTTTTAGACACAGTTATCATAAAACATATCTTAAATATTTTCTTATCATAAAATTCTTTCGACAACCGCAAAACAACTTTTATCTTAATACAGTCAATTGACAACAACTTTTATATTTGGCTCATGGCTCTAGGGGAGGGTGGACCCGTGGACCTCCCCCATACTGACGCCACTGGACAGAACACTAAACACGAAGTTGGCAACTGTGGCTCAAAAAACACGTCCAAGGGCTACTTTTATTTACGCGTGTCGGCGTATTTGCGTTTGCATGCAAAGCAACAATAAAGCAAAATACGCTTGCATAAGTTGGCGTAAAAATAACAAATCGTTAATATAACAGACCTGCGTGTTCAAACTGTGAACAGGCTAAATGTAACAATTTTTAATAATACCCTCATATAGTGTATTAAGAGTAAAAAATTCCCTCTGAGATAGATAAATGATCGCTTCAACGGTATTTAAGCTTAAATCGTTATTGGAGAGAACGCGCGAAGGACTCATGTAATAATTAGCTTAAAGCATATTTATGTAAGCATATCTCTGAAATGAGTGGACCGATTATTAACATATATATTACAAACTATTACTTTTCAATACCTTCAAAGCAATTGAAAAAGTGAAAAACTCAATCGATGGGTTTCAAACCGAAACAAACCAAATGCTCACGCTTCAGGTAGCCCTTGCATTGCTGAGACGACATAAAGTGAAACTATTTTTTTAAGAATATTGTGACTTAGATGTACGTAAAACGGATTCTATACGATAGAAGGAAACATTCAGGATAATGAGATGGATCACGGAGAAGCTGCCAGCCACCAAGCAAAAGTGGGACTGCACCCAAAGTAGGTCATGGTGACTCTTTACTGGTGACGTTCACTATTCTTTCTTGAATCCTGGCGAAACAATAACTGCGGAGACCTTCTGTGCTCAATTGGAGATTTGAACTCGAATTGTGATTAAAAGAACCCTCTCTGGTGAGTAGATATGAACCAATTCTGTTGCTTCTCCAACCAAAACGCTGTTATTGCTTTCTTTGAAGAATTTTTTGGGCAAAAATATACAAATTTTTTCAAAGCGGAATTTTTGATTTCCCAACAGGTTGGCAACGCACTATAGATGTGAACGGTAAATATTTTTAGAAATAAACACGTTTCGTTTAAAAAAAAACCAAGTTTTTCTTAAACCCTTTAAGATCCGACATTTTATGTGAAACTATCAGAAACTTCAATACGGCTGTGGGTTAAATTAACTGTGGCTAAATCGCAGATAATTTCTTACTAGTTTAAGATAGTTTTGCTTTATAAATTTTCTAAGTTATCACTTTTTGCATTGTAGCCAATACGGCTATGGAATACCACAAAATATTAACATTCTAAGTGGCACTTGGAACTGTCAAAATTGTTGTGTAGTGCCATAAGGAATTCGCGAAATCTAAATAGTGCAAAGTTGCTCGCCAACATTATTGCAGAGAGCGGCACTAGCATCAAGCAGTGTGTCCAGATTGGGCGATAAAGCGCCAATTGGGCGATCTTTTTTATAATTTTGCGCTTATTTTTATTTAAAAAGCGCCTCGCGCTTTTTTGGGCTACTTTTGTCAGAAGATTCGTGAAAAAATTACATATATTCAGTCATTCCATTCATTTCAGAAATGTTTAAACCACTTTAGAAAACCGTTTTCTGAACTTCTTCTTCATTATTTAAGTCAGTTGGAGAGACGTGCAGCAAAGCTAGAATACGATTCGCTATTGGTTATTCCATGGAAAGATAATTTTGAAAAAAACATTCTGTCAGATACCAAAGAATTTTGGTTGAAAACGAACGATTAAATAAATGCTGGTGGAGGCAAAATGCTGGAAACTATTTCTAAGTTAGCACTTATTTTACTATCGCTGCCTCACTCAAACACTTTTGTTGAAAGAGTATTTCTGTGATGAATGCTACTAAAACGAACATGAGAAATCGTATGATGTTGGAATCCCTTTCGTCTATTATACGAATAAAATTTCACATGAAAGCCTTAAACGTTTGCTGCAAGACTCTTCCGAAGATATTGAATATCTTCTTCAGGAAACTTTTAATATCCCAACAAACAAAATCATTCACTTATGATATCGTTTATGAATTGCTTTCTCGTTCATTTCATTCAATAGCAATTATCATATACAATTCATTTATAATATCGTGAACGGGAGAAATTCCTCCTTCGTTAACGAACCTTTCAAATCGACAAAAGCAATTCGTTAAAGAGTCGCCAAATCTTAGAAAATTAATACATTAACGAATGTACCTATTTCAAATAAGCAATTCGTTAACAAATCTTCCAATTTAATAAAGGCAATTCTTAAACGAATCACCAATATTCAAAAAGCAAAAAAAAAAAATAAAAAAATCTAGAAGTTTTATATATATTTGCCCGTCAGCTCTTCTCAACTCATCAACCGTCAACTTATCTCGATTTTAAACACAATTTAATGTTAAAACCGACATTCAGCATAATTTTATTGAAATTTTTTGAAATATTTTGATGTTTATTGGAACAAAACAAAAATTAATTTTTTGAAATGTTTTTGATATTCAAAGTTTTAGAATTTTTACTAAAGTGTCGCTCAAATAAGTCGCTTTTAATCTTAGTTTAAATTGTTTAACAAAGTATTTCTGCTATTTAACAAAGCAATTTTAAACGGTACTTTCTTTAAGCATCCAGCCAACCTCTGATATAGACAAAACCAAACTATTCGAAAATAATACGAAAAAACTATTAACAAGCGATTCGTCAACGAATCACCCCTCGCCACAATGTTTATTGGTATGTTTTAATTATTTGTGTTTAAAAGAAAAATTTATTTATTTAATGTTATATCTTCTTAACACATTGCAAATTTTCAATACATACAAATATAAACAATTTGTTTTAAAAATGAGCTTAAGAGAAAATTTTTGGGACTTTATACTGTAAATGTCCCCCAATTTGCGCTTGTTTGGGCTACAAAATATTAAAATTTGAAAAATTGGGCGATTTTTGGGCGATAAAAATGTTGTAGTTCGCGCTTTTTCTAAAAACTATCTGGCCACACTGGCATCAAGCACAAAAAAATATGTGTATAAAAAAATAGCTAGCTATACCGAACTATTAACAACTGTCAACTAGGGAGAGCCATATTAGCGCTGAAAGTGGCAACGCTATGCTGAAAGGGTGTGCCATCTTAGCAGCACTGCAGCAGTTCACTGAACAGTGGAGGCTTTGAAAATTGCATTCATTAAGAAAACTTAGCTTAAAGCATAGGATTTGAAGATGATGTCTGACGACGCGTGGTAGCTAAAGCTGTTGAAGTCAGTAGATACGAAAAGTTTTACTAGACTTTTTGTTTATTTTTGTTGCTGTGAGTTTGTTGTGCATCATTTGTTCAACATGCACAAGAACAATTTAGAAATAAATGAGGCAAAACTTGCAAAATTATTGTAATGCGATCAAAGAAAATCAAGCTGATGTCTTCTCGGCAGACACACACACACACACACACACACAGTCAAACGCACACATATATTTTAATGTCGCGCTTGAACCCACAGTAAATTATGCCATTTTCGCTATTGTGAGTTATGAAAGCTCTGCAACTGTGGCGATGAAAGATGAAAAGTAGTTAAAGTATCTAGCAGCTATTTGGGTGCTCATTAAGGCAATTGGTGCTTGTTGTTGTCGTTGATGATGTTGTTGTTGTTGTAGTCGTTTTCGTGATGAACAGAAAACTGCTTGTCGGGAGAAATTTTTAACAAATTATAATTATTATCATAAGAACAACAACAATAATACTGATAATGAAGCTAATGATGATAATGGTGATGATGGTGTATCTTATAATAAAAGACTAATGATGACTTTTGATTGTCGAGTGGCATAAGCTTTCGAGAGCTTTTTGCGTCATTTTCATTTCATTGCATTTTCTGTGAATAATTTTTGCTCTTGTTGTTAAAAAAAATTGTTTGTATGAAATTTTAAGTATTTTTGAGTTGGCAACATTTGTCAGAAAGTTCATAACGAAATTTCTTTGAAGTAGTCTTAAGCAAATGAGGCGGCAATAATTAGCGAAAACTTAATGAAGTGATGGCGGCAACGCCTAAAGAAAAAAACAATAATAAAATGAAGTCAGCCGAAGTTGTTGAAAGAGTTGAATAAATTATAACTTTTAAAAAACTTTCATCAATTTCTTCATCTTATTGTATGCCTGCCTAAAACTATGAGACTATGAGTTATGATTTCTTTTAAGACAACTTTTTATTGTTTAAAACAACTGCTTGTTTATGTACTCATGTCAACAATAAATACAACAAGCAAGAATAACAGAACTGTGTCGAGACATCAACTCTTAAAAGCTCCTTTAATGGATTAAAAATTAAATTGTGTCATACAGTGGCGTACCGAGAGGCTAAGCCGCCCGGTGCGGATTCCAAATTTGCCGCCTCTCTCATATGCAATACAAAAAAAATCTTTGATATAATATAGAATCTGGTCTTTCATTGTTCTCAATTATATAAAAAAAATTCTAATATATATATATCATCAACCTATCTATACTATTATATAAAATTAAAGTGGAAAAATTAAGTGCGCCATAGACTCAAAAACTAGTGGACCGATTTTTATGGAAAAAATTTTAAAATGTCATATTTGTGCTACAGAATGCCATAAACCCTGCTTATGGTTTATTATTTAAGAAAATTTAACAATAAATATATTTAATTAAGTTGTTAAGTTTTTAGGAAATTACCACCGATGCTAAGCATTACTTGGTCGTTTGCTTTTCACGCGTTTGTGTTATGAGAGTTTCAACTACATGTTGCTATCAACCCTTCTCTTTAAAGTTAATTGATCTCGCTCTCCACACTCATTCGAAGAGTAACCATAGCCCATCCACAATGGGTCCACAGTCATTGTGGATGGGCTAGCAGTTGGCGCTTTTTGACGTGATGGGAATCAGAGCTGCCAGGTGGCGGGATTTTCCCCGTTTTTCGGGATTTTTCGTTCAAATGGGGATGACGGGGAAAACATTGATAAAAACGGGGAAAATAAAAATAAACCGTAAAGTACCTTGCTTAATATTTTAGAGCTACCTTGTCGAAGCAAATTATGTAATTTCTTATGCCATCTTGTAGACAATTCTTTATTGCCGCTTGCGAAGAAATTTTCAAAAAGTTTGACTTTACGAATGATAGTTTTAAAGCTATTTGCTTTTATTTACCCAATCTGTTAAAAAATCATTTTCATCATCGGTCCCTTGTTCTCTTATTTTTCAAACGTTTCTATGTTTAAAAAAAAATTGTTTCGTTTAGTGGTGCATTCATTATTACATGCCTTCACCAAAGCGGCATGTGCAGAAAAGGCTTTTTCGCTGTTAATTCCCAGCAGTTATTTTGGAGACAACCAACTAACATAGAGCGCTCAGCATAGAACAGTTTAAATTTATTTTTATATTCTTTGTTTTTCTTGCCAGCACTCACTAACTAACAATATCAAAAACCAAGCACGCTCAAAACGTATTGTGACCCGTTTTTTATTTAGATTACGTACTTCTTTTAACTTTCGCAAATAGTATCGATAAAAATAGTAAAGTGTAAATAGTAAATATACAGTTAAAACTGTACAATTATTATATTAGTTATACTGTACGAACCCGTGTTCCAAATAAGGCTGATAATAGGGCTTACAAATTACCACCTCTGGACTGTATTAAAACGGACCAGTTTAAAACCATTGACAATGGAACTAGCACAGATATAGGGAAAAAGGAATGTTTATAGGGACAATTATCTTTTCATATGACATCAACCCGTAAAAACCATCAGTTCGTTCAATGCAAAACGGTATTGTAGTGGAGCCAGTGCTATCCTTTTTTGGAAATAGTTCAGAACTATTCTAAATCAGGTCCATTTTTCTGCAGGATTTAAACAAAACAAAAATAAAGAACTCTCTTAATAATAGCTCTCTATCCGGAACTCTCCACACTAAATTTTTGATGAAATTTCAAAAATGTTACATTTCAAATAAATTCACACAATTTTTGCAATGCTTGTTAGGTTGATCTCAGACCCTTAACCCTTTCCGGTCAACTTTTCCATTTCGAACCGACAAAAATTTTTTGTTGCTTTAAACTCAAAGATTTAGGTTAAATTAGTATTAAAATTAAAAAAAAAATTATAAAAAATTTTCTAGAAAGATTGTAGAGCTTTTGAAAATTTGTACAATATATTAACCAAAATACATGAAAGGAGTAAAAACACCCAAAAAAAAACAAAACTTTTTTATGTTTAAAAAATTTTTTATTACTTTAAATCATATATAAATATTGGCAATTAATGGCTAGGAAAAGTGATATTTTAATAATAAATTTTATTATATTTGTACATAGTTTTGTGTGAATTCGAGATTAAACATAAAATCATTTTTATACATAAATTAAGTCAAAACGATACCATATTGTAATATGTCCAATTAAATTTTTTTTACTTTGCACTGACTTCATGAAAGGCTTGGAAACAATTTTTGTCGCGGGAAATGCATAAATGTACATTGCACTTAATACAAATAAAATATGTTCGTCCTGTGCAGCCAACATTCTTACACCTTGTGGGATGATTTTGTCCATCTTGAGCTGGAAGGTGTTCAACCTTATCTTCAACAATGTCTCGCAGTGGGCGTGCTTCATATTTCTTTTTGCTTGTTGTGGGCTCAATATTTTTTTCAAAACTACGCAGAGGTCTTCCTCGTTTCCTTATTATATCACTTTTTGTAGCAAGCACAAGATTGTTTGCGACACTCATCCGGAAATGAAGTAAGTCAATTATATTTTTCTTTTTTAAGTTTAGGATATTGCAGTCTTTTTTATAAAGTAACCACGAGGCCACTAAGGCAAAATCAATAAAATGTGTGGTCAGACGTAGTGTCCATTTCGATGACTTTAAAAAAATTCTGTAATAACTTATAAGTTGATCTAACAAGTCAACGCCGCCCATCGAAGAGTTATATTTTTGCACTATTTCCGGTCTTTTAACTTCAACAAATATATTAGAGTTGTTACAATATCTCCTAACAATGTCCTCTTCTCCTCTGCCTACAAAATTTGATGCAAGATGTATTACCCTGTTATCCTGCCACTTGATTAGACAAATTTTTTGATCATTGCTTATAAAGCACTCCGATGCACCGCGTCCTCTTTTTTGCAACTCTTTATCTGAACTGAATGCTTCTCTTCCAAATCTGTTAATACGCGCGGTTCCAGCAGCATTTATACCTAATTGCGTAAGGATTTCAAGTAATTTGAAGGAGTTAAAAAAGTTATCGAAGAAGAGATTATGACCAGGCTCCTTTAATCTTTGTATAAGTGCATAACTATTGCGGTTGAAAATCCGTATTTTACGAAGTTTTCCGAATCAATTTTTGTTTATTTTCCTTGTTATAACTCAAAATCGTAAGGAAATCCAGATTTTCCGCAAAGAACATAATTTTTAATACCCCATGGATTCGGCTTTCTTTTATGATATACCTTACAAGAAAGCCTTCCTTTAAATGGCACTATTTGCTCATCGATGCACACATCCTGCTCAATAGGTTCTTTCAAGCATCGGTTCCTTATTGTATCAATAAGTGGGCGTAGTTTTATGAACTTGTCATCACAGCGATTGGTATAGAAATATATATCTATGAAATGAAGGCTTAATCGCAGCTATTGAAATCTTCTTAATGACTTCGATTCTTTAAAGAGAGCAACACCCAATGTTGGGTCCCAAAACAAAGAAGTTCGGCTTAATTGCATGCTTCCCATAGCAATTTGGAGTCCGATCAAGGTTTGAATCTTTGCCTTTGTAGTATTTTTAAAACCAGCAATTCTATTTTGGGACCCATACAAGTTTGTATAAAATGTGGCACTTTCATACAGATCGCTGGTAAAAAATTCTTCAAAATATTCATAAGGACTTCTTAGATTATTCTGTTCTTGGGTATCATTAGATTCAAAAGTAAATTGATTTGGTTGAAATTCCAATCTGCTCCACCTTATGTCTTTGTTTTGTGTTATATTATATTTTATACCAATTGAATTTTCACATTCTGCTCCTGATTCTGCTGTTTCTGGCTGTGCATTTTCATCATTTTCAACATTTACTTCTTGCTCACAACCGGAAGAATTAGGAATATCTTGAAAGTCGTCAAAGTTTTCCTCGAGTCTTTTTTCGTTGGTTGTGTTGTGTCTTATAAAAGAATCTATAAGAATCTCATCCTCAGGATCGATGTCGGCAATTTCACCTTCAAACCTGATTTCAGCTGCTTCTACAATATCGCTTTCCTCTTCCTCATAATCTGATAAATCTGCTTCTATCCGGTCCAAAAACTCTGAAATTTCTTTATCTGACAATCCTTTTTTGCGTAAACCCATTGTACAATTATTTCAGCAAGCCCAGAAAATTGCCTATGAAATTTAAAAAATCAGCAACCTAAATAATAAATTGACCAAATTATTTATGTACAATATATTGTACGTTTGCTTTTGAGAAATTTGTACAATATATTGTACACTTTTTTTAAGTTAGCAAAACAATTTTTTTTTCATATTTTTTTTAATTTGTTAACAAAGTATTAACAAATGGAATTTAAAGGTTTGTTTTTAGCTATTATAAAATAAAAAAAAATATATTTACCTGCTCAAAATGCCTTGCATTGTTTGCTCACTTCTAATGCTCACACAAATTCAAATTGGACTGTTGTTAAGATGTAAATAAAAAAATAACTACTCATCGCATTCCAATTAAATTTCAATTTCATAAAGCGAAAGCATGCTGGGTTTAAAAACTATTTTCTTTCAAAAATTTCTCTCAAAATTTGTCGTTAGCTTTAATAGAAGAAGAAGACAAAATTAAAAAATTTGTTTTACAATATATTGTACAAAAACAAGGAAAGGGTTAAGGTTCTATCCCGAATATAGATAATATATCGCTTATAGTTATTGTATGTTTTTATGGATACGTACGTATTTGATCTATGAATTTATTTTTGTTACAATGAAATGAAATAATTTAATTTATATTACATTAAAATCATACTTTTTTCTAAATTTAAAAACGGGGAAACTTTTTGCTGACACCTGGCAGCACTGATGGGAATACAAGTTAAATAAAGCTGCCTGTGCTGTTGTTGCTGTAGAATAATTAGCTGCAAACCAATGTGTGCATATTTGTTTCGCCGCATGCACTTTCCTTACACATAATTTTATTGTAGTTTTCCAATTTTTTAATTTACACTTGAAAAAGAAAGATATTTTAATATTTCAAAATGTGGCATTCACAAGTGTGATAGCATATTTTGTATA
This sequence comes from Tetanocera ferruginea, assembly GCA_958299015.1. NCBI lineage: Eukaryota > Metazoa > Arthropoda > Insecta > Diptera > Sciomyzidae > Tetanocera > Tetanocera ferruginea. Next base: position 126,981,294 of record OY282640.1, read on the forward strand.
GATGAAAGATAAATTAAAAGTTTGAAAACTGAAGTGTTCGTATTTCCCTTAAACTACAAATAAATGCCTCGACCAGCGTTGCCAGAATGTGAAAAATTTACCAAAACTGGTAAATTTTTTTTTCGATGTTAAAATGTGAAATTAAGTTTCATTTTGGTAAAATTTCTTGTGAAAACGAAAAACATTTTTATGAAAATTACCCAATAGCTTAAGGGCGAAGTAAGGGTTTCAGCGTAAAAAACACTATTTTTGTGAATTTTTTTAAGAGTATGGATTGAGCAAATTTATTAAAATCTTTTGTACGTTATTGAGTGTAATTTTAACAATACTCTTTTTCTTCCGGAAATATTGGAAAACAAGCTGGTGACAGAGCTTTTCCCAGAGCGTCTTGGAAAATAGCAATTTGTGGTGTTCACTATGTCTCGGTCGGAAATTATCTGAAATTAAAAGCCATTAAAATTTAGTCAACGTTGGAGGAAAGTATTTTATATGTAGAAAGTTTGAAATGAATCGGTCAAGTAGTTTCTAAAAGACTGGCTGTGAACACGGACTTTGAAAACACAACTTGTGGGAAAACTGCTTTAAAGTTTTGTACACGTACGACGAATCGAATCGACGACGCATGGTCATATTATATCGTTTTTCTTCCTTGTTTTTGTATGTTTTGTTCTGATTTTTCCTATAGTACCAGTCAAAGTTTAGCTTGAACGTATGCGCTGACGTAAAACTGAAAAAATAGTTTGTAAGTATGATTTTTAAGAATTATCGTCGTCGAAACGACAAATCATGGCTTTTGAGTAACTTTTTCAGCTTCATATTTTGGTTTTATTGCTTGTAGTTTTTGTATTAATATTCGATTTTTATTGCTGGAACGCAAAATCTGCAGCCAAAAACATATATAAATGTTAAGAAAATTGAACAATTTTTATTGATGTGTGACGACTACAACTTGTGAGTGATGAACTTTATTGTTTCAGGGCTCGCTTTGGTACAGTGGAGACTAAAAAAAAATTCTGAATTACGGCATGGACTGTCATCAGTATTATTATAATGATCAGACTGATGAAGAAGTAGTTCTCAGTAAAACATTGGGTGATCAAAAACTAGTCAGAGAAGTCATGATAAAAGCCATCATGAAGACTATGTACCTCTTGTTAAAAGAAACATCGAGGCATTTCATCAAATGTACAGTGTTCCAAGCTGCTCGCGCAGACAAGTGCGAATTTACATGAATGAAAAATATGAATTTCTAAAATACGTACATAGTTCAAGCGCACAACATGTTTTACAACATGTTTCAAGAAAAACACCCTCAATCACGCCAACTACATTTGCGAAAAATTACATTTTGCACTAATAAAAGGACATAAGGTGATAGCTTAGGGTTTCCACTTAATCGACAGAGGTACAAAATCAATAGTGTTCTCCCAGCTAAAAACATAATCTTAAAGAAAAAAAAAAAACACACGACACACAAAAAACTCATCCCACGCAAAATGCTAAATAATCTTATGTGGGGAGCATAAAATAGGGCTTTGTGCCTATTGCCTTTAGTGTTACCTCATCCATTTAAAAACTGCATCTGATTAAAATTTTGAACTTGGTTTTTATGATAAAAATTAATTTTATATACAATGTATGCTTAACGTTTTTAATATTTGAATTTTTTATATGAACCTTTTTTAAAAAAAGCCGAATGAACTCAAACAGAAAAAAAGTTATTTTTTTATAAAAAACTAATATACATAAAATTGTTTGGTATTTTCTCTAAATCTAAATAATCAAAAACAAGTGCCCGTTTTGAAAAATTTTCAAAGCAACAACGTGTGCTTTTCTTGTCATCCGAAATTATAAAAATAAATTCGTTGAAAATTTATAAAATATTTGAACATTTTTTCTTTATTTGTTAAATCAATTAAGCTGCTATTAACATATTATTAAAAAAGTGCAGTGAGTTGAAAGTGCATAATATAAAGTACATTTAGTGCAAAAACTAATACAAACAATTAAATAATACAAATAAATAGTGTTGAGGTTATATAGAACCAAGACAAACAAACAAAAAGAAAAACTAAAGTGAGTTTTTGTGTTTAACAGAGTTCACGTGTGAATTAATAAGTGAACAAAAATGAAGGATCCCCCTGACCTTCCCTCCCTTCAATGGGACAAAACTAAAGCATCTAGTTTTCAAAATGTTGGTCCACATTATCTTGTGATGTGCAGAACCAATAGTTCAGACAATCTCTCAAGTGTCTCACCTTTTTTAATTAAAAAGGCCATCGACTCAACATGTGGTGGTGAGGTCGAAGAGTGTAAGAAAGCAAGAAACGGTACAATCTTAATAAAAACAAAAAATAATTTACAAGCTAACAAACTAACAACATTAATTGCTCTTTCCAATACAATTTCTGTTGAAATAACTGAGCACAAAACACTGAATCATTCAAAGGGTGTTATATATTGTAACGACCTCAGAGGAATCCCAGAAGAAACTATTCGCTTAGAATTGAAATCTCAAAATGTTTGTGAAGTTAAAAAAATATATAAAAAATCTAGTGACAATCTTGTCGAAACAGGGCTTATTATAATGACATTTGCTACATCAATTTTACCTCTTCAAATTAAAATCGGCTATGAAAATGTAAATATTCGGCCCTATATTCCTCAGCCCCTTCGCTGTAATAAATGTTTTCGATACGGTCATACATCAAAATTTTGCAAAAACACTAAAGTTTGCTATAAATGTGCAAACAACTATCATCTCAATGATGATGCTAATGAAAAATGCAATAACAACGACAATTGCATTAATTGCAATACTCTCAATATTCAACCAAGCAACCATCCCGCTACTGATAAAAAGTGTCCAATATTCGTAAAGCAACAAGAACTTCAAGCAATAAAAACAACCAATAAAGTGGATCACAGAACAGCAATAGCCATATATAATGAACGTCACCAACACGAAACACCTTTTTCATCAATTATTCGTAACCAGCAACAATCAAACAGACAACAATCAAATTTAACAAATCCGACAACGAAACTTTTGGAAAAAATTACGAATTCACCACATATAGCTGCTTCAACTACCAATCGCACTTTAACTAATTATTGTGATTTACCAAGTGATTCCGAATCTGATTCCCAAGCAAAGGCTTCTACATCTGGAAATGCGTCGAAACAAAATACCAAAATTTACCCAAGAAATATGTCCAAACGGCTACAGTCACAACTAAAGAAAATGAAAAGTACAAAAACTAACAGTAAACAGCCAGATAAGTCCGTCACTATGGGAGCAATCGTCGATCAACCTATGTATGAATGATCATATAACTAATATATCTTAAAACTAACACTTAATTTATTAAAGTATTTTAAAGTTATTTATTATAGTAATTTTAACCAATTTAATTTTATTTATATTGATAGACATATTTACCCCTATTTATAATAATGACAATTAAAATAGTACAATGGAATATCAGAGGATACTCTAATAATTACAATAACTTACTTGTACTTATAAAACAATTAAATCCTAAAGTTATATCATTGCAGGAAACACATATAAAATCTAATGATAAAATACCAATCCCAATCAATTACTCTCTCTATACCATCAACACAACAAATTCTTACGGGGGCGTAGCCCTTCTTATACACAATTCAATTCAACATAACACCATTTCACTCAGTAACGACTTCGATGCAGTTGCTGTAGAAATACAATCATCAATAAAAATGACAGTTATTTCCACTTATATTTCTCCTTCTCGAAATTTTAATAAAAAAAACTTAGAAAATATTTTACTTAGTTCAAACAGACATTACTTAGTAACAGGTGATTTCAATTCATGGCATAATATGTGGGGCTCCCCTGTTAACAATCGCAGAGGTAATACCTTAGCGAAGTTTATTACTCAGTCTAACTATGTTATCTTGAATGATGGATCCCCAACTCATTTCACAACACTTAATACTTTTACACACATTGACGTCACTTTTTGCTCCCCTGACATAGCCATTGCATCTGACTGGTCTATTCAAAATGATTTACACGGAAGTGACCACTTTCCTATACTTATATCTCTTTTTCAAACACAGACACAAGAAGCACAATCAATGAAACCCCGGTTTAATGTAAAATTAGCCAACTGGCCACTTTTTGAAAAAAATTCCACTATTTTAAATGAAACCAGACCTTTTTCTACAAATATCAATAAAGAAACCGCCACAATCAGAAAAATTATATTACAAAGCGCACATTCCTCGATCCCCCAATCGAGTCCAGTCAAACACGCCCGCACAGTTCCATGGTGGAATAATAACCTTCAGAAACTCAAAGAAAGTAAAAACAAATATTGGCAAGCTTTAAAACGTAATATCAATCAGCAAAATATAATGAACTACAAAAAAACAAATGCCTTATATAAAAGAGAAATAAAAGAAGCCAAAAAAATATCCATTGATAATTTTACTTCGGAAATCAATCCGTCTTCATCACTTGAAAAAATTTGGTCCAACATAAGACGCTTTAGCGGATACAAGTCAACTCATGGTATACATTGCGTAATAAAACCAAACTCAGTTAATTCAACAATATGTGATCCTAAGGCTATAGCAGATGCTTTTTGCTCATATTGGTCTAAAGAATCGTCTAACTCTAACTTTCCACCAGATTTTGTTATCCATAAACAGAGAGTTATAAGCACCCATTTCAGTACCACTTTTAATAAATATGCCTTGGCAATTGAAACTGATATCAACTTAATTGAATTTCAGGCAGCTTTAAAAAGTCTTAAAGGACATACTCCTGGACACGATAGAATTTCTTATTCCATGATTCGTAATTTATCAACACCTATGTCATCAAGGTTATTACACCTATACAATAGCATTTTTAATTCTTACATTACTCAGTCTTTTAAAAGCTCAGTTGTTGTTCCCATATTGAAAGCTAAATCTGACAAAACTATTTTAAAATCTTACCGGCCAATATCTTTAAATTCGTGCTGTGCAAAACTGATGGACAAAATAATAGCTAATAGAATATGGTGGTTCGTTACCAACAACAACCTTATTGACAATAACCAAATAGGTTTTAAGAGAAGAAAGTCAACAACTGATGCTCTTTTATACTTAGATCATCTGATAACGAACTCTTTATCAAAAAAGAAGCACATTTCAGTTATATCACTAGACTTTGCCAAAGCGTTTGATAAAATTGGCTTACACTCTGTTATAGACCAACTTCATCAATGGCAAGTAGGTCCAAAAATTAAAAACTATGTTCGTAACTTTATGAGAAACAGAAAAATAATTGTAAGAGTTGGCAAGACTTATTCTAATACTAATGACTTGTTCAACGGAATACCTCAGGGCTCTCCTCTTTCGGTCATTTTATTTCTTACAGCATATAATACATTATGTGACACCATTAAAATGAATAAAGAAATAAAATTTTGTGCTTATGCCGATGATTTTCACCTTATTATTGAACAAAAGAAAGAAAAAAACGTAAATATTAACTTGGACTCATTATTTGAAAATATTCAAGGATGGTGTAACTATTCAGGGGCAGTTCTGTCCATAGAAAAATGTAAACATTTACATGTATGTCGTAAGCATAATTGTTACTGCAGGGTCAGAAGCCATAATATCCAAATTGAACCTGTTGATAAATTAAAAATTCTGGGAATAATTTTAAATAAAAAATTCAATTGGAATTCTCACATTCTTAGTTTGCAACAATCACTTGCCCAAAGACTCAACATAATAAAATGCCTTTCAAGTGTAAAATATAATTGCAATACTCACACATTAGTCTCTGCAGTCAAATCTCTTATAATATCGAAGATAGACTATGGCCTTTTTTTATATGGATCTGCCCCTAAAACACAACTTAACAAAATAAAAACGTTATTCAATTCTTCTTTAAGAACAGCTATTGGTGCATATCGTACAACGCCGATTAGCAATATTCTTTTCGAGACTGGCTTACAACCCATTAGAGCAAGAAGCAAGTTCATAACTAATAAACTTTTCAAAACATTAATAAATAGTTGCAACACTCCTTTAAACCATATATTAAAAAGACACCGAAACATTAAAAAAAAATTAAAGTGTCCTTCCACTATTTCAAAAATCATATCCTCATGTAAAATGCTTAATTTGCCGTATCTTCCAATGAAACATGCAAAATACATGTCACCACCATGGCGCAATCAGAACCCAATTGTAAATTTTAATCTTTGTCAATTCAATAAAAACACAACTTCACACGAAACTTTTAGGCAAGCTTTCAATCAACTTAAATGCGAACTAGGAAATCGAACATTTTTATTTACTGATGGTTCGAAAACAAATAATAGCACTGGATACAGTGTAACAACAGAGAATTCTATACTTACTATATCGAATTGTCCGAATTTTACCTCAATATACACTGCAGAAATTATTGCTATTGCATCAGCAATAGACCTGATTAAATCTAAAAGAGGAAAATTTGCTATATGCTCTGATTCTCTTTCCTCCCTTGAAGCAATTGACAATATAAATAATAACGATCATTACCCTACTCTGATCAGAAATACACTTTCAGAAAAGTTTCCCAAAATAGTTTTAGTTTGGATTCCAGGACATACGAATATAACCGGGAATGAATATGCCGATAAGTCTGCCAAACTTGCAACAAAATCTCCTGTTTTTACTACTACGAATACCAACGCAAAAGACATAGTAAGATATCTTAAGCAAAAATTTTCCCGGAAACAGTCACTTATGACATGGAATAAGACTTCTTCGTGGTATAAAACACACAACATAAACAAATTAACCATAAATGATTTTTTAAGATTTGACTACAATCCCAACTTAACCAGACTTGCTTTAACAAAATTTGAAAGATTACGTCTTGGTCACAGCAAACTAACTCATGAACACTTACTTAACAGCACAATTCCCCCCAAGTGTCCATTCTGCAGCTACAGCACTCTTATGTCTATTCAACACATTTTATCTGATTGCCCGACATTAAGCGCTCAAAGAAAACAAATATTTAACAACAATGATCCAGTTCATTGTCTTTTTAATCCAACTTCTACATATATTGAAAATGTTATTAACTTTTTAAAATCAACAAACTTGTATCATAATATTTGATTCATAAATAGAAAAACAGAAACAAAACTTATGTGTAATAATTTTTTAGAACTCATTTATTGATATGAATTAACAAAAAACTTCCAGCTATAAATGTTATATATAAACTGTACTACAATATATTGTTACATATCTCATTTTATATCTAGTTAAAAAGAAAAAAAAAAAAAAAAAAAAAACAAAATTTATTTTATCCTCCTTTATTAAGCCAACCATTGTATAAATACTTATAAATTCACTTCAAAATAAGCTGAAGGCCTTAGCAGCCATTGCTCTTTTTAACTTAATTTAAGATTTTAATATTAAATTATGGTTTTATAAATAAATAAATAAAAATAAAAACAAGTGATTTCTAAAAATTTTACCGCATAGGACATCGGTAGAGGCTTTTAAAAAATGCTGTCGTCGATTCGACGAAGCATGACCTTTATGTATAAAAAATAAGCATGTCCTTCTAGGGTTAAAAATTTGTACCTCCGTTAGTTTAACTTGGATTGACTTCAAGATTGGACACAATATTCTAGAGATGTTGAGCATTCATATAAAAAATGGTTAAAAACCTTACCGCCCTTAAATGATCGTCTCTTTTTTTTTATCAATATATAAAAAGGCGTAGGGAAAATAGTAAAAAACCATTTTCTCACGTGTTTCTAGCCGATTTTGATTAATTTTTTTTAAATGAATCAAAGTGCGGAGAACGAGTGCACCGATTTTTTTTTGAAAAAATTTTTTGCAAAATTTTTATTAAGAAAATTTGTTTTTCACATTAATTTTGTATCGAGAGAATGAAAGTGAAAAGGTCGAATTTCTGCCACTATCAAACTACAATTAGTTTTAAAAACGTATTAAAATTATTGGCCTTCATCATATTGAAAAGAACATTTTTAAATTTGTACCATCGTAATACTTAATAATTTAATTACAGTTTAGGGTTAAAGGATTATAGTCGCGGTTACGAGTCATGCACAAAAACAAGATTCAGATTCTTCAGACAGTGACACTGAAAACAGGTATTTAAAATATAAAAATGGGGTAGTACCAAAGACCGTAAAACTCAAACTCAATATTATTCGTTTTCTTCAATATCATCGCAACAAAAATAAAGCGCTTTTCAGAAGTTGAATTTTAAGTTCCACACACTGTTAAAAAAAATCATTGGAAATTTCTCGGTTAACCATGATATCTGCTACATGCTTTAAAATATTTGAAACCTGAATACATGAATACTGGTATACAATAATATTAGTTGTGTTCGATGACAAACTCTCAGTGCCAAAAGCAAACAAATTAAGAAATAAACCAGAAAAATTATTAGTTTTCATTAAACTGTTGAAATAGGTAAGCAAAGAACCTATTTAATGCTCTTTCAATTTTTCGAATTTTTCAACAAGAACCAAAATACTTGATTTATTTACATGTTACTCTTACTTTCACCACAAAAAATATAAGCGTACAAAAGAGCTGAAAGCGTAACTTAGAGCAGCTTCAAAAAACAAAGAGCTACATCAAGTAAGAGAAGTTAAAAAGAGAAAAATGTCCTCAATTAACAGTTTTTACTGATCTTCAGTCAGAAATCTAAATCTAGAGGAGTTATCAAACACAGCTTTTGTTATTACAATTTTATTGGATGAAACATATGTCAAAAAGTAAAAATATTACGTTTTTTTGATTGATCACACATATTTTATATTCTTTTTGTGGGTGTGGAATTTTTTTCTTAAATGTGAAATATTTTTGGGAATTTTGGTAAAAGAAAATTTTAGGCTGTGGCAACCCTGGCCTCGACGTAAAACAAGTTTGACAAGTTTAACAGAAAATGCAAGAGCGATGCTCCGCGCCAGGAGAGCAAGAGCAGCGACTCAAAGAGAAAATTGTTGGTAAATTATGCATGCAATTATTTGCTTACACGATTACGATCGGAGTGAGGCGTAGCTAGAGTTGCTGGCACCCGGGCCGGAAGGTTTTACTAAACCTCATAAAAGCAATGCTTAGAAAGTACTATGATATTAATATAATTTTTTTAAATAATAGTTTACTGTTATGATTATTTTGCTTAAGTGCAAATGAGTAAACATGTATATTTTAATTCATTGTATTATTTATAAAAGTCGGTAACAATATACAAAATTAATCTTATCGATATTAATATATTTGATAACATTTGAAAGATAATTTGGTAACTTATACAAAACTGAAAAATTTTTCGCAATCAAGGAACTTTTCAAAAATGTTTTGTTTACGCAAAATTTGGATTTGCAACAGTGAGTAAGTCCCCAAAGATCTATTTTGAATAATTTTGCATAATTAAGGAAAAAATAGGACCGGGAAGTAAAACGTTAACAAATTTTCCCTCAGTGACCCTGAATAACTATCAATTTAAATATTTCAAATCAATCCACGTCTTCTATATAAAATTCAAGTGAAAATTAGAACAAAATATAAAAATTAATTTATAAAGTTTTTTCCTGATTTTTATAAATTTCTTAATAGTACTCTTTAATAATAGACTTTAATAGACAAGACTGAGTTCTGTAACATTTGACTGCCTTATTCTCGACCATAAATATCACAGTATCACAGTGATACCAAACTGATACCACAGTGATACCAAATACCCTGGGAGAACAAGGCCAAGAGTCATGAAAATAAGAATAATTTTTTTAATAGTTTTTTCTTAAAAACTGTATTTTTGACAGTTTTGTTTGGTTGATTTGAACAGAATAATATTAATGATGTATTTTAGTATAGTAAAGGGGTTAGGAAGCCATTTTAGAGTTTTAAAAAGACATCTTCAAAATAAAATAAAAAAACATCAGAACGCAATAAAATTGTTATAAAACGCCATTTATTTAATTTAAATAAAAAATTTAATCAATTTTAATCAACTATTTTTTTTTAGAAATTTTAAAGCAAGTAATAAATTGAGCATTGATTTTTAAATTGTTTTTTGTAACAGGATACCCAAAAACATATTACTGTTAAAAATTCTGTTCTAGCAGGTTAAGAGCTGCAAATAAGGTTTGTTTGTCGATGTATAGTCTCAGAACTTAGTAGTCACAAAATTATAAAGTATAGTTTTATTCCTGACATTTATGACATGAGCACGTTTTTCATCCCAGCAAAATCTTCGCTTACATATAATCGAAAAAGTAATCCAGAATATTTCATTCATCGCTTACCCTCTCGCTCACAGAACCCATTACTTTTATATAGCCATGTCATTAGAGGTAATCGAAAGCGCTGTCAATTGAAAAGATTAAGCGCTTAAAACTGTTGGTTTATAACTGATTTCATGAAATTAATACTTGAATAACAACTTTCAAGTTGATGTGAATGCATTGCCGTGAATTTATTACGGATTAAATTTGAGTTCTTGCATTAGCATTTATGTAATGCATTTTAGAATCGATTAAAAAACAAGACCTAACAAAAAATTTTGCTGGGATATTGGATGAAAGGTCTACTATATTAGCATGTTTGAGCACTTCTTAAGATATTTGAATATTTGAAAATTTTAAATACAAAAGGTTTTTTAAAAAACTTTATGGAATATAAAGTGAGGAATATATATATAAGAATAAACTTTAATTCATCACTTTAATGATGAATAAAAGACAAATGATATATAAAACCATTAAAAAATGATCTTCGACTTGCCCGAAGTCAAAGTACTCATGTAGGTTTTTATTGCTCCAATTTAGCGAACTTCAAATATAACGAACCCTTATTTAATGTTCATTGTTGACTCTATATTGCGAACATTTGAATTTGTAGGTATTCTTTTTAACAAACATTTGCTTTCTGAGCGTACTTCGTTTCTTTTTAAATTTGTAATAACATTAATAAGTATTTACTTATCTAATTCTCAAATAGTCCCCTCGAGTTAATAGGGTTAATAGGTCCCCTCGATTGTAGGGTTTCCTGTTTAAAAAACATTATAGGTATGTATTAACATAATCTTGGATTTTTCATTTGGAGTGTGAACAGATTTTAACCAGCAGCTTTCTAAACATTAAATAATAATAATTAATAATACCTAAAACAAATAAGCGTCTCAATTGTGGCAAAAATTCTTTATTAAGACAAAAAATGTAAGGATATTTGTTTCAAGTTGACAAATTTATTAGCTTTGTCATATGATAAAAAAACTCGAAAATAGTATTACCGATTTAATGATCTCTTCGATTTACCGAACGACCCTGGACATTATATCTTTCGTTAAACTGGAGCACCACTGTATGACAATTCTCAAATCATGAAAATTATTTCATTATGATCTTTAAAGAGATTTGCAGTAAAGAGACGGCTGTAATCGTGTGGACAGGCGAATGAACAGACAGACAGACGGACATGGCTTAATCGACTCATGGTCGTAAAAAAAATTTCGTGACAAAATTAATGTTCTCGCTTTGAAAAACGTAGAAATAGATTATGGTAAACGAGTCGGTACAGCAGAAAATTAGATTTATCTTATTCCTGGTAATGCCAATGAATCACAACACGTTGTTTACACTGAAGTATTAAATAACTAAAATGAAAATATCTTCACTTTATTATCATTATGCTATTTATTATAATTTGCTTCCAAATACAAATAATATGCATATATTTTAACGTTTTTTAATATTGAAATTTTTCAAATATACAAAGGCTTGCTAGCATATTATATTTTGAAATAAACTTTTAAGAAACACTGAAAGTATTTTTTGGATTTTCGGCATAAAACAAATAGGTCTCCAGTTCTCGGTCAATTGTGTACAAAAATTTTATACAACACACACAACAGAATTGATCATAAGAAGCTCGGTCAAAGTCCTTTCAAGGGCTGAAATGGACGTATTTGTTTTTTTTTGCTTCAACAACAAAGTTATTTATAAATTTATAATAAAACCCTTAAGCAGACTTGAAAAATTGTTTCGTGAGTCGGTAGTAGTCTTAATGGCTTCTGCAGTTTTGAATTTGAGTACTTTTGGTTTTAGTTAATATTTAACTAAAATTTAAAAATTCTTACATTATTGGGCTCTATTTAAAGTAACTTTGAAAAACCGTTCTAGTAGCTAAAGCCTAAAAAATAATAAATTTCTTATCAGAGCAGATAAAAGAAACAAAGCCAAAAATAAAATAAAAATTCCGGTTATGATAAACCCTAGCGTCTAACATGCCAAGGAAGGATATGCCAGAACATAGCAGCACATTTAAAGTGACAGCAAGCCAGAAGCGGCCTAGCTATGCTCATTGTTTGCATTTGCAAGATAGTCTATCAAGATAAAAAAAGACAAAAAGTTTTCCGTTTTTTTTCTTTTTTCTCAAGCTTGACAATTTCTGACATGCTCCGAAATTTGCTTGCAAGGAATGCTGCTTCTGCCGCTTCACTGAAATTCGCTTTAATTAAATCGAGTGAGAAAATGAAACTGACCCAAATTAAGAGTGGTATTCTCGATGCTGCTTTGGGCTACTTTTCTGTCTTCCCGGTATTTTTGGCTATTGATTATAACACGCACTAACACAAAGTCAAACAAAAATTTAAAAAAAAGGGACACTAGGCTGCAGAAAAGGACGAAACTGTGTCATAATGGATATGATTAAGCTAATTGTCTGGAATAAGCAAGACACAAAAAAAAGTATCAGCAAGAATAAGCGTTAATTCAGCGCGAGTAGATAGAGAAGATATATTTTGGAAACTGTTGTATTTAAAATTGTGTTCAACTCATTTGTGGCGCCTAATAGTATGCCACGCAAATTAATTAAAGCGCAAAGCTCAAAAGGGTTTTTTGAGGACTTGTTATTGTTGTCCAAATTGATATTGTTGTATGGATTTTTGTTGTTGTTGATGTTGCTTTTGAATTTTACTCACTTCATTATATGGCCGTCGTGCTTGCGCCAGCGTAAGTGTCACACCATGAATTATGACATGGCTTTAATAAACTGGGTTAATGTCTTTGCTATATTAACGGTAATTAGTGTTTGTGGAATTTAATGACAAAGGATTAAAATGAAGTTTAAATGAACAGCAATAAGCGAAAATATCAGCAGCTCAAGATGCTGGATTAAGTGTAAAGCAAAGAGATTAAATTTTGCGGGCAGCAAAAAGCTTTAAAATACAAAGCAGAATTTTAGGAATAAAACCTGTATTTATTTAAATTCTGGGTAGTTTGTTGATGAAGAAGATTACCATAACGGCAAGTTTCTAGATTTTCATTAAGTTAATTAAAGTCATTAAAGTACACTTAGTGCTAAGCAGCTCAATTTAAGGAAATTTAATCTAAGCAAATGATTACGAAATGTTATTTTTTTTTTTAAGGAGAAACTAAGCCAACTTTATGCAAATCATGGCACAATTAATTGGACTAGTGTAAGCCTCTAAATTGCACTAGTTTAATAGAGAAGGCCAGTATTTTCTGGTTGTTCAAATTGGTTTTATAAGCATTTTCAGTGAACCAAGATCATCTCTTTGAATTTCTCAACAAACATTTTAAAACAGAAAAATTCATTAACTGCCTTCACGAATGAATTATTTTTAAGTCACTTGTAGGACTAGAATTTCAACAATAATTAAGCTTTTTTCCGTTAATAAGTTTACAAAAGAATCTTATCTCAAAATGCGAAGAGCTACTAATTTTATTAGCTGCAAAAATGATCATTTGTACTAATGTAAAAATACCATTCTATTATCATTTCTATTAAACTGGTTACTGAAAAATGCAGTCTCAATAAAGTTTGAACAATTTTAGTAACCGTTTTATAATTTTACTCGCGTTTAACCATAGGATGTTCGGCTACCTAAGAGGTGGTAAGTGATTCTGCTAGGCCTCACGAGGCCCAAAAGCCATGATCAGCTGTTCTTTCGATTTTCATCCAGCTAAGTGTCAAATTGGTAAAAATTATTAGTTAAGGCTATTGTATGACGCAGTAGCTCAGGAGTGATTTCATAATTAGAGGTTCTTAAGGGGGGATGGCGGGTCGGTATGCCTTGAAAAGTACAATTTTTTTAATGATTTAAGCTTGATACACATAATCACATGGACCCAATGATCTGTATTATTGAATATTTTGGAATCCGCCCTCAGACACGCCTACCCCCCCATACCACAAAAAATAAAAATCACTACGTAGAGAGTTGTATTTAAAAAAAAAACAAGTAAAGAAAGTCTAAAGTCGGTCTAGGCCGATTATGAAATACCCCAAACCTACTTTTCAAAAAACAAAATAATATTATTTAAAATGGACGTATAATATTCAAGCCTTTATTTTATATGCATTTAAATGTTGATGAAAAATTTACACATACCAAGTTTTATTCCTGTAGCTCACAGTTAAAACCTTTATTGTGCTTTCGGTATGGGAGGTGGACGTTTTTATAGGCGGATTACTCCCAATTTTTGAACACACCTTAGTTTTGGTATAAAATACATACGTATCAAATTTGATCTCTCTATGACAAACATAATCTTATTTATTGAGTTTTAAGCTTTTTGGGTTTTATGGAAGGTAGGCGTGTCCGTGGGCGGATGACGTCCATTTTTCAAATCCATCTTTGTTTTCTCGTACAAAACATACGTGCCAAATTTTATCTCTGTAGGTTAAACAGAGGTTTTCTTATTGCGTTTTCAATTTTTGCGTTGTATGGGAGGTGGGCGTGTCCGTAGGAGGATGACACCCATTTTTCTAAGACATTTTTTTGTTTACATAAAACACATACATACCAAATTTTATTGTTGTAGGCTAATTACGAGCAGAGTTATGCAGTTTTCAATTTTTGCGTTGTATGGGAGGTAGGCGTGTCCGTGGGCGGATTCCAAAAATATTCAATAGTGCAGATCCTTGGGCCCATATGTTTATGTGTACCAACTTTCATCCAATTATCTTAACTCCTTCTTCTTATCCTGAGTTTACGGACAACACACAGACGGACGGACGGACATGAACAGCTCGACTCACGAAGTGACGCTGATCAAGAATATATATACTTTTCTATACCGGAATCGCTTCGTTCTATGCGTTACAAACGTTTGCACAAAGTTAATATACCCTGACCTTTCAGGTTTAGGGCATAACAACAATGTCTTCAAAAAATGGGTGTCATCCGCCCATGGATACGCCCACCTCTCATACAACCACAAATTAAAAACTCAATAAATAAGCTCATATTTAACTTAGAGATAAATTTTGGTACGTATGTATTTTATATCAAAACAAAACCGTCTTCGAAAAATGGATGTTATCCGCCCACGGCGACACCCACCTCCCATACTGCCCAAAAATTCAAAACTCAATAAAAATGCTAGTGTTTAACCTTCACGGATACAATTTGGTTCGTATGGCTTTTATATCAAAACAAAGGTGTCTTCGAAAAATGGATGTCATATACCCACGTCCACGCCTACCTCCCATACAACCCAAAAATTTAAAACTAAATAAATAAGCTCGTGTTTAACCTACAGCGATCAAATTTGGTATGTATGTATTTTATACCAAAACTATTTTGTATTCAACTATTGGGCGTAATCCGTCCACGAACAGGCCCACCTGCCATACAACTTGAACATGTTTGGAAATGCATATAAAATATGGACGTCATCCGCTCACGGACCCGCCCATTTCCAAAACTATTATTGTATTTTGAAAAAGTAGGTTTAGGGTATTTCATTATCGGGCTAGACCGACTTTAGACTTTCTTTACTTGTTTTTATATAAATTCTTAAATTGGACTCTCGTTTGATTGTGGCTCCTTTAGTATGCCATATTTTGAAAAAATAAATTTAATTTTCCGAGTAAAAATATAAAACTCAATTAGCTATTAGTTATATTTTCTGAATAAAAAAATTTAACTCAAAAATAAGTTTTATTTCAGAGCGAAAAAAATAAAACTCAAAAATAAGTTTTATTTTCTGAATAATAAAATAAAAATCAAAAAATAAGTGCTATTTATGAGCGACAAAATAAAACTTAACATTTATGTTATGAGTTTTAATATAAAACTAAAAAAAAAAAACAAAAATTCTTAGTATTTTTGAACTGCAAATGAGAAAAGGAGCAATTCGGTACTAGAGTCGGGGTCTTAAAAGTTAGAGGAACTCATTAAAATGATTTCTGCATACTTTTTTTTTTAAATCGGTGAAAAACCGCCGAAGCAGTTTTGATTCTCCTAAAGGTCTTTTTTGGTAAAAAAAATATGTTTTTTGCTTGTAACTTTTTATTTTTCACAGAACGCATACCAACATCTTCTTAAATGTTAAATTTCTTACTCATACTAACAGCTGTAAAAGGCACATTTTTTATTAAATTTACGTAGAATTGTTATTGTTGGAAAGGTTTTAAGTTCTTTTTTGCTGTGCATTGCTTTAATCAAAGCTATGTGATTAAAAAAAAAAATTTATCGAAAACTGGACGATAAAGCAGTGATCAAATTAAATTAATTGTTTGTATGAATAAGAAATGTTTCATTTTATCAGATTTCTAAAGTCGATTTCTCACATACTGTCAGTTTTCGTTCACAGCTTTGATTAAAGCGATAAACAGAAAGAAAGAAGAACTTAATACCTTCCCAACAATAACACTTTCACGTAAATCTAGAAAAAAATGTGTCTTTTAAAGCGGTTTTAAAAAAATGTCCTTTAAAAAATATCAAAAAATTTCATTTTTGGTGGTCGATAAGAGTTATAATGAAACATAGTTTTCAAGTTTTTTGTATATCAGAATATTGGTATGAGTAAGAAATTTTAATATTTTAGCAGATGTAGGTATGCGTTCTGTGAAAAATAAAAAGTTACAAGCAAAAAACATTTTGTTTTTTACAAAAAAGGACCTTCAAGAGAATCAAAATTGCTTCGGCGGTTTTTCTCCGATGTGAAAACTAACTTTTGAGAACCCGACCGGCGGAGTCTAAATTTCGATCCGGTCTATTTGGTACACGTGAAATACTTCTCCAGTGCGTTTAACATAGTGATTCTTTCATTCAAAATTTTCAACATAACAGTTATTTTTGGTCGTAGGCGGATTACGTCCACTTTTATTGCACAATTTAGGCTTGATATAAAATGCAAACGTATCAAAGTTTTTGTCTGTACCTTAAAGAGAAGCCTATTTATATGGCACGTTTGTTCACAGGGTTATAAATTTGCTTATAACGCGTTATATCTAAAACCTGTTATAAAATAAAACTTATTTAAAACACGTTATCATATTTTTCAATTTGTGTATTCAATTTTTTTTCTGCCGATTTGTAACGCGTTATAAACTGATGAAATGCTTTTATAACATGGTGAAAAAGTCAAAGCATCAAATATGCATATATATTATAGCCTTTTGATAGAACTGACGTTTAATTCATTACCAGGCTATAAAACTCGTTACAAATTAAAAACATTTTTTGGCGTTTCAGCACCAGGGCTGCCGTTTTGGTAAAATATTACCAAATTTGGTAAAAAGATTTCGACTTGGTAAAATGGTAAATTTTGTTTTGGTTTGGTAAATTTTAAATCAATTTAAAATAAGTTGCAATTCAAAAAATGATTGTATAAAAATTATATCAATCATGCTCATTATGCAGCACCACCCTTATGATTAAGAATATTTATTTGAAATGTAAATTAATTACAAAATCAAAGTCTTAAAGAAAATAATAAGCTACAGCGACTTAGGCCTTGAGCTTTAGGAAAAAAAAAATCAGGTAAATATACATAAAGTTTTTTTTTTAAATTTCAAAACATAAGTTAAACAAGTTTTATGAATGTTTTGATATTTTCGTGATTTACGTTTTGAAGGATATCACCGAGGTTTGGGATTACCAAGTTCTTGACGGATGTGGGTTATGGCTTCGCAATCGTAGAGGATGTGGTGCACGGTTAAATAATTTGAGTTGCAAAAGTGGCAATGTGGAAGGCTGTTTCGCTCGAAGATATGTTTGTGAGTGTGCCTTGTGTGCCCTAGTCGAAAACGAGTGTAAATGACTATGTGTCTTCTAAGGATTGTCACTGGGAAGAGGAGAATTATTTGGGTTGGGTTAATGGATTTGTAATGGTGTTCTTATTTTGGGTTTTATTAGTTTCTTATTTTGGAGATTGTGGTATCGATGTTGTTAACATTTTTTATGTCCAGAAGACTGATAATATATAATTGAACGCATCAAGTGAAAATTACACGAATAAACGCATAGCAAAATGTCAAAAATTTGAATTTGGCAGTTGCTTACATCGTCGGCTTAAGAAAGAAATTGATGGATCGCTAAGATCATGATACAAAAATACAGATAGTATTGACGTTTCCGTCGACTTCTTCAAATTGTCAAAAAATATATCGAAGAAAAGAGCGCTCATGAGCAAACAACATAATACAAAGGGCACATTCAGCATAATCAACTTTGCCAACACTTGAGTAAAATTTAATTTTGATAGCGCTCAGTAAAACTGATGAGGTGGGAGACGCTAAAATGTACGCTACTGTCTTAACTTTTCAGAAATTAAAACTTCAACTTTGAATCTGTGGTAATTAATATTATGTTTAAGTAAAGGTATTATTTATATTATGGTTTTTCATTTATTACTGTATGTTTAATAGGAGCTGAGATATGATCATTACTGCAAACTCTATAAGATACGAACATCGCTCGTGGTTGCTTGACAAATATGGCCGCCATTTTGTAAATACAACAAAAAAAAATTTTTAAAGCAAAAACTTTTTAAAATAATCGAGCGACCACCATGTGATCAATCTCTGCGGACTGACCCTCACGCGTATAATAAATGTTAATTTAATTAAAAAATATGTATAAATGTTTTGTTTCTTTAACTCAAAAATAAAATTTTTTTGTGTTTGGTAAATAAATTCCTTATCATTTTGGTAAATTTTTGGATGAAATTTGGTAGAAAAAAATGTTTGAGAGTGGCAGCCCTGTTCAGCACAACTGAATTTTTATTTATAACGAGGTTTAAAGTTCATTTCAATTTGATATATTGCGAAGATGTTAAATATGTTTTATCTTATATATTAATACGTGAACATTAAAGTTTGTCGTACGCTTTTTTGGTATTAATTTAAACTCAAAATAAATTAAACTTATATTATTCGAAAAGTTATGTTGCCCAGATGTGCAGAATGTATATATAAATGATATATATAATAGAGGGGGTTCCCAACCTTCCAAGTGAGAAATTACATTTTTGAGAAAAAATCTGCTCTTTGATCAATATAAAATTTTGTTGGGGAAGAGTTATTGAGTTGGTCGAATTTGAGTTTTTTTTTTGAAAAGCAACAATTTCTTAAAAAAATTTAGTTTTATGCATTCATCAATTGTTAAATTTGTAAAAAAATGTGTTTTGAACTCAAAAATTTGACTTTCCATGTGAATATCTTGGTCGGATTTTTAACGGTTTTTAAATTTTTTTCATTTTTTCTAAAAGTTTGATAAATTTTCTTTTAAATGTGTTAAAAATTACAGCAAAATTCTAACCAAAAGTAGTTTTAATGAATTTTCTTAATATTGTCGTTAGTTATTTAGCGTGTGTTTCAACCAAATGCCAAGAGCGAGAAAAAAACTGTCTCAAATTGAATGTTCTAAATTGGGAAGCCAAGATCTCCGCCATCTGTGAATAGATTTTATTTATTTCTTTTTTGTATTTAAGTCTTATCAGTTAACTTAAAAAAACTTTTGAAAATAATACCGTTTTTTGTTTGTTTATATTTAAATTATTCATTTTAAAAAAAGACCATAAATTTTGATTTATTCTTAAAATATGGGGTAAAAATGATTTTTGTTGTAAAAAAACAAAAACTCAAAATTGCATTTTTGATTTTCTTTCAAAGTCTATAAAGAATTGACGGTGAATTTATTTTGTCTTGACACTAAATTAATAAACTGTCCGTGCCATCAAAAAATCAAGGCCCCTAAATTTTTTTTAAATGTTGTTTTTCTGTTTTTGAAAGAAATAATTAAATAAAAAAATAATTTTTCTGAAGAAAATAGCTTTATATCTCCAATCAATTAAGAGTTATAGCCTCGAACTTATTTGAACCATCTCGCATATAATTATAAATAGACAATCAATAAATTGATCGAATTTCGACCCTAGGCGATACTAGTATATATAAATCCGTGAACAAACCGGCCGATAGAGTTTTAAATTTTGGGGTTGTATGCGAGGTGGGCGTGTTCGTGGGTGGATAACGACCAATTTTCTAACACGCCTCAGTTTTTATATAAAATTAATAAATACTTAAATTTATTTTTGTAGCTTCGACAGAAGCCTCTTTATTTAGTTCTCAGTATTGTGGTTGAATGGGAGGTGGGCGTGTTTGTTCGTGAATGACGCCCATTTTGCAAACACGCTTAATATGAAGTGAATAATTACCGAATTGTATTAATTCAGCTTCGGCAGAAACCAACATATTTTATATATTTTTTAATAATTATTTTTAGAGCTTGAAGCCGCTTTATATAGTTGTCAATATTGGGGTTGTATGGGAGGTGGGCGTGTTAGTAAGGGCATGACGCACATTTTTCTAACGCACCTAAATTTTAAGATAGAATACACAAATACCGAATTTAAGATTTGTAGCTTAAATGTTAGCTTCTTTATAGAGTTTTTATTATTGGGGTTGTATGGGAAGTAAACGTGGTTTTCATCCGATTTAGCCCATTATCAAACTTGATTTTTTTTTAGGAAAAGCTCAAAAGTTTCAAAATTACGGCTGTAATCATGTTCACAGACGGACAGACAAACGGACATGGCTAAATCAACTCAGGCGGTGATGCTGATCAAGAATCTATATTCTTTTTGTACCTACCACGCCTACTTATGGGCGTCACACACGTCGTGACAAAATTAATATATCCCTTAAGCAGTACGTGGGGGGCATAAAAATATCTACTAGATATATCATTGCATAAAAATATCTACTAGATATATCATTGCTAGTTTGATTTAGTATTGTTTCTTAGTTGGTTGGATTTTTTTTTTTTGAGCTATTTTTCGATATTTTATACTTTTGAAAAATATGTCCCCAGTTATGATACTATAACTTCCAAAGTATTCATTCTTATTTCAAATTTTAAACATATTCTGAAAATAAAAATTTTAGCCTTTAATTAAAGTTATCGCTTGTAAATTTTTTATGTTTGTAGCAGGTAGAATAATTTATTTATTGCAGTTTTATCGAAAATACTCGAAACTACCTGCACAAAAGTTAGTTTGGATTTCTTACGAAAAAATTCTAAACAGTTTTATCATAAAATTTAAATCTCATTTTCAAGTTTTAATAAGATTTGCAATCCGGTATCTGTGGATTCTATAGGGGCTGAGCTATAAGCTGTTCTAAGAAGGCAGACTTTTTTATTATCTTTTATCTTCTAATATATAAAATCAAATGTTTGTCCTCCTGTCTGTCTGTCTGTTCCGTATAGGCTCGCGCACAGTTTATCCGATTGAACTGAAATTTGGACACCGAGTACGTTTGATAGAGAGAAAGAACATAGGGCATGTAAAAAAATGGGCGCAAGTCTGTGGGCGTGGCACTCCATAATAACTTCTAAACGACTGGACCGATTTCAATAAAATTTGGTATGAAAGTTCAACTGCGCCCAAGATAAAACATAGGCTATAAAAAGTCTTCCGCAATAGGGCGCTTTAAGTAAAGCATTTTAAAGAAATAATAACTCCTAAACACCTGTACCAATTTTAATGAAATTTGGTATGAAGATTCAACTGCACCCAAGATAAAACATAAAATGTATAAAAAATTCCAAAGACTTCTGCAAGAGGGCGCTTTAAATAGTGTATTCTTAAGACTCAATAACTCCTAAATGACTTGACCGATTTTACTAAAATTTCGTCCGTAAAATAACTTGACTCTGCAACAGAATTGAGACTATTTAAATTTCAGAAAACTTCGATGAGAGTGCGCTTTTTTCAATCTACTATGTTTGGCTCATTCACGTCAAAACGGATGATCCGATTTTGATGAAACTTGGTAGGCATTTGTATCTGTTACTGAAATAGATCCAATGCTTTTAATAGTTCTTTCGACAAAAATCAAGGAATGAGCCGAAGGCAAACGAAGTCAAGATCCAAAGACGAACGTAAAAAAGAATTTTAACGAATACGAGCAGAAGCTATATAAAGATGAAAAAAAAATTAACCGAACAGTATCGACCAAAACCGAATTTGAACGAAGACAATTCATTAAGCGAATAGATGCTTATAAGATTTTTTTAAAATTGGAATTTTTTTGAGATAAAATTGCATTTGTAAGAAAAATTTTAAACGTATTTTTCTCGAAATGACTTTTCAAACTGCACTCAGGAAAAAGTTTCTCGGAATATGATAAAAACGGCATAATATTTACAAAAAAAAGTCGTTAGTCTAAAAGTCCATAGACTTTGCTCAAGAAAATGCATTTCTCTAAATGCGATCCTAAAAATTCTCTAAACGTGATAAGAGGCTTCTTTGAAAAAGAGAAATATATAGAAATATATCGTTTTTAGAGAAAAAAACTTTTAGTTTTGAGAAAATTTTTATTTTTATTGAAGAAAATACTGCTCATAGTGAATTTTTTATCAAAATATGAAACACATTTTTCATGTGCAATAAATTTTTCTCTATGAATGAGAATTTTTTTGTGCGAGAAAAATAGTTATCATTATAAGAGACATTTAAATATTTCCATTTCCAAGAAATAAAGAAATATTTGTTCGAAATTGTGAAAATTTATTCTAATTGAAGAAAATTTTATTTGAAAAAGAGAAAATTGCTTTTATCGAAAATAGAGAAATTTTTTAACATTTTGCTCAGAAACCAGACGTCAGATCGAGACGTTGAAGATGAAATTTTACTAAACACTTTCGACGGAAGGAGGGGCACAACCCCAAAAAACGATAATTTAAAAAATTTTAATATATAATTGATAATTTAAAAAATGTTAGAATGAGAGCACACTCAGAAAAAAGTTTATCGGAATGTGATAAAAAAGGCATCATATTTAGAGAAAAAAGGTTTAGACTTTGCTACAGAGAATGCCATTCTCTAATTGCGATACTAAAAATTCTCTAAAAATGTTAAAAAGCTTCCTTGAAAAAGAAAAATATATCGTTTTAAGAGAAAAATACTTTTTATTTTTGAGAAAAGATTTGTTTTTATTGAAGAAAATACTTCTCATAGTGAATTTTTTATCAAAATATAAGAAAAATTTTTAATTTTCAATATATTTTTCTCTATAAATGAGAAATTTTTTGTGCGAGAAAAAAACTTATCATTATAAGAGACATTGAAATATTTCCGTTTCCTAGAAGTAAAGAAATATTTCTTCGAAAATGTGAAAATTTATTCTAATTGAAGAAAATTTTATTTTAAAAAGAGAAAATTGCTATTATCGAAAATTGAGCAATTTTTTACCGGAGCGAGGTATAAGTTTTTCTCAGTGCAGTTTTGAAAATTGTCCTTTTTCTGTGCTCGGGGCACAACCCCGAATAACACCGGGTTACATTCGCTAGTATAAGTCAAAAAATAAAACAAAAATATACATCAACGGTATATATTTACGTACTTAAAAATGAGAAAATGTAATGAAATCGGTATTTTTTTAACACTTTTACAAATGAAGTGTTCAGAAAATTTCTACAAAAATCATCAAATCAAATCACAAATGATTACTTAAATAAGAGATTAGATTAGAATTTATGGAAACATATTTTTTCCATATATTTTTCAAAAGTCTAATATATCGAAAAATTGGTTCAAATAAAATTCGAACCAACTTGGAAATGTCTTTATGATTTTTATTATCTGAAAACAATTCCTAGTTTTTTTTAGGAAGTTTAAAAAACTACCCGAAATTTGAACCCCGAGACTAGAATACTGCCTTTAGACCCAGAGAAAAAAGTTTTTGAACGGTTGAACACCAAGGATGATAGTGTCATCGCTTTTTGTTAGGAACATTGCTGCAATTTTAACTTTTTATAAAACTCATGTTTGTACGGTTGAATACCAAGGATGATAGTGTCATCGCTTTTTGTTAGGAACATTGCTGCAATTTTCACTTTTTATAAAACTAACGTGTGTAGATAGTTGAGCTTTTTACAGCTCATTCTACAAATTTTTGTTAATTATCAATATAGAAAAGAACATGAACTTGTATTTTCTTCATCTTTACCTTAATTTAAAGTAATTCTGTTTTGCTTCACTGGATCCATCTAAGTAATTAATCCATTTTATAGTGACTTAATTTGTTAATATTTTAAAACTAAAGTCAACTTAATTTTACTCCAACACATTGTTAATAATTAAAATTCAAAAGCACGCACACAAATGCACATTAAGCACGTTGAAACAGTTATTTTTGCTGTGAGCAGTTTTTTTCGTCATGTAGTGAACAGGAAATAAAAATGTACAACATAATAGCATAATCAACCGCAAAGTGCAGCAAACAAGCAACTTAAGCATATAAAGCTGCACACACGAACACTAAGTAGCACACACAAACATGCAGGCCTTCACAAAGTCCTGAATCTACCATTGAAGACTTGCAGGAAATTATTAGTTGGTAGGTAGAAAAAAAAAATAAAATAAAGTTGTGTGTGCACGAAGGTAACGTGCTGTGTACAAAGTGTGAGAAACCATAAAACTTTTAATTACCACTTAAAACATAAATAGCTGGCAACACTGGCTACAACATGCTTGTTGCTTTTTTTTCTTTTTTGCTTTTTGGCCTTTTATATGTTTTCTTCAGCCATATAAACAGAC
Organism: Tetanocera ferruginea; assembly: GCA_958299015.1. Lineage (NCBI taxonomy): Eukaryota > Metazoa > Arthropoda > Insecta > Diptera > Sciomyzidae > Tetanocera > Tetanocera ferruginea. The sequence goes on from OY282640.1 coordinate 127,006,190, forward strand.
TAAACATATTTATAAATACACATGTACCTATATAAATATGTGATGCATGTATGTATGTGTGGATTTGTTGTCGCTTATAACTGAAGTTTGCTGTTTTTCTATTTTTCAATGTTAGATTTATTAAGACGTTTTGAATGTTCAGCAAATTCATATATTTACACATACATATATATAAATATCTATGCTGACATGTTTTTGTAAATATGTTACTGTTACAAATTGTACGTGTTTGTGTAGGTGTAACTGTGCAAATTAAGTTATTGAAAACTTCATATATGTTGTGACATGCAGCCAAGACGTGTTGATATCTAAAAGATTTTTGTCGTTGTTACTTTAGAAGTTTTACGCAAAGTGGTAAAATTATTTGGAAAACAACGGAAGTGGCTAGAGTTTTGGTCCACAAAGATTTCTTTGGGATACCCACAAAGTCATGTTGCCCTAGAGTAATCAAAAACTTTGACATTCAACAAATATCTATGAACTGAATGCTATAAATCAAGTGCTGGTTTCCGAGAAAATTTGTGAACTTGTATCGGAATACATGCGACAAAGTGTTTTCTTAAAAAAAAATAATTTTTCATTGTTTTAGAGAAAAATTTTTGAGGCAACTTGAAACCAGATTAAAAGCTATTCGATACTTTTACAAAATACTGTGCATAAAATTATGGAAGTCTATATGAAAGTAGGTACAATAATAAGTGTTATAATAAGTGTTATGTTCAAATTTGTTTGTAAAAAAATTCATCAAATAGTTTATCTCTTAAACATAAATAAAAATTTTCCTCACAATATTGCTCTGCTGTTCCATTTGTTTCAATTTCAGAAACGATAAAATTTGTATCGTACTGACATAACTTGTGCTCGAGAATTTCTCGAAGCATAGAACTCTTGCAAAATAATCTTTTTTTTGTTTTATTTAAAAAACGAATCCTTTCTTTTGAATCCTTGCTGGAATGTAGTTCATTGCACCCAAAAAATATCAATGACTAATTAGAGACAACACAAGCAGGCGTACGTATACAAATACATAAACATAATCACTGATATATACAAACAAGCAAATATAGTTTCATGCTCTTTATATTTATGTATACAATCATTCGAATATGCAAATAAACTTATTTAATACCGAAAATTGTCGCCACATCACGATGTAGAGCTTTATTGTTATTGTCATTGTTTTTGCTGTTATTGTTTTTGTTATGATTGTTGTGCTTATTGCAGTTGAAATGCATTTTATTTATTAACCATAATATGCAGACACACTCACATATACACCTACCGACAAATATGTTCAATAAATACAAATCTACATAAATGCAAATATAATAAATATAATATTACGAAAAAACGAATACGCCACAAAGTTTGAATTCGGACAGAAAAGTGTAAGAGTTAAGTAAAAAATGTTGTTGTTCTAGTTGTTTTCATGGTATTTGTATGTATGTATTTGTGTATAATTTTAATCCTTTTTATGTGAAAAATATTATTAATAACATTATTTATGGCGCAATGCATTCAAAATCCGATTTTTAAGCCGCCTCTGGCAAGTGATTATTTTAGTCTGACTGTGAGTGTGTATGTTTGTGTGTGAGTACTGTTTATTTGAATGCATATAAAAATGTGCAAGTATTAGTTTGTGATTTTAAATTTTAGAGCTTCACTTGAAATTTAATTGTTTTCATATTTTTAATGAACTTTTGAATAGATAAAAAAAAAAGAAACAGTTTCGATAGTATCGTAAGTGTAGACGTAGAATTCCGTTTAAGTTGTAACCTCTTGTACTTTATCTTTTTGGTCCGATAGTTTTGTTCATTTTCCACGTATTTTTATTGATCTTCCAAAAATTAAAAAAATAAATGAATAACACTCAATTATGGACTACTTCTCGAGGCCAAACAAAGAAAAAGTTAAAAGTAAGTATGATTAAATGAGCAAGCAAAAAGAAACAAGCAAAATTTCAAATTTTTTCGATCATTTTGTTAAGTTTGACAGGTTGAGTTCATTGACTTAGTTGAAAAGAAGGCGAAGCAAATGCACTTTCCATTGGTGCCACTTTCGTCTCTGCCAGATATATAGTTTGCGAGCTACAGTCAGTTTAACTACTTATTTCAAATTAAAATTAAGACCCCGATTTTTAAAAAATCGTATGGTTACTATGTTTCTCGCTGAGCACATGTCCTTTCCTCTCGTCTCTGTCTGATATTTAGTTTGCTAGCTACACTTTCTGTTCGATACATAGTTTGCAAACTACACTAGCTAGTGCTAGTGGGATGTGGAATCCAAATTAATTTGCATTATAAGCAAAAATTAAAATTTTACGCCATCTATTGGGTAAAAGCATAAAAAGAAATATGATCCAACTCGTTTTTTCATAAGAGTTAAATCTAACCGGATCACAGAACCATTTCGTTAAATTTGACAGATTGAGTTCATTGACTGAGTTGAAAAGAGGTTCATGACCTCTGGTTTCAAAATAGAGCAATTAGTATACTAGAACAGTAGTGCATACATAAACCCAATTCGAACTAATGCTTACAATGCTGCCAAAGCGAACCAATCAGTTCGTGCAAAACTAAAGTATACAAGCATAAACTACGAAAGAAAAACATGAAAGCAGCAGGCACATAAGCAGCTGATGATTGATTTTCTTATATTAAAACATGCATTTTTCTTCTTATATTTAACTATTTTGTGACTTTAATATAATAGTGACAAAATCCAAAATTAGATATTCATTCAGCGCAGGAGATATCTGATATTTTAGTGTATATATTATCTTTGAACGAAGAGTATTAAAGGCTGTATGTATACCCTAAAGTATTCGCCAAAAACGTTGCCTAATGACCTTGAAAAAAAATCTGTTAAAACGACCCCATACAAACCGCGCTGTAAGACGTAATTCTACGTCAAAAATTTTGACACAGAATAACGTCGTACAGAGCGGTTTCGTATGTTTATTTCCAGCACAAGCAACGTTATTTCAGGTGCTGGAGAGAAGCAACCCGCGTTCACTAGGGCATTGCAAAAAAATTTTTTTTCGAATGTTCCTTGTGCACTCTTCTCATATCCTTACAATTACTAACACATTATCGCTAGTAAAATTTCAGGTCCGAATGTAATGTTTTGATCCCCGCCCACCTTAAAAATAGTATTCTGTTGCAAACTTTAATGGAAAATATCGTTAAAAGCTAAAAATTTTTGAATTTTTTTTAATATGTTTTAACCCAGCCAGAAAAGAGTGAAAATATGGAAAAAGAACCACCTCCGGGAGTAGTATATCCTCAAATATCATTCCCATCTACACACCCATTTCTAACAGAGGATGTAAGAGAAGTATATGACTGTAAATAAGTGCTGATCGTAGTTAATTAACTGCAAGATTTAACTCCGAAAAACGGACCTCAATGACCCACGAATGGGGATATTTTTCGTTACTTTGTTTTTCGCAATCGTGGACTCATGAAAAAGAATAAAGAGGATGATGTTATAAAATTTGTTATTCTGAAGACAGAACAGTTTTGACAACATTCTGGTATTCCTGTGACGCCTATTACAGCTGAACATTCCAAAGCAAAACTAAAAAAAATTAATTGTGCAATACGAAAATCTTCGAAAACATAAAACAAGTAAAAACTTTGGTCCATTAACAGATCCTGCAAAAACTAATTTCATTAAATTTAGAGATTATATTTGGTCAACTATTAACACAGAAGCTTGCTTTAGGACACTAAATATCAAACACAGGAGTTTGATACTTATTAAGGAACATTCCATACAAACACTGAAGAGAATACTTTCTACTACAAATAGAAAAAACTTGATATCTCGAGGGTATTATCAGGAGTGTGCTGAATTGATGTTGATACTTCTTTCAGGGTGAAACACCTGAAAGAGGTATACACTGGCTGAAATCAGGAGCAGCACATCATGCTCCATGGATGCCATCCATTTTGAATCTTGCAAAGATGTTTGCTTTTAGTGCTCAAGCAGGATATGACAAGGACTGATCAGTCTACTGATATGCAAAGTTGCAATATGCAAAGTTGCTCTTTTCTTCATTAAATACTGACTATCTTCTTCCATAGGGGCTCATGCTCTTTATAATCTAAGACTATGATCTTAACTATGATATTATATGACCTCAATTATGATCTCTCATATATTTTCGTGATCTTATACTATGGCATGACTTGAAAAAGTATGGCTGCATGATCCACAAGTTTCAAATGTAGCCATTAAATCCATCAAAAGGTACTTCTGGTACTTAACCGAAGATTGGGTTGTGTTTTTTCTATTTTCAAGCAGACTTTCCTCTTCAAAAAGGCATCTGATTGCTCGAACATTGCTCTAAATTACTCCATCTTAAGCCTTAAAAACAAAAGGGGCCATCTCACTTTTCCTTTTCCTAACCATAGTACAAAACTATCATCCCTTTTTGGGCCAAAATCTTGGTTCTTGTTTCACAGTATGGGAAAAGGTGCAGACTTGCTGGAAAAATCTGTTATTGAATCGGCAGACATATGTTCAGCATATCAAAGTCGTAAATATCTGGCAGAAAGAGCTGTAAAACTAATACAAGACTTCTCAACTAATGATGAAACGCAAATACAGTTTTTATTGCAAATGGCCGATTATCATCGAAAGCAATTCCCCAATTTTCAAAAAAAGACATTAAATAAATTAAGTTCGATAAAATTATTATAAGATTGCTTAATTCATTGTTTTATATACAATCTAGTCTCATACCAAACTTTTTAATCACTATGTAATACATAGTAGGGGTATTCACACTGTCTTGGGTAGTTGGGTAGATTGGCAAATGCCATATATTTTGTTTTTGTAAAAGTGCCATTTCACCCAAGTACCCATCTACCAATCTACTCTAGCTGACCCCCTGACTTGTTTGGGTAGATTGATTGAGTACTTTTTTCATGGGCTACCACCTTTTAAAAAAGCAGGCAATAATTAAATTGACAAAAAACTAAAACAAAGTAAAAAAAATTATAAGTGAAGAAAATGGGCAAATGTGTTTAAATGAGTTATTTTAAAATTTTTGAACTCCCATATAAAATAACTTTTTAACGCCCGTACAAGGCCTAAATTTTGCACTCATAAAATGACATAAATAATATGGTGGCAACTCTTTTCTAGCTGTCACTCATCTCTCATCAGCTGTTATTCTACAAAGTATTCCATTGCAGTTAAGGGTGCTCGCAGTAATCAAAAGTATTCAATCTACCCGTACCCAACTACCCAAGTCAGTGTGAATACCCCTTGTATGTATTGTATGTTGTTTGTCTTCTCCGGAAAATAAACTGTCTTAGATTAAAACAAGTAAAGAAAGTCTAAAAACGGTCTAGGCCGACTATGAAATACCCTAAACCTACTTTTCCAAAAATAAATAATATTATTAAAAATGGGCGTGTCCGGGGGCGGATGAAGCCTATATTTTATATGCATTTAAATGTTGATGAAAAATTTACACATACCAAGTTTTATTCGTATAGCTCACAGTTTAAGCCTTTATTATGCTTTCGCTATGGGAGGTGGGCGTTTTCATAGACGGATTGCTCCCAATTTTTGAACACACCTTAGTTTTATTATAAAATACATACGTACCAAATTTGGTCTCTCTGTGACAAACATAACCTTATTTAATGAGTTTTAAGCTTTTTGGGTTGTATGGGAGGTAGGCGTGTCCGTGGGCGGATGACGTCCATTTTTCAAAAGCATCTTTGTTTTCTCGTGCAAAACATACGTGCCAAATTTTATCTCTGTAGGTTCAACAGAGGTTTACTTATTGCGTTTTCAATTTTTGGGTTGTATGGGAGATGGGCGTGTCCGTGCGCGGATAATACCCATTTTTCGAAGACATCTTTGTGTTTACATAAAACACACCAAATTTTATTGTTGTAGGTTAATTATGAGCTCATTTATCCAGTTTTCAATTTTAGCTTTGTATGGGAGGTAAGCGTGTCCGTGGGCGGATGATGTCTATTTTTTAAAAATATCTTTTTTTTGTTATAAAAAACATATGTGTCAAATTTTATCTCTATAAGTTAAACAGAGGCTTATTTATTGTATTATCAATTTTTGGGTTGTATGGGAGGTGGGCGTGTCCGTCAGCAGATGACGTCCATTTTTCAAAGACATCTTTGTGTTGATACAAAACACATACGTACCATATTTTATAGGTGTAGGTTAAATATGAGCTGAGTTATGCAGTTTTCAATTTTTGCGTTGTATGGGAGGTAGGCGTGTCCGTTAGGTGATTCCAAAAATATTCAATAATGCAGATCCTTGGGTGCATATGACCATGTGTACCAAGTTTCATCCAATTATCTCAACTCCTTCTTCTTATCCTGTGTTTACGTACAACACACAGACGGACGGACAGACGGACGGACGGACGGACATGAATAGCTCGACTCACGAGGTGACGCTGATCAAGAATATATATACTTTTCTATACCGGACTCGCTTCGTTTTATGCGATACAAACGTTTGCACAAAGCTAATATACCCTGACCTTTCAGATTTAAGGTATAAATATTCTTCACCTACTTATAGTTTGTAGAAAAGCGAGATGACTTAATCAGTTAATCGTGTTGGGTGGGGGCTAAAACATTATCAAATGATCGAAAATTTTATATACATTCATATTTTGCCAGTAGAAAAAACATAAAAAGGGTGCACCATAGAATTTTTTAAAAAATGTTTTTCACATTCACCGTCCTGGCCTGCTCCCTAGATTTCATACCAATAGAGAATATTTTGGCAATTCATATTAGACAAATTGGCAAAGCTTTGAAAGCAGCTTATTGAAAAATATAATAAAATAAATGAAAAAAGAATTTTCAATATCGTACACGCACGTAGAAGTCAAATTTGTTCCTTATTTTTAGCATCCTAGCTCTAAAAATTAGTTTTTTCCTTAATCCATCCTACCTATAAAATCTAAATCTTGCTAAAATCTCACCACTGATGATGGTAGTACTGCTACAATATTTCAAAACTAATTACAATCTTAACTTGAAATACCTAGAAATAAGCGAATCCGGTATAGAAATATACATATATTCTTGAGCAACGTCACTTCGTGAGTCAATTTTAGCACGTCTGTCCATTCGTCTGTCCATCTGTGTGTTGTCTGTAAACACAGGATAAGAAGAAGGAGTTAAGATAATTGCATGAAACTTGGTATACATGTTGACATACCAAGTATCTGCACTTTTGAATATTTTTAGAATCCGCTCACGGACTCGTCTATCTCCGAAACAACCAAAAAATTGTAGTCACTGTATGGAGAGTTTTATTAAAGCTACGGAATAATGTTGAATAGGTATGTTTTTTGTACCAAAACTAAGCCATGCACAAAAAATTGGCGTGATCCGCCCACAAAAACGCCTTACTATCATAGACCCTAAAATTGAAAACTCTATACTCAGAAAAATATCAACTGTAATATTAACAGTCGGCCGCTGTTATTTCAAAACACTGTTATGTTGAATGATTTGCATTTAAGTCAACAGTTTTCGTTGTTGAATGAACGTTTCAAAATATTTTTGTGCTGTATTTTAATATCAACTGTTAAAATATTTTTGTATTTTTGTTGAAATATCGGTCTTCTTCAAGCAATAGTTTTTAAAGGTGCTATGCTATATTTATTTTATCGTTACCAATATCTCAGTGGATGTGTGCGAGACTGTCATGCGGAGGACGTGGGTTCGTACCCTAGCTGTGTAAGTATAAAAAATATTAATTTAATAATTGAAATTCTAATTCTGTTGCATTAACTGTTTGGTCAAAAATAACACTCAAAATAAGTAAGCTGATTATCTTAAAAAAATTGTACCTACATTTTATTTTTACTTAGCAACAGAAAAATATTTTATATAAAAAAAAATCTTTGTTGGTCTTGTCGGTAATGGAACGTAGGTCAGTCCACGATATAATGAAAAGAAGGTAGCCTTGACAACTGCCTTTTTTCTCACGAGAGTCGATTGGCTACTGTCAAAAAGTCCGCTGTTCATGCAACGAAGCAATAAGAAGTGAAATCGAAAAGAACAAATAACAAATTAAACATTGTGCTCTAATCAACAGATTGTGATTTAATAAGTTGAATTGTGAATTTTTATAAATAAATAAACATGTCATATCGGAATGAAACAAAGTATTGTGTTATTTCATTACTGTCCGCCATGATTTGCACAATTTTCATTCTGTTTATTCATTCTCTCTCTTCGTTGCAAAAATTGATCAGCTGTTTTTGACAGATGCCCATCGCTGCAGGCAGCGAAAAGAACTGTCACGGCTACCTCCTTTCCTTAAATCATGGGTCAGTCGAAGCTTAACTTGAACTTCCATTCCAGTGAGAAAAATTCAATAATTTGAAAGTTTCATTAGTTAGATGGTACTTTACAGTGAAATCTGTTATTTCAACCCTTGATTTGTTTGATATACCAGCATTTTATCCCTGAGTGTATTCAGAGCAGGGGTGCGCAAACAAATACAAACAAAGTTTTGTGTTTGTATTGCAAAGCTTTTGTTTTTCAAGTTAACACTGAACGAAAAGCACGAGTTAGTTCACTGTTACAATCACAACATACGTTCAGTCGCTGTTTGAACTTCATGCTGAAAGGTTGCGGTCGCTTGTTACTGCGTTGCCTTATTAAAATCGACAAACTACCATTCATACGCATGAAAATGCGTTTGTTTATTGTAAAGTTTGCGCACCCCTGATGTGAAAGCTATCCGCCCATGGGCGGCCTTTTGCGCATGCCTGCTTTAAATTGAACCTGTGCTTATTGGCAGCACTGGCTCGTCATTTTGCTTAAAGTTGGTATTTATGTTATTATAATCATAGGCATGCTACAAAATGGTTTTTTTTTCGCTAAATGTGAACGATTTCTTGATTATTGTGAATTTTTTTGCTCACGCCTTACCGTGGTTTTTGATATGTACAGCAATGCATACAATTTTTTAAACGCAAAAAATTTCGTAGGAGCAATACTTTTTAGAAAATGGAACTTAGGTAATTTCTTCAACACTTAATAAACATCACTTTTTTACCGTTATACTTTAGGAGCGAAGCCATGAAATTTTGTTGAAAGTAGCTCTTGCAACAAATTAACCTACCCAGCAGCTACCTTAAAGTCTATAAAACCATGATAAATGCTCTTCAGTATTTAAAAAAAAAAAATCGAGTGCAGAAAAGGTGCAACGCAAACAAAGATGCCGCGTTCCTTCTGCTTTAGAAGATACTCTCATTGTCCGGGAATGTAAAAAAAATCTGCGACCGAAGTACGAGTGGATATCTATGGCCAAAATGAAGCAGCACCAACCGAAGACACTATTGAGAAACGTTTGCGTGAAGCCGAAGAACATTTTGGAAGGATTTCACGGAAGATGCCTCTTTTATCTTTATGCAACAGTAAGAAGAGGCTTGAGCTCGCTAAAAAGTATCGTCATTGGGAACAAAAGAATGGAAGAAAGTATTGTTTTAAGACGAAACTAAAATAAACAGAGTGTCACCCGACGGACAACAATATGTCCGCCGCCCAAGGTAAAAGGAGTTCGACCCAAAGTACACCCGAGCTACACTGAAGCATGGAGGAGGAAGCATTTTGCTTTGGGGTGCTAGTCATGGCGTTTTGTTGGCACACTGCAAAAAATTGAGGGTCTTATGAACCGGCTCCAATATATTGAAATTATGGAAAATGTGATGCTGCCTTGTTCGGATGAAAATATGCCCGTAACTTGAATATTTCAGCAGGACAATTATCCAAAGCACACCGCTCGGTGAAGCAGTGGTTTTCGAAATAATCAAGTTACTTTTTTAGACTAGCCACCTTGCAGTCCTGACCTCAGTCCAATTGAAAACTAATGGCAGGTTGTAAGAAAAGAAGTGAGCTTGCTCAAGATATAGGCAACTTTGATAAGCTGTACGATGAAACAAGAAAAGTTTGGAAAGCTCTTCCTAACAGTGGATGTCAAATTTAGTGGAGTCTATGGCAAGCTTCGCAGATAGCAAGTTGTAATTGACAACAATGGTTTGGCTCTCAAATAGTTGAAAAATAAAATGTCAATTGAAAATTAAAAAACTTTGGTTGTTTGTGAAAATGTGAAAAACTTATTTTTTGACTGAGAAATCATAACTTTTTGAGTTGTGACTTTAAAAAACTTTGTATAGATAACTTAAAAGAAAAGTAATTTTCTTTTAAAAAGCTATTGTGCTTGGTAATGCTGTAGCGATATTTGAGTTATTTATTAAAACGTTATGACACCTATTATTTTTGTTTACTCCTCCTAGCTCCCTAGGGGGACGTTTGTAACCAACACCACCCCCCACCCATACAATTTTTTGCTTGCACTATAGCAGGGAACCTATTCCCCGGATTATTGTCCCACAAGTCTGGGACACCCTGTATAGTATACTTCTAAAATTCACTCCTATGTTACGTTTTGAATTAAATAAATATTCATACTTCATTACATACACGTTTATAGTGTTGAGAGTTTTTTTAACTGCGTTATTGTAGTGATGTCACTAAAATTCTTTTATTGGGCGTAAACTGTGACTTATCAGCTCTTCGCTTGTGTTTATTAGATGCTCTATAACAATAATAAAACAACAATTTAATGCAACATTTAACGTTGGTATTTTGTTGCAGAACGATTTATAAACACTATACTGGGAAAAATATTTACAACCACACAAAATCATTGCGTCACACAAACAAACATGCAAATAAAGCAAAAAAACAACAATTCGAATTTATTTTTGTTGTTTAAAAACACAGCAAAAATATTTAAATCAAATGCATTGTAGCTAAATGAACAATTTCGAAATATAGCTTGTAGAGCTGTCATCCAGTTGCTGTTAAGTGTACGTAAATGACGATACGCTTTAATAATATGTATGATACGCTGTGTAAGGCACAGCATGCCAGATAATCAGTTAAAATAATACATGCAAAAATTAATACCTTGCAGGCAGAATATATTTAATGTATCTATAAAGTTTGTAACGCTATCATTTATGCTATCCGATGATATATTTGTGAACAAAACATTCCATTCGAATGGTCTTCTCTAACCCATATTTGTCTAGCGTTGCACATACGCAGCGGTGTACTTTTCTTAACCTGGAGGTCATTCAATAAAAGATTTTTCATGTTCTCCAAAAAGGTTATAATATTTAAACAATTAATCAATTTTGATTCTTAAGACTGAACAAAAATGAATATGCTGAAGAATTTGGGAATTTCCCATAACCTCTTATCATATTTAAATATATAAAAATATTAGAGTGTATCGACTTGTATCCTGTCGATTGGTATACTTTGTTTTTATTTGAATTAATTTTGGCGTCCTCCGAAATGCATTTTTTATCATTTTTTGTACTGTAGACCCATTAATGGTTGATTTAAAAAGAACATCAAGCTTATCAATCAATTGCTTTCATATAAAAACAAGAACTGCAAATTTTCAACCCTGTTGATAAATGCTCTGACGAGATATAACAGTTCTTTTCAAAGTAAATCTACTTGTTATTTAATATTTGGTATGTTTTTAATTATTGTATGAAAGTATTTTTAAACTTTTGTTTTTTTTTTTATTGCTAAATGCAAAAGTAACGTATTTTTTAAACTACTACAATTAACCAAATAATAACAACAATTTTTTTTAGATCCTGTAAAGGACTAAAAATCCCTTTTTGTTTCGAATTTCAGCCTTTTTGAACGGCCCTCCAACATAGAAAACATTATTCCTTTTCTTCGTTCTGCAGAAGCAGCAGCCACTGATGTCCATGTGACGAACTTAATATGCTATAACTTGCTAAAAGTTAAAAAAAAGAGCAGGTTTCACTAATGTGGGTTGTTTGGGAGTAGGTAGTATTCATGGGCGGGTGGTGCTCATTTTTGTACGCACCTTAGTTTTGATATAAAACCTTTCATACAAAGTTTAATCCCTATAAGTTATAATAAATCATTTTATGGTATTTTCAATATTGTGAGTTGTATGGAAGGTGGGCGTTTTTGTGGTCGGGTGACGCCCATTTTGTGGGCACACTTTAGTTTTGAGATAAGATCCTCCCATACTAAGTTTAATCCCTGTAGGTCATGTATAAACCTTTTTATGGTATTTTCAATGTTGTGGGTTGTGTGGGAGGTGGGCGTGTTTGTGAGTGGATCACGCCCATTTTTTGCACATGTCTTGGATTTTGTACAAAATGCATACATATTAAATTCCATTTCCGTAGCTTTAATAAAACCCTCTATAGAGTGAAATAAATTTTTTTTGGTTGTATGGCAGGTAGGCGTGTCCGTAAGCGGATTCAAAAAATATTCAATAAAGCAGATCTTTGGGTTCATGTGGCCATGTGTACCAAGTTTAATGCAATTATCTTAACTCCTTCTTCTCATCCTGTGTTGATGGACAACACACAGATGGACGGACGTTCGGACGAACAACGGAAAGGGCTAAATCGACTCACGAGGTGACTCTGATCAAAAATATATATAATTTTTATTAATAAGCCCGGTATAGCTCGCTTATTTTTATGCGTTACAAACAATTGCACAAAGTCAATATATCCTGACCTTTCAGGTTTATGGTAAACAAATAATTTTGGTGGTTTGCCGGGGATTGAACCCAGGTCAGTCGAGTACTAAACGTGAACGCTAGCAAGTTCGGCAACAATAATTTCCAAAACATTAATTCAATTTCATTAACAACGTACATATAAGTGTACCGAGTTCTATAAATAGACCGTCTACTGATTATGTCCAAAGATATCTATGAGCTGTCAATTGACACCTGCCGATATATTTTTGAACTGATTCTAAGATTGGTCCAAAGGTATTTGCCGGTGTCAATTTAACCCTGTCAATGACAACACCATGTTAAAGAGACCAGTTAGTTTCATATGTTGGTGGCAGAATTGGGACCAGTCACCATCACTTGGGAACCTTTCACGTGATAGGTTCTAAGCCGGTTTTTTTCTCCGTAGGGTACCAATGGCTTAGTGGAAGTGCACTAGACTGTCACGCGGTGAAAGTGGGTTCGTACCCTGACTGTGTAAGTATCAACAATTTTAATTTAATAAATTAAATTCTAATTCCGTTTCATTAACTGTCATAATCAAAAATAATCTTCAAAATAAGTTTGTTTAACACTTTAAAAAAAAATTGTAAATTTAATTTTGTAAAAAACTCGGCTTAACATGAATTTCCAAAACATTGATTCAAACAATGTGCGTATTAGTGTACCGTGTTCTTTAAATAGACCGGCTACTGTTTAGATCCAAAAGTAGCTATGAGGTAACAATTGACAGCTGACGATATATTTTTGAACCAGTTATAACATTGATTCATAGGTATCTAGCCAGTGACAATTAACTGCTGTCAATGACAACGCCATGTAAAAGGGAATGGTTGGTTTCATATGTTGGTGGCAGAATTGGGACCGGTCCCTATCACGTTGGAACCTACCACATGATAGGTTCTGAACTGGTTCTTTTCTCTGGGATGTTTTCAATAACCTTGAAGTTTAAATTCCAACAAATTGTTTGGTAGGTTTTAATTGCTTTTGGAAGAAAAAAAATTGTCTAACTTGCTTAAAAAAAAAAAAAAAGAAACAAATTGGCCATTTCAGCCCTTGAAAGGACTTTGACTGAGTTTCTTATGATCAATTGTGTTGAGTGTGTTATTAAATGTTTGCACACAATTGACCGAGAACTGGACCTACATGTTCTATGCCGACTCCGAACGGCTCAATTTCATGTTCTCAAGAAGCTTTACATGACATTATTTACTCTCTGAGGTTTGCCATTGTTTGCAGAGAGGTGGTGACCGATTAGAAAAAATTTTTATTGAAAAAAACTTTTCGCCACGGTTGGGGATCGAACCCGGGCTCCGAGCATGCTAAGCCACACACTTAACCTGCATGCCACGGTCACCACTTGTTTAGTCTATTTAAAAAAACTAGATTCGTATTCTGCGACCTCTAATTAGGTAAGAAATATATTTAATTTTACTGTGTTTCTATTTTTTAATGAACGTCGTTAGAAGTTTTAAGCTTTTTTGTTAAATCTTGTGTCATTTGTTATAATTAAACTATGCATTCTGAATTTTGGACAGGAAAAAGTCTTAAATTTTCTAAAGTTTTAAGCAATTGTAAATAGCTAGCAAAATGTTACAAGTTAAAATCAGATTCGTCACATTTAATATGCTTGGTCTCTCTGATTCGTTTTGCATATATCAAATTTTAAAATATAGATATATATTTGTTACTTGTATATAACCTATTATATGGAACCAATTAATTTAAATACAAAAAACACTTCATCACACGTACATAAAAAAGTATAAAGCTATTTATGACTAATGACCATTTAAAACTGTTGTTTTTAAAAGTTCTACATCAATTCTAAGTAGCCGCAAAAGAGCGACTATCTTTTTCATAGAATATGAATAAAGTTTGTATTCTCATAATTTATTCATTGGTTATTACTGGCTACGTAGCTCAGAATTTTCAAAGAACTATAAATAATAAAACTGTTGCTTTTATTAGAATTGGAAAAGGTCTCTTTTATGTTGAGAATAAAGAACAGGTAAACCATTTTGTCAAGTTCAAAAATAGAAAAAATATTGATAAAATATCTCTGTATCCGTCTATATAGAAGAATTGGTTTGCTGCAGCAAATTTTTGTAGAAGAGTTGAAAGCACTTTGGCTAGCATAAACTCGACCAAACATATGAAGGCCATCAACAATTACTTGATAAAACAAAAAATAAATAAGGAGTTTTGGTTTTCAGGCAATGATCTAGAATCTCAAGGTCAATATATGTGCCAACGTAATGGCAAGCTTATAGATTATACAAACTGGGACAGAGATCAACCATCCAACGGAAGTTGTTTGTCATTCAAGTTAAGTGAAGAGCTGAAAGAATATGTATGGAAAACTCAGAGCTGTGTGGATCAAAAAAATTATTTTATTTGTGAAGCTAGTAGAGATATGACTGCAAAAATGTTGGTTAAATTCATTAAAAACATAATGTTAAAGTTTAAAATTGAAGATGATTGAGTTCCTTTTAAAATGTGTTTTTTTTATAAAGGTCAAACAATTCAAGTATTAGTGTGACTTAACAAAATTTGAATTCGCTTTATAAAAAAATTTAAGAAAATATTAAATAGAAATATATATCACTAAAATGGAACTTAAAGCGATCGTCGGTCTTATGCCAGTTTGCATTGATTAATGCGTTATGGTGCTTGTTGAAATCAGTGCGCCATAGATGCTCGGCCAGAGGTGTGGAAATTTAACTGAAGAAAAACATTACTATCTTAATTTTACTATAATAGCTTACAATATTTTTTTAAAAATAAAGATATTTGTAAAAGAAAGAAATTTATATAAAAAACGTTTATTTATAACTTATCTATATAATTAATAGGCTAAGGTTTTTTTGTGACTTCAACTCCTCCCAGACCAATAGACCGATTTTATCGACTCAGATGTCATTTAATCAGGTTTTGGCTTAAATTGTGCAAACCACTTTTAAATATTGCGATTTCACTTCAGGGGGTTTCCAACCTTTTAAAACAGAAATAAAATTTTTGTGCAAAAATCCGCTTTATAATCGATTTGAAATTTAGTTTAAGAAGAGTTTATAAATTGATCGAATTTTAATTTTTTTTAAAACTAAAAATTTTTAACCAATTATCTTTTATGCATTCCTCAAATGTCAATTGTCCGAAAAATGCGGTTCCAAAATCAAAAGTTCCATTTTTCGAACAAACAACTCAGTCAAATTTGAACGGTTTTAAAAAAAAAACCGGGTTTTTTTTTGGCGTTTTTTCATCGGAATATGCTAGAAATTGATGTTGTAGGTGTTCTGTAAGTATTTTTTATTTATTTTTTAATTTTATCTTAGTAGTAAATTTTTTTCTAAAATCTATTTTATAATTCGTTTTTATTTAAATTAGTTATGTTTTATAGCTTTAAAAGTTAAGCAGCGATGTTGTTGAATAGTAATAATGTTTATTTCGGTAGTAATATTAGTGTAAGTCCGTCTTCGTATTTTGACAGATCATAAGTTTTAAGCATTCAGATGATGATCTTTTATATCATTATTGAGACTGAATATATCGTTATTGAGGAAAAAAGTGCTTGAATAGAATATCATAAATTAAGCGTCTATTACGTTGCTTACTTAATTTTTATTTTAACTAGTATTTAAACAGGTTTACTAGTATTTAATTAATATCTTTGAAAGCCTTATTTGGTCTTAAATGAAGGTATTTTAATTTTTTTTTTATTCTAATTAGTGAAATTCGATGCCCCAGCCAAGTTTCACAGGGACTTTAATTTATTTTTTATTTTATTTTACTTAAAAAGAGAAGCAACGTCGTGAAAGAATTTGTGTTTTTTTTTTTAATCTCATTCTGATTAGACAAAAGCGCAGATTGTTTCTCATTTTGTTAAAAAAGTAATCAATCGCCGAACCATCTACACTCTAAGAAAAAAATGGCGAGATTTCACTACAATTATTGCTGGCAACACTTTAACAGCAATTATTGTAGTAAAATCAGTGTTGCCGGAGTAAATTTATTTTTATATCCAAAATACAAAATAAAAATAGCCAAATTGTAAAAAAATAGCCAAAAGATTAATTTATTGTATTAGAAAAAAGAAACAGGACTTACATTCATACCTTTTTAACTAACTAGTTTTTTGTACAACATAGTACCGTTTTTTACTGGAAACAGATTTATAAACATGGTTGTTTTAAAATATGTTATAAAAAATTATATGTTAAAAATACAAGAGCATATTTTCAAAATATTAAGGGCATATATCCTTTAAAAAGACGGACCTTTAATATAGAAGGACGTTAGCTCATTTATTTTTTACTTGATAAGAGTAGAAAAAACTTTATAAAATTAAGGTTTGCATTTTCGGAAGTAAAAATGTATTAAATTTTTTTTTTATCTTCGAACCAAGGATTTCAGGTGTCAAACCTATTCAGTCAAGTCTGCCATGGTTTAAAAATGGGAGATAGATAAGTAGGTGAGAAAGTGAAATCAAGTGAAGAATGTTTTATGTGTGGCGGAGTCCAACGTCAACTTAGTTTTCCATGCTGACTTGCTTAATTTTACTTTTGAAAACAAACCACAATTACTTTAATGATCCAAATTGTATACATTGTTGCTACTCTAATGTGGCACATGATTATAGATTTCAAATTATTGTATATTCTTGCGCTCGGTTGAACGATTAGCATCACTGGCAGGTCGTGTTCAAATGAAGAGAGAATTCACCCTCACGTGAATATCTTAAATCATTTCCCTGCAAACATTTGGAAGAATACGCACCAGTAATACGCCCAAGTGTTTTTTGGGAAAATGCATCGCTTTTCAAATGCTCAAGCAATGAATGCGCTAGTCACGAAAATTTTCAAAATCATCCTTCACTAAATTCAGCGATTGTTAGAAGATGGATTTTAGAAAAATGTTCAAAATCGATCATGGGAATATGAAGCAGGCTCTGAAAAAATCGTAAAATCAATTATTAAGTTGAACTAGTATAGTTTCGAAGCAACGTCACATTATATCGAAGCGAAATAAAAACAAATTCACAAAAAAAATTCATTGAAATCGGACAGAACAACGATGCTTTGGAACAAATTGCTGAGAAATTTTTCGGCGAATTTCTTGTTACTCCTCTAGGCGGTTCATTGGCGAATCTTCCCGGTGAATCGGCCTAAGCATCTTACAATAGAAGGCAATTGCTTGATCTTCCCAGCAATTCGTTGGGGATTCTCTGGCAATTGAAAATTTTATATGTAAAATAAAAAATTAATTTTCGCCGGAATACAAAAACATGGCCGAGTAAAAAAAATATTTGAAAATAGCCAAATGAAAAATAAAATCGCCAAATAGCCAAAACTCATCACGAGCAAAATAAATAGCCACTTTTGGCTATAAATAACCAAAACGGCAACACTGAGTAAAATCCCGCCACACAAAATAAGGAATATTCTCTATCACTCCTCTTTCTCTCACTCTCAAATCTCTCCTACAATTTTTCTTTATCGCTCTTTTGAATAGAGTGCATTGATAAATAATACGCGGAAAATGCGTGTTATTTATCCTGCTTGTTGTTATATTGATTACTTATTAATTAACAATGGAGTTATTAGTAAATAATCAACATTCAAACACATTCATTTGCTTGTTTTTATTATTACATGGAATAGCATCAAAAAACATTGATGTTATTCCATGTGAGGATCATAACTAACTGAAGTAAAATAATGTATCTGCTAAAAATATGAATTAATTGTGAGAGCGAAATGAGCGAAAACCCACTGTTATAGCGTAAAATCTCGCTTAAGGAGCGTTCAAAGATTTTCTGAGCGAAAACACGCTAAACTAGCGATAAAATACGCTTCATTTTAGCTAAATTGAAAAAGCTCGCTGCTTTGAGAGATATTTCGAAAAACCGTCAATAAATGCGTGAAATTTCACAGCAATTATTGCTGTAATATTACACGATATTACCATCAGTTTTTAGAGTGTACAACATCTTTGCAACGTATGCTTTCAGAAAGACCTCTTGCAGAAAAGCTGGCTCTGGTGAAAGGTACACCTTAAATGATTCTACGACAAGGTCTGAGCTAAGACAATTAACTGATGGAAGAGTGGCAAAAATTGTACAGAGAGTTAGAGAAAAAATTTTGTCAAAGTGATGACAAAACAGTGAAGTAATATTGTCAAATGACAAATTTGGTTAAAAATATTTTTTTCCACACAAAATGATGTGATTTGCATTATGGATGCCCTTGAGTGCATCAAATCAGACCCTTGCACCGGATGCAAATCCATCAACGGATAAGGGGCCCTTATCAAAAGAAAAATGAAGGAGACAAAAGGAGCTTCTAAGGACCTACAAGATTTCAAAAGAAAGTGGACCTCAGCATCAAAAGAAATCTCTGAAAATACCCTAAGGGCCTTGGTGGAAGGAGTTCCTGCAAAAGTTAAAAATGTTGCTTTTAACAATGATTTTTGAAAATTTTTTATTTATATTATCAATCAACATGGTATAAAGTTAAAAAAAATTATAAGGTACAGTGGGGAGTTTTGAATCACACTTTGATTTTGTGCCATAACTTTCTCAAAAATCAATATTTTTTTATCTTAAACCGTATATTTGTAGATAATGGTAATACCTAACTACCTCCAGATGCATTAATTCAAAATTTTTAATTTAAAAAAAAAATTCGAAGCTTGAAAAAAAAAGAGATTTTTGGATTTTCAAACAAAGTGGGTAGTTGTGAATTACTAATATAAATGGTGAACAATAAAATTTTCGATTAATTAACTTTTATTAAACTTGAAAAAAATGAAAGAGCAAATAGTTCTCATAACTTAAATGAAAAAAAATGGCCAATTTTATGTTTTTTGACGAAAATTTTTATTTATGTCGCGGCATGATGTCTGAGTAAATCTTTTAAAAAAAAAAAAAAAAAATTAAATTTACTTTGATTTTATATAAAACGTTGATAAAATTCATTAATAATGCGTAAAACGTATGACAGATGTGCGAGCCAGTTGTCAAAGTTCGAAAACAAGGTGATTCACAACTCCCCATTTTAAATTTTTGAACATAGGCGACGCGTCATCAGCACACAATGTTATTTCTACAAAATCACTTCGGTGGGTTAAAAGGCAATAGATCAGAGATAATTTTGACGATACTTACGTTTCGATACACTTCCAAAATAGTTTTCAAAATTTTGTGCGCGTTGATCCTCGAAAAAACTTTTTTCAGCACGCAAAAAAATTATTTTTGGTAGACACACTCTGAATACGTGTTGATGACACAAATGCTTATAAAAAGTGAAAGCCCAGACTAGTAAACAATTTTGACACTAGTTTCCTGATGTTAAGCAAATTCAACATGGCGGATATTTGAGTGATTCACAACTCCCCATTTTACCTTATTAATTTTTAAAGATTTTTTCATGGTTTACTTAATGTCTTGATTTTTCAATGTTACAATTTTTACGTAAGCACTCCAAGGTACTCTTGGACTCTTGGATACCAAGAGTTTAAAACAATTTTTCACGAATTGTGGCATCGTGCAAACATTCCGACAGCGGTAAAAACGACGGTTTGGAAAAACGTAACAAGTCTCATGAAAGGATATTATTTTTATTAAAGCATCCACATATATTCAATAAAGTCTAATGGAACAAGATTTTTCTTAGATCTGACATGTAATGCATAAGTTATGCAAAACATACCATTTTGGCTGCTTACCCGGTGGTCCAAAAAAAATTTATTTTATTTTCGGAATCCTCTCAAGATTCACCACCTTCGGAATCTTATAAATAGGGGATGGTTTTTTACACCTTTTTTTTAAGGAGGCCGACCCACTCTCTTGTGCACACACTTTGTGAATTTAAAACACTAAGCTTGTGAAGTATTCATGTTCTCGTGTTTTTTTCATTGGGTATTTTATACATTAATATTATATATACGAGGTCGTTCGGAAAGTTCTTAGCCTAACAATGGAAAACAAGAGTTAAAATTTTAAAATTATTTATATTTTTCAATTTGATCTCCTGAAACTTCAACACTTTAAGTTCAACGCTTTTCTAGCAATTCTATCCCCTGATTAAAATAATTTTTCTAAAGCTCTGAAAAATAATCGTTTACAACTGCAATTGCATTCATTGGTGGTAAAACGCTTGCCAGCAAGAATTTTTTTAGATTTGGGAACAGGTGAAAGTCAAAGGGAGCTAAATCAGGAAAACAGGGTGGATGGTCAAGCAATCGTACTTTAATTCGTTGAATTTTGCCAATGTTTTAACACTCTTGTGTGCTGGCGCGTCTTGATGAAAAATTACTTTTTTACCTTGCAAACCAGGTCGTTTTTCTCGAATTTTCACATCCAATTGGTCCAAAAGGTTACAATAATATTCTGATGTAATTGAAGGTAACTTTTTGAACTTTTTGAAGACAGTCAATCAACAAAATTCCTTTATAATCCCAGAAAAGCGTTGCCATAACTTTCCAGCCGATTGAATTGATTTTACCTTCTTTGGTACACTTCCACCAGCTTCAGTCCACTGTTTTGATTGCTTTTTAATCTCTGATATATAGTGATGAATTCATGTTTCATCAACAGTTATGAAACGACGCTTAAAATCCATTTTATTTCGCAAAAATCTATCCAAACAGTCTTGAGCAATTTTCATGCAAACGCGTTTCTGATCAACCGTAAGCAAATGCGACATCCATCTTGCAGATAATTTTTTAATTTTTAATTCTTCATGCAGAATCAAATGAACTCGATCATTTGCGATGCCTATGGAATCACTTATTTCCCGCACTTTCAGAGGTTCACTTTCAATGCTTGAACGACCACGTTTAAATTCTGCTATCCAGTTTTTTACTGTTGCATATGAAGGAGCATTCTTATACCTTATACATTCACCATATCATTATGAATATCTTGCCCCGATAAACCTTTTTTATGTAAATATTTAATTACGAAACGAATTTCAAATTTGTCCATTACAAGACAAATCACTGAAGAAACCTTTTTGAACAGCTGTTCTTATACGAAAGAGTTGCAAGATCCAAATGAAATTTTACATGTGTTTATACAATGAATTTCCGAACGACCCTCGTAGTTCATGTGGCTCATAAAAATTTTTACTGTATCAGAATTAATGAAGGTCATGAAAATTCATAATTTTTGTGTACTTTTCTGGTACAGTGTACGAACAAATAAATTATAAAGTCATACAATTAGATAATATTTTGTATTCAAAGCAAATTTTTTTTTTATATATATATGATTCACTTAAATATTTCTATTATTTTTTTTATGTAAAATTGACTTTACTTAAAAATTTTACTTTCATTGGTGTTTCGTGTTATACACATAAAAATCTGTAAATTCGAAGGTCAGAAATAACAGCATTCTTCGGAACTATGTCATCGTTGATAGAACCAGACTATTATAAGTCTCCGTTCAAGTTTTTTTTTATATAACTCTTGGGCTGAATCTTCTTTCCAGGCCGTACCAAAGTGTTCCTTTTTTTTAATTTATCGACATCGGCCAACTTTTCTTTATTAATAGTCACTCCTGGCATTGCGTGAATTGGTTTCATTTGCCCAACAAATTGCCGACGTCTTTGCACTGATTTTGCGTTTCCAATGTCGGAATGATTGATGACTGATGATTAGTCTTTCATCTTAATATTATCATACGTTTCGATGGCATAAATCAAATTTGGAATAGATACCGTTTAATTGGGTAGAAAACTACTGTGATTATTCGAGTGTTATGTTGAAGAAAACGCGGCTTATATGATTATATCTTAATATACAAAAATCTTTTGTCCTATGTTGGTTTATGGTAATCTCCGAAACCGATTAAATTGAAATTTTGTGAATGTATATGGTTGGTTTCAGCTTGAAAGATAGATTAGTTGTGGACCCAATAGATGGCACTATTGTCAAAATCTAAATTTTGTTTTTTGATGTTTTTAACGAAATTGCTCTTTGGTATTTCTTCAGATTTTTCTTTTAAAAGACAACATCAAATTGAAATATTCCTAAACCCTCACATTTTCATGTTCTCAAATGATTTTTTAAATTCAATAAAAATAAATAAATTTTCTTCAAGTTGTGTGTAAGCAAAGTGAGTTAAGTATTATTTAAAAAAAATTAAAAACATTCCATAAAAAAAAAATTAATTTCTACCATTTTTAAACTTTTTTTAATTCATTGCCTTTTGAAAAATAATCACACTGGCAATCACCTCGGATAAAGTCAAAAGTTATGTCGCAGAAAAAAACTAAAGATGAATAAAATATTCTTTCGATGAGGACTTTCCATGAAATGCATGAAGCCCTTGATGTTAAAAATTCGTTGCACTCTATAGGTCCTATATATAGCTATTTCATAGCTCTTCAACACTTTAACTAGAAAAAATACTGCGAACGACCGTGCATAAATAATTCCCTATTATATGGAACAAATTGAGTTAAAAGTGAAAAATACTTACGCTACTTTACCTTAAAAGGTATAAAACTGGTGTGGTTTTAATATTTAGTTCCACATCTCAAGGTATACTTTTAAGATCACATAAATAAAACAAACAATATGAAGAGTATGGAAAAATTGTTAATTCTAATAGTTATTGCGGTAATTATATCCGCTTGCATAGCACACATTCATGTTAAAATTGATCCCGATTCAGATATGACTTATGATTTTGAAAGAATTGGAAATAGACTTTATTATATTCACACGGGAGAGAAGGTAAAAGTATTCTTTAAATTGAAGATATATAAAATTACTGTTTTATTAATACTCTATATCTGTAAATAAAGATGAATTGGTTTGGCGCAGCGAATTATTGTAGTAGAATCCATAGCACTTTGGCAAGCTTAAAATCGAGCAAATATAGACATAGCATCACCAAGCACTTGGTAGATAGCAAAACAGACAAGGAGTTTTGGTTTTCGGGCAATGATCTGGAATCTGAAGGAGAATTTACCTGCCAACGTACCGGCAAAAGTTTAAATCATTCAAGCTTTGATCTAATACAACCATCCAACGGAAGTTGCTTATCTTTTAAGCTAAGTGAAGACCATATTAATTATGTATGGCAAACACAAAACTGTGAGAATCAGAAAAATTACTTTATTTGTGAAGCCAGTGATGGTATGCTTGCAAATTTAATGCTTACATTCGTTAGCGAACTGTTAAAGAATTTGTTCGACTGAGTTCTTCGCACAATTTTTTTTTTAAATATATATCTATTGCAAAACTTACCTCAATGCTCATGTTTTAAGTCATTCAAGCGGTTCTGATATTGAATTCCTGAACTTATGTGTATCAGACAATAACAATAAAGTAATTATTTCTTGCGTGTATAATCCGAATAAATGTTTTTCTGTTGAGCCATTGTTTACTGTACTGTCAAATTATGTGGTTGAATATGATTTAGTGTTGCTGTGTGGTGATTTTAATATAAACCTTCTCTCTGATGATTTGCCAAAACAACAATTGTGTAATAGAATATCGTCCTTAGGTTTATCAGTCGTCAATGATACCATGCCGACGAGGTTTTCCAACAACACCACCCCTAGTCTTCTTGACTACTTTATTGTTTCTGATCCGTCTGTAATTTCGTTTTTTGATCAATTATATATTATGTCTGATCATGATTTAATTTTTTGTACTTTAAATGTCAATCTTTCTCGCCTTGCTATCCCTATTGCTTTTTCATATCGTGATTTCAAGAACATTAATTATCCGTCTCTTTTCCGTGATGTTTCCCTTGTATCATTTAATTTTTGTTGGCTTCACACTAATGTTAATGATAAGCTTAATTCACTTATGGAGCCAATTAGTTATCTGTTTAATAAACATGTCCCTTTACGTAATTGTAGAGTAAACAATATGTCCTGCCCATGGTTTACGCAACATGTCCTAAATGCATTGAAAAAAAAGAAACAAGCTTCGTAATAAATGGCGTAAAAATCCGTCATCACTTAACTGGGAAGTTTATAGGCTGGCTAGAAATGAGGCCGTACTATTAACGAAACAGGCTAAAATACGGTATTTCTCTTCTAAACTGTAATGTAGGTTCAAATCCGGCAGAGCACAACAACATATTTTTTTAAATTTTTTTTTATTTTTTTTTGTTTTTTTAAAATGATTTGTTTTTATGCAAACAATTTTATTTTTTTTTCTTTTTAGTTAAAAGTTAATTTTATTCGGTTTATATTTTTTTTTCATTTTTTTTTATCTGGCAGTAATTTGCTTGGCTGGTTGAAGCTCTCATTAAATAATCTGGGTCAGCTGTTGCACTCAATTTGCTTGCTCAAATTTTAATTTTTGGCAACTTCTAACTCAAATTTAATAACGAAGAGTAATTATAAAAATAGACAAACATTTGTAGGGTTTTTCTTGCTAACAGACTAATGACATCCAAAATAACATAGTCTGAGCGTAACAGAGGCTCAGTATAACAGTTTGACTGCTAACAGAGACTTGAAGCAGAAATGTTAGAAGAGTGTTAAGAAATTACAGAGTTGCTTTAGTAGATTGAGTGGATGCAATGTTAACATCAACAGTGAAGTCTAGACAAAAATGCTGAGAGTATTTCGGAGGGAGGGGACTTGCTACATCGGGTGATGTACGAAGTTCCAATACTTTGGAAATAGATGAGAGAAATTAACGGGTTGAATCCAAACCACGCTGTTTCGATATCCAAAATCCAATGTTAATGTCCCTAAAACAATTTTTTTATATGCAAAAATTAGGGCCGTGTGCAAAAAAATGGTGCAATGCGCAAAAATTAAGGCCGTGTGCAAAATAACGGGCCCTTTCCAAAATTTTGTTACTATAAAAATCCGAAACCAAGCCAGTTCGCTCTCTTTTGCTGATTGTTATTCTTGCCGTAAGATAAAATTTTAATTTCCGTGCTAAGCTTATAGACAAAAAGTTAATGATAGTTTTTATGTAAAATTACTTCATAATATAAAACAAAAACAAAATATATGTACAAAAAAATTAAAATTCAAAAAAAAAAAAAAAAAAAAAAAAAAAAAAAAAAAAAGAAAATGTGAAACTTAAAATATGAAATAATTTAAGTAAAATTTATAAAAATTAAAAACGAAAAAGTGGAAAACAAAATTATAAAAATTTACATATTGAAGCAAATTCAATGCTCCAAAACTTAAAATAAGACTTAAAACTTGGAAAAAAAGTGAAAATTAAATGTTTGAATTAAAATATTACGAATATATAAAATTAAACTAGTTTAAAATTAATGGATAAACGCTCATAAAAAAAAAAAAATCTTATTTCTGTGAAAACTTAATGCTGCGACGAAAATCAATTTTAAAACTCTAAATGAAAACTTAAAACTTATGTTTGGTGAATGAGAAAAAGAAAAAAATTTACATTCGAAAAAAAAAAAAAAAAACAAAACTTTGCTTAATCTACAAACTTAGCTTAAAATATTTGTTCCTGAAAAAAAAATAAAACAACAAAAACTTTGCCATATAATCTGTGACGCTTATCCTTTAACTCATAATAACTAAAAACTAAGAACTATAAAATAATTAAATCTACCAAAATTCAAAGAAACCTCAAAACTACGTTAAATCAATAATAAAGAAATATTAAAAACTTTTATTTGTACCGGGCAACCTAAAAACAAACGTAAGCATAAATTGAACACAGCTCAAGCACATACGAAAGCCTGTTAAGAAAAGGTGCAAAAATGTTAACTATTAACAGAAGTCGTTAATCACTTCTGACAATTAGAGCAGCGAGAACCAGCAACCCGAAAAGCAGCATCGATGGACGACGAGGGATTGTCATCAAAAACCATGGAAGTATAACAATAATTAGAAAAATGCTACAATTGATGGGCCAAAATGCAAAATAAAAAGAAAACTAAAATAAAAATAGTTATAAGTAGTAAACAGAAAAAAAAAAAAACAATGAAAAACCAAAAATTATAAAAAGAAAATAAAAATATATGTAAATGCTTAAAAATTTTAATACGGAAAAAAAGAAAAAAGCAATAATTTTTATGTGTCGATGAGAGAAAAATTTGATGTTAAAGAGAGGAAAAAAAAAAAATTACAACAGACGAACATACAACATACACATATGTACTTATTTTGTTGTCTTCTGCCATAAATTTTATTTAACATTTTTCGAAAGTTACTATCAAAGTAAAATTTTTTTTTTTGTTATGATTTGAGCAGACAATGTTATTATATTTATTTTTTTTTCGTCGGTCGTTGTTTTTTTTTATTCAAGCCTCTTAACCCTCTCTCTCTCTCTAGAAAACTATATTTTGAAATTACATTTAAAAAAAAAAAAAAAAAAACCTTTAAGGGGTGTAAGTATGCGCATACCTTGTAAGTACACAGAAAAAAAAATATTGTAAGTTTAATTAATTTCTATATATCCTTAGTATATTTTTGTTAATTACTTATCATATACAGAAAAATAATATGTTTATGTTTAAAAATCTATATAATTTAACAATTGTGAATTTTCTTTTGTCATAGCTTAGTTTTTTTTCTTTATAACTCTTTTCTTGTAATGTTAATAAAAACATGATCTCTTCATCACATTCACTCTAGAGTAAATATGGTCTAATTATTTTTTTTTCTTATCCTGCAGTAACAGCTGGTAACCCTACTGATATGCGCAAGGGAGCTTATATTATTTTATTTTCGGTTATTTTTTTTTGATAAGCTAAGGTTAGGTCGGGCATAGGTGGCAACACTACCAGCCATCAACCCACTAAATCGAGTGACCTTTTTTTTCTGATTTTAAAATTTTTGTTTCCTCTGCTATTTATATTATTTTATTTATATATTCTTCTTTCTATTTTTTTTTTCTTTCTGGAGTATAAGTATTGCCCCCCTCATTTTCTTTCTGGCATGTGCATGATTTTTTTTTTTTGCTGATGAACCCAGGGCAGCACATCACAAGGCAGAACCTTATCCACCCCGCCACTGAAACCTAGCCGAGAAAACCACGAGCATGCACACCCTTCTGTCATTGTGTCTTAACACCTTTTTGCCCCACATAAACCCTTCTTGGTTCGTTACAGTAAAAATTGGCGCCCAACGTGGGGCAGTAACCGTAGCGTAACCGTAGCAGTAATCGTAACAGGAACCATAACAACACTGTAGTATTCCATTTTTTTTTCTATTCTATCCTTTTTTTCTTTCTATCAATTTCTGTCTTTTCTTCTTGTAGTTAACTTTCTCTTATTAAAATTTTTTTTATTATTATTTTTATTAAAATTTTTCTAAAAACCCAATTTTTTAAATTTATCCAATATTTTTTTATTACAACATGGCTAGCAAATTTAAACTTCCCATGATACGAATCGGTGAAGATATTTGCTCGATCTGTTTAGGGAAACTTTGTTTAGATGGGAAGGTTTTCCGAACACCATGTTGGCATTTTTTTCATTTGGTTTGTCTTCGGCGGAGTCTGGAATACAACGCTAGTTGTCCTAACTGCCGAAGCTCCTTGCCACTGGAAAATATACCGCGTTTTGGTCGGTTTATTGTTCGACGTAGAAGAAGAGGTGGTAGAAGACGGTTTGAAGGCCAGGAAGGACCATTTTATCCATTCCTTACTAGGGACCTGAACTTTATAAATAGGATGCGGCAGTTTCGTACGTTCCAGATGGAAGTACATGATTCAAGTCCAGAAGAACCCGCAACAGTCCTTGTAAACCCAGAGTTTATGTCCTTTCTGTCGCCTCATCGTGCTGAGCAGCAAAATAAATTACAGCAAATGCTCGAGGAAATTCCGAAGCTGCGAAGCTTAATTATTTATGAAATAGCTCGTGTATTGACTATTTCAGACAATATTCCTGGAGGTGGGAATTTAGTTCTTCCTTCAGTTCGCACTTCCGAATCCAACAGTCAGGCTTACGTCAACCTGCGTATATATGAGGAAGAAATGAAGCTACCACAGTTGGCCAAACCAAGCTCTTCTTTAGCGCTTCGAAAATACTTGAGAGACGAGATTTTGCGTCTCTGCACTATTTTGCAGTTTGTAAAAATATAAATCTTTTTTCATTTAATTTTCATTTCATTCATTTTAAATTTTCTTTTTGCTTTGGATTATTATTATTTGATTTTTTTTTTTATCCTATATGTTCTTAGGAATTTACCTTGGAATTACAAGATTGATCGCTTGCGATCATGCATTGTCCTGGTATACCTAAATAACCTATTGGTGTATATTTTTATATATATTCTTTAAATTTTTCTATTTTTATTTTGAATTTTTTTTTGTTGGAATAGCATTTTTAATTTCGCATTTATGCAATATAAGTGACCACAAAAGCCCAAATTAATAAAAATAGAAAACCATTTCAAATGTTCTTCTTTTCGGATCGGAAATAATTATATACAA
Source organism: Tetanocera ferruginea (assembly GCA_958299015.1). Lineage (NCBI taxonomy): Eukaryota > Metazoa > Arthropoda > Insecta > Diptera > Sciomyzidae > Tetanocera > Tetanocera ferruginea. Next base: position 127,035,197 of record OY282640.1, read on the forward strand.
ATTGGTAGCAGTTGTGTTACAAGAACAATTTGTCCATCCTAAGAAGTTCATTTAAAACAAATCCATCTTTCTTATTCTTTTCTTTTCTTACCTATCAGTCTTTTCTATTTTCATTTAAAAGTTTGAAAACAGGAAAAATCACTTGATATAGTCTGGGTTATTTTCAGTAGGGTGATTATCCAAGCTGTTACCAGGGAACTATTTAATTTTTATTTGAATTTGAATTTATTTTTGATTATTTTGTTTCAATGATTTTTGTATTGAAATACTTGATGAAAGATTTTTTTTATATTGCTTATTTACCTATTTAAACTTACAAGCATTTGATTTTTTTTTTGCCTTAAGATGATTCAATTTAACTTAACGTTTTTATATACAAATTGATTCTTTAATTTTTTTATCTGGAAAATATCTTTTTGCGTAGTTGCACACATTTTTTGCACAACACCCATTGGATTTATTTTTTTTTTTGCGTTTTTATGAGATATGGCAGTTCGTCATAGTGGTGACAATTTACCAGGAGCTCCAAATGAAAATTTTTGTAAAATTTGTAGTCAATTGTTCAATTCTGATATTGAAAACTTTAAAACAAAGTGTGAACACAAATTTCACAAAGATTGCGTTCAAATTTGGATTAAGAACAGCTCCCATTGTCCACAGTGTAATCAAGCATTGGATCTGGATTCAAAATCTACTTCCAAGACAACTTCGAATATTAACCCGAAGGCTAAGTCTCTCACACCGAAAATGACAACTAACACTGGTGCAATTTCCAAGCCATCAAAAAGTAGAACTCAAACTCTGCGTGGTCAATCTGTTAACCAGAATCCTCTAGATTGGTCTATGCCAAACTCACCTAATAGAAATACAAATCTTTTTAATCCGTCAATTGAGATTAATGATAGGTCCCAAAGTCTGTCTGAAACTCAGGGTTACAATAGGCCATTAATTCCTAGTACACAGGCTAATATAAATGAAAGTGTAGATATGACCTCATTAGTTTCAACACTAACGGAGATGATTCAAAGTCAGCTCCAAATAGGTTTGTCAGACATTACCAGAAAGGTTGACCAAAAGTTGGGACAGGTTAAAGCAGGCTCACGAGATGAACCAGAATGGCCAAATGTTATGCCTTTCGACTCAGCCTCTTCGAATAGACAGCAATCTCAGCGACAACAATCACATTTTTCTCTTCCATCTAACCAAAATAACGACAACTCCAGATATTCTTCGTTCTCTTTATCACCTGGTCAAGTGTCAAATTTGATTCAAGGGTGGAATATTCAATTTGATGGGTCCTTATCAGGACCAACTGTTGAAAAGTTTTTATACCAAATATCGGCCCTAACAAATGATTGTCTTCATGGAAACTTTCAATTGGTTTGCGACAACAGTTATCTTTTGTTTTCAGGACAGGCTAAAGACTGGTATTGGAGATATAGGCGTTGTGTTGATAGAATTCGATGGGATCCTTTGTGTGAAGCCTTACGCACTCACTTCAAAGACCCAAGGAACGACACAGACATCCGCGAACTCATAAGAGACAGGAAACAGCGAGAAGGAGAAACTTTTGAAGTTTTTTACAACTCAATTCTCAAGTTGACGGATCGTCTACAAATGCAGATTCCTGAGTATGAGTTAGTGGAAAGTTTGCTTAGGAATTTAAGACCAGAAATCCGACAACAGCTTTTTATGATCCAAATCAATAACGTAGCACATTTACGATCCTTATGCCAACGTAGAGAGGCAATAACAGCGACAATCATTCGAAACCGTGCTCCATTTCGCCCTAATCCAGGAACGAGACAGGTGAATGAAGTTGAGGTAGCGAATTCAGATTTGCAGGAAGTTGAAGATGTTTGTGCGTTAGGAGAAAGTAAGCTTGTGTGTTGGAATTGTAGGAAGCAAGGTCACCGTTACCATGATTGTGTGGAAGAGCGTTCTGTGTTTTGTTATGGCTGTGGAGCAGAAAACACATATAAGCCTACTTGCAAAAAGTGCAATAAGTCGGAAAACCAGTAACTGAGCGAGAGCATCAACATCAGCTCCCGCTCTTTACCAACAAACAAGATCAAAATTTATCACTAAATAAAGCAGGTGAACCTAACAAGAAAATAACCATTTTAAAATCAAATAAACCACCCAGGCAACCAAACCTGAAACCTTTAGAGCCATTTCATGTCCGCTGGGAAAAATATAATAAAGCAAGAAACAAAATTCTTAGCACGCCTGCAGTGGCAACTATTTCGAAAAAGCAAATTCCCAGAAAATCACCAAAAAGGTCTACAGTGCGTATGCGTAACTTTTGGCGTTTTGTTACTTCACAGCGTAAAAAGTTGTCGTATACAATTTCAACAATTTGTGCTGATAAAAATGATGTCCGTCCGTATGCAAAAGTGTCCATCTATGGAAAAAAATATCTTGGTCTTCTTGATAGTGGTGCATCTGTAACATGTGCTGGTGGAGATGCTGCAGCCGCTTTTGTAAAACAAGCTAGTTTTAGGAAGATTAAATTAGCAGTGAGAACTGCAGATGGTAATTCTCAAGAAGTGGTTGGTGTAATTGAACCAGAAGTTGTATATAATAACATGAAAAAACCAATTTTGATTTATATTGTTCCTAATCTGAATCAAGATTTATATTTGGGATATAATTTTTGGTTGGCTATGGGAATTAAGATTGTGCAGGAATCTAAAGAAGTTTGCTCTCTTAATATTGATAAGGTTAGTGATTCAAAATTACATATATTAAATCCACATGAGCAGAAAAAGTTAGATGCAATAATTCAGCTTTTTCCTTCATATTCAAAGGAAGGGTTGGGAAAAACTTCTTTAATAGAGCACGTAATAGAGGTAAAAGATGGAACTCGTCCAATAAAACAAAGGTACTTCCCAGTTTCTCCTGCGGTCGAAAAGACAATGCATCAGGAAATTGCAAAAATGCTTGAGATGGGTGTGATTGAGGAATCTAATAGTCCATGGAGCAGCCCTGTTGTATTGGTACGAAAAGAAGAAGGTGCGAGGCTCTGCCTAGATTCGAGAAAGCTAAATCAAGTTACTTCGAGAGATGCATATCCAATTCCGATAATTGATGGAATCCTGAGTCGATTGCCAAAAGCTCGATTTATTTCTGCGCTTGACTTGAAAAAAGCATTTTGGCAAATAAATTTAGAGAAAAACTCTCGAGCTTGTACTGCTTTCACGATCCCTAATTGCCCTTTGTACCAGTACACAGTGATGCCTTTTGGACTGTGCAACGCACCACAGACCATGTGTAGACTCATGGACAAGGTCATCCCAGCACAACTTCGCAATAGAGTGTTTGTATACATTGACGATCTCCTTGTTCTATCCGAAGATTTTAACAGTCATTTGCAATTACTTGCTGATGTAGCTTATCATATCCGCAAAGCAGGGCTAACTTTGAACATAGAAAAGAGTAGGTTCTGTCTAAAAGAAGTGAAATATCTCGGATACACAGTGGGCCATGGAATAATTAAAACAGATCCAGATAAGGTCTCGGCTATAACTTCGTACCCTTCACCAAATACCGTACGTCAAGTAAGACGATTTTTAGGCATGGCTGGCTGGTATCGCCGATTCATTGCCAACTTTGCTGACCTCACAACTCCTATGACAGATTTGCTCAAGAAAGGTAAAACATTCCAATGGACAGATGAAGCACAGACAGCATTTGAATTGATTAAAGCAAAATTAACTTCCGCACCAATATTGGCAACTCCTGATTTCAGCAAACCATTCTGCATTCAATGCGATGCATCTTCTTTTGGTATCGGTGGCGTCTTAACTCAAGAAAACAGTGAAGGTATTGAGTTTCCGATAGCTTTTGTTTCACAAAAATTAAACACTGCACAACGAAAATACAGCGTTACAGAGCAGGAATGCTTGGCTGCACTAATCTGCTTAAAGAAGTTTCGTCCTTATGTCGAAGGGCAAGAATTTAAAATAATAACAGATCATGCAAGCCTTAAGTGGTTAATGCGCCAAACAGATCTCTCTGGACGACTAGCTCGTTGGTCCTTGAAAATGCAAGGCTATTCGTTTACAATTGAGCACAGGAAAGGATCAGAGAACGTTGTTCCTGATGCTCTGTCACGTGTTGAAATGAATGACTCAATTGATGCAATAGAAGATATAGGTCCTATTATTGATTTGAGTTCTCCACATTTTTCTTCTAAAGAATATACCGAGCTTAGGCAGCATATTATTGAAAAACAAAGCAAGCTACCGGACTTAAAAGTGATTGATAGTTTTATATATCGTCGAACTGAATTTGCAAATGGATGTGAAGTTCAAGAATCCTTCAGCTGGAAATTGTGGGTACCTAAACTATTACAAACTGAGGTTATTGAAAGTGCTCATAATCCCCCAAATGTAGCTCATGGTGGGATAGCCAAAACTTTAGAAAGAGTTAGGAGGAATTTCTATTGGCCAAATATGTATGAAAACATACGCGATTTTATTAACAAGTGCGAGATTTGCAAAGAAACAAAACCACGAAATTCTGTTCAACGACCTCCAATGGGTGAACAGTCAAAATCTGATAGACCATTTCAAAAAATATATATGGATCTCATAGGCCCATTTCCACGTTCAAAGAATGGAAACATGGGAATTCTAATAATTTTAGACCATCTGAGCAAATTTCCTTTTCTATATCCCTTAAAAAAATTTACGTCTGGAAAAATTATAGACTATCTAGAACAGCAAGTTTTTACCATCTTCGGAGTGCCAGAAGTAGTTATTAGCGATAATGGCTCACAATTTAAGTCTTCTCAGTTCAACTTATTCTTAGAAAAGTTTGGTATTCATCACACCTACACAGCTCTTTATTCTCCGCAAGCAAATGCTTCAGAAAGGGTCAATCGAACCATAATAGGTGGTATTCGAGCATTTTTAAAGGAAGACCAACGTGACTGGGACAAAAATCTGCAAAACATAGCCATGTCTATTAGGTCTTCGTACCACCAAACCATTGGAAGATCTCCATATTTTGTTCTTTTTGGGCAACAAATGGCAACTCACGGGAAGACTTATGAACTTTTCCGGAAGTTGAAATCGTTAGAGACAGGCGAAGAGATTCAACAGGAAGACAAATTGCTGCAAATCAGACATGAAGTAAAAAAGTGTATTGACAAGGCTTATAACATTAATTGTAAAACATACAATCTTCGAAGTAATCCTACTGCAACATACTCGCCTGGACAAGAAGTGTTCCGAAAAAAATTTTGCACAAAGCGACAAATCTAAAAATTTCAATTCCAAATTGGCTAAAAGATCTTTAAAAGCGAGAGTAGTAAAGAAAATTGGTCATTGTAACTACCAACTCAGTGACATGAAGGGTAAAGATATTGGAATTTTCCATGCAAAGGACATTCATTTATAATTGATTTTTATTTTTTTTAATTCAGCTTGTTCGTCACTTGAAAAACACTACGAACAACCTGTTTTGTAATGTAGGTTCAAATCCGGCAGAGCACAACAACATATTTTTTTAAATTTTTTTTTATTTTTTTTTGTTTTTTTAAAATGATTTGTTTTTATGCAAACAATTTTATTTTTTTTTCTTTTTAGTTAAAAGTTAATTTTATTCGGTTTATATTTTTTTTTCATTTTTTTTTATCTGGCAGTAATTTGCTTGGCTGGTTGAAGCTCTCATTAAATAATCTGGGTCAGCTGTTGCACTCAATTTGCTTGCTCAAATTTTAATTTTTGGCAACTTCTAACTCAAATTTAATAACGAAGAGTAATTATAAAAATAGACAAACATTTGTAGGGTTTTTCTTGCTAACAGACTAATGACATCCAAAATAACATAGTCTGAGCGTAACAGAGGCTCAGTATAACAGTTTGACTGCTAACAGAGACTTGAAGCAGAAATGTTAGAAGAGTGTTAAGAAATTACAGAGTTGCTTTAGTAGATTGAGTGGATGCAATGTTAACATCAACAGTGAAGTCTAGACAAAAATGCTGAGAGTATTTCGGAGGGAGGGGACTTGCTACATCGGGTGATGTACGAAGTTCCAATACTTTGGAAATAGATGAGAGAAATTAACGGGTTGAATCCAAACCACGCTGTTTCGATATCCAAAATCCAATGTTAATGTCCCTAAAACAATTTTTTTATATGCAAAAATTAGGGCCGTGTGCAAAAAAATGGTGCAATGCGCAAAAATTAAGGCCGTGTGCAAAATAACGGGCCCTTTCCAAAATTTTGTTACTATAAAAATCCGAAACCAAGCCAGTTCGCTCTCTTTTGCTGATTGTTATTCTTGCCGTAAGATAAAATTTTAATTTCCGTGCTAAGCTTATAGACAAAAAGTTAATGATAGTTTTTATGTAAAATTACTTCATAATATAAAACAAAAACAAAATATATGTACAAAAAAATTAAAATTCAAAAAAAAAAAAAAAAAAAAAAAAAAAAAAAAAAAAAAGAAAATGTGAAACTTAAAATATGAAATAATTTAAGTAAAATTTATAAAAATTAAAAACGAAAAAGTGGAAAACAAAATTATAAAAATTTACATATTGAAGCAAATTCAATGCTCCAAAACTTAAAATAAGACTTAAAACTTGGAAAAAAAGTGAAAATTAAATGTTTGAATTAAAATATTACGAATATATAAAATTAAACTAGTTTAAAATTAATGGATAAACGCTCATAAAAAAAAAAAAATCTTATTTCTGTGAAAACTTAATGCTGCGACGAAAATCAATTTTAAAACTCTAAATGAAAACTTAAAACTTATGTTTGGTGAATGAGAAAAAGAAAAAAATTTACATTCGAAAAAAAAAAAAAAAAACAAAACTTTGCTTAATCTACAAACTTAGCTTAAAATATTTGTTCCTGAAAAAAAAATAAAACAACAAAAACTTTGCCATATAATCTGTGACGCTTATCCTTTAACTCATAATAACTAAAAACTAAGAACTATAAAATAATTAAATCTACCAAAATTCAAAGAAACCTCAAAACTACGTTAAATCAATAATAAAGAAATATTAAAAACTTTTATTTGTACCGGGCAACCTAAAAACAAACGTAAGCATAAATTGAACACAGCTCAAGCACATACGAAAGCCTGTTAAGAAAAGGTGCAAAAATGTTAACTATTAACAGAAGTCGTTAATCACTTCTGACAATTAGAGCAGCGAGAACCAGCAACCCGAAAAGCAGCATCGATGGACGACGAGGGATTGTCATCAAAAACCATGGAAGTATAACAATAATTAGAAAAATGCTACAATTGATGGGCCAAAATGCAAAATAAAAAGAAAACTAAAATAAAAATAGTTATAAGTAGTAAACAGAAAAAAAAAAAAACAATGAAAAACCAAAAATTATAAAAAGAAAATAAAAATATATGTAAATGCTTAAAAATTTTAATACGGAAAAAAAGAAAAAAGCAATAATTTTTATGTGTCGATGAGAGAAAAATTTGATGTTAAAGAGAGGAAAAAAAAAAAATTACAACAGACGAACATACAACATACACATATGTACTTATTTTGTTGTCTTCTGCCATAAATTTTATTTAACATTTTTCGAAAGTTACTATCAAAGTAAAATTTTTTTTTTTGTTATGATTTGAGCAGACAATGTTATTATATTTATTTTTTTTTCGTCGGTCGTTGTTTTTTTTTATTCAAGCCTCTTAACCCTCTCTCTCTCTCTAGAAAACTATATTTTGAAATTACATTTAAAAAAAAAAAAAAAAAAACCTTTAAGGGGTGTAAGTATGCGCATACCTTGTAAGTACACAGAAAAAAAAATATTGTAAGTTTAATTAATTTCTATATATCCTTAGTATATTTTTGTTAATTACTTATCATATACAGAAAAATAATATGTTTATGTTTAAAAATCTATATAATTTAACAATTGTGAATTTTCTTTTGTCATAGCTTAGTTTTTTTTCTTTATAACTCTTTTCTTGTAATGTTAATAAAAACATGATCTCTTCATCACATTCACTCTAGAGTAAATATGGTCTAATTATTTTTTTTTCTTATCCTGCAGTAACAGCTGGTAACCCTACTGATATGCGCAAGGGAGCTTATATTATTTTATTTTCGGTTATTTTTTTTTGATAAGCTAAGGTTAGGTCGGGCATAGGTGGCAACACTACCAGCCATCAACCCACTAAATCGAGTGACCTTTTTTTTCTGATTTTAAAATTTTTGTTTCCTCTGCTATTTATATTATTTTATTTATATATTCTTCTTTCTATTTTTTTTTTCTTTCTGGAGTATAAGTATTGCCCCCCTCATTTTCTTTCTGGCATGTGCATGATTTTTTTTTTTTGCTGATGAACCCAGGGCAGCACATCACAAGGCAGAACCTTATCCACCCCGCCACTGAAACCTAGCCGAGAAAACCACGAGCATGCACACCCTTCTGTCATTGTGTCTTAACACCTTTTTGCCCCACATAAACCCTTCTTGGTTCGTTACAAAACTTGATCTTTGCCTTCCAGCAAAAAAGCTCTGGAACAACATCAAAAAAGTTGGAGTGTGTAACAAACATAACATTGAATGCACATTAGATCCTGTTGATCTTAATAATTTTTTTGTTGACAATGCTGCGACCTCAAATAATGATATTTCAACCCTATTTAATCGGTCCATCCAACAATCTTTTAGTTTCGCTCCTGTATCTGAACTAGATGTGGGCAAATGTGTTTCACAAATAAAATCAAATGCTATTTCTGAAGATGGTATTCCCATCAAGTTCATTAAACTGTTATTACCGCACATAATAACCCCCCTAACGCATATCATTAATTTTTGCTTCATGTCATCTACATTCCCTGACTTGTGGAAAGTTGCCATCGTTCTGCCAGTAGCAAAAAAACAAAACCCTTCTAGCGTGAATGATTTTAAGCCCATTAGTATCTTATCTCCGTTGGCTAAAGTTTGTGAGAAGCTTATGGCTGAGCAAATTACAAATCACTTAATTGATAACAATCTGCTATCCCCATTACAATCTGGTTTTAGGCCGGGACATGCGTGTTCTTCTGCAGTGGTTAAGGTCATCGATGATATTCGTCCGGAATATGACGCTGGCTCTATAACGTTACTTTGTTTGCTTGACTTTTCGAAAGCTTTCGATAAGGTTAACCATCAACGCTTGTGCAGTAAGCTTAGTTGTTTATTTGGTTTCTGTGCTAGTGCTGTAAGTCTCATGTCCAGTTATTTGTATAATAGGACTCAGAAAGTAAAAGTTGGTCAAGTGTCGTCAGGGTATAAATCGGTCTCAAGTGGCGTGCCACAAGGATCTATACTTGGCCCACTCCTATTCACTTTGTTCATAAACGACATATTTTCTGTTTGCAATAATTCCTCTATTCATGCTTACGCTGATGATGTCCAGTTGTATTTATCCAGAAGAACAGGACTTCTTGATGACCTCTGTTTTAGAATGAATGAGGACCTCTGCAGCATCAATGATTGGGCAAATAGCAATGGTCTCCTACTAAATTCCTCTAAATCATATGTTCTTCCCATTTGTAGAGCTAAAACTTGTGTTGATGGTATCCCTGATCTTTTAATTGGCCCTAATAAATTAACTGTTGTATCTAAAATCGTAAATCTTGGTTTCCATATTAATTCTTCGCTTTCCTGTGTTGATTATGTCAATAGTATTGTCAAAAAAATCTATTATGTTTTGCGTAATTTAAGAATGTCCGCAAGTGTGACCCCAGTTAAAATTAGGCGTAAGCTGGTTATTCAACTTATCATACCTGTCATAACCTATTCTGAGGTAGTGTACAGTAAACTTGACTCTTCCTCCCAGTTAAAGCTTCAAATTGCATTTAATTACGCTACGCGATATATGTTTGGTCTTCGTAAGTTCGATCACCTGTCCAGTTTCCGAAATGCTGTACTTGGATGTGACTTGCTATCCTATCTTAATGCCAGAAACTGTATGTACCTGCATAAGTTAATATATGAGAAAACACCTGGTTATCTCTATGAGAAACTACAGTTTTGCGTGTCCAGAAGAAGCCATGTTCTAATAGTCCCGAGGCACAGTTCATTCATAAGTTCTCACCTGTTTTTCATCAACGCCATTAGGCTGTGGAATGCCCTGCCACGAAGGCTTAGGGAAATTACTGGGAGAGGTCCATTCAGGCAATCCATTCTATCTTATTACTCTACTGTATAGTTTCTTTTCTTTCATCTCCTACTTCTTCTTTACTATACCATTGTCAATTTCAATTTTTAATATTTTAAGCTGAAAGCTGTTTTTTAAAGCAATATATTAAGCTAATATTGTCTTAGTTTTAAGGTAATTTATTTTGTTATTTTATTGTTATTAAAAAGTTGTTATAACGTTCTAATGTTTATGCTGTACTTTAAAAGAGCTAGCTCTTAGTGTACCCATTATATTGAAATCTAAATAAAAATAAATAAAATAGTTTAAGCTTTTCGTAAATTTAAATTCCAGAGAAAATTACAAAAAACAATTAAATAGAAACATAATAATAACAACCTTTCTGCTTGGTCTCTTTAGTCCGATTGTTTTGTCTATTTTGCACATATTTGTTATATATCTTCAGAAAATTAATACATAAAAATTCTTTCAATCATTTTGTTGAGATTGACAGGTTGAGTTCATTGACTTATAGTGTTTTCTTTTCTCAAAAAAATTTTTAATTTTTTCGGCCCTGTTTGATTTATTTATGCATTTTTTTTTTTTGTTCTTTTCTCAAATAAAATTCTGACCTTTGAAATTGAATCGTGTTCATTTCACAAAAATTTTGACCTTAAAAGTAAAAAAAATGCAGAATTTCTGCCCTCTCTACTTCGACGGTTCGAAAAATTCTGACCTGAAATTCTACCGACTATTCATTTATTTATTTATTTGTTCGTTTTGTCTACAGAATAAATCTAACAGACTACGATTAAAAAAAGTAAAAATAAGCTATTAACAATAAAAACATATTTTCTTAATTAATTAAAAATCGTAAATAAATTTAAGTGGAATTTGGCCAGTGAGAAGTCAAAATTTAATACTGAACAATAAGTGTTACACAGTTTAATACACCGAGCTATAGGTACGTTATTAGCGTTATTGGTTCTATGGAATGTTTTTTCCAACATGCGATTATTGGGCAAATTCCTTGGTATATGGTAAGGTATGAAAAACGCGGACAATTCGACACATTTTATTTTATTATTTATGATGTTGTAAGCGAACAATAGATCATTGTAGATTCTTCGATCTTTCAACGACTGAAGACCAAGCAATTTACGCCGAGCTTCGTATGGTGGAAGGCCATCATGCCAATGTATTTTAATAAGTGCATAAGTGCTGCCAACTGAATAAACAAAATAAACGACATATGTGGAAAACAGTTAACGTTACCATTGACAGTACAGAAAAGTTTGAGCTCTTTCAGAAGAGATTGAGGAAAACGTCAAAATTTTTCTTTGAAAAAAAAAATAAAAACATTAACAAAAAATTTTGCATTTTTTGTGATCTATTCTGAAAACAGGTCAGAATTCTGTAGGTTCAGGTCACAATGAAAAAAATTCTGCATCTTCAGAAGGCAGAATTTTTCGTTGAGAAAAGAACTATAAGTTGAAAAGAAGGCTAAGCGAATGTCCTTTTCATTGGTGTCACTGTCGTCTCTGACTGATGTATAGTTTGCGAGCTACACTCAATTTTACATCAACTTAATTTTTGAATAAAGTGATCCCCCGATTTTTTAAGAAATCGGCTGGTAGCTATACCTCAAGCTTTGGTAAACATGGCCTTTCCATGGGTGCCACTTTCGTCTCTGTCCAATGTATACTTTGCGAGCTACACTAAAATGTATATGGTTGATCATCCAAATTAATTTGCATTGAAAACAAAAACAACAATTTATCCGGAACGAAATCATGCTTCATTTCTTAAATCAAAAATAGATTGTTCATTTCACATATTTAGTTCTACTACTTTCTACTAGACGACATAACCAATGCTTTCTCTGTTAAATAGATGCATATATCATGTCAGCCGAACAGATGGCGCCATCTATTGGACAATAGCATAAAACGAAATATGATGCAAGTCATTTTTTTCAAAAAAGTTAAATCTAATCGGATCACCCTCTTAACATGAGTAGACAACCAATGCTGCCAATGCCGTGGAGTAGAGAATCAAGTTCGTACAACACAAAACCATAACAAGCAAAAACAACGAAACAAATACAAAGAAAGCAGCAGGCACAGCATAAGCAGCTGCTAATTGGTTTTCTTATAAAAACATATGCAATTTTCTTTTTATATTTTACTATTTTGTGACTTCAATATAATAGTGACAAAATCCAAAATTTGATATTCCTTCAGCGCAGGATATATCTGATATTTTGGTATATATTTTATCTTTGAATGATGAGTATTAAAGGCTGTAGGTATACCCTAAAGTATTCGTCAAAAAAGTTTCATGGCTTTCGAAAAATCTTCTACAACGACCCCACACAAATCACACTGTAACACGTAATTCTACGTCAAAATTAAATGCACCTTAATGATGTGTGTTTAATTTTGTCAGCTTGACAAGAATATAGAGAGTAATTTTACTACATTTAGTTGGAGGGAACGCAAAAAACAAATTGTGAAGTTATTATGAAAATACAGATACCAAGGAAAATGAAGAATTCACGCCCGCATGTCATAATATTGTTGAGATACAATTATGAAATAGAATTCATTAAAGAAGAGACGGAAGTACTTTTCTTTTAGAAAGTATAATAAGTATTAAGTAATACGTAGCATAAACATGTGACGAATTTCATTAATAGAAGACTGCGTGCCTCAATACTTCTACATTCCAGCGACTTCTGTTGAAACGGAGCTCATTTTTAGCAAGTGTGGCAGAATTGTTACAGATCGGTAAACATGTCTCAAATCAAACACATACATTTTTTCAAAACTTTACAATTATAACACTGTGCAACTTTTTTGAGGTCATCGTTTTGGGGTTTTGCTTCGATAAACTGCCGTACTTGCCAAAACTGGAAATCCTGCATCATTCTTTTCGTTTATTTACGTTCAAATAAGAAATTTACGATATCATCCATTTTGCGTTAAATTTGCAAGTGGGAACCATGGCGTATACCTAACAAAAATTCAGTATTCAGATTTCTCAGATTTTTGTAATCTATATATATACGTAAAATATATGTTCCACCCAAATTGGGGGACATCAGAACTCGTTTTAGAGGTATGGTTCCTTCGGCAAAGTTTCTTATTTCGATCCCTAGAATACGATTTTCACAGAGCAATGGGCGATTTTTAAATCGACCCGCCCTAATGTATATATACTTATTGCATTGATATTATATTATATTGATTGATATTTTGTTAAATACTGCGCAAAAATGTGCGCGGTTGAGAATTATTATTTTAATGGTATCGAAAATTTACATTCGTTGAAGCTTCTGAAATATGAATAATTCGTTGGCACATACATTTTTAAAAACTATGATTTCGGCATTTGAATGATTCATTTTATATGGCACATGGTTTTTCATATGGTTTTTCATATTTGCAATTCAGTACAAAATTAAGTCATCTTTTCAGACATGTCATAAATGAAAAAATGCTTATGCAAAATAAAAGTAAAAACATGATTTTTTACCATATATAAACTCAATGGTTCCATTCAGATGACAATTCAATACATATTTGTAGCTTGGAAAGGTGATCGAAATTTGGATCTCCAGAATGACCTTTGTGCAAAATAGTCGTGGTGGCCATATGCCCAATATTATATTTAAATGTTAAATGCCAAAAAATAATCTACCAAATAAAAATTTTTTTTGGCCATTTCATAATTTGGCATGTGTTTTATTTAAATTTCAAATCAGCAAGCTTTTAAAAAAACACTCTTTATTAAATGCTACTTTGATTGAGGGCTCTCACTATATTTCGACAGATAACAACACGTGGGTTGCTGAAAATTTAAAAAAATTCAGTGTCGATTGACGAACAGCTGTTTGACATTTCACAAAAAAGTCTATTTGTTTTTTCGAATCGAATGCAACCAATATTTTAATGGTAAGGACAATTTTTTTCCGATATTCTACGAATAAAAGTTGGTCACCTTATTTATGAGCTTATTTAATGTTTAACGTTTAACCTCAAAATAGCACTGGGTGCTTTTATGCCGCTTTGTTTCTCTGTGCATGAGTGATGCATCTGTGGTTAGGGTTTGTTTTTTTTTTTTGCAAGGATTAACATATATGTATGTAAATATCCATGTTTGTATGAGTGCATGTGTTTATGTAAAAACATGTAAAAACATAGCTAATAAATTAAGCGCATAATGAAGGTTTTAAAAATACATTGATTTTAATTAACTTGAAGCTTTTGTAAAACAAAAACAACACCAACGAAAAAAAAATGCATGACAAAAACAACAAATAATATAAAATCAACAAGAATGACAAACATATATCATGCAAAATCTATCAGCTTTTGACCAGACATGCAGCTTATAAAGTAATATTTGAATTTTAATAATAATTAAATGGATAAATTATGAAATGAACAATTAATAGCATAATTGTGAGCATTCAGAGACACACATACATAAGTTAATTTATAAAAATATATATCGAAATAGCACGGTTAAATGGTTTTTGTATGAGAAAACTAATAGCAGCAGAATAATGAAAAAAATGTTGGTTTTTGTTTGTCTAGAATTGATAAATCACTCTATGCCTAGACCCGTTAGAGGTTATTACTACTCGGTCATAGTAGGTGCATTTTTTAAATGGTCTGTTCATAAGTTTACTAACCATCTTGAGCTTAAACTACGAGAAACATTTTTTGGTATATTGCAGTGCCGTAGATAGCTTTTGGTTCTGGGAGGAGTACAAATAAAGGAATGACCTGTAATACGCTAAGTTAAGTACAGACATACTTGTCAGAGTACGAAGTGTATGGAATTTTCAAAAGTGACAATTGTTTTTCGTTTCCTGTGAACTTTCCTAGATAATGGCTGCTAAAAATAAGATCTGCAAAAATAAACTTGATTTGGTCGCTTTTGAGTTTTACCCTAAAAATTCCTCAACGCCCCCATGAAGCGCATGAAACGACCACACAAGTTTTCATGTCAAATTTATCAGTAAAGATTTTATGTTTCTCAATTTTTTTTCTTTATCATGTTGGTTATGGTTTGTTAAAAGGTCAAACCAAATTTTTTTTAAAAACAATTTAAAAATTGTTTAAAAACAAAAAACTTTTGTTTTAAATTTTACTTCAAAAACAGTTGTGCTTTCATTAAATTTCTATTTTTTTTAAATTTTTTGTTAAATTTAAAAGTATTTTCTTAATGTACTTTTTATATCATTTCAGCTCAGTTCTTGAAAAATATTTGTGGGTGAAATGTTTTCACGTATATTTAAAGCACTAGTTTTTCTGTTCAATTTCACCAAAATCTATTAAGATAAACTTTAGGATATAATAAGAGACTTTGAAAACTCTTATTTGTTTCGATGATTCCATTAAACAATTTTTTAAAAAAATCTGTAATTTTGTTTTCACAAAGTTATCATAAAACATATCTTAAATTTTTTCTTGTCTTAAAATTCTTTCGACAATCACAAAACAACTTTTAACTTAATAGAATCAATTGACAACAACTATTATATTTGGCTCATGGCTCTGGGGGAGTCCGGACCAGTGGACCTATCCCATACCTACGCCACTGGTATATTGTAAAAACCTGTATCTCCTCCAATATAATGTTAAATTCTGATAGGCGGGTGCACGCCAAAATGGGGTGCAAAATTTGGCAAAAGAACTTTTTACCACATAATTTTTGATATTTTTAATAAAAAGAACACACCTCAATGACTTCGGCTTTATATTTGACAAACTTTAACATTATATTAAATTTTGTTCAATATTAACGCTCACACTAAAAACCAAGTCAATTCCATATGTAGTTTTTCATTGGTTAGGGGTGCAATTTTCAAACAAATTATAATAAAATTTTCATGATATTAAGATGGAGTACAAAAGGAAAAATGTAAAAACATTTTCAGAGTATGATGAATGGAGGCGTCAATTGTTTTGTAAGCAATACATTTCTCCAAAACTTTTCAGAAAAACATGTTCATGTCATAAATGTCAGGAATAAAAATATGCTTTATGATTTTGTGTTTACTAAGTTCTGAGACTATATATCATAAAACAAACCTCATTTACAGCTTTTAACCTGCTAGAACATAATTTTGAATAGTAATATGTTTAGGGCATACTGTTATATAAAACTACTAGTTTAATAATCATAAATCAACTTTTAACTTGCTTAAAAAATTTCTAAAAAATGAAATGATTTAAATTCATTACATTTTTTATTTAAATTAAATAAATGGCGTTCTATGACAATTTATGGCGTTCTGACTTTTTTTTATTTTATTTTGAAGATGTCTATCAAAAACTTTAAGATGGTTTTCTGCATAATTTTTTTTACTAAAATAATCATTATTATGTTCAAAGCAACCAATAAAAACTATCAAAAATACAGTTTTAAGAGAAGATAAGATGCACAGTTCCTTAAAAATTATTCTAATTATTGAAATTAAATTTTGTTCTCAATCACCGAATGTGAAGAATCAACAGATTTCTTGGAATTGCCAGCTCTTTATGAGCCATTCATAACTCTTGACCTTGTCGTCCAACCTGGGCAAGTTTGCTTTGGGAATTATGTAGATAATGAGAATAAAACAAATTTATGATATCAATTTGGAATCACTGTCATATTGTGATACTGAGATATTTGTGGTGGTATTTATGGTGATATTTATAAAGCCGTCAAATGTTACAGACCTCAATCTTGTCTATAAAAGTCCAAGCGGAGATTAATAAAGATACTATAAAAAAATTGATAAAAATTATGAGAAGTTTTTATAAATGAATTTTAATATTTTATTTTTACTTTTAATTTAAATTTTATGTAGAAAATGGGAGTTGATTTCGAAAAAATATTTATATTAATAGTTATTCAGAGTCACTAGGGAAAATTTGTCAACGTTTTGCTTCCAGATCCTATTTTTTCTTCAATTATGCAAAATTTTTCGTAAACTTTTCAAAGTTTTCTATATTAAACTAACTTAAGTTGTTATAACTTCATAATGTCATTTTTTCAATTATTTAAAACTAATATTGTGTGGTTTATTGATTGTTAAGTTTTCTCTCACAACTTATAAGCGCCCGGTAGACAAAAATATTGGGACAGTTTAGAAAAAAATTCTTTAAGTTTTTGAAAATTTTCGATTCTTATATCTTTTATCAAATATTCATGGAAAGCTTTGTTTATTTTTTTTAATCTCTTCTAAAATATGTCATTTTTGTAGAGGTTGATTCGAAAATATGTAGTAAGATTCATCGACTTATTTTATTAAAAAAACAAATCTTCTAAAGGGGTGCACAATTTAGTTTCTTCCCCGGGTGCCACCAACCCGGGGAATGTTGGCTGAAGTTATTCCATATATTCGAGACCGTTTCAGTTGTTTTTCGTTTATAATATTGCGTTTGATGAAGTAAACACCATCGAATATGATATGTATGCTTAAACTTGTTTGTTTTTAATCAAAAAAAAATTTTTAATTTTTCTTATTCATTTTGCCTTATTATTTAGTTACTTAGTTTGGTGCGCAAGAGTTTATCTCTTTTCCATGCAAGTTTATGCCTGCGTTGGCCCAAATACATATCCAATTAATAACAATAGCACGGTGTTCCAAAATTACATAGTGACGTATATATATAAACATATATGTTTGTACATATTTACACGTATATATCTCCGTTATAATTGGAATTGGTTTGGTGTTTAAGAGTTTACTCTCTTTTCCACGTAGGATCTTGGGTTGGATAGTTGCCGCAAACTTACTAATATTCATATAATTTATAGTTACTTTGGTCTCTTTGTTTTAGAGTTTTATGTACAGTTTACTACTTATTTGATGTTGTTTATTTTTTTTTAAATTCAAATATTCTTAATAAATTCGTCTTTTTGTATAAAATTTTTAAGTTCCGCTGAAAAGCCTGTTATGTGCTTAGTGGAAATTCATACTTCGCCAACTGGGTGTGTTTTTTAGTACGTAGGTGCATTCTATCTTTCCGGTTAATCCGGACTGTTGTAGAATGTAAGTCGTGCATGCGTATAGTACGGGCTATACGTATTTATGAGATTTCTCACTCCTTTGGCGAATCAAAAAAAAAAAAAAAAAAAAAAAAACCTTAGCTACGCCACTGTTTGTAGCCTTAACTTTTTGTAAGCCAGACCAGTGCTCTAATTTTATAGGTACAAAATAACGAAGTACTACCAATTTTCTGCACACCCAGCGCCATCTTGCCGTCAATTCCGACTAAGTGTTACCTACTTTTTCAGTTGCGACCTCAACACTTAAAAACATTGAATTAGGTCAATTGTTCTAATCCAGCTCACTTGTTGGATCAGTTGTTTTATTTGCTTTGCGTGCAAAAGCGGAGAACTGATCTGGATCTCCCATGAAAAAAACGCAGCTAATGTCAAAAGAAAATATTTATAAAAAAATGTTCACACAAAAATTATTGCCACAAGCGGGAGTTGAACTGTCGCAACTGTGCATCCAAAAAGAGTCGGAAGCGCTAACATTATGATAAACAGGCAAACAAAATGTTATTAATATTCAACGCGTTTTGCTCCGTATCTAGTATATCACAAACACCATGTCTTTCAAACCTTTAATTGTAATCCTAAGAGTATGCACCTATAATTTATTTCTTTAAGCTTGGAATTTTTTACATCACATTAGATTTAAATCTTATGAAAAAACAAGTTGGATCATATTTCGTTTTATGCTTTTACCCAATAGATGGCATGAAATTTTAATTTTTGTTTTTAATGCAAATTAATTCGGATCCCCAGTAGAACTATACTAGCACTAGCCAGTGTAGTTCGCAAACTATACATCAAACCAGTATTGCCAGAGAGCCGGACTGAAATTTACCACTTTTTGGGAAAAAAATTACCACTTTCTGAGAAAATTTACCTTTTCTAAAAAAGATTACAAAATTTTAAATGATTAACAGTCATTATAACTAACTTCACTCCTTCCACAATAAAACATTTCTTTGCTAGCCTTGAACAATGCGTTTCTTCCTATTGCCAACAACTTTTCCAATTCACGATGTGTAAGGGACTTCTTTTATCCACTTTTCCAATACCTTTTTTTGTAGGAACTGGTCATGGCTTTCTATAACCGATATTCTTTAAAGCAATATTCAATGCAATTTCAAAAGATTTTATTACTTCATATGTCTGAGTGTGTTTCAACAATTTCTTTAGTTCTTAAGTTAAAAATTTGCAACATAACTCCCAATAATAAAGGACTGCTCGTGAGTACGTTCAGAGAGGCAAGAAAAGTGCAAAAAACTTAAAATATTTGGATATCTAAAAAAAAGTATACGGCAAAAATATACCACTTTTAGTCAAAAATTACCTTTTTTACCTCTGCCCTGAAAATGTGTCAAAAATTACCTCATTTAGGGAAATTTACCTCAATCTGGCAACAGTGCATCGAACAGAGACGAAAGTGTAGCTCGCAAACTAAATATCGGACAGTGACGAGAGTGGCACTAATGGAAAGGACATGTACAATACATACAAATTGGCCATTTCAGCCCTTGGAAGGACTTTGACCGAGCTTCTTATGATCAATTGTGTTGTGTGTGTTATTAAATGTTTGCACACAATTGACCGAGAACTGGACCTACATGTTTTATGCCGACTCCGAACGGCTAAAGTTCATGTTCTCAAGAAGCTTTACATGGCATTATTTACTCTCTGAGGTTTGCCATTGTCTGCAGAGAGGTGGTGACCGATCAGAAAAATTTTTATTGAAAAAACTTTTTGCCGCGGATGGGGATCGAACCCGGGCTCCGAGCATACAAAGCCACACATTTAACCTGCATGCCACGGTTGCTGGTTGTTATCAAAAACTTGGCAGCTATCGGAACTCAGCTATCATCCCAACAAAATTTTAAGGTCAACCAAGTTGATATACACAACAATCAATATACGCTGCTTTACGAGGCCCTCACTCAACAAAGCAGCTATTAAGATCGTGTAACAGGAAGGTAATAATCAACAAGATTTCCCTCTGCTTTCGGAGGCTCCGTCAACGAGTACTATGCAAAATCAATCTAGCATTCAAAAAGTGACAAAGTTGATGAGACATTCGAAAGCAACTAAAACACGAGCTAAACGTTCTCACGCTTATAGAAAACGGGAAAAAACTCTATACAATGAACCAATCAACAACTTATGATAGATGAAACATGCCATTGTTGTGCTTGAAGTAGTATCTCAAGAAGCAATAAGCGTAGAAATATCAACTGGACGTAGTCAACAAACCGAAGTGTGGTATATTGTGTAGTATATATTGTCAACTGTGTCTTTCCGTAGGTCCACTTATCAAGATTTCGTATTGTATTTATTTTCAAATACTTTCTCTATTTATTTTACACTAAAATCTCTCTTATTCTTTACATTTTAAGAAGT
The DNA here is from genome assembly GCA_958299015.1 of Tetanocera ferruginea. NCBI lineage: Eukaryota > Metazoa > Arthropoda > Insecta > Diptera > Sciomyzidae > Tetanocera > Tetanocera ferruginea. The sequence continues at coordinate 127,055,771 of OY282640.1, forward strand.
TTCACTTCTGCTACGTGTACGTTGCTACACGCGATATCGATTCTAAAATTAGTGCAAACGGGTGAGTAAATTCTGTGTTCGTTTCCCTGCAAAACTTTCTCAGGGTAGATGATTGCCCTGCATATCAGCTGTTTTTAAATCAACAATATTATGATATGCATGCGTTAGACAAGGATGGTTACATTCGTTTATTCAAGTTGACATTTTTCGAGTAGACAAAAATATGCATTTCTACAGGGTTGTGGGCAACATTGAAAAAATTTTGCACTGCGACAATGCAATATTTTTTGGTAGAAACGAAAATGCCATTAGTTAACTTGCACTAACATGATATAAAGCCTTAATAAAATGTGTTGATTTGCTGAAGCGAAGATTTTGTGCCGGTACACCAATCCTTTGCAGTTAAAATATACCAACGTCACTTTTGTGAATTGATAGCACTTAAAGAAAAACAAATAAATAATTGCTTTAGCATAATGAAAAATCATCCCACACATTTATTTGAAATTTATAAATTTTCTCTCAAATAACGATATAAAGTCATCAATTAATAATTTTCCTCACTTTATCTTTATTTCCTTCGGCCAACATCTCATTAGTAAGTCATGGTGTTGCAATTTTAAGCCTATTTTCTGTATGATATGAACAGCTTACATTTAGGAAAATCTATAAATTAAAGCTTGACAGAATTTAAGACGACTCATCAGCTGCAACTTGCATCAGCAACATCATCAGTTTGGCAGGCTTAAAATGAAAATTTAATAGCAGCAATAAATAGTTTAAAGATATATATGTATATCTTGTATGATATCGACATTTTGTTCTTAACACATGATTACATGCCTAAACACACATATAATAACAATACACAACAGTCACTCACCCATACAAATACAAACTCTTTCCGATATTGTTCGACATTGGTCGTCAGCTTATAGCTTTCAACTCTTGTGTATTTTCATTATGATGACACTTAAATTTTTGCACTGAGCTTGTACACAGGATTGAAATACTAAAATGAAAAACTTATTGATGTAGAAAGATACAAAACTGGCATAACAATAAATATTTATGTCAATGCTAAATTATACTACCAAGCCAAATCGAACCATTTGAGCTGGTTGCTGTCATCAGTTGACTTAGCTTATTTTTACATAGCAAACAAAATATAATAAGATTATTCACAGAAATTATTCGATAGCATAAATATATAATTTATTTTATTGATACAAAGTTGGTCGTATCTACATACATACTACTACTACTATGTAAGTTTATTTTATAAGAACTAGTTTTGATGCTACGAATAGAAAATCATTATATGATGTACTTATAGTACTAATACTATAGTACTAATAGTACATTGTGCAATAGTACTAGATCCGAAGTTTAGTTATCATATAATATATTTGGCAATGCTAGAATTTGCATAAAATTGATTGAGACCATACCTTTACGAGCATGAATTCAAAATTGCTGATATTTATTGTTCAATTTGTTCACTGTTCATTTGCTCAACAAACAACTCCTTTAAGCACAATTCAAGAACATAAATACTACTATTTACGCGTTGTCTTCTTATCGTGCAAAATTGCTGACATGTTTATAATTTCGACACCTCACTATAAAAACTAAACTTGTTATTATTTTTCAGTAATTTAACGATATAACTTCCAATAATTTTTCTGACTGGCTGTGGTGGCTCAATGTCATTGTCAGCAAAACTTAAGTCAGTCTTCATAAATCAGTGATGGTAAAGCCAAAATTCCAATAAAGACAAAATATATATTAAATTGACTCTAACTTACAACAAGTGATGAAACATTTTCTGACTTACAAGATCTAAATTGTATTTATAATAATTCTTAGTCAACTTCTTGACCTGGTCTAAACTACAGACAGCAACAATGTCATTGTTAAGAGGGCCTTCAATGCTCTAACCATCCACCATCCATGAATACAATCTACAATTTGGTACAAATATTTGTTTCTGAAATTTGAAAATCGCTCATAAAGACTGTCCCAGAAATAACTGTCCTTTTGATTTTTTTTTATTGTACAAAAACCAATGATGTTTTTTTAAAAATTCTTTCAGTTTATTATTAAGTGAGCATTACAAAATAAATGAAAATTTTATTTACACTGAAAAAAATACGCTTAAAAAAATTATCCACTTTTTGATTAAGGTCCTCCATTAGGTTTTTTACCGACCTTATATTGACCTTAGTGTAGGCCCGACGGCATTTACGTCGAAATATTTCTATGTTTTTCGCAGTTTGTTTGGTCTTCTTGAGATTAATTTTCATTAAAGCCCAATATCTTTCAATTGGATGAAGTTCGTGGCAATTTGGAGGATTGGCATCTCTTGGTACTACATTGACATTATTGGCTTGGTACCAATCCATCGTTCTCTGGACTGAACCTTTGTGCTGACCTATAAAAGGCAGCAAACGCCGCTCCAGACACTCTCTGATGTAAATTTCGGTGTTGATGTAAATTTCGGCACATTTGCAAATGGCATGCCATACCATGTATTTCTTTGGAAATTTGGTATGTTTTTAGGTTGTAAATTTAGAGGATGCTCCACCCCTTCTAAATGCAGTATAATATCCGTGTCCAGGTAACTGCTTGAAATCCGCTTTGTAGTACGTTTCATCGTCCATGATCACGCAATCAAATTTGGGCAGGTAATCGCGATTTCGAGTTTTCGAGCCCTCCTATTGGCTTCGGCGTCCTTTTCTTCTGACCTATCGGCTACTTTTTGTACTTTATAGCTCTTTAGGTTGCACAATTTTTTAATCCGTTGAACGCTTGACTTCGATGTTCCCTGAAATGCCTGGATTCTGAGTAAACAGCCGCTTAACCTTTTAGTCCACTGCTTAGTTCGCTGGACCACTTTTTCTGCCTGAGCCTGGCGTTTTTGAGAAAGGGGTAATCTGTTTGTATTTACGCACGGTTTTTACGCACACGCCATCTCTTAGCGTTTTTTTTGTACGTGGCGTTTGGATTTTACAGGTACTTGCAAATACTTGCTTCCGCTTTTTTTCTTGTTGAGACGACATCTTTTCAGTAGCTCTTTTATTTTACTAATGAGTATTTTTTTATAATCTGCAATATTTATACTTTATTTAGGTAACACTTTTTTATAAATAACCTTAAAACAAAAGGACAGTTAGTTCTGGGACAGTCTTTAAATACTTAATAAGAAATCTAATGGATTCCCTTCTACACTGAAATTTCTTGATGGATTCACAGATGACGCTGAATTAATTATTGACATATTACAATCGCTTTGAACAAAAATCATTTTATTCAGATACTTTTCTTTCAGTTGAAGTGTATTTTGAATTTATGATTCTGAAGACAAGGTTTGTTTGGAACCTATATCGTTTACTTTCGAAGATATTTTCATGTGCAAATTCTAGAATTCCTGCCCCAGTATTCAAACAATCCGTAGAACAAACTATATGGATACTACTCCTTTAACCCGCATGTTTACCTTTGTTAACAACAACTCAAGAGCGGCTTTATCTGTTTGCGATACCACTCATGCCTCAGCACCATAGAGAAACACAGGTATGATGAGCATCTTGTAGAGTGTCAGTTTTGTCGATCAAGAGAGGGCTCTGCAATCTACTTGCTTACTAAGCCCGTGGTAGCGCCTATAAGCAGTTGTTATTCTTCACTAATCTCCAGGCTGATATTGCTGTTGCTGTGTACGGCGATGCCAAGGTATGTATACTCCTTGACAACTTCAAAGTCATATTTGCCTGCTGTAACATAGAAGCCTAGATGCCACGCTTCCCTATTTGCAGACAGCATATAGTTTATTTTGCACCCGTTCACCGACAAACCCACTTTGCCTGATTCCTTTTCGATACCGACCAAAGCAGCAGTTACATATCATATGCTTGGATCCTCCAGAAAGCATCGTTAGGTATTTCATCTGAAGGCCATCAGAGTATTACTGCTCAATCCTCAGTGTTGACCATAAGATTGTCGATCCCGTAGTCCATCATGAGTAAAGAGGGACTGCCATTGATTGCACCCGTGTTGCGTAGGTTCCTGCTCTCAGTATTTCGTGCAAGTTGTATGTCGCACATGTGATTCACTGTGTTTGACACGGTAGAAGCCCTTCCAAAAACTTCCGCTATCTCATATCTTCCTGCATGAAACGAGGACAGCTGAATAGAACATGCTAAGCAATTTTTAATCTTTTAAGGACAGTTCGTGCAGAACGCGTTATATTCGTATGTAACGTAGTAGCCTAGCTCGCTTTGATTGTGGCTCACCTTTTATTGTACATTTTCGTTTTTGTTCTGTTGCCAAGACTCCGCCGTCTTATTAGCCTTTGATAGATTTAAGCCAGACTGATAGGAGCGATAGAGTTCGTACGCCAGTATTTCTATCGGTGGCATTGCCGCTATCACTGCGATTCTGCAATGCACTGAGACGTTATGTCGCCCGAATTCCCGGTGTGTGTGACGCTTTCTGTGTGACATCCGCCCACTCTGGTGCTGCGTAGAGTATGATGGAGTTCATAACTCTTGCTAGGAGTTTCCGCCTGCTGAACCTTGGTCCGGCGATGCTTACCATGATGCGCTTTAGCGCACCGTTAACTCTCAACGCTTTATCGCTGACTGCCAGCAGGTGATCTGTGGACGACCAACGTGTATCAATGAGGACACCGAGATACGCATGTATGGTAGTGAGGTTATTATTCATATCAAGTAATTGTGATCACCACCAGGATAGCGTAGATGAAGAGTTTTCCTCGACAGAATCAAAATTACTACAAAGATTGATTGGTAACCTGATTTTTCCAAGGTCTATTGGAGTCTTGTATCGATAATGCTCTCTTATACTTTTTTCAGTCAGTCAAGCATACAAAGAGGTTTGTATGACGAGAACTGAACGGGTTGTTTCCCGGGACTTAGAAGTAATACCAATCTTTGGTTTTTCCATGAAGAAGAAAAAACTCCTTCGTGAAAACAGGCGGAGTACATTTTGGAAACCAGGCTGAAATCTGCACGTATGGCAGTTTTCATTGCCACGATTGAAATACCGTCAAGCTCAGGTGTCTTGGTGTCGGAGAACTTTCGCAACGTTGCCAGAACCGCACCTTCTGTTACTGGAAGCATGTCGCCCATGTCTCTAGGTATACTGCAGGCATCTACTTGGTAACCCAGTGAAGGAAAAATTTTTGAAACCACGTTGTACATAAGAACAGAATCCGAAGGCTGTGGTGATCTAGGAACTCACAATCTGCTCATGACTACCTTGTATGCCTTGCCCCAAAAGCCGTTGTCAGTGCTGTCTCGCAGCTTTCTGAAGCAAGATTCCTTGCTGGCTCGGATAGCCTTATTTGGTTGTACAACCAATTTGGCATGCATTAAGGTAGACGAGTAGTGCCTACCACGTCGGGCTGTGTCGGACCTCGATGTAGCATCTTCTACACTTGACGATTTCTTCGCTTCACTTGTGTTCCTAACTGGATGGTGCTCGTTTCTTTCTTAACATTACAAGCCAAGAAGGAGAAAGCAAGCAGTACTCAGACGCAGTCTGAGTACTGGCCGACGTGATCAAAGATCTGTCGTCCACTGGTTGTCCTTCCTCCCATCAGCGCCCAGACACTTCAGCATCAAAAGCAAGTTGCTTCCAACCCTATATTTGTGCTTTGACGATTTTTCGTGGGTGACATACGTGTTGCAGTTCTATGACGATTACGCAGCAATCAACATGCGTGTAGGAATTGTCTACGCTCCATGTTGTAGTACACACAAGGAAATTGTGTAAAAATGTAATATCTATTGCCGACTACCTCGAACCGGCCTCAAATATGTGGTGGCCATTTTAAAGAAGCTCGACGTCCAGCATCGCAAGATACTCCTTCAATAGTATTTGTATTTGTATTTATTTGACTTAAAAATTAGTACAGTAAGATCAATAAAGGTCTTTTAGCGTACAACAATTAAAAATTTAAAAATTTAAAATTAAAAAATTTAAGATTTAAGAACATAATAATCAACAGGATTATCAATAGTGTGCCTCCTATTACCCCATATTCTTGACCACACATTAAAATCACCAGCAATCATGATGGGAGACTTTCTCCGATCCTTTGCGACAAGATTAGTCATTATCAGCTCTCACTGGCTTACGTCCATTTGAGATGACCATAGCATGAGAAGAAAAATATTCCCTCGAGCATCGCCCAAGTGAAACCCGTTTAAGCAACTGAAGCTTTGTCTTTGTTGCTGCTTTACTTGATGCGTCTGTTATCCACTTGGAGCCATTCATAAGAGCGATATCGAAATTTCTTTCAAAAACCGTTTGTAACGAGAGGTCCTGTGCTGCGATGCAGTGATTAAGGTTGAGTGCGACTATTTTTATGGTTGGATTTTCTTTACCGCTTTCTCATGTTCACGGCAGCATGGTGACCATTGCAGAAAACGTATTTTTGTTTATTTATGCTCCTTGCCGCTAAATGTCCACCTTTTACGCACTTTCTACAAAGTGGGCGTCAATTTTCATCTTTAATGCAGTCTCTGGCTATATGGTTGTATTTCAAACACGTAAAAGTACCTCGCTTCAGGGAGGTACTCAGCCAAAGTGGATCCGCTATCTTTTTAGCACTTTATCTATGTCTTCCACAGGCAGACTGTCATGACGTTCTTTGGGAGGTTGCGTATCGATCAATCGTCTGGGGGCAGTCTGGGGACAGATATCTCCTTTGGTTGTATCAAGGTATCTCAACTTAAAAACGATAGTTATATAACTATATAAAGTTTTCATCAACAGTTTGTTGGAGTAACCTAGCACGTTCTCAACTACTGACTTGCTGACAAACCTTTGTTTTGTTCCGACTTGCGCTTCAAAGCGCATTTCTCGCAGTACTTCGGACTGCACATTTTCTCCTAGAGACATTAGCGCATCGTTATCTTTTCACGTGCATAAAATGCCAGCGTATGTCTGGTTTTCATTCGACAATATCATAAGGGCATCATGTCTAGCTTTAACCCTGTTTAAGTTTTTCTTTTTTTTCGGGTTAACTTTTGCCCACTCCTGTTTCTGCTTACGCGTTGTTGGAGCTGATATGTTGCTGCCTTTATTTTGTGCCTCGGGAACTTTTTCCTTGGATTGGATTTTATCCGCTGTTCCAGTTTTGGAAGTCATCTTTGCTTCTTGTGTTTGTTTAACCTTTCTGTTTGCTGCATATGAACGCTTTTTTGGAGGAGTATCTATGCCAGAGTCTGATTTTCTCTTCTGAAAAGCACCTGTTTGGAGACACGTTGACGTTTGTGAAGCGTTATTTCGTCTGATCATCTCTTTAGCAACATCATCATGCTATTCGATAGCAACTAGTTCATAGAGAGTTTTGATGCTTTTGATTGTGTCTCGCACTGGCTTATGAATTGAGCGGCTTTTTCCATCTTCCAACATTTCCACCAGCATTTTTAAGTGTTCTTTCAGCATACTGAGAGACGTGGGTGCTTCATTTTTGATGTTCTTAGCTACTATAGATGTTTTCATTGGACTACTTTCAACTATACTTCCGTCTTTTCTCGTAATGCTGAGGCTTTATAAGGGATCTCACAGCTTTTCACCTCTTTGCGAAAGGTTCGCTTGAACCAGTCTTAATGCCTCTTTCGGTGTTAAAAGGTACTTTTACATTTCTTTTAGCTATATCTGCTGCAGCGGCCAAATTAGCCAACGCCACAGCATTGCTATCATTGGATGACGACGACTGATAGCCCACTTGCTCACTCACTAGATCCGTCGGTACTGGAGATTCGACTCCCTGCACCGTAAGATCGTTTCTTCCTGGAGCCAGTTAGCTGGTTTATTTTTCTGGGTATCTTTCCCATAGTATTTTATACCTTCCGCCAGGTTGGTTTATTCTGTAAGGGTGTCCTTCTCTTTATAAAAAAAACTGCCGATCTCTTGGGTGAGACACTGACCAAGGAGATCAACCCAGTCTGGGACAGACGATATTGGGCTTGGTACAATTTTTTTTTATGATTATTATTTTTGGTTTTTGTCTTATTTTATATTTTTTTTCATTTTTTCCTTCCTTTTTTTTTTTTTTGTTTTCCCTTCTCTTTTGCATTTTGCATTTCTGTGTCTTTTTTTTACTAAATACTTTTTTGTTTTCGTTTTATTTTATTTAATTTTTTGTTTTTTATTTTCAATTTTTGCGTGTTAACCTACGAACAGGTTTTGAAAGATTGCCAATCGGTACAGTACAGATATTTATGGTACATATAAGCAAATCATAATCCGTTTTTCGTTTGTGGTGGTCGTCACGTAGTTGGAGTTCTTATCCGAGGCTGATTTGGATTTTATTGGGCAGCTATAATGTGGTGGAGACCCAAATTCTGGACACATTTCATTTTAAAGTCTTGGAGAGACCCCTCAAGTTAAGTCTAGAGGAGAGAGGGACTTTTTAACAAGGAGCTTTAAAAATGGCTCCGTTTTGACGCCTTGACCGTGCCAGTTGTAGGCTATGTGGATTATTTTGACTGTCCGAGACCTCTTAACCGCAGCTAACCAATATATCTAGATGTCGTTCACTATCCGTAACCAGTGATCTGTCTAGTGGCTTGTAGATCTGCTTACGAATATTTCCCATAGAATCAGCGGAACAGGAAAAAATAATTAGAATGCCACCCTGTTTATCATCATTGAATAATGTTCTGGACAAATTCAATTCTCCCTGCTCTTAATAAACAACAAATTTACTTGCCCACTCAATATCATGTGATCATTTTATTGTGCTACTTTCTGCTACCTTATATGAAGTTTACTTTAGAGTAGATCAGGGGCGGATCTGGAAAAAATCTTGGGGGGGTAAATTATCAAAGACACACATTTTCGATTTGAGAAAATTTTGTCTTTTTACATATAGACAAATTGTACTTTTTTGAATTGAAATTATTGAATTGTTTAAAAGGCATTTTTTCCAGACACATACTCGCACATTTCCGTATTTATTTATTTCACCCTTTTTCTGGAATAATATCTTAGCGAAAAGTAAATAAAAACTCTAACTTTAACTTATTTTAGATTTAAGGTTGATTTATTCCAATTTTTCACATTCATTCCATTATAAAAAAATTGCACAATTATATTTTCAAGTATGTGCAATGAAAAAACATAGTTCTTTTCAATTAAAAAAAAAATTAAAGGAATTTGAAACTCATTGTTTCAATACAAAATTATCTTGAATTTGAAATGAATTTTTTAAATCTATTATATTGATCTACCGAATTGTATTACTATGACTGATTTCAACGAAGATATACTAGACCTTTCAACTTTTGCACATTCAATAACAATATATTCGACAGTTTCGAAGATATCGACGTTCAAAGTCGAAAACATTTCACAATTTTGCGTAGTCTGCTCTTTTGAAACCCTTGTATCTTTGATATTTTTCAACGAATTTACAAAAACTTTTTTTATTTGGTAGAAAATCTCTGAATTTTAATAAGCATTTTAGTTTTTTTGCATATCTTGCATATTTTCAAAGAAATTGAAAAAACAAACAGTTTTTCAAGCGAGTCTATTCAATCGTTCTTCTTGCATAGTTGAACGTAACCATGTTTTTAATCGTCGCAGTGTAGAAAAACTTCGCTAAGCTGTTGCTACACTGATAGGAAGCGTGGCAAAGATAACAAACGTTTTAGAAATTAGTGGAAAAATGTCATTATTACAAAGAGTAAAACGGCGTTCATATCAATAACCTTAGTTTCGCTCACCTTTTTACACTGCCAAATTTAAAGTTCATGAAATAATTGAATAATTGAATTAGTTCCTTACTAAAAGTGGACTAAACGTGGCAGTTCCATTTCATTAAAGTCGGTTGTGGTAATTGGGTTGGTTTGTTGCAATTATAATTACTAGTACCGCCTGGGGTCGAAAATCGACCAATTTTTGTTTGCTTATTTATAGTTGTATAAAATAGTCGGTGCAGTCATAGAGTTCTCCGCACTCTAATTCATTTAAAAAAACAATTATCAAAATCGGTTGAAAAACACGGAAGAAAATGGTTCTTAGTTGTTTTCACTACGCCTATTTATATTATGATGAAGTTAAGGTAGGCTTGAAAAATTTCAGAATTACAAAAAATTAAGAATTAACTCAAACAAAAATAAATGTATGCAACAAATTTTTTGCGCAGTTGATACAATTTCAGCAACTATAACCTAACATTAATTCACTTCAAAAAAACACTGTTATATAAATATCAAATATGATAAAAAGTATTACAGATGTTTATAATATTTTCATAAAGACTATAGCTGAAATATTTCTGAAAAATATTTTAACTGTTGATGAAATAATTGAAGTAAAAACAGACTACTGGATTTTACATTGTTTGAACTTTTTTTTTTTTGAAAATTTATAAAGTGAAATCTGAAAATAACAATGCACGTATTGTTTTTTTATGATAAAATTTGTTGGCCCACAGGTTGCAAAGAAGTTTGGCAGGTTTTCACTAAAAATTTAGAAGAACAAAATATTTTAAGTGGCAACTATGGTCTTCATTGCCAAAATCTTAATTGCGCTCATTACAAATCAAAATCAATGTTACTTGCTCAATGATTTCATATAAAGGGCATTTTTAAACTAATCGTTAATGTTTTGTAAAAATATAATTATTATAAAGCAAACACTTACGCTGAGGTATTGACTTCAGGTTTTTTGTTTTATTTTTATTTGTAAGAAAACAACGCGTCTTAAAAGTTGATTGTTTAAACCATGGCTGTAAATTTTAGTACTTAAGGGAATGTAACTTTATTTTCAGGATCATTTTTAAAAAAAAGGCAAAGTTACTACCTCGACTTAAGTGTTTGCTTTACATATAATTATATTTTGTTTTTTGAAGATGACTACAGATCGTGTTAATCTACTAGCAAAATGGTCCTACTCGTCTCGCATCGCTTCATAAAAACGTCACCTACACGCAAATGACGTCACAAAACAAAAAAAAAACAAAATTTTTTTTTTTAATACTTTAATAATCGTTGAAATCAATAAAAAAACTAAAGTTTAACAATGTCTCTGACCATTTTTTTGTAGTATTCTTTCAAAAAACGTCTTCAGAATCGCTTATGTATGCATAAAAGTACCTTTAAGCTGTGAGCACAATTATTTTCTCCAAATAAAGTATTAAAAAGTAAAGTATTTAAAAGTTCTTGGGGGGGTAATTACCCCCTTTACCCCCCCCCCCCCCTTGTATCCGCGCCTGGAGTAGATTGTAAAAAAAAACGAAGTTATATATCTATGCACAAAAATATATTTAAAACTTAATCAGTTAAAGGTGTTAATGCTTAACAAAGTTCACTGTTGAGTTGATAATAGTTTCAAAACAATCCACATGAAAATGTAGGGATTTGTAGCTTGACCACGCAATTGAAAGTATGTTGACACAAATTCAACCAACTCGAAACACTTTCCCCATATCTTGTAAAATATTTGGTCAACTATTTCACACACATTTTCAGGCACAAACAGCACGCACTCATAGATGTCTACAATGACACACAAATGCTAAAATTTATCTAAAGCGAAATTGTGTGTGTGAAGTCATTGTTTCTGCATTTTGAATTTATTTTTATGAATATTTAAAAATTTATAAACTAGGCTTTGATTAAGTTCGCTTCTTCTTAATATGAACATTGCTTCTCAACAGTACAATTTATAATTTGGTGTTGTTCACATTAAACTTCCTTTAAAATAATTGAACAAACTGAAAAATTCATGGATAATCATAAGTTTTCAATCAAATTTCAAGGCCTAACAACTTTGCTTTAAAAAAAAACAAAAGCAAATATTATATTGATATATACACTTCATGTCTAATAATATAATCACTGGAATCAAAGACATTATTTACAAATTTCAACTAAAACAAATGCATCAAGACCAACAGAACTGTATTAATACGAATAACCTCAAATACCAGCAGAACCACACACATCACAATATCGCACGTATGATGCAAGTTGCCACAATATGAAAACAACAACAAAAACAACCACATCTAGTGGCGCAAATTTGTAACCAAATTGTCAGCCATATTGGCAGCAACATAACAATAAGGCGTGCTTGTTGGCAACCCTACTAGAATACATAGTACGCTGCCAACTTAAACATACTAACAAAAATTACCACATAACATAACATGAACAAGTTGAAGCGAAGGCGTTACCATACTTGATCAAAAATTAAGAAACACATCGAGAGCCAAAAGTTTTGAAGCAAAATTTCAAGCTCAGATAAATACAAATAATGCACAAATTTTTAAGTTTAATTGTGTTTTATGAAAATGCAAGATATAAGATATTAGACCGGAGCAAAGCCACTGTTACCACTTTTATGAAAGTGCGTTAAAACTTATATGAATAATATAGAGTAGAATGTAAAGGTAGTCATTTTCTATAATTTGGATTGAAATATTGTAAATTGGATGCAGAAGTGGCAGAGTAGTATGCAATATTAAAATGCATGAAAATACAGAGCGGATCAGGGGCGGATCTGGAAAAAATCTTGGGGGGGTAAATTATCAAAGACACACATTTTCGATTTGAGAAAATTTTGTCTTTTTACATATAGACAAATTGTACTTTTTTGAATTGAAATTATTGAATTGTTTAAAAGGCATTTTTTCCAGACACATACTCGCACATTTCCGTATTTATTTATTTCACCCTTTTTCTGGAATAATATCTTAGCGAAAAGTAAATAAAAACTCTAACTTTAACTTATTTTAGATTTAAGGTTGATTTATTCCAATTTTTCACATTCATTCCATTATAAAAAAATTGCACAATTATATTTTCAAGTATGTGCAATGAAAAAACATAGTTCTTTTCAATTAAAAAAAAAATTAAAGGAATTTGAAACTCATTGTTTCAATACAAAATTATCTTGAATTTGAAATGAATTTTTTAAATCTATTATATTGATCTACCGAATTGTATTACTATGACTGATTTCAACGAAGATATACTAGACCTTTCAACTTTTGCACATTCAATAACAATATATTCGACAGTTTCGAAGATATCGACGTTCAAAGTCGAAAACATTTCACAATTTTGCGTAGTCTGCTCTTTTGAAACCCTTGTATCTTTGATATTTTTCAACGAATTTACAAAAACTTTTTTTATTTGGTAGAAAATCTCTGAATTTTAATAAGCATTTTAGTTTTTTTGCATATCTTGCATATTTTCAAAGAAATTGAAAAAACAAACAGTTTTTCAAGCGAGTCTATTCAATCGTTCTTCTTGCATAGTTGAACGTAACCATGTTTTTAATCGTCGCAGTGTAGAAAAACTTCGCTAAGCTGTTGCTACACTGATAGGAAGCGTGGCAAAGATAACAAACGTTTTAGAAATTAGTGGAAAAATGTCATTATTACAAAGAGTAAAACGGCGTTCATATCAATAACCTTAGTTTCGCTCACCTTTTTACACTGCCAAATTTAAAGTTCATGAAATAATTGAATAATTGAATTAGTTCCTTACTAAAAGTGGACTAAACGTGGCAGTTCCATTTCATTAAAGTCGGTTGTGGTAATTGGGTTGGTTTGTTGCAATTATAATTACTAGTACCGCCTGGGGTCGAAAATCGACCAATTTTTGTTTGCTTATTTATAGTTGTATAAAATAGTCGGTGCAGTCATAGAGTTCTCCGCACTCTAATTCATTTAAAAAAACAATTATCAAAATCGGTTGAAAAACACGGAAGAAAATGGTTCTTAGTTGTTTTCACTACGCCTATTTATATTATGATGAAGTTAAGGTAGGCTTGAAAAATTTCAGAATTACAAAAAATTAAGAATTAACTCAAACAAAAATAAATGTATGCAACAAATTTTTTGCGCAGTTGATACAATTTCAGCAACTATAACCTAACATTAATTCTGTAGCATGCAACGTTCTAAATGTTATAATTGTTGTTGTTGGGCAGATGATAAGCGACGGAAGCACGCTTTGATTTCCGGCTCTGGCTCGTCAGCTATTGGGGTGGGATATCTTGTAGCCTATCATCTTAAAAAAAACAGTTACTACAGCGATACTAATTTAAATTTGCGTGCAAGGAATAGAATAGAGGAACGAAAAGGGAAGAATTAGAAAAGAAGTTTTAAAAAGAAAGAAAAGAGAATCTGTGCTCGAAAATGTTGTTGTTGAGACTTGGTGATGTTGTCTCAACCTTTGCCCTCCCATCCATGATCATCAAAAAAAAAAATCCAAAAATTAATTAAAGCAAAAGATGATCCAAAAAAAAAAATTTACACAACTTACTCACAACGCTCGCATGAAATCAAACATGTATTTTACAGATACATTTCAAAACAATTCAATATCTTTATTTATAACTATAAGAATATTTCATATTTTTGCTTAAACCCAAAAGTAACTTAATCAAAAAAAATCTACAAAGCAAATATTCAAAATGAACAAATTATAAAAAGTTAATATATGAAAATATATTGTTAATTTCATTAAAACTAACATTATAAATATATTGCTTATAAATTAAATCTAAACAGATATAAACAAAAAAAAACAAGTATTCGATTAAAAACAAAGTTAAGTCTTTTCATTGTTTTGGTTTGTTTTTTTTTCTTCTTAAAGCGCAAGTAAAAGTTCTGACTTTAATGTTCTAATGTTGGTTGTTGTTTTTGTTGTATTTTTCGTATACATAATTTTTTTTTTTCGGTTTAAGAGAAAAAGCTTTTTTATAAATATATTTAATAAAAGAGAAATTAAGAGAAAAACACTTACTTTGGTTGAACCTGCTGCTCCCGCGATGAAAGATCTTTCACGTTGGTCTTAGCTAGAATTTTAGGTTTGTATGTATGTGTGTATGTTTGATTTGTGTAATTTTAAAGAAAAAGAGCTTTTATCTATTTGAGTTAAGTAATGAGACTAAAGCCTAACTTTAACAAACGCGCTCATATTTTTATGTTGTTTTTTCTTTGTTTTTTTTTTCTTAACAGAGCTTTAATAACATCATGTTACTAACTTTAGTAGCCGCGCTTAGTGACTTGCTAAGTGTGGTGAATTATAATTATATGCAACACTTTTTTTTCATACTTTTTCTTTCGACTAATTTTTTTTTTCTTTTCTTTGTATAGTATGTTAAGTACAAAAACAACACCAAAACCATTATTATTGTTTTAAGCTAGATTTAAGTATTAAGTAAATTAGTTTTAGAATTATTTTAGATTTAAGTTCTTAATATATATATTTTAGCGTAGTTTAGATTCATTTTCAATAGTATTTTAATGTTATTTTAGATCTTTAGAGGTTTTAGTTGTGTATTGATTTCATACTAAGTTTTATTCTAAATTTTTATTCTTAGCCTTAAGCTTAAGTTAGAGTTTGTTTTAGTTAGGTTAAATATAGAGTTTAAGTTTAGAGTTTTTCTGTTGTTCACTATTATTTAGCTTTAAAGATTCACACTAATTCTTGGCGGCGCACATAGTGGTGAGTTTTGTATGCGCGTTAACTGCACTATATATATGTAGCTTAGGTGTACATAATTTTTTTTCTTTTTTAATTTTTTTAACATTAACTTATCTTTTTTTTCTTTTATAACTAAAGTATATTTAGATTGTTTTTTTTTCATTTTTAACCGATTTAAACTAATTTTACCGTCTCATTTTTCGTTTTCAACACAATTTCCACATTTTCTATAATATCAATACCGCACTTTTTACTTTTTCCCAAGGCTGAGATGATGATGATTTTTATGATGATGATGCTCTTGATGATCGTCGCGAACTAAGTTCATACTCAAAGCCTGTTGTCCCTTGTTGCATGTTATTTTATCTTGGTGAAAACTTTATTTCTTCTTAATTAAAGCTTTCGGTGTCTTCTCTTCGGCTTTTCGGATTCTGCACTAAATTCTAACAAATTTTACCCACATTTTGTCAAACATCAAGTAAATTTCAACAAAAATCGTTAATGGTGCCAAATCTAGAGAGATTTGTTTTTTTATTAATGTTTTAATAGAATTTTTTAATTAATTGAATATATTACCCTTAACGGAGATGGCACCTGATAATGAAATTTTGCTTGTTTAAGCAAAGAAGATTTTATGGCAGGAATTCTTCCGTCTTTTATGCTTTTTAAAAAAAAATAAATTTAACTTTAGGAAGTAAGAAAGCGAATAGCTTAATATGATCACTTACTTTAACTTTTTTTTTTATAAATCTAAAGCTTTTACGTTTAAGCAGATGCATCCAAAATGAGTCAATTGCAACAATGCAAAAATTTATTTAGTCGATTAAACTAATAAATTAAAATAAAATTTCAGCAAAATTTAAATAAAAAATATGTAAATTACTTACATGTCGTACTGAAAGTACAATCAGGTACTTAAATGTTGATTATTAAGTTTTTATTTTTTTGACTTAAGTTTAAGTGATCTTCTTTGGACGACGCTGATAAAGAAAAGAAAGCTTAAATCGTTCGATCAAGCCACGATTCTTTTGCTAACAGCATTTCAGAAAGAAATAATCCGCAATAGCGTTAGATTTCCAATAAAAATACTGAGAATTGGTAGACAAAGGAAAATGATAAATCTTCATTTATGTGAGGTGAATTTCTGTTTTCACACCTAGATGGTGCTAGTTTTGATTCAGTTGGGTTTGAAAAAGAAGGTGTAAAAATTTAAAAAAAAAGGAAAATAGCTTATTTTGCTACAAGCGCCAGTACATTTCCCCCCCGCCAAAATCAGATTTTGGGGGTTGACAAAAACGCAAAAGCTGATACCGCTCGTAGCTCAATCAATTCACTGCCGAATATCTTTGGCATGATAAACACCAACAAGTCTTCCTTGTAAATCTTCAAGTTCATACGAACACGTACCTATCTTTCGTCTTACTCGTGCCTTAATGAATGTTGGGGATAACTTTGCATTAAAGCCTTTTTCAAAGTTACTTTGTTTAAAATTACGCCGAAACACTTCTTGACCAACATCATACGATACGATCTTGGCTCTGAGGTTGTACGCTCGTTCGTTTCGCTTTTGTTGTAATTGCATTTGATTACAAGCTTTCTTTCTTATTATTTCCAGCGAATCATTTTTATCAAACTTTACTGTTCTATCATCTAGCATATTCAATTTTCTTAGGAGTGCATATGTAGACGCATTGGTGATCATGTGTTGACCAAAAGCCATATAATAAGGTGAAGTATTTATAGCACTGTGTGTTGCTGAACGAAGTGCACAGCAAATGCTGCTAAGGTGCTCGTCCCAGTCTTTTTGATCCGGTGAAACAAAAGCTCTGATAGCTGAAATAACGGATCGATTGACTCGTTCAGATGCGTTAGATTGTGGCGAATGCACAGCAGTATACAGATGTTTAACACCATATTTTGAAGCAGAGTATTAAATTTAAATGATTTAAATTGCGTACCATTATCAGAGACAATAGTCTCGGGAACACCAAACGAATGGAAAATCTCTTCTTCTAAAAATTTACAGACTACATCCGCAGAAAACTTTTTTACCGCTTTGAGAAACGGGTACTTTGAAAAATGGTCTAAAATTATGAAAATGCCAACATGTCCAGACCTAGACCGAGGATATGGACCTAAAAAGTCAACATACAATTTTTGAAAGAATCGCTGAGTTTCAGACGTTTTACCCATTGGTGGACGCAATATAAAATTTGGGTGTTTTGTACACTTGCAAATCTCACAAGAATTGATGTACGACTTAACATCAGCCACTAAACAAGGCCAAAAGTAAAAACGTCTAATTCGTTCAAGTGTCTTGTTTATACCACCGTGTGATGCTAAATGACTGTCATGTGCTCTTTTCAACACATCAGCAACCATACCTTTGGGAATCCAAAGTTTCCAAGAAAAATCGTCCTGTAGTTGTTCACCGGTTGCGTGCTCTGTTCTTCTATATAAATACTCGTCAATTACTTTCAAGTCTGGAAATTTATCTTGATTTTCTTTAACATTCCTAACGAGGTCTTTATAGTCATCGGACTTAAAATGTGATGAACTCAAATCTACAAAAATACCATTTCCGCCATCGATTTCTGACAAATCTTCTGTGTTTACCCTAGAAAGTGCATCCGGAACTATGTTCTGACTACCGCGCCTATGTTGAATTTTAAAATTAAAGCCTTGAAGTTTTAATGCCCATCGAGCTAACCTAGAATTGAGGTCTGTCTGGGACATGAGCCACTTTAACGAAGCATGATCCGTAATAACCGTGAACTCATGCCCTTCCACATACGCTCGAAATTTTTTTATACTTAGCATTGCTGCTAAGCATTCTTGTTCGGTTACCGAATAATTACGTTGGGCTTGGTTGAGTTTCTTTGACATAAAGGCAATTGGAAACTCTTCACCCTCCGCAGTTATTTGAACCAAGACACTTCCTATTCCTGTTTTGCTTGCATCACAGTGTATGAAAAACGGTTGTGTGAAGTCTGGACTATGCAAAACAGGGGCAGAACTCAAAATGGATTTCAAATCTTCAAAAGCTGATTGTGCGTCATCAGACCAAGTAAATTTGCGATTTGTTTTTAACAAATCGGTTAAGGGGGCAGTAACAGATGCATAGTTCTGGATAAACTTCCTATACCATCCTGACATACCTAAGAATCTTCGGAGTTGCTTAACAGATCTAGGAACAGGAAAATCGATTATAGCAGATACTTTTTCTGGGTCTGTCTGAATAGTTCCATTTCCGACTATATGTCCTAAATATCGAACTTCTTTTAAGCAAAACTTGCTTTTCTCAACATTTATTGTCAGGCCTGATTGTCGTATGCAGCTGGCTACTTCTCTCAAGACATTCATGTGTTTTTGAAAACTCTCTGAAACAATTAACAAATCGTCCAAGTATATGAATACTTCGGATCGCAAATGCGCAGGGATTACTTTATCCATAAGACGAGACATAGTTTGAGGCGCGTTGCAGAGACCAAAAGGCATAACCTTAAAATGGTACAACGGTCTACCCGGAACGGTAAAAGCAGTTTTGTCCCTGGATGAGACATCCAAAGGAATTTGCCAGAAAGCATCTTTTAGGTCTAAACTGGTTATAAATTCTGCTTTTGGTAATCGGCCTAAAATTCCATCAATATTAGGTAACGGATAAGCATCCTTTACCGTAATTGAATTTACTTTCCGACTGTCCAAACACAACCTAACTTTTCCTGGTTTGCGCACTAACACAATTGGTGAAGACCAAGCACTATCTGATTCTTCAATGATTCCAAGATCAAGCATCCTATCTATTTCAGAGTAAATTAGTTTTTCAATTGCCGGAGAAACCGGAAAATGACGCTGTTTGATGGGCTTACTTTCGCCAACATCTATTGTGTGTGTCAAAACG
The DNA here is from genome assembly GCA_958299015.1 of Tetanocera ferruginea. Lineage (NCBI taxonomy): Eukaryota > Metazoa > Arthropoda > Insecta > Diptera > Sciomyzidae > Tetanocera > Tetanocera ferruginea. Next base: position 127,075,154 of record OY282640.1, read on the forward strand.
GATGTCTTTCCAAGGCCTTCTTTGGCAAATGAAGGAAACAAACCTATCACTTTTGTCAGCTGATCCTTTTGACTTTCAGTTAATGACCGTAAAGGACACGTGTCAGAAGAAACTTTAATTTCAAAACAGTTAATTTCTGAAAGAATAGGCAAAAGATCAAAATTTTTCCAAAAATCTACACCCAGATACAAATTTTGTGACAAGCTCGGAATAATATAAATTGTAATCGGCTTGGTATTGCCTCGAAATGAAACTTGTGTTTCCACGTAACCAAAAATACGTTGCGTTTTACCATCCGCAGTACGAACAAAAGAATTTATTTTTTTGAAAGAAGGTATATTCAACGATAAAACTTCACTTGCAGTTTGAGCACCAACACAACTTATTGACGCACCCGTATCTAGTAAACCAGAAATCGTCTTGCCAAACAACGTAACCTCAGCATATGGGCGAATATCATTGGGCTTATCAAAAACTGAGCTCACGAAATTTTTCCTGCAGCTTTTAACTTTATTCCAAAACTTTCGAATTCTATTGCTAGAACGACAAAGAGCTTTATGAGGAAAATTTTCGAAGATACGTTTTCGCGTTTCTTGATATGTTGCAAAACGCACGTGAAAAGGTTTTAATGGAGATCTAAGCGGGACAGAAGTATCATTAGTTTTCTTTTCTTCAAAAGAGTTTTTAGTTAAAATTTTTGTAATGTTATTAGAGTCTGATTCGGCATCTAATCGGTATTGGTCGATTGGTGTTTGGCTTCTTTGAACAAAGGTGGTCTGCGTGCACTTCTCAGCGCACTCGACTGGAAGTTTTTTGAATTTGAACAGTTTTTGCAATTCGGCTTATAAATATTCGGAGCACCGCATCCGTAGCAGAAGACCTTTCTTTCTCCAAGACAATCTTGAAAACGATGACCAGTTTTGTTGCAATTCCAGCACACCAAAGCAATCGCAGAAATTTCTTGATCTTCTTCATTAAAGAAATCTTCTGGATCAGTAAAAACTTGAGTATCAACTTCAGCAATATGTCTGCGCGCTGAACTAGGCTTTGCATATGCTTGCTTTCGGTAGATGTCTTGCAGAAAGAACTCTCTTCTTCTACAGATGTCTCGAAGTTGAGAGACCGTGTAAACATGTAGATTTAAAATCTCATGTTGAATTTCTGGAAGAAGGTTTCTCCTCAAAATTTCCACTAACGAATTTTCAGGCAGCTGCTGATCAAGTCGATCCGTGAGTTCCAAGATTGATTCATAGAAAGAATCGAAGCTTTCGTTCGACTTTTGTTTTCTATCTCGAATTAATTCGCGATAGTCAACATCAGTCCTTGAATCTTTATACTGTCTGCGAAGCGCCACACATAATTCAATCCATCGGATCTCACGAACTGACCTGTGGTACCTCCAGAACCAATCATTAGCTTTTCCATCAAAAAGAGTGTTTACATTTTGGCACAGAACTTCAAAATTTCCACCCAAAGTCGTTTGAGTCAATGCTTCCACACGATATATAAAATTGTCCACTGATAAGCTATCAGCTCCACCAGTAAACTTAATCTTCCAATTAAAGATAATATAGCTGACTTTATCTGGACGTAAGGACAAATTTGAATTTGAATTCGAAGGGACATGTGATATTGAAGATCGTCGGTCTTGTCTATTATTTTCAACACGTTCGTTATTAGCTGATGGTAAGCCAAGAAGTTGCTCAAGTGTTTGATGCTCGACAGCTGGTAAAGATTGTATTACCGTCTGAGTTGGCGGATTACCAAAATTATTGCTATGAACCTGTTGTGTCTGTAGTTGTTGCAAACTTAGCCGCTTGAAACCACTTTCAATATTGTTCTCAATTAATTGAGTTAGCTGTTGACTAAGAGCAGAAAGCATTTGAGCCTGTTGCGCACCAACTGCAGCAGTAACTATGTTACGAATATTCTGTCTTTGATCAGTGGGAGAAAGATGAAAAGAGGATTCGCTTTGAACTTCTGGAAGTTCTGAATTGTTTTTAGCACTAGAAAAGTTTTTCACTGTATTGTTTGCCGCAGCTTGAGTTTGAGCCCGAGTTTTTGGTTTTGCACCACTAGTTTGCTCAACCGCTTTATGTGGACTCTGCACTGTCTTAGGAAAAGACGTACCCGAAGTAACATTCGTTATGCCACAAATAGGACAAGAATTATCATTTGATAGATGTTTTGACAAACAAGCTTTATGAAAGCAATGGCCACAAATAGTTTTAGCTAAATGCGCACGAACGCTAATAGCATTTTTGCAAATATTACATTGCGGAGCACTTGTGTCAGACAAAGATAAATCTTCAGTACTGCGCCGAACAGCCATTGTAGGAATAAAAAAATTGAAAAAAATAAAATAGCAGATCAAAATCAAATTAAGTAGAAATAAATACAAAAAGAGAAGCAACAAATTGCAAAAAAAATTCCAAACTAAAAACAAAAAGATAACAAAATCAAAATTAAATAAAATCTCAAAAGCAAGACTCAAATCAAAATTGTTATGTTCACAAAGAGTGAAATATAACAAAATATTTTAAATAGATGTATAAAAAACGTTGATTTCATTGCGTAGCAAATTGGAGTTGTCGTGATTAACTTATTAAACATCTTTATTCGAGCTAACAGAAAAGTAGTGAAATTTATAGAAAAAGAATAGGTACAACAATGAAGCGAAGTAAATAGAAAGAAAAAGACACAAGAATAACAAACAAAATTATCGTTGGTTAACTTGTGCAACTGTTAGGCACTTAGTTCAATTTCCAAAAAAATAAATTTTGCAGAGAACATTGGTGAAAAATTAATCAGATAATACTATTTCTATGGCCAGATCTTAGAAAGTGTTCCAAGCTATCTGTATTTCCAAGAAGAAAAGCTAGTAAATGAAAATTTAAAAAAAATGAAAAAAATTTAATAGACTTGAATTTTTAATATTATCTTCGCCGGTATACGAAAACAGCATAAGCCTTTGAATCGTATCAATTCCAATGCAGAAGCAAATAAAAACCAAATTAATTTTTTCTTGAAGGAAGAAGAAAAATACAGATTGAAAGATTATAAAGATTATAAAGAAAAAGTTTGAATAGAAAGTTGAAGAAATTTAGGTTTAGATGAAAAAAATTTAAAATAAAAGAAAGGGACCGGAAAAAGTTTGGGAACCACACAATTATTTAAATTTGGAGCAATTTTAAAAAAACTTTAAAAAGGATTCTCACAAAGATGACAAAAAAAATAAGAATTTAAATGCGTGGGCCCCACGTTGGGCGCCAAAAATTAATATCTATCTTTCTGTAGCATGCAACGTTCTAAATGTTATAATTGTTGTTGTTGGGCAGATGATAAGCGACGGAAGCACGCTTTGATTTCCGGCTCTGGCTCGTCAGCTATTGGGGTGGGATATCTTGTAGCCTATCATCTTAAAAAAAACAGTTACTACAGCGATACTAATTTAAATTTGCGTGCAAGGAATAGAATAGAGGAACGAAAAGGGAAGAATTAGAAAAGAAGTTTTAAAAAGAAAGAAAAGAGAATCTGTGCTCGAAAATGTTGTTGTTGAGACTTGGTGATGTTGTCTCAACCTTTGCCCTCCCATCCATGATCATCAAAAAAAAAAATCCAAAAATTAATTAAAGCAAAAGATGATCCAAAAAAAAAAATTTACACAACTTACTCACAACGCTCGCATGAAATCAAACATGTATTTTACAGATACATTTCAAAACAATTCAATATCTTTATTTATAACTATAAGAATATTTCATATTTTTGCTTAAACCCAAAAGTAACTTAATCAAAAAAAATCTACAAAGCAAATATTCAAAATGAACAAATTATAAAAAGTTAATATATGAAAATATATTGTTAATTTCATTAAAACTAACATTATAAATATATTGCTTATAAATTAAATCTAAACAGATATAAACAAAAAAAAACAAGTATTCGATTAAAAACAAAGTTAAGTCTTTTCATTGTTTTGGTTTGTTTTTTTTTCTTCTTAAAGCGCAAGTAAAAGTTCTGACTTTAATGTTCTAATGTTGGTTGTTGTTTTTGTTGTATTTTTCGTATACATAATTTTTTTTTTTCGGTTTAAGAGAAAAAGCTTTTTTATAAATATATTTAATAAAAGAGAAATTAAGAGAAAAACACTTACTTTGGTTGAACCTGCTGCTCCCGCGATGAAAGATCTTTCACGTTGGTCTTAGCTAGAATTTTAGGTTTGTATGTATGTGTGTATGTTTGATTTGTGTAATTTTAAAGAAAAAGAGCTTTTATCTATTTGAGTTAAGTAATGAGACTAAAGCCTAACTTTAACAAACGCGCTCATATTTTTATGTTGTTTTTTCTTTGTTTTTTTTTTCTTAACAGAGCTTTAATAACATCATGTTACTAACTTTAGTAGCCGCGCTTAGTGACTTGCTAAGTGTGGTGAATTATAATTATATGCAACACTTTTTTTTCATACTTTTTCTTTCGACTAATTTTTTTTTTCTTTTCTTTGTATAGTATGTTAAGTACAAAAACAACACCAAAACCATTATTATTGTTTTAAGCTAGATTTAAGTATTAAGTAAATTAGTTTTAGAATTATTTTAGATTTAAGTTCTTAATATATATATTTTAGCGTAGTTTAGATTCATTTTCAATAGTATTTTAATGTTATTTTAGATCTTTAGAGGTTTTAGTTGTGTATTGATTTCATACTAAGTTTTATTCTAAATTTTTATTCTTAGCCTTAAGCTTAAGTTAGAGTTTGTTTTAGTTAGGTTAAATATAGAGTTTAAGTTTAGAGTTTTTCTGTTGTTCACTATTATTTAGCTTTAAAGATTCACACTAATTCTTGGCGGCGCACATAGTGGTGAGTTTTGTATGCGCGTTAACTGCACTATATATATGTAGCTTAGGTGTACATAATTTTTTTTCTTTTTTAATTTTTTTAACATTAACTTATCTTTTTTTTCTTTTATAACTAAAGTATATTTAGATTGTTTTTTTTTCATTTTTAACCGATTTAAACTAATTTTACCGTCTCATTTTTCGTTTTCAACACAATTTCCACATTTTCTATAATATCAATACCGCACTTTTTACTTTTTCCCAAGGCTGAGATGATGATGATTTTTATGATGATGATGCTCTTGATGATCGTCGCGAACTAAGTTCATACTCAAAGCCTGTTGTCCCTTGTTGCATGTTATTTTATCTTGGTGAAAACTTTATTTCTTCTTAATTAAAGCTTTCGGTGTCTTCTCTTCGGCTTTTCGGATTCTGCACTAAATTCTAACAAATTTTACCCACATTTTGTCAAACATCAAGTAAATTTCAACAAAAATCGTTAATGGTGCCAAATCTAGAGAGATTTGTTTTTTTATTAATGTTTTAATAGAATTTTTTAATTAATTGAATATATTACCCTTAACGGAGATGGCACCTGATAATGAAATTTTGCTTGTTTAAGCAAAGAAGATTTTATGGCAGGAATTCTTCCGTCTTTTATGCTTTTTAAAAAAAAATAAATTTAACTTTAGGAAGTAAGAAAGCGAATAGCTTAATATGATCACTTACTTTAACTTTTTTTTTTATAAATCTAAAGCTTTTACGTTTAAGCAGATGCATCCAAAATGAGTCAATTGCAACAATGCAAAAATTTATTTAGTCGATTAAACTAATAAATTAAAATAAAATTTCAGCAAAATTTAAATAAAAAATATGTAAATTACTTACATGTCGTACTGAAAGTACAATCAGGTACTTAAATGTTGATTATTAAGTTTTTATTTTTTTGACTTAAGTTTAAGTGATCTTCTTTGGACGACGCTGATAAAGAAAAGAAAGCTTAAATCGTTCGATCAAGCCACGATTCTTTTGCTAACAGCATTTCAGAAAGAAATAATCCGCAATAGCGTTAGATTTCCAATAAAAATACTGAGAATTGGTAGACAAAGGAAAATGATAAATCTTCATTTATGTGAGGTGAATTTCTGTTTTCACACCTAGATGGTGCTAGTTTTGATTCAGTTGGGTTTGAAAAAGAAGGTGTAAAAATTTAAAAAAAAAGGAAAATAGCTTATTTTGCTACAAGCGCCAGTACAATTCACTTCAAAAAAACACTGTTATATAAATATCAAATATGATAAAAAGTATTACAGATGTTTATAATATTTTCATAAAGACTATAGCTGAAATATTTCTGAAAAATATTTTAACTGTTGATGAAATAATTGAAGTAAAAACAGACTACTGGATTTTACATTGTTTGAACTTTTTTTTTTTTGAAAATTTATAAAGTGAAATCTGAAAATAACAATGCACGTATTGTTTTTTTATGATAAAATTTGTTGGCCCACAGGTTGCAAAGAAGTTTGGCAGGTTTTCACTAAAAATTTAGAAGAACAAAATATTTTAAGTGGCAACTATGGTCTTCATTGCCAAAATCTTAATTGCGCTCATTACAAATCAAAATCAATGTTACTTGCTCAATGATTTCATATAAAGGGCATTTTTAAACTAATCGTTAATGTTTTGTAAAAATATAATTATTATAAAGCAAACACTTACGCTGAGGTATTGACTTCAGGTTTTTTGTTTTATTTTTATTTGTAAGAAAACAACGCGTCTTAAAAGTTGATTGTTTAAACCATGGCTGTAAATTTTAGTACTTAAGGGAATGTAACTTTATTTTCAGGATCATTTTTAAAAAAAAGGCAAAGTTACTACCTCGACTTAAGTGTTTGCTTTACATATAATTATATTTTGTTTTTTGAAGATGACTACAGATCGTGTTAATCTACTAGCAAAATGGTCCTACTCGTCTCGCATCGCTTCATAAAAACGTCACCTACACGCAAATGACGTCACAAAACAAAAAAAAAACAAAATTTTTTTTTTTAATACTTTAATAATCGTTGAAATCAATAAAAAAACTAAAGTTTAACAATGTCTCTGACCATTTTTTTGTAGTATTCTTTCAAAAAACGTCTTCAGAATCGCTTATGTATGCATAAAAGTACCTTTAAGCTGTGAGCACAATTATTTTCTCCAAATAAAGTATTAAAAAGTAAAGTATTTAAAAGTTCTTGGGGGGGGTAATTACCCCCTTTACCCCCCCCCCCCCCCCCCCTTGTATCCGCGCCTGGAGTAGATTGTAAAAAAAAACGAAGTTATATATCTATGCACAAAAATATATTTAAAACTTAATCAGTTAAAGGTGTTAATGCTTAACAAAGTTCACTGTTGAGTTGATAATAGTTTCAAAACAATCCACATGAAAATGTAGGGATTTGTAGCTTGACCACGCAATTGAAAGTATGTTGACACAAATTCAACCAACTCGAAACACTTTCCCCATATCTTGTAAAATATTTGGTCAACTATTTCACACACATTTTCAGGCACAAACAGCACGCACTCATAGATGTCTACAATGACACACAAATGCTAAAATTTATCTAAAGCGAAATTGTGTGTGTGAAGTCATTGTTTCTGCATTTTGAATTTATTTTTATGAATATTTAAAAATTTATAAACTAGGCTTTGATTAAGTTCGCTTCTTCTTAATATGAACATTGCTTCTCAACAGTACAATTTATAATTTGGTGTTGTTCACATTAAACTTCCTTTAAAATAATTGAACAAACTGAAAAATTCATGGATAATCATAAGTTTTCAATCAAATTTCAAGGCCTAACAACTTTGCTTTAAAAAAAAACAAAAGCAAATATTATATTGATATATACACTTCATGTCTAATAATATAATCACTGGAATCAAAGACATTATTTACAAATTTCAACTAAAACAAATGCATCAAGACCAACAGAACTGTATTAATACGAATAACCTCAAATACCAGCAGAACCACACACATCACAATATCGCACGTATGATGCAAGTTGCCACAATATGAAAACAACAACAAAAACAACCACATCTAGTGGCGCAAATTTGTAACCAAATTGTCAGCCATATTGGCAGCAACATAACAATAAGGCGTGCTTGTTGGCAACCCTACTAGAATACATAGTACGCTGCCAACTTAAACATACTAACAAAAATTACCACATAACATAACATGAACAAGTTGAAGCGAAGGCGTTACCATACTTGATCAAAAATTAAGAAACACATCGAGAGCCAAAAGTTTTGAAGCAAAATTTCAAGCTCAGATAAATACAAATAATGCACAAATTTTTAAGTTTAATTGTGTTTTATGAAAATGCAAGATATAAGATATTAGACCGGAGCAAAGCCACTGTTACCACTTTTATGAAAGTGCGTTAAAACTTATATGAATAATATAGAGTAGAATGTAAAGGTAGTCATTTTCTATAATTTGGATTGAAATATTGTAAATTGGATGCAGAAGTGGCAGAGTAGTATGCAATATTAAAATGCATGAAAATACAGAGCACACCAAATTTAGAAACACTAAATTAAGATATATTAAAAATACCTACATAGTTGAATTCTAGAAGCAGTAGACAAATGCCGAGGGATAAATAAATGTCGCAGTAGTAATGTTAGTGGCATAGCAGTACCTTGCTTTCTACTTTGTCTTTTCATAACGTTGATTAGAAAATAAAATAAAAAATTAACTTCTAGACACTTAACCCGCTATGAAATATCCAAGGATATTTTAAATTAACAACACACACTATAACTTATTCCTACTAATTTCAAAAATATGCTTTCAATTTTTGTAATGAAATTCTACATCAGATAGGAGGGCAAACTTTTAGTGGACCATATTATTATTTTGAAACAAAAAGATTATTATTTTAAAAATTTTTTTAATATTTTTATTTTTGTTAAGCAAATAAGATTATTTTGACCGAGCTTCTTATGATCAATTTTGTTGTGTGTTATTAAATGTTTGCACTCAATTGACCGAGTACTGAACCTACATGTTTAAAACCGACTCCGAACTGCTAAAGTTCATGTTCTCAAAAAGCTTTACATGTCATTGTTTACTCTCTGAGGTTTTCCATTATTTGCAGAGAAGTGGTGACTAGGAATGAATAGTCGAAAAGTCGACTAGTCGATTATTTCCTCAAAATTTAGGTTTTTTTGAAGACGGTTATTGATTTTGATCAAAAATCTAAAAATCGGTTATTTGAATCGACTGTCCGTCCCTGAAAACACGTAGCCAACTTTGAAAAAAAAAAACGTTTGTTGAACAACGCAACCAACTTTGAAAAACCAAGCTTCACTTGCTTTGAATCGCAGCCAAACCAAATTTTAAAGATGCTTTAACCCATATGATAATTTATTTTTAAGAATTTTAAAATCTTAACTTAGCAGCACGTAAAAAAAGAAGATATATTTTTCAATTGGTGTGAAAAGTAGTTTTAATAAAATCCTGACATGTCACTTTCAATAGCAGAAAAACTAACAAAATTGTACTTTTTTTAGCCGCTAACAGCTTAAAATTTCATAAAGTGACCTTTTTTCAAATTATGTTTTGTGTTTCTTTAGATTTACTTTACGAATTTTTCATGATGCTTTGTTGCTTACATTTTTTTTTTTTGCAACTTATTTCTTGTCTCTTCATCCGAGCTTGTTTCAGGGTACAAAAAAATACAGAAAAAAAAACGTAAAGAAAGTCTAAAGTCGGTTCAGGCCGACTTTGAAATACCCTAAACCTACTCTTCTAAAAAAAATAGTATTAAATGTTGTATCAAGTTTTATTCCAGTATATGACAGTTAATGCCTTTATTGTGCTTTCACTATGGGAAGTGGGCGGGTTCATGGACGGATTACTCCAAATTTTTTAACACACTTTGGTTTTGTTATAAAATACATACATACCAAATTTGATCTCTCTATGACAAACATAACCTTATTTATTGAGTTTTTAACTTTTTGGGTTGTATGGGAGGTACGCGTGGCCGTGGACGGATGACGTACATTTTTCAAAATCATCTTTGGTTTGTCATAAATACCATACCTGCAAATTTCATCTCTGCAGGTTAAACAGAGGCTTATTTATTGCGTTTTCAAATTTTTTGGTTGTATGGGAGGTGGGCGTGTCCGTGAGTGGATGACACCATTTTTCGGAAGCCATTTTTTGAAGACATCTTTGTGTTGGTATAAAACACATACACACCAAGTTTTATTGTTGTAGGTTAATTATGAGCTTATTAATTCATTTTTCAATTTTTGTGTTGTATGGGAGGTAGGCGTATTCAATAGTGCAGATCCTTGGATCCATGGGGCCATGTGTACCGAGTTTCATTCAATTATCTCAACTCCTTCTTCTTATTCTGTGTTTACGGACAACACACAGACGGACGGACGGACGGACGGACATGAATAGCTCGATTCACGAGGTGACCTCGGTCAAGAATATATATACTTTTCTATACCGGACTCGCTTCGTTCTCTGCGTTACAAACGTTTGCACAAAGTTAATATAACCTGACCTTTCAGGTTTAGGGTATAAAAAGCAGTATTATATTGGCTTTTGTAATGTTATTAATAAAAAAAAAAGCAACAAGTCGGGCGAAAAAATAGACTTCGGAAAAACCGTTCATTAAAAAATTAAAAAAGAAAAAAGTCGAAACCGGTTATTCCATCTCTAGTGGTGACCGATCAGAAAAAATTTTTATTGACAAAAAACTATTGTCGTGCTGGGGATCGATCTCGGGCTCAGAGCATGCTTAGCCACACACTTAATCTGCATGCCACTGTCACGGTCAATTGATCTTAAGAAGCTCGGTCGAGGGCTGAAATGGCCAGTTTGTATTTTTGTTTCTAAAGAAGAATATTTTTAACCGACTTCAAAAAGGAGGAGGTTCTCAAGTTGGTTGGTTTCTATGTTTTTTTTTTTTGTGAATGTATGTACATCGATTACTCCTGAAGTACTTGCCCTATTGCCGTATTTTTTTGTCAACATATAAAGACCATCAACGCGGAGGTGCCTGTCTATGAAATTGGGCGGTATTCGACAAAGGGGCGTGTCGCTATATGAAAAACACTGTATCTAAGTAAATATTGACACTAAGGTAATAAAATTCACAGTAAAATTATAAAAGCAACAAATATTAAAAATTTCGATCACTTAAGTGGGCGTTATTCAAAAAAAGGGTGTGGCAGTATTGGGAAAACTCTGTTTCTCGAATAAATTTGACACTAGAGAACTGAAATTAAGTATAAAGGTAGGCACAATTATTGAAAATTACTATCAAGAAAGTGGGGGCTATGCGACAAAGAGGTTGGCAATATAAGACAATTACTGTATCTAGAATAATATTGACACTAGGGCACAAAAACAACAGGCACAATTACAATAAATTTTTTTAAAAAATTATTAGAAAAAGGGGTGTGGCAATAATAAAAAACACTGTATCTCGAATACTATTGACACTATGATACTAAAATTTAGTACAGAGGTAGGCACAAGTATAACAAATTACTGCCAATAATGTAGGCGGTATTCGATAAATGGGCGTTTCACTTTAATAAAAATATTGTATCTCAGTAAATATTGACACTAGGATACTGACATTTACAGCCAAAATGCAAGGTTCGGTACAATTATAAAAAATTACGGTCAATTAAGTGGACGTTATTCGAAAAACTCGGTTGAAAGGGTTAATTATTATAAAGTATGATCAATAAAGTACAAGTACATGTGGAATTTGTAAAAAGGCAGAAATTGAAAGTAACAAACAAACCAGAAATTAGTAAAACTTAATTTTTAATAATAAAGTTTTATATATTTATTTTCCTTAATAATTCTTGCAAATATTTTAAAAAATTTAAGAGTAAAGAATAAGAATTCACAGAAAAAAAGCATTTTCAAAATTATGAGCTTATATAATTGTGTTTACAAAGTACTAAAATTCTCTTAAAAGGAAGAAATAAAAACTTTTTAACAAAAAAAAAACCTACTTCAAAATCACTCCAAAGTAAAAAATAATTTTAAATTACTTTTCCTATTAATAGTGGTAAAATTTGATAATTTATTTATATACATTACTATATTGGAAATCTTATTATTTTAATTTGCCTTATTTGTTTTATTTTTATCATAAATATATTATTTTTTTTATGATAATAAAAGCTTCGAAGTCGGCGCTAATAAATCAGTTTTTTTGTGAAGCTGTAACACACAATAGCGTATTCAATGTCAGTTTTCCAAAGTTTTTAAAATTACTTTTTAGCTAAAATTAATAAAAAAGTTGAAATTAGGGCAGGGATTGTAAAAATATCATGATTTAATGGCAAAGATTAGCGCCGACTACAAAACTTTTATTATCATACAAAAAATAATATATTTATGATAAAAATAAAACAAATAAGGAAAAATTCAAATATAAAAGATTTCCAATATAATAATGTATATAAATAAATTATCAAATTTTACCACTATTAATAGGAAAAGTAATTTAAAATTATTTTTTACTTTGAAGTAGGTTTTTTTTTTTGTTAAAAAGTCTTTTCTCTCATAATTTGCTTCGCTGACTTGAAAGGATCAGCTTTACTTTTGCGAACTACAAGTCTATACACTTATTATTATTTATTATACTTATTATTATCCTTGCCTGTCAAGGATCAAGCCCTCTGACAAATTTACCAAAAATATTTTGAATGGCATTTTTTTCCTGTTAATTTAAAAGTGAATGACCCATGCGTTGGTCGATTGCCTCCATCATTGTCAATCTATAGAATGTCTTCTTCCACCATTTGTCCGACTCGCGATTTTATTAGTAGAGTCCACTGATTTCATCTGCCAGATTATCGCCTATCATTATTTCACGATAAAATTTGTTTATCGTGTGCGCGGACTTGAATCTTTGTCTCCTGTTTGCAATGTTTTTGTGACGACTTCCATTTCATTGTTATTGCATTTGATCATCACTAAAATCTCTTTTATGTCTTACCATTTCATACATAAAAGAACAACCGAAGAACCTTTGAATTATACTTCCACCCTTTGCAATTGTCTTCCAAATTTGGAAACGTTTTTTGCGATTTGACATTATAGTTCCAATTGATGGATATGCAATAGCGTCGTATAATTACATAGATGTAAAGAAACGGTCGAAACAAAGGTTGACATCCATCTCTTTGATCGTGCTAGCTAATAAAGGAGCTCTAACTCCTTTCCACCTGAAATATTAAAATCGTATGTATACCCAGCTTCTCGTATTACAGGTTGTAGAGGCATGTACTGTTTGAATGTACTACGTCCTTTGAATTGGACTCATATGGACTCATCGATACTCTGGTAAACACTTGCGGATGAGGAGAAATGTATTTCAATACATTTCAATGTAAACACTTGCGGATGAGGAAAAATGTATTTCAACACATTTCAATGTAACCATGAAGAACCGTAAACTGTTAGTGTAACTGAAATACAGTTTTTTGAGAACAAATATTCCGTTGATCATGTCAAAATTGCATCACTATCTTGAGTCTCACCTGCAGAAATGGTGACGATTATTGCTTTCAATATTAGGAACAGTTATTTCTTCATCCGAATCCTCTTCAGAGTTTGAATCCTGGTATTCTTCTGTTTAGCATGTTTGGAGCCCGGGTTCGATCCCCAGCCGCGGCGAAAAGTTTTTTCAATAAAAAATTTTTCTGATCGGTCACTACCTCTCTGCAGACAATGGCAAACCTCAGAGAGTAAATAATGCCATGTAAAGCTTCTTGAGAACATGAACTTTAGCCGTTCGGAGTCGGCATAAAACATGTAGGTCCAGTTCTCGGGCAATTGTGTGCAAACATTTAATAACACACACAACACAATTGATCATAAGAAGCTCGGTCAAAGTCCTTTCAAGGGCTGAAATGGCCAATTTGTGTGTGTGTGTATTCTTCTGTTTCAGATTAATGGTTGGATCTGGTCGAAAATAATCATCCCAGTCAGAAGAAAAGTCTGCTCCTCGTGAATTTCCTTCCGTAGCATAAAATAATCTTTCACATTCTTCGTGGTCCATTAAAGTCTAAGAAAACAAAAAAAAACTATGTTAAAGGAAACAGCCGAGCGGTACTTATAAGAACCAGCAGACTGGCCGAATTGTTAATTTATTGATGAACAATGAACGACCCATGTTCATTTATTGATAATTATTGCATTTTTATCCAAAAGTTTTACCTTTTATACAATTTTCAGACTTTATGAATTTATAATGAATATATTCATTGTTTTTCTCGAAAATATGGTACACATGTGTTCCACGCCAGATTTTTACCTGCAGTGTCCTCTATGGTGTATATTCGAAGCGGAAGTTATACTCAAGTAGCAAATAACTTTTTTCTTAGTCTAAATTGTAGTAATATTGATAATTATGTGATTTCTTTCTGAATTCCTTAAAATTCGAACTTATAATTTGCAAAATTTATCGCATATGCATTTCTGGTGTTTGCATAATTTTTTAACTTTCGATTTATTTTGCAACAAACATTTTCTTATAATTAATAAAATAAACTTTGCAAATACCTTTAATATAACTCTGGTCTTCCATTACAAATTGTTATGATTTTTAAAATATGCTCAAAGTTCTTTTATTTTTGTTGATTGCTATATGCTTTTATTTTTATTTATTTCAAATGAATGCCTTGTGCTTGTTTAAGCTCTTAATATTTCAAAATAATTTTATTTTTTTTTTTTATTGTTTTCTAGTGAAACAAGAAATTTTGTCAATTATAAAAATATATAAACCACGACTACAACAACAAAAATCTATAACAAATCCTCTTGTTTGTCTGAAGGTAAGTGCAGAAAATTGTTGGCAGCAATTTCAGTGTATGTGTGTGTGTGTGTGTGTGAAAAGATTTAGGAAAGATTTTTACTTTGAATTGCATTCTCCGGTAAGGACAGTAAATAAATTTCCGGTCAGTGCATTTAAACTTAAGCGAAAATAATTCGTAGTGCAAGCATTTGAACACATACAAGCAAACAAACATTCAGTTCGACATACAGACAAATATTCGAATAGTAGATTGTCAGCTTTATAGAAATAATATATAAAGTGGCCGAAAGAGAAAGTTAGCAGAGTTGAGTTTGAAAATTTTGAACATTATCAATCTTTGATAACAGCATTAGTTGTTGTTGTTGTTGTTGTTGTTGTTGTTGTTGTTGTAACATCCGAAATAGAAGAATAAGCAGCATAAGAATAAGAAGATGAGGTAGAAAAGTTTAAAGCACTTAACAAGGCCATTATCTGGTTGTTACCTGCATTCGACCAAGTTATTTATTTGGCTTAGATAGGTAGTTGTGGTTGTTACGGTAGTCAGTCGAGTGCAAAGAAAAGCTGAATGGTTTATAAGTAACACCAAGAATAGCTTGTAAGCTCTTGTAATGCAGTTATTACGATTGTATTGACAATTTTAAAAAGCAGATTGTGGTTTAAAGCTTTAAAGTTTCGAGAGATAGCTAGTATTATTTTATGTATGCTTTGTAAGTTAAATTTAAAAATTTATTCGGGCTTGAAGTGTAAGTGACACTTGAAATGTGGTTGAGTAATTAAGTAAAAAGATTTATACTTGGATTATAGATATATTTTTGATGCATCATGAATTGTGATAAACAAACCTGTCTGAAAGTTTTTTGTTAGAAATGATGAAGTTTGCGGATAAAAACTTAGAAATTTCTGTCAACTTAGCAAAAGCATTATTTAGTTAGGCCCTAGCTGTTTTAGGCCTTAGGCAGAAATTATCGATTACCTTTGAATTTTTAATGTATATATTAGGCAAAGAGGATGAAGAAAAGCATCTCTTATAAAACTGAAAGGTTTATTCATATTTTAAAATATATTACTAATATAACATAAATATAGCATAAGAATAATTAGTTTTCTTGTTCCATGCCCTACCCACTGTCTCTTAAAACCTCACATGTGTTCTGAGACAATTGCATTGCATACAATTAGCCATAATCATATATTATTGTCCAAATACTCCATGGCATCATATAAGTCTAAATGACCCACCTTTGACCTTTGACTTTTATTTTTATCCAAAAACTTCTTTGAATAGATAAAAGTCCCAATCACCCACCTGAGGAATCAACCATTCATATGTGTCGAAATTATCCATAGCATCCATAAAAGTTCTAATGACTCACTTGGAACCTGAGATTATCCCGTTGCAACCGATTAGTCATAGAATGATATACCTACTTTTGTCCACACGATCATGATATTAACCGCTCTACTGTTGAAAATTCTACAGAAGTTAGAACTATAGCTAAACAAGTAAAGAAAGTCTAAAGTCGGTCTAGCCCGACTTTGAAATACCCTAAACCTACTTTTTTAAAATACGATAAAAGTATTGAAAAAAGGAGTGTCCGTGGGCTGATGGTCTTCATATTTTATATGAATTTCCTTTTTGATGAAAAATGTACACATACCAAGTTTTATTCCTGTAGCTCACATGTAAATGCCTTTAAAGTAATTTCGCTATTGTATTGTGAGTTGTATGGGAGGTGGCCGTGTTAGTGGACGCATTACGCCCAAAAAGGTTTTCCAATAAGAGGTGTTATTTTAAATAGCCCGCTATTTCGGTAGCTGTCACTTTTGAAGCTGTTATTTTTTGACATTTGACAAGTAGAAAATACGCCATTACTAAAAATTGAACGATACACGCTTCAACAGCGCATTGAAATTATAAAAATTCACTACAAAAATGGTGAACATTTTGCAATCACAGTTCGCAAAACTAAAGCATTTTTTGGTCGTCGTTAAGCACCTTGTCGGACCGCAATACAGCAATTGGTGGAAAAATTCGAGCTGTTGGGGCAAGTTAGTGATGTGAAAAATAAAACCCGTGCACGTTGCTCAAGAACAACTGAGAATATTGCTGCTGTAGCCCAAAATGTTAAAGTAAACCCAGGTTTGTCCATTCTTCGTCGTTCTTTTCAATTGGGCATTTCACAAACGTCATTATACCGTATTTTGCATAAAGACTTGGGTCTTAAGGCTTATAAAGTTCAGTTAACACAAGAACTCAAGCCGGCCGATCATCCACAACGTCGTGTCTTTAGTAATTGGGTTCTTGAAAAGCATGAAAATGATCCGGACTTCCATCGAAAAATCATATTGACTGATGAGGCCCATTTCCACCTCGGTGGATACGTTAACAAGCAAAATTGTAGCATCTAGGGCTCGGAAAACCCAAGAGTTATTGTTGAGAAGCCTCTAAATCCTCAACGTGTAACTGTATGGTCCGGCGGGGTCATTGAACCTTGCTTTTTCGAAAATGAGGTTGGGTCAGCAGTTACGGTGAATGGATTGCGCTATCGAGAGTTGATTAATGATTTGTATGGCCGGAGTTGGATGGTATTGATCTGGACAACGTTTACTTTCAACAAGACGGCGCTACGTGCTACACAAGCAAGGAAACCATTGATATTTTACGGGAAAAGTTTCCGGACCGTGTTATCTCTCGAAAAGGTGATCACAATTGGCCACCGACATCTTGTGATTTAACATCTTGCAACTTCTTCCTTTGGGGCCACGTGGAAGATAAGGCCTACGCCAACAGAGCAGCGTCGATTTAAGACCTCAAAGATGGAATTCGTGAGTCTATCGAGCACATAGGGCAGCCACTTTGTGATTTTGTTACGGAAAATTTCATAAAAAGGACATGGTCCTGTAAGCGTGGTCGTGGTGGCCATTGTGTTGATGTTGTTTTTCATTATTAACGGCATACCTTCCTCTCTATTATGAAATAAACATCCGATCATCTATCTCAAAAAATGGCATTTTTCTTTGAATATCAAAATAACACCTCTTTTTGGAAAACACGTACATTCCAAATTTTATCTCTGTAGGTTAAACATAAGCTTATATATGGCTTTTTTAAACATAAGCGGATGACACCCATTTTACGAAGACATCTTTGTTTTGATATAAAATACATACGTACTTAATTTAATCTCTGTAGATTAAACATGAGCTTATTTATTGAGTTTTTCATTTTTGGTTGTATGGGAGGTGGGCGTGTCAAAGACATTTTTGTTTTGATATAAAATACATGCATACCTTATTTTATAGTTATTGGTTACTTTATGCAGTTTTCAATTTTTACATTGCATGAGAGGTAGGCGTGTCCGTGGACGGATTCCAAAAATATTCAACAGTGCAAATTCTCGAGTTCATGTGACCATCTGTACCGAGTTTCATTCAATTATTTCAACTCCTTCTTCTTACCTTGTGTATACGGACAGACGGATGGACGGACATGGATAGCTCGACTCACGAGCTGACCCTGATCAAGAATATATATACTTTTGTATATCGGACTCGCTTCGTACTAAGCGTTAAAAACGTTTGCACAAAGTTAATATACCCTGACCATTCAGGTTTAGGGTAAAAACAATCCTTTTCTTACTAAACTAAAATATTATAACTAAAAAACCGACACGATATTGCGTTCATGACTACGACACGTCCAAATCAACTAAAGCAGCAACATTAACATTAGCACGTGGACTCCACAGATCTATGGATATAGAGGTTAGCCGCTTCTGGAGGAAGCGGTCCCGGGCAAGTAGTGGGTGACCAGCTAGGGTATGGAAGGGCGTTGTGTTGGATAGCCGCTCGAAGAGCCGCCCCAATAGATCCATATCCAAAACTCCCTGTCTCCTCTAGACTCTAAGCGTGAGGGGTTCTACAAAACCTTAAACATTGAATGTGCGTTGGGTTTCAAAAATGGAATGTGCGTAAAAACGGACAATAATTTACGGATATGCAGCTGGAATTTCCGGACAATTTATTGGGTAGATACAACCTGTACAATTGGCGGTTATAGATGGAGAAGAGCGTGTTTGATCTTTACCCTGAGTACGAAGTGAACATAGTCCTCAGCGCTTTCAACACGAAGGTCGAATTTAAGTTACGTTTGACTCCACTGTAGGTCTATCAAAGATTGATCGACTTCACCGCTGCGCGAAACATGGTAGTTTCGAGATATTAGTTGTTCTGGTAAGGCTTAATAGCATCAGGTTCAAATGTCTCGAGATCCACAAGGCCATCTGGCTGTCTCCGCATCAAAAAACGCTAAACCAAACTAATCACGTTGTGATTGATGGCACGCTTCAAGCGTACTGGATGTGAGCTCATTTCGGGTGGTCAATATCGAATCCGTCCACTATCTTATTGGAGCCAATATCCACATGGGATAGTTCAATGCGAAGAATGTACGCACAGATATGAAATAAAAGCTAGATGTCGATAAGCAGCTATCACATCGGACCGCCGAAGCCTTCTTCGCTCAACTCTCGGTTAAGCTCAACCAACCTAGCTCTTGCCTCGATGACGCTGACGGATTTTGGGTACATATATCCCACTCCATGTCAGTCGCAATGCGATGACAGCAAAATACGCCGCACAAAAAAAGACGCTGCAGTCAGCTGCAACGCGAGCCAAGAGAGAGACCTTTTCAGACGTAAAAAATGGAGCAGGAAAAGGGTGAGCGTGAAAAAATTAAGGTGTACCAGGGCAAGAAAGATGCTTGAAAATTCTATCAACAGGTTAAGCGTCTTAACCAAGGTTTCAAGCCCGGAGCATCCACTAACAGATTTGAAAATTGTGATCTGAATACAGTGCGCGTTGAAATTATGGACGGCCTACTGCTGAATTGTTTAAAACCAGGCTAGCGAAAAGCATGCCCGATGACTGGAGTCCATCTATATTAAATCTACAACTACCGTAGTATCAGTCTTTTTTTCCATCACATTCACATGTAAGGTTTTTTTCGAACGTATTGTGTGAAAGATTGAATCCGCATACCAAAACACTGATTGGACCTTATCAGTGTGGCTTTCGTTCTGGCAAGTCCACCAAAGATCAGATTTTCACACTACGCTAAACTCTGGATAAAGACTACAAAAATCAAATGGACACCCACCATCTCTTTGTTGATTGTAAAGCTGCTTTCGGTAGCCGGATACAGGACTACCTGTACGCAATAATGTCTGAGTTTAGTATGCCTGCAAAGATGATCAGAATCTACAGGAGACGTTGAACAATACATCCAGCTCTATTCAAGTAGGAAACGACCTCTCCAAAACCTTTAATACCGAACGAGGTTTCAGACAAGGTAACCCGCTATCATGCGATTTCTTCAATTTCATCATGGAGGGGATCCTACGAAAGGCAGTTATACATCGCAATGGAACCATATTCTACAAAGGTGCCCAGCTCCTTGTGAATGCTGATGATATCGATATTATCGGCCGATAATAATATAATATAACTGCTTCTTTCTCCGCTATCGAAAAGGAATCAGCCGAAGTGGGTTTGTTGTTGAACGAGGGCAAAAAATGTATGTGCTGATGCAAACAGGGACGCGTGGCGTCTAGCCTCCCATGTAACAGCATCCAAATATGAATAACATTGAAGTTGTCCAGTAGTTTACATATCTTTTCATCGCCGTAAACAGCAACAACAATGTCAGCCTGGAGATTAAGCGAAGAATAAGAATTGCTAATAGGAGTTACTACGGGCTTAGTAAGCAATTAGGTTCCAGAGCCCTCTCTCGATCGACAAAACTAACACTCTACAAGACGCTCATCATACCTGTGCTTCTCTATGGCGCTGAGGCATGGGTGGTATCGCAAACAGATGCAGCCGCTCTTGGGGTATTCGAGAGGAAAGTTCTTCGCAAAATCTTTGGTCCTGTTCGAGTTGGCGACGACTATCGCATTCGAATGAACCATGAACTCTACGACGACATTGACTTAGTTCAGCGTATAACAATTCAGCAACTACGCAGGCTAGGTCATGTCTTTCGTATGGATGAAGAAGTCCCAGCGAAGAAGGTCTCTGAGGCGAAAGCCGAGGGTCGTCGACGAGGAGGTAGACCATGCCTCAATGCCTGGATTGACTAGGCCGAGGAAGCCCTTACCACGCTTGGTGAAACAAATTGGAGACGGCGTACGCGAAGCAGAGGCTCCAGACATAGCTGATGAAGTTAACCGTAACCCAACCACGGATTTTCATGGCAGCAGTAAGTAAGTAAGTAAGTAAGCTTCAAGTTCCAATCAAAAATACGAAAATTCTTCAATACGCCTTCTTTCAACCATCACTGACATGAGTGAAGAAAGATTTTATAATTTTTTTTATCGCGTGTTCATTCCTTGGGCAATGTAAAAGTGATCCATCTTCCGAAGAACCTTTGGGCCATTCAGAAGTTCATCGAAAAACCAACTTCTGTTCCAAATGTTAGCAGAGATTAATTGCTTTCCAGTTAATTCATTTCAGAAGGCAACTATCGGGTTCAATTCGAACAATATTCCTTAAAACCAGCATGGTTCTGAACGCATGTTGATTAAGAACACATCATGTAGTCCAAGACATCGTTGACGAAAAAGTGTAGATGATTTCCAAAACAAAATTTCTGCTTCAGAACAACAGAAAACTAAAAAGTTCATAAATTTTATGAAAACTTGTTCAACGTTTCTGATAGCGATCGTACACGAATTTGGGAATTTTATATGAAATTTTCGTCAACAAAATGTATGGCATGCCGTACCAGCATGTTTCGTTAAAGAGGACGAAAAATTATACAGGATTCATTCATGAATTTTTTAGACTTGAACTATTGAGATATTAATTTGTAAACTTACCTATACCCTTTACCAAGTCTATCTTTTCTTCTAATTATATATTTTCCCAAGTCGGTTTGCAGCCTACCTTTTTCCGATTTCCTATCAACTAGCTCAATTCCAAAGTATTTTCATTAAGTTTGCCAAGTTTAGCTCAGAAGTTTGAGAATTTCGAATTCGTAGAATAAAATGCATTATTTATAAAAACTGTTTACAAAAAAAAATGTTTTTTCTATAAACTCTCCACACTTTAATATAATTAGATAGTATTTCTGCAAGAAACCTTATTGACACACCCACGACTACAGCACTTTTGTAAACTTGTAATAAACGCTGTCAACAATTGTTGCAGAAAATTACCAAACGCGTTGATGGAAACGCAGGGTCTTCTGAGCTTACAGGGATTTCAACGCTTCCAAATAACTAACTAGCAAGTCTAACAAAACAAAAGCAATTATAAAACGCGCTCACACCGCTTACTACAGTGTGCAAAAAACTTTTAATGCTGGCAACACTTTTACGTGATTTTCTTAATAAAGAAAGTCACAGAGTATACCAAGAAGAAGAGACAAAGAAACGGTAGCAGCAGCAGAAGCGACGGTAGTTGAAGCCACGTTTGCCATCGCTTAAGTTAAGGCTTTTGATGAGGTGAGCCAAGGTAAGGTGGTGAGCTCAGAATCCGGTCGTTTATTTTAGCTTGGTTAAAGTCAAAATAGTGACATTTAGTTAGCTGGACGATTTGTGTGCAATTGTTGGGATTCTTGTTGTTTTTGTCATTCTTGTATATATGTATGTATGAGGTAAACTTTGTTGTCGCTTTAAGTGCAAAACGTGTCCTTATACTATGCGCCGCAGGCCCACTAAGCCAACAACAAAACTTTTATTACCTTCACCAATTTCAGGGTGAATAAGTTTAATGATCGGATTTTGTGGTTTAAGCAGCGGATAAGGCAAGTTGGTGAATGAGGTAAGCATAAGGTTGGTGGCAGCAAAATTGGAGGAATTGTAGGTAGTGAAGGTTGCAGGATTACAAAGTTCAGAGCTGTTAGTTAATTTAGTGAGTAAGAATGTGCAACGAAACGGAAATGAAATTGAAGCGCGTGATTTTGAAGCACGTAAGCTAAAAGAAGAGATTTAAAAAAAGCATTGCATGATTTCGTATAACTCTTAAAGTGAAATTAAAGAGCTTTAAAGCTTTTGTAGGCTTGCTAATAAATTCAAAGAAAGGTTTAAGTATTTGATGTGTTAGTTTTTGATGAGTTAAAATAAGCTTGCATGCGTTTAAGCATGAATACCTCAGTAATTGTCGAAACAATTATTCGATAGTTACGGAAAACGTATTAAATAAGGTGGAATGAATGTAGGCAGATAAAGATCTAAAATAATTTTGGATGACACGCATGGCAAGCTTTGAGTATTTATATAAAATTATCCCAAATTACTAGCGGTTCAAAAGCACAGAAAGAAAAAAAAAATTTGATGTTTCTTTTTTTTTTCACTTAGTATCACTTTGGTATCAAGCTTTTTTCGACTTTCACTCTTTCTTTTCTGCTAATAACTCGAAACTCTAAAAAATATAAAGAATGTTAGATTTAGAGATGTAGTGCACTCAGAAAAAATACCTATCTTTCTGCGGTAAAAATTTCTCTATTTTCGATAATATCAATTTTCTCTTTTTCATATAAAATTTCATCAATTACAATAACTTTTTACATTTCGAAGACTTATATTCTTCAATTATGGGAAATGGGAATAGTTCATGTCTCTAACAATAATAAGGATTTTTCTAGCATAAAAAAATGTCATTTATAGAGAAAAATTTACTGAAAATGGAAAATTTTTCCTATATATTGATAAAAAATTTACTATGAAAATTGTTTTTTTCAACAAAAACAAATCTTTCCTCAAAAATAAGAAAGGCTTCTTCTCCAACAACGATATATTTAAATATATTTCTCTCTTTCATGGAAGCTTTTTATCATTTTTACATCAATAGAATTTTTAAGATCACATTTAGAGAAACGCATTCTCTGGCGCAAAGTCTACACCATTTGTCTCGATCTATGATGCCTTTTTTATCATTATCCGAGAAAAGAGCCGCATTATCCGATAGTAAAAAGCCGCATAATGAAAAGATTTAAATATATTTTACAATTCTCTGTCTCTGTGCATGATCCACAGAGACTACTGATGAGTCGGAGTAGCGAACGACGAAACCATGGTCTAGTCTGCTCGGTTCTTCTGAGGAAGTTTTTTGTTGTTGTAGCAGCCTGTTACTTCATGAATTTTTTGGCATTAAGCTCAAAATCTTATTCTCAAAGAAGACGTTCTTTAAGAATTATAAAATAAATTTAACAAACTAAATTGCCACAATTTCAAAACTCATGAAAAGATTAAAGTGGAAAAAAAAGAAAATGGCCATTTCAGCATTGTGTGGTGTGTATTATGAAATGTTTGCACACAATTGACCGAGAACTCGACCTACTTGTTTTATGCCGACTCTAAACGGCTAAAGTTCATGTTCTCAAGAAACTTTGCATGGCATTATTTACTCTCTGAGGTTTGCCATTGTCTGCAGAAAGGTGATGACCGATCAGAAAAATTTTGTTATTGAAAAAACATTTGCCGCGACTTGGGATCGATCTCGGGCTTCGCGCATGCTAAGCCACACACTTAACCTGCATGTTTTCCATGGTCACCACAGGACAAACTAAAATATTTTAGCAAAAGCTGTACAACGTTCGTACAACAGGCAAACAAGAAACTCAGTAAGTTAAAATCCGTAAAACGGCTGTACAACAGACGCTTGCAAGACATTTTGACCGTAAAATTAACTTTTTCTGCAGTCACGGTCGATGTTCGGCATATGTACAGCCAAATTGTCCTGCAAGCGCCTGTTGTACAGCCGTTTTAGGGCTGTTTGATTACACAGTTTCTTGCTTGCCTCTTTTACGAACGTTGTACAGCTTTAGCTAAAAAATTTACATTTTTACTCGGGAAGTGAATCAGTCGAGAAATTTATAACCAGTTATAATTCCGGTCGTCGTCCTTAATTCATTTTTGCCTATTTAAATAAGGAACTTTGATTTTTTAGTCGAATGTTCAGGGATTATTCATATCAGATATTAGTTCATATCTGCATATCTGTCCTAAAAAGTTTTTCCAAGAATCTTGAGATTCGTGGAATGAGGTTGTTTTGACGTGTTGGTTGAAGAGATACTTAGCAAAACCACACAACGGTTCCGGTTCTGTGAATGGTGATTCTGTTCCCAATAGGGCTAGAGAGTATACTTTCTCATGCCAGCCAAAGCCACAGTGGACAGGAAACCACGGTAGATTAGATAAGATTTTGTTTTTTTTTTGTGCAGCCAGGTCGTTGAGGACGGTGACAGTCTCTAACAGTGAAATATAAGTCTCTAAATTATTTATGCTAATCTTATGATTAGTTATGTTATGTTTTTTATGTTATATACAAAACTTTTTGGTAGGTTTTAGGTGCTTTTGGTAGGCCAACTAGGTAGGGAAAGAATTTTCTTGTCACAACCCAAGTGGTGATTGCGACCCCATTTTTGGTGAATCGATTATAGCGTTTGCAGCCATAATTTGAATTTTAGATCCAAAATTCAACGATTTCAATGCTTTTTTCTTTCGTGAAGCGATGCATAACTTAAATGCTACAAATCATATACTATCACAATGGCAATAACTCAAAATATTGTGTACAAGGGTCGATAATGCCGATTTTAATCGATGCAAAAGTACCACATCTTCTATTGAAACATCCTTCATTTAAGAATGCAAAGCTTTGCGTGAGTTTATCTTAAGATCTGATAAACCCTGATCTTAAGAATAACTAATAAGACAGTCCACAAAATTCAAATTTGTTTTATTGTAACAGGGTAATCATGGTATATTTCTGAAAGACAGTGGCACTTATGGCGGTAATAAGGAATGTATCGAAAATAAACTGCACACCTTATTTTTTTAATATCTTTCAGTAATTAATAAGAAATGTTTTTAATTTAATTTACTTCAACTTTACTTACTAATTTACTCATTCGGAACAATATAAAACAATTAAAAAAATATTTCATTTCTGTTTTGAGAACGAATGTTTTATTTAACAAATTTCATTATATTTTGCACAGTACTCTTTGCTACAGATTTTGATGCTTGAGCCCAAAATTTTTTTTAACTGTTCTCAGTCAGTTAGCGCTCGATGGATCGAAGCTCTGGGGACTTTGGTGGATTCTCCTCTTTAAGAACACACTTGAGCCTATTTTGATTTAAAAGCTCTACAGTTCACTTCGTGTAATGAGCTGTTGTAAAGTCGGGCCAAAATATTGTTAAACCTTTATGGCGATTGTAAAATCAAAT
Source organism: Tetanocera ferruginea (assembly GCA_958299015.1). Lineage (NCBI taxonomy): Eukaryota > Metazoa > Arthropoda > Insecta > Diptera > Sciomyzidae > Tetanocera > Tetanocera ferruginea. Next base: position 127,101,096 of record OY282640.1, read on the forward strand.
AAGTCTTTTTTTCAAGCACTCCTTCTGGTAAACTTCAGCACTTATTGTGCCTTTTGTAAAAAGAGTTGATGTCTTAATACTGCAACTTCAAAAAACTTGCCCGACCAGAACTTTCTGGTCAAATTTTTCCAGCGTAGTTTTATTGACTGTGCTGTCGACAGTTCGTCCTTTAAGTTTCGTGTAGAATTGTGAACCTTGCAAGGCTATAGAGTTCATTTTTATATATATTTCGTCCATCATTATAATGCATTCAAATTTTTCTTTCTTTAGGTGCTCGTATTACTTGCGTAGACTAGTTTTGCACGAGGCAATTTATTTTTCGAATTGATAAGCATGTATTTTTTGTTTATCAAGTCTAGAATTTTTTCCAGTTTCCTGTCTTTTTTTCCCTTTTTCAGCCCGATTTGGATAAGCTCCTGACAGTACACTTAAACCCAAACATAATAACAATAATTCTTATGGGGTTGACAGCGACATTGTAACGCTGCGAAAACTTTTTATAAGAAAATCCTTGTTCTGTGACTCAATTGTGAAAAATATTTTGCGTACGTCTTTTTCAATTCATGGCTTCACAAAAATTATTTGAATAAAATACTTAGTTTTACCACATGCGTTGTTAACAGTTAAGGAAATATGAAGGTACCTCCAAGTGTGCAGTTTCTTTTCGATACATTACTTAATAACTTACTAAAATATTAAAAAAATTTGTAATACTTTCAAATCTCTCCTTCTGTTCAAAAAGAAACCGGACTGCACAAATAAAAAAATAACGGTAAGTTATCTTCTGACACATAAAATAAAATGTTTATCCTTTTGTTTGTCTGTTCCGTATAGGTTAACACACCGTTTATACGATTGAGCTGAAATTTTTACACCGAGTTCGTTTTATAGGGAGGAAGAGGGGATGCGGATCAATTCACCAACAAACATAGACTATAATAAAATTCCAAAAACTTCCGCAAGAGGGCACTTTAAGTAGTGTCCGACCGAAACCAAAATTTTGGCATTTTGTAATATTCAGCCGAAACCGAAACTTTATTTTTTAAAATTATGGTTAAAAGCTTTCAAAAACGTAAAAATTCAAACAGATTATAATATCGTATATATACGATAAATATTCTTGGAATATTAAAGTTCAACTTGAAAATAAAAAATAAAGAGATCATTTTTAAGCCCACTTTAAGAAACTTTTTAGTATTTAAAGTTAAATAACTTAATATTATATTCATGAAAAGAGCTTGTCTGCAACTCACACGGTCAATCAAAAGACTGTGAGTTTCGGTTTCGGTTTTGGCCATACTGATGCCGAATAGCCGAAAATGATTAAATGGGCCGAAACTGGCCGAAACCGAACATTCGGTCGGACACTAACTTTAAGTAGTGCATTTTTTAGACTCAATAACACCTAAACGTCTGGACCGATTTCAATGAAATTTGGTATTGTGGTTCAACTGTTCCCAAGATAAGACACATGCTTTAAAAAATTCCAAAGACTTCCGCAAGAGGGCGCTTTAAGAACTGCATTGTTAAGACTCAATAACTCCTAAACGACTAGACCGGTTTTGGTTAAATTTAGTATGTTAAATAATCTGACCCTTCAACAGAATTGAGGCTATATAAATTTCAGAAAAAAAACGAAGTCAAGAGCCAAAGATCAAATACTTAAGAAAAACAAAAACGAAGTTTAACGAATACGAGCACAAGCTATATAAAAACAAAAAAAGAAACTCTAAAGTTGGTTTAGCCCGACCATGAAATACCTTAAACCTCCCATAATATTTAAATATATATTAAAATACTTAACCAAATAGACATAACTTCTTATCAAAATCCATTCATTCTTTGTACCTATAGAACTAATACAGGATTAACTAATCTGTAGTGGAATTCCCACAAGTTAACGATCGATAATCGTTGTCGAAATCGGTCATTGTGCGTGCCAGTTTAATAGAAAATGACAGTTTTCACAAGCTAACTACACCGAACATCGTTGTTTAGCCGTTTGGGAATTCCACTACTGGTTTATATGATAGGTGGGCGAGTTGGTGGGCAGATGACGCTCTTTTTTGCACACATCTCAGTTTTGATTTGAAATGCACCCATATTAAGTTTTATCTGTCTAGGTCAAATATGAACTTTTAAATAGTGTTTTTAATATGGGTTGTATGGGAGGTGGGCGTGTTAATAGGCAGACCACTCCCATTTTGTGCACATCTGCGTTGTGATAGATAATATACATGTGTCAAATTTTATTTGTGTAGCTTATATACAACTTTCTATATAGCGATTTTTATTTTATGGTCGTATGGGAGGTGGTCGTTTTCATGAGCGGGTGACGCCCAATTTGTGTGAACACCTTAGTTTTGAAATAAGATCTTCCCATGCCAAGTTTAATCCCTGTAGGCCTTGTATAAACCTTTTTATGGTATTTTCAATATTGTGGTTTGTATGGAAGGTGGGCGTGTTAGTGAGAGGATCACGCCCATTTTTTGTAGATGTCTTAGATTTTGTTAAAGATATTTGTTAGATATAAAATTTGATTTCTGTAGCTTTAACAAAACCTTCTATACAGTGATTTACATTTTTTGGTTGTATGGAAGGTAGGTAATAGTGCAGATCCTTGGGTCTATGTGCACTTGTGTACCAAGTTTCATGCAAATATCTCAACTCCTTCTTCTTATCCTGTGTTTACGTATAACACACAGACGGACAGGGCTAAATCGACTCGCGAGGTTACTCTGATCAAGAATATATATACTTTTCTATACCGGACTCACTTATTTTTATGTGTTATAAACGTTTGCACAAAGTTAATATACCCTGACCTTTCAGGTTTAGGGTATAGTTAACAGAATTTTCGAATTTGGTCTGAAGAGCAGCCAGTTCAAGAGCAGCCAATGCACCCTGAATAGTACACTGTTTGGTGTGGTTTGTGTGCAGGCGGCATTATTTAACCGTACTTTTTTAATAATAATGAAAATCGTAAGGTTACAGTAAGGTTGGAAGAATTGAACTTGTTTGAGTTGTGGTGTCAACAAGGCGTTGCCACATGCCACACGACACGCGATAACATGGACCTACTGAGAGGCGAGTTTGGTGAGTAATTAATCTCATATTTTGGAGCAAGCGGATTGGCGGTCCAATGGCCGCCAAGATTACGGATTTGTTCCCTCATGAATATTTTTTGTGGGGCTACTTGAAGTGTCTCGTGTACTGGCACAAACCAGACAACATTACAACTGCCATTAGTGAGATACCGACCGAAATGCTGGAAAAAGCCAAAAATTTAAGCATACGGGTGGACCTTAGGCGTATCCTCGGGTATTATTTACTTGAAATAATTTTTAAAAAATATTTGGCACGCATTGATGTATTGCTCCAATAAATATTTCATTCAAGTTTTCTGTTTTTTTTTTTAATTTTCATTAACCAAGCCCTTCAAAACTTTCTCTTTACATATTACTAAAATTTCATAACTTCACAACAGTGGTGACCGTGGCATGTGGTGACCGAGCATGCTAAGTGTGTGGCTTAGCATGCTCAGAGCCCGAGTTCGATAACCAGTCGCGGCGAAAAGTTTTTTCAATAAAAAATTTTCTGATCGGTCACCACCTCTCTGCAGATAATGGCAAACCTCGGAGAGTAAATAATGCCATGTAAAGCTTCTTGAGAACATTAGCCGTTCGGAGTCGGCATAAAACATTTAGTTAACTAATATTTTAAGAGGTTTTTGGCCAGTAATTTTTAATTGCAATCTTTAAAATAAAAATTTAGGTCCAGTTCTCGGTTAATTGTGTGCAAACATTTAATAACACACACAACACAATTCATCAATTCATCATAAGAAGCTCGGTCAAAGTCCTTTCAAGGGCTGAAATGGTCAATTTGTTTTTGGTTTTTTTGTGTTGTGTTCTTTACAACAAACCCGCTCAACTATACATGTTGTTTATATGCGTTAGGGATGAATAAATTCTCTTTTTATATGCATTTCCGAACAAATTTAGCCATATCCGCATGTATGTTCGTCTTTCTTCCGAAATGATTACAGACGTCGTTTTGAAGCTATCGTAATGAAATTATGAGGTTTGAAAATGAGCCAAATTGGGAGCCAAATTGAAATTAACGTTACCTCCCATACAAAGTGACTTAGTTGAATAGGTATAATTTCTTTAAATTTCACTAACATTAATCTTAAATCTCAACTACTCATACCTTTTAAAAACACGATTACCTCCCATACAAAGTGACGTCATAAAAACGGAAAATCTCTTCAAAATCTATAAAATATCAATGTAATGAGTTGAACGAACTTAACCACATAAAGTTTTATTTGTAATACATACATTCGCTGAATTTGAGATTCGATAAAATTGAATGAAAACTTCGTACCTCCCGTACGCCGTCAACACGGAAAATCTCTTAAAAATCCATTAAATATAATTTAAAGTTATACATAAGACTTAATATGTAGCTATATGTACTCAGAGTTTCAAATTCGGCAAAATCGAATGGAATCTTCCCATAACTCCTTTACAAAGTGATGTCATCGAAATATCGTTGACGACATCTGGTTCGTTGGTCTTGTTTTTATTGTTTTGCATTATTTGCTAAATTTCTATACAATTCACAACCTGTACAATCTAGTCTTAGAAAAAATCATAATCATAATCAGAAACAGCTTCACTGCATTATCCTCCATTTACAATAAACATAATTCTGCATTTATTTTCACAGCAAAAAAAAAATCTTGGACTTAATCTTTTTTCACGAGTCATGATTTATTTTCTTCAAAATACGAGAAGCAAAATATACATTGCATACTTTTGGACACCAATGTTAAGTCGCCATTACGGATAATTAACAAAATTGGGCAAAAATGTTGGCGCACTTTCATGAGTTGACTGGCAAAGGGTAAGTTGTAGGTAAACAGCAATGACTTAAATAACAACAACAACAACAAAAGTACACACGAAAAAAGTCAACTGTCGCTGCTTTGTGGGATATTAATGTTGAGCATGCTTAGGATTTTGTTGAAACCTTTTCAACAATTTATAGCATTTTAATAGACGGTGTTTTTGAATCTTTATAGCTTGATTTTTGTGCAATTTACAAAGAAGCGTCTTTATTTTACCGGCGAGACAGTTTAAAAGCTTAGCAGTTTATTGCAGGAATTGCGGTTTATTTAAACCTTCATAGCCTCGCCTTTTAATTAAAAGTAAGCTTGGAGAAAAGCATTTTAGGCTGGCAGATTAAGTGCTTTATTCTATTGCCACTTATTTTCTTGTTAAAAAGAACATTTTAAAGTAATATTAAAATAAGTGAACTTTGTTAATACTTGAGGTAACCGAGTAAAAAAGTGTTTAAACTTTAATACCGCGATCAAAATTTCATATTATTTTGAAACTCGTTACAAATTAAACGAATTTTATACTTGAGCTTTTAAGCTGATTGTCCTGATATCTTTAATCAATTTCAACTTCGTGAATTTTTAACGAACAATAAAGATGATTACAAAGTTTAATACATTCTTGTTGAAAACATCAAAACTGAGGATAGTTCGTGAATAAAAAGTGTATTTTTTAAAGGGTTTTTCTAACTTAGTAACACTCTTTCAGTGACAGTTAATTTCCCAGATGTAGCTGATTTTTGCTCAATTTGGCTTTCTATTTTATTATAAATAGATTTTCGTCTCAAAATCATATATATTTTCTTCCCAAATCAAAAGATTTATGATTCCAATCATCATGAAATTTTTTTAAAAAATATAATTCAGTTCTCTACCAGCTTACATGGTTTAAACAGAGAATCGGAAGGAACTAAATGACATAATTTATTTCTATAATTAAGGAGGAACATTACATTCGCGGCAGAGAAAACAGACCTTTTTTAAAACTTTATAACTCAGTCAAAAGCAAACATTTTTCCAAAAATTTTTTTTATTATTGTAGAGAATCGAACAAATTACAAGAAAAAAAATTCAAAAAAATATATATTTAACTTCAACATGGTTTTATAGAGCTCCAAACTGGCGGCAGAGAAAAAAACCGGGCCTTGTGGTTGCAGCGCGGAAAAAAATTACTTTTTTAAATCTTAACAAAATTGGTATGACAGGAGCTTTTTTTTAAAAAATTTTTTTTCAATTTTTGGTGATGTTCCAAATTTGAAAATTTTAAAAAAATTTTAAAGAAAAGCTCGTTTCATACGATAGCGAGTCAAGTTTAAAAAAATACAAAAATAAAAACAAAATTTCGTCAAGAAATGAACCCGCTAGTACTGCAACCAATACGAAAAACATGGTTTCGAGATAAACGCGTTCAAAGTTTGTGAACAAAGAAAAAAAAGCCGAAAATTAAAAATGCGCTCTCACTAATCCGGCTGTAACTTTTGAACCCGTAAGAATTTTTCCATGATTTCATGTTTTTCTTAGAATCATAAGAATATTTACTAAAATACAAAATTATAAAAAATAAATTTCAAGAATCGACCACCAATGTCATGTCCCCCTTAGTACTTGCATGTCAAGTAAAATTAAAAATTTTTTGATATTTTGAGATATTTTCTATCTAAAAATAAGAACAATCACTCAATAAATGTATATTTTTGTTAGAAAAATTTTAAATAAACCACCTTTTATAATATAAATTATAAGCACACGTTCTGAGAAAATAATATAAAACAATGTCCGTTCCATATTTTTAGAACTTTTACCCAGCAGTAGTCGTTAACTTCCATATGTAGTAGTAAGTCACAAAAATTTGCTTTTATTTTCAACTATATTGTAAAAAGTCAAAATTTGAATAAAGTCATGCAGTAAAAATGATATACCTAAAGAATATTTTTAAAATTTTTATTGGATGCAATGAAGCCCCAACTCAAGACTAGAGTTTCTGTTGAAGCCCAGTGCTGTGAATACCTTAAACACAAATTACACAAACATATTCTAGTTAAGTTTTAAGTAGTGGTATTCAAAACTATTAAATAATTAATTTTGTAAAACGAAAATTTCAATGAAATTATAAGAGAAACCGTGGTGACCGTGGCGTGCAGGTTAAGTGTGTGGCTTAGTACACTCGGAGCCCGAGTTCGATTCCCAGTCGCGGCGAAAAGGGCTGAAATGGCCATTTTGTTTTTTTTTATAAGAAAAACCATACAAGAATATCGTTCTTTTCTCTTTATTTTAAGAAGAAAAATATTCCAAATCTTAAAAAAAATTAATATATAAAAAATGTTCGATTGGCGATAAGATCTGCATCAGATTATTTTAATTTCAACATTAATTTGTGCGTTTTCAACAAAACTTCTATTCGGTATCCAATTTTGTTCACATTCATTTTACAGCAAGGGTCTTTCTTTTAATGAGAAGACTCGAAAATTTTTCGAAAAGATAAGACGCCTGGCTGATGGTTTCAAGACCGCAGCCTCTTCCTGCAAGGATGAAAACGGGAATCTTGTGACAGATATCCAGAGTACACTGATGCTATGGAAGGAACACTTCTCTTGTCTTCTAAATGGCGACGCTGACAACAATTCCGCCAGTGGCGACAATATTCCGAAAACCCCAATTATGGATGACAGCGTTGAAGTTCCGCTGCCCAACTATAACAAGGTCTTAACAGCTGTAGCTCGGCTTAAAAACAACAAAGCCGCAGGAGCCGAGGGCCTACCGGCTAAGCTATTTAAGACCGGTGCCGAAGCTCTGTTTAAATGCATTCACCGGCTTCTATGCAGAATATGGTCAAAAGAATGCATACCATATGATTGGAGCTTCAGTGTGCTCTGCCCAATCCACAAGAAAGGCGATCCCACCAGCTGCGCCTACCACCGTGGGATAAGCTTTCTTAATATCGCATACAAGGTTCTGTCGAGCGGCTTAGGGGGCGTCCATAAATAACGTGAGGTGTTTTTTAAAATTTTCTGTACCTCCCTCCCCCCCTGGTGAGATGCCGTGATATTTTATTCAACCCCCACCCCCATACCCCAATCTCACGTGAGATTTTTCAAAATGTGGGTTTCTTACGTAAACGCGTTGGATTGCTATTGTAAAAAAAAAAAAAAATTTGCTTCGTACTTTTATTTACGACTAGTTAAGACTAGTAATCGATATTGCTGAGAATTATAAGTGTAATAAAAATTTAACAATAGAATACTTAAATCGTTAATTCAAATTAAATTGAGCTATTTGGTACAAAACAAATATGGTGGTTTGACAGCCAGTAAATGTATAACGTCGAAGCATGAATGAAATTATTTTCTTTCGAACGAATTAGTGAATGATCTTAATCGTATTACGATAACGCTTAAGATTAAGTCTTGAGCATGTACAATCTGAATTAAATGGACCAAAATAGTATAATTTTTTTTTGTTTCAACCAGAAAAAAAATTGCGTGATATTTGCCGAGACCCCCCCTCTCTCCAACGTAAGATTAGATGAGATTTGACTCGCCCCCATCCCCCCCTTAAACATCTCACGTAATTTATGGACGCCCCCTTTTGTGAAAGACTTTATGTGAAAGACTGAAGACTCGATTTCAAAGCCGCCTTCGACAGTTCTATAAGGAGTCACCTATACTCCATCATGTCTGAACTTGGTGTTCCTGCGAGGCTAATACGTCTTTGCAGGATGACACTGAACAACACCAGCAGCGCAGTGAAAATCGGGAAGGACCTCTCCCTTCCGTTCGATACCAAGCGAGATTTCAGACAAGGTGTTTCTTTATCGTGCGACTTTTTTAATTTTGTAATGGAGAAGATCATGTGAGTTGTGTCCTGAAACGAAGCGGCACAATTGATTGAAAGCGGCTGATGATATTGACATCAAAAGTCGAGTCTTGGGAACCACGTCACTGTTGACAACACCTCCTTTGAGGTAGTGAAGGGCTTTGTTTACCTGGGATCCAGCATTAACTCCTCCAACGATATTAGTTTTGAGATTAAACGTAGGATAACTCTTGCCAACAGGTGTTACTTTGGGCTCAGTAGGCAATTGAGCAGCAGAGCTCTCTCTCTCTCGATGCACCAAACTGACGCTCTATAAGCCAATAATCATGCCCGTCCTACTATAAGCATAATAAACCTGGACGATGAGCAGCACTGATAAAAGGACTTTGGGAGCTTTCGAGAGAAAAATCCTTCGGAAGATCTATGGTCCAATCTGCATCAATGGCGAGTGCCGAATACGATGAAACCACGAGCTGTATGAGCTATATGCCAACATCGATACAGTCAAGCGTATTAATATAGAGCGAAGAAGCGATGGAGCTGGAGCGAAAAGCTCCAGCGAAAAAATTATCCGATTCGGTACCCAACGACGGCCAACCCAGAAGAGAAAGACCGCATATTCTTTGGAAAGACCAGGCATTGGATAACCTGACAACGCTTAGAGTTTCTAACTGGCGCCAGCAAGCGCACGACAAAAGAAGCTGGCGCAAATTCTTAGACGAGGCCAAAACCGACCAACGATTGTAAGCTGGTCTAAGTAAGTAGTTATCTCATAACCAACACATTAAAATCAGCACGAGACTCGAGCTGCGACAGGTATTATCAGCTAGTATATGTATAAATATCTAAAAAGCCTTAATCGTTCTAGCATAAATTTTTTTTTTGAAGTGAAACTTCTTTAGCCGCGTATACAACATACGGCGAACGAATTGGGTAGTTAAACCGATGAAACGAATGAAACTGAGTCGAATTAAGGTGAATTTAGGTCAGTTTAGGTGAATTTAGGTGAATTTTATTGAAATTAAGTGTTCGAAGCACTCTTTAAATTCAAAGTAAAAATATTATCAAACAATGGTTTGAGTCCGAGCTAACAGACGAATTAATCAATATGGTTTTATACCGTACTTTTTGAAGGTGGAATTTTCAACTAGATACGTTATGCTTCAATTTCCAACCGTGACAACTTACGCTGGAATTTTCAATCTGTATGATTCAATGGCCAATCGGATGCAATAAGATTATCTGAGGTCACAGACGGGTCAATGATTCATGGATTCCATGGATATTTGTACAAATATGGATGATTTTATGGCCAATCGGATGCAATGGGATTATCTGAAGTCACGAGCGGGTCGTCATGGTCGTCGCAGGTGGTCATTGAAACTTTAATGGATTCCATTTTTAAGTACATTTTTTTACAAGACGAACTCAATTTATAGCATACTACTAAAGGCCGCTACAACTAGGTGAAACTATCACAGGGCAACTCTACCGAACTCGGTTGATTCGTTTGATCCGAGCATAGAAACAAAAACGTCCAGAGTGCGATCAAAGGAACAACAAGGTAATTTTGCAACATGACAACGCTCGGCCACATGTTACGCAGCCGGTCAAAACACGCATGAAACGCCTAAATGAGAAGTCTTACTCCTACTATTTGCTTTCTTTAATGACGCATGAAATTGAGGATAAGCACATTCGCTCTTTTAAAATAAACTTAATCTTCTAATGGCTTTATATGAAATGAGACTTTTTTAGTAAGATTGAATTACAAACTCTACTTTTTGGGTTAAAGTTTCACTTATACCGTGCGTGGCGGCCACACACATATTTTTTTTCAATAACTGTCTCTGTTACTATTTAAATATTTACTTTTATTTTCTACTTTTCTTATTCCAACACATTTTGATATTTGCCTAAAGCTCGACCTGTACATTTCAGAAATGTCAGAAACAACAAATAATTGTTTTTAATTAAAAACTTTTTCTCTGTCTTGTTAAAAACACATAAAAGCCTCAACTTATATCCTAAAGAAACAGTGAAGGTTTCAAAAAAGTGCACTTTGAGAGAAAAAGTTTCTTTTTCAAAATAGTGTAGAATACCCTATAACCGCCTGCACTATCACACTAATTTTAAGCACATCACTATGTTATGATTATACTCAAAAAGTATAACACTTTTATTTATGTAAAAATTAAGGCTCTATTTATTTATTTTAAGTTATTATATATTAAGCATTTTTAACTCAATTTGACCATTATCAAAATACTGTTATTTTGCTTTTTAAGGAGGTGCAATCCTCAAAAATAAACATTAAGTTTCAAGCATTCAACTGCTATCTTTTAATACAAAGCCTTTTGAGCATTCAATTGCTCAGGCTAATAATATAAATAAATAGGCCAGTGGCGTTTTTAAGCGCCGGCAAACTATTAGGTAGGGCCCTATAACACTCTAATACAAACACCGCGTTTTAAAACCGAATTATAATAATAAGCGATATAAAAACTTCGCACACAAGAACAAAAACTTTAAACAAATCAAACAAATAAATCCCGAACACTACATGGCGATCCTGCACGATTCGGACCGATTTTTTGATACGCTGGCAGATGATCCTGCACCATTGAGCGTTTTACAGACGGCAAAAGCAAACGTTGCACCGTCGTACCATTTTTTATGGACGTACCGGCTGGAAAGCAGACAAATTTCTACAAGGCGACAATTACAGGCCAGCGCGCACAGATCCGGAACAAATTATGATAAAAATTAAAAAAAAAAACAAAAAAAAAATTAGCAGCAGCAAAAACAACAACACAATCATTTTTTTATATGCAAAGCTCAGATTAATTTTCTTATAGAAATTAATTTTATTGAATTTTAAAATCCTTTAATTTGAAAATAATAGTTCAATTTATAATTAAAATAATTTAGAAATATGAAATCTAAAAAAAAAAGAAAAAAAAAAAATAGCAATACAAAAATCATATCCATGCATCATATACATTCACAAAAATCAAAGCATAGCTGAATTTTCTTTTTAATGCATTTTTTTTAATAATAAACATACACACACACACACACACACACGCCACATGAGTTCATAATATTTTTATTATTATTAAAAATAAAACTATTATATTTATATTTATATTTATCAAAATGAAAAACTATATTATATGTAGTTCATTAGAACCATTTTTATTAATAATTTTTTTATATATTCACTTTTTTTAAAACAATTAAAGCTATATTAAAAGCACTCGCGAAAAATTTACGCATACCGGCATTGTTTTCATTCATTGACTGAAACGTCAGTCAACCACTTGTTGCTTTATGCATCTTTCGCATATATATTTGTAATAGATTAGTACTAGAATCAGAGGGTGTTTCAGACACACTAAATATGTATGATGTTCTAATACAACATTAATGTGGTAAATTTACATGAAACGAATATTGTTTTGTTGGAAAAATTTAAATTTAATAAAATTAAACAAAAATAGAAAATACAGTGGTGAACACATAAAAAAATATTTAACTTATATATATATAAAATTTGAATTAGAAAAATTGAAATTAGAGTAAATTCTTGAGTTTTAAAATAAAAATGCGTCAATTCAAATGAAGAAGTAATAAAATTAAGAAATAATCTAAATTATGAGAGAAAATATATAAAAAAAAAAAAAAACAAAAAAAAAAAAATTTTTTTAGATATAAATTTTGAAAATGTAAATTTCTGCAACATTTAGAAAAAATAAAATTTGGCAAGAATGTCTAATTTTGATATTAATATGGTAGGTAAAAACCTACAAGTTTTTAAAGGTAATTTTGATCAATTAGAGGATTTTATAACGCAATCAGAGTTATTGCATGATCTTATTAAAGATGAAGATAGACCTATTTATATAAAATACGTCTATAATTTTAAATTATCAGCCCAAGTTCGCAGCATACTTGGACGCTCAAATAAGCCTGCAACATTTTTAGAGCTGAAGAATTCATTGGAAAAAGCTTACCCTAATCCAAAGAATTTACAGCAAGTTTTAAGTGAATTCAGTGCACTTAAACAAAATAGACTGAATATATCAGAATTTAGAGAGAAAATAGCGGAACTTTCCGATCAGTTAAGTTATTTCGAAATAAAAACATTAAATAATCCAAAACAATTAGAAAAAGATGTAATTTTTAAAGTTAATGAGAGTATGTCTCTGAATATTTTTGTAAAAGGCGTAAACAGAGAATTTCAGAATATTTTATTGGCAAATCCGCCAAAAACGTTTAATGAAGCCGTAGAAAGATGCATGACTGTCGAAAGAAGTCTAGAGACAGACAGCAACGCAATTTTTCATATTCGAAAAGGAAATCATTGTAGTATACATCGATATAATAATAATAATTATAATAATAATAATTACAATAATGATAATAATAACTGCTATAACAATAATTATAATAGTTATAATAACAATTATAATAATAAAAGGAATGATAATTATGGCTATCAACGCAATAAATTTTTAAACAATAATTACAACTATAATAGTAATGGCTATAACAGAAATTTTAGAAATACTTATTTCAATAACAACAATAATGCAAACAGGAATTTTTATAGAAACAATAATTTTCCAAATAATAATTATCAAAACAATTATCACAATAACAAAAATCAGAATTGTAACTCAAACAGATATTCAAACACTGAAAATAATTTAAAATACCAGGGAAAAAATTTAAGGCCGGGTAGCAGAGAATTGTACCCGCAGAGGCCAAAATTAGTATACAAAATTTCAAAAAATTTATCAAATTACATCATTTTAAAATGTAAAAATACGAACAAAGATCTAAAATTTTTAGTAGATACAGGAGCTGATATCTCCATTTGTAAATTCAATAATATAAATAATATTAATACAAAAAATATTTCAACACTAACAGGTATAACAAGTGAGGAAATTGAATGCATTGGTACAACCAATTTAGATTTGAAAGTAGAAACAGAGCAAATTCGGCATAATTTTCATATAGTTGAAGACGATTTTCCAATCGCAACAGATGGAATCGTAGGGCGAGATATTCTAGAAAAATTCATGTCAAAAATAGATTTTGAAACATTTACACTCACTTTAATAATAAATGAAAAAGAATTCATTTTACCCATTATTGTCAAAGAATCAAATAATTTAAATAAATATAAAGCAGAACAAACCACTGTCAATAAAAGCGCATTATCGCGAATAACATTAAATAGATGTACACAAAAAGAAATGATTCCACCCAGATTGGAACATGCAAGTAAACAAATACTAGCCATAACAAGGAGTATGGATAAAAATAACCATACAAAAAACTCGGATATTAAAAACAAAAAATGTCTTTCCAGCAAAACGTCTGATCAACTAATTGCTTGGGAATGCACATCAATATCGGATGTAAACAAAATAAGAAAGCTTAAATTTATAACAGAAAAAGATTTTAAGGGAACCCAAATATATATAGAAGATAATGAAGTCATTGCAAGATGCAGCGATAATCCTTTGTTCACACAGCTGACTCTGGAGAAACTGTCGTCAAAAATGCATAAGTTAGGAATAGAAGAATTAGCATTAAATGCGAATGATATAATATTTAAAACGGTAGAGAAAGAAAAATTCAAAAAGATTTATAATAGTTTGAAAAGAGATAAAGAAAACTTAAAGATATTGATTTATAGAGAACCGGAAAAAGTAAAAGATATAGAAAAACAGAAAAGTATAATAGAGGAATATTATAATTCGACCCACGGAGGTCATATGGGGATTAGAAAAACAATTTTAAAAATAAAGCAAAGATACATACGGAAAAATATGTGTAAAATGATAAAGAAGTTCATAAATAATTGCGAAAAATGCAAAATAAATAAACAAACAAAACATACAAAAGAAAAACTTACAATAACAAACACGCCAGGAACGAGTTTCGAAGTCGTATCGATAGATACAGTAGGCCCTTTACGTTTAACAAATAATTACAGATACATACTCACAATGCAATGTGAATTCACAAAGTATATAATTGCTTGTCCAATGGAGACAAAAGACGCGAAAACAGTCGCAAAAACTATTATCGAAAACTTAATCCTGATATATGGTCATTTTAAAATTTTAAAGTCAGATAGAGGTACAGAGTTTACCAACGAATTACTATCAGAGATATGCAACTTATTAGAGATAAAACAAATTTTCAGTACTCCATACCATCATGAAACACTTGGTTCGATAGAACGTAATCATAGAGTATTAAATGAATACTTATTAAATTTTTGTAAAGGTGACGAATGGGATCAATGGATACCATACTTCACATTTGCTTACAACACTACACCTCATGTTGATACAAATTACACGCCATTTGAACTCATTTTTGGCAGGTTAGCGAACCTTCCAAATGATAATTCAGTAAATTCAAAATATTACAATACAGATAACTATGCGCAAGAACTAAAAGCAAGATTAGCATATTCTTTAAAAAAGACTGAAGAATTAATAAAAATATCAAAAGAAAATCGAATAAGAAATAATGAAAATTTTAACCCGTTAAATTTAAAGATCGGTGATAATGTAATAATAAAAAAGATGAATAGAAAGAAAAATCAACCACCTTATCATGGTCCATATAGAATAGTTGATAAAAATGGAGTTAATTCAATTATAGATGTAAATGGAAAAATAAAAGAATATCATAATAATTTATTAAAAAAATGGATTTAATGAATTTAATAATCAAAGTAAAATTATCACATATATAGTACATAATACTATTATTGAATTGTATAACTAGTTGTAAATAAAATCAAATAATTTTTATCTTGAGGATGGGGGTGTAGAATACCCTATAACCGCCTGCACTATCACACTAATTTTAAGCACATCACTATGTTATGATTATACTCAAAAAGTATAACACTTTTATTTATGTAAAAATTAAGGCTCTATTTATTTATTTTAAGTTATTATATATTAAGCATTTTTAACTCAATTTGACCATTATCAAAATACTGTTATTTTGCTTTTTAAGGAGGTGCAATCCTCAAAAATAAACATTAAGTTTCAAGCATTCAACTGCTATCTTTTAATACAAAGCCTTTTGAGCATTCAATTGCTCAGGCTAATAATATAAATAAATAGGCCAGTGGCGTTTTTAAGCGCCGGCAAACTATTAGGTAGGGCCCTATAACACTCTAATACAAACACCGCGTTTTAAAACCGAATTATAATAATAAGCGATATAAAAACTTCGCACACAAGAACAAAAACTTTAAACAAATCAAACAAATAAATCCCGAACACTACAATAGTCCTTAAAAGTGATTAGCTACATTTGTATTTGAAGGAAAACTTGCAACCACCACTGTTCAGACCATCGAATGCCATCCACCTCCAACCGCACATTGACAACGTAGTCTAGCAAATTCAATATGTTGCCATATGTGCAAATTTTTCTAGTCCTAATTTAATTTAATGAAAAAAACTTATTTTAAACCTAACTGACAAAAGCAACTTTTAGCAAAACCACGATTATTTTTTTTTTTTTTTGTTTTTATGCATTTATTTGGCAATCGCTTTGAGCAGCAGCAGCATCAAATTTTTAAATGAAATTTTATTGTCGTAGTACGTTATTTTAGAAAAAACAAAAAACAAAATAAAAACCCACAAATGCTAGAAGAACTGGCGTGCAACGTAAACGTGGTCAGTTGTCGACAGTCACTTAAAATTTTTGACCAAAATTACATTTGTGTTGCCACACGGAAACACTGAAAAAGGTAGTAGAAAAATGTTTGCATAGACAATTGTACTATGTATGTTTATTGTGGGTTCTGTGCAACATGTCTTTTATTGTAGTTGTTGTTGTTGTTGTTGTTTTTGTTGTTGTTGTTGTTCAGTTAGTTGAAACTGTTGGATTGGGCAAGTAAGCAACGAGTTAAGCGCAAAACTTTGCACGAATTTAAAATTGAGTGTAAAAATTAAATTAGAGAACATTTTGGACAACTGTTTTTTCTTCCTTCAAACACGTACGAGCTTCAGCTTCAGAAACAAATTTTTTAAGTTCAACTTTTTTTCTATTGTAAAGCGAGTAATATACATTTATTTCGATGTTTCACAAAAATTGTTGTGTCGAAGTTTTCATCATTTTTTTTTTTTCACTTAAAGAAAAATTGTTTTTTTTTAAAATATAATATTTAAATAAATTCGATTCGTAACTACAAAAACAATATGTGAATTATAGGTTTGCACACATAACTAATGTATATTTTCAACTCGATTTCTGAGAAGTGTTTTGTTGAAGCAGCCTATAACTTCATTATTTTAAGTCATAAGAAATATGTTTTTTTCAAAAAAACTAAAAAAACTATCATTCGAAAAAATGTTGATTCGGAATTTTTATTGTTCAACAGTTTCTATGATTTTTTGTGTTTCCAAAATATATTTATATTCCGGTTCGTATTCAGAAATTTCTATACGCTGGTGTTATTGTTGGTGTTGTAACACGCTTGGGCGGCACAATATTCCGAAAATGCTAACAAATGACAACCGCTTCATTAGGCAAATGGACGGTCATAAGCTGCATGTCGTAAAAGCAGTAGCTGATGAAGCAGTTTGTCGAAAATTTATTCCACAAAATATTCCACATATAGTCAAATATTCTATGTATGTTTACATATGCAAAAACAAACTACCATACATAAAATAGAGAAATTAATTATTTGTGACGCTTACTTTTGTTTGTCTTCTTCTTCTTCTTCTTCCTCTTCGAAGATTTCTTCGATGCTCACATCAAATCTTTCAAGTTTTAGTGTGAAGGGTAGCATTGGGCAAATTCAACTTATATTAACACAAATACCAACACTCACACACAAAGGCACACACATACACACACACACACACACTCACATAGAAACATCCACACTTATATACGACAAAAAACACTCAGTCGAACAGAAAACTTAAGTTGGCGGTTAATTAAATGCTAATATTATGCAGGATTTTCCATTAGTCAGTTGTTTTTCTTGTTGTTGGTGCTGCTGCTGTTGTTGTTTTCCTTGTACTTGCGATTTGCCAAAGTAATTGTAGCTTTGTTGTTGTAATAATCACTTTAAGGGTTGCATTGTTGTTTTGGAAAAAAATTTACATATTTTTAACTTTGCTTAATATATTTAATTCTTAAGCTATGCATATAAAGAACTATTTAATTATAAGCAGGGTGTTTTGACTTCTTTGAAACTTTCTATTTATTTTTGTTGTTTTTTTGGTTTTTTAATTTGAAGAAATAATAGCTAAGTTCGTTCAACAATAATGCTACTTAAATTTGTATTTCGTCTAAACAGGCTTCTCGTAAATATTTGACACCCTGTTTATTCTGAAACTGCCTCTATTATTATTTTATTAAACTCAGATTTAATGTTCAAATTATGCAGTATAAATTGAAAAAGGTCAGAGGAAAATGCTTAAGAATAGGTGAATATTTAAAGAATTTTTAGTTTATTTAAAACTACGAAAATAACTAATTTAAGTCCTACCAAAAATTATGTTCAACGCCAAATTAGTTAAATTTTATGCATGATATATTTTTAAGTTTATTAATTAAATTAATTCTCAATTTTTTATTTTATTAGTTGATTTTAAACAGTATCATAAGAGAGCTAATATGACAGTACATAAATAACAAAATTTAATAAAAAAAAATTATCAAATTCATAAGAAAATTTCATCAAATGTCTGATTAAATATATCATTTAAGTTTGGTAAGCTATTAATTTTTTTCGCATTCCAAGTCATCAAACTCTGAAACACGATGTGCTTTTTATTTTAAATTAAAATTTAAAGAATGAAAAGAGGTGTCTTGATGAAACTTTGTACATGTACTATGTATCATAAGATCTTTTACGTAAATAAAACACTTTGTTTGGTTTTTTCCGGGCAGCAGCACCAACAGAACAACCCTGAAAAAAGTTTTTCGGTAATTACACGGTAACTCACGTTACATCCAGAAAGTTCATTCAGAAAGTTTAATTCAATTTTTAGCTTATTTTATATAGATTATCAAATACAAATGCACTCTTTATGAAAATAATGGGTTTTGTATGTTAGAAACTGTTATATAGTTTCGGTGGTACCATAGCATTTACTCATTCGGATTACGGCCGACTTCATCAGCTCTCGCCAGGCATCTCTGCTTCGCGCGCGCCGTCTCCAATCTCTTTCACCAAACGCGGTAAGGGCTTATTCGGCCTGGTCAATCCATTTGAGGCATGGTCTTCCTCTGCGTCGTCGATCCTTGGCTATCACCTCAAACACCTTTTTCGCTGGAGCTTCGTCATCCATACAAAAGACATGACTAAGACTAAATCAATGTCGTCGTAGAGCTCGTACAGTTCGTGGTTCAATCGAATGCGATATTCGTCGCCAACTCGCACAGAATGGGTTTTGATGAGCGTCTTGTAGAGTGTAAGTTTTGTCGATCGAGATAGGGCTCTGGAACCTAATTGCTTCCTTAGCTCGTAGTAGCGCATATAAGCAATTGCTATTCTTCGCTTTATCTCCTGGCTGACATTGTTGTTGATGTTTATGGAGGTGCCAAGTTATGTAAACTCCTTGACAACTTCAAAGTTATATTTGCCTGCTATAACATGGAAGCCTAGACGCCGCGCTTCCCTATTTGCAGACAGCATATACTTTGTTTTCCCCTCGTTCAAAAGAATCAGCGTGGGTTTGATGACTTTGGCTGATCCTTTTTCGATAGCGTCCAAAGCAGCAGTTACATCTCTCTTGGATCTGCCGATAATATCGATATCATCAATATACGCAAAGAGCTGGACACCTTTGTAGAAAATGGTACTATTTCGATGTACACCTGATTTTATATATTTTGCTAATAAGTTGATGCATTCACCCACGAATGCATTGAATTCACCGCCGCCGGTTTTAAACAATTCAGCAGTCAGCACCTGCGGCCTTGTTGTTTTGAGTCGCTGGATAGCAACTTTAACCTCGTCATGGCTAGGTGGTGGAATTTCCACTCCATCATCGTCGATCAGACTGCATTTTCCAAAGGCGGAATTGTTGGGATCGTCATCCGCAAGCAGATTGAAAAAATGCTGCCTCCATCATCTCAATGCGCACTCCGTACCTATAACTAGATCGCCATTCACATCTCTACAAGTGGATGCTCCGGGCTTGAAACCTTGGGTTAGACGCTTAACCTGTTGGAAAAATTTTTGAGCATCCTTCTTGCGCTGGTATACCTCAATTTTTTCTCACTCACGCTTTTCTTGCTCTCTTTTTTTACGTGTGAAAAGGCATCTCTCTTCCTTCCTCTTATCGCGATAGTTTTCATGCATGGCTCGCGTTGCAGCTGACTGCAGCGTCTTTTTATATGCGGCGTATTTTGCTGCTGTCGCGTCGCGACACTGCTGGTCATACCATTGGTTGCGAGGTTGCGGGCGCCTAAAACCAATGACTTCTTCAGCAGCAGTGCGCATGGAGTGGGATATATACGCTCAAAGTCCGCCAGCGTCGTCGAGGCAAGCGTAAGGTTGGTTGAGCTTAACCGAGAGTTGAGCGGAGTTGGCATCGGCTTTCCGCTGTGAAAGCAGCTTATCGACATCAAGCTTTCGTTGCACGCCTGTGCGTACATTCTTCGCATTGCAATCGCATGAGGAACTTAGCTGCAACATGATAATGGTCTTAATCAATACTAGCTCCCCGAAATGTGCGCACATCCAGTACACTTGAAGCGAGTCTTCCTTCGATCACAACATGATCAATTTGGTTTCGCGTTTTTTGATCCGGGCACAGCCAGGTTGCCTTTTGGATATCGAGGTGTTGGAATCTGGTGCTTCTAACAACCATGTTCGCGTCGCGGCGAAGTCAATCTGTCTTAGACCGTTATTCGAAATGGTCTCGTGGAGACTGAACCGACCGACAGTGGAGCCAAAGATGCCTTCTTTTCCGACCTTCGCGTTAAAATTGCTGAGAATTATTTTTACGTCGTGGGCCGGGCAGCGTTCATACACGTCCTCTAAGCTCGCGTAGAAGGTGTCCTTGACAGCATTGTCCTTTTCCTCCGTCGGGGCATGTGCGCAAATTAGGCTTAATTTCGCCTTGATGCGGATTTTTGCCAGCGTTTCGTTCACAGTTGTGAACCGGGAAACAAGATGGCGTAGTTTTCGACTTACGACCAATCCGCATCCAAATTCGCGCTTCTCCGCATGGCAGCTGTAGTAGATATCGCAGTCTGCTCTCTTAAGGCTCAAACAAGTTATGCGTAAGCATACAAAAGTTTCAGAGAGAAGTCAACGAAAAGTATACAAAAGTTCAAAAACACACTTTTCCAAAATTAATTAAAAACGAAGTAAGCATGAAAAAAAATTTCAATATAAATCGATTCGAATGAAATGACAAAAAAAAAATAATTTGTTTTTGTCGAAAAAGATTGCCAACTAAAATCATAAAAAAATATTTTTTTTTAAGTTGGTAAACTTATCCATGCTTTATGATTAAAAATAGGGTTCAATTTAAATACAAACCCCGCTTAATAAACAAATCCTGTCTAAAACATACATTTGTTACTGACTTTTAATACAATTTCGATACATAAGTGTTTAAAATCAAAATTTAAATTATTTATTAAACAGGTTGCAACCCTTTTCTGCTTAGCAATATACGGTGTCGAGCGCTCATACTCAAGTTTTGAAAAGTAAACGAAAATTGAGAAACTGAACGAAAAATTGCTTACGCACAACTTGGGCGACGCAATATATTGCTGAGCAAGTACGTTCTTTTGCTCTCTAGCTTTTGTATGCTTACGCATAACTTGGTTGGGCCTTTAGAGCAGCCTTGTCCTTTCCATCGCATCTCCTGGATGGCGGTGATGTCAGCCTTTATTTTTTCGAGTGCTTCCGCCAGTTGGACAGCGGCACCTTCCCTTTAAAGGGTCCGGACATTCCAGATTCATTTCCGTAAATTATTTATTAAGCTTATGCGGCAAATTTATAATTCGAATTCAGATTGCAATAACAAGAATATAGTTATTTGTGGTCTTAAGGAACAATTAGAAAAAGCACACAAGTATATACATACACAGAGGGAAAAACCTATGGACTCAATACATAAATTTATGTACTCATCGCATAGTTTTCTGCACACAAAAATTTTACATTTTTCATGTATTGAGTACATGTTGAAATCTTTATTGACTACATTATGCTTTCAAGCGGTTATGTAGTCAATAAAGAATTTTATGTACTCAACGCAAACTGTTACAAATAATTTTATGTAATGAGTAAAGATCTTATGTACGTATTACATAAATTATTGACTCAGTACATACATAATTTACTCATTACATATTTGGAGTACATAATTTTATGCAATGAGTACATACATTATTTACTCATTACATATTTTAAATGCATAATTTTATGTAATGAATACATACATAATTTACTCATTACACATTTTTAGTGCATACATTTATATAATGAGTACATACATCATTTACTCATTACATATGTTAAAAACATAATTTTATGCAATGAGTACATGCATAATGTATTCATTATATATTTTTTGTTCATAATTCCATCTATTGAATATAAACACAATTCATGCCTGTGCCTAAAGCACCATCTCAACAAATGCAATAAATAATTTTATAAAGAAATGACTAGATTTCACAAAATAATTGGCAATTACTTATAGAAACCCAGCCATTTAATTCTTATCTAATCATCGCTTTTGTTCTAGAGTACAGTGGATGAAGTCATTCCCGCTCTGATTTTCTAGAGGCTTTAGAGGTGTTGCTTATTTGAAAATCAAGAAACGAATGTCATAAAACAGCAAAATCGTGTGCCGATGTGCAAGAGATACGTGTACTGAGTCCATATGTTATGTACTGAATAAATGTGTCACTTCAATCGTATAAGGAGGACGTGTACTGAGTCTATATTTTATGTATTTAGTAAAGTTTTTGTAAAAAATTACATAACACGTTGATTGAGTACACGTTGCTTGTATCTATTGAAGTCTGCTATGTACTCAACACATAACATGATGTATTGAATACATTTTTTATTCATTTTAAAAAGTGAATAAATTGATATGTAGTCAGTACACGCTCCCTTTACTCAGTAAATACTGCTCTTGTTACGTTCTCATACAAGTTGAAGTGCATAGATTTTACATAGCTGTCTCTGTACTGACTACATAACTTTTTCCCTTAGTGTACCTTATCTGCTGCCGCTAAATTGCCATTGTTCTTTTATATATGAATTGGTTACATCAATAGGCTTAATATAATTTTTTTTTTGTTGTTTTATCGGGTCTTTCAAGATAAAGCTTTTATATCTTTTGAAAGCTAAAGAAACATTGTTTCTTATGTGGTATTTATTTTTCTGCTAGTTTTAATCTCTAAAGCATTCAAAAATTCTTGCTATGCGAATGATGAGTTATTTTATCACGAAAATTGTTATAAGTTAAAATATCAAATATTAAAAAATTAACAGCGTCCTAATTAAAAAATATATTGTGCAATAATACATACAATTTTTTTCCTTTAAAATTTTGGGAAATATAATAGAAAATGAATTTAAAGAAGCATTTAAACTACGGAATTTTAACTTAAATCAATTATCTTGAAGAGGGAATGATACGATTATATATGCGACATATACATATGCTTCTTGTGATAAATCATTTGAAGAAATAAAATCATGTAAGTAATGAAAAGAAGATTTTTCATTGCGTACATATTTAAATAAAAACGTAAAACATTATATATGCTTATTAATATGATTTATTTGCCTTCTAAGATTTTCCCCTTATACATTCAATAAAAGGGCCTCCTTTTACATTTTTCTTTATTGAATTTTTGCATTATTTCCATTTTCTGCACTTTTTGATTTATAAAAAAAAAAATCTAAATTAAACTTAATTATGTATAATTAAGCTTCTTTGAGCTCTTGGCGTAAACACAGCTTATCGATTCAGCACACACATAGGTTTAACATAATCACTTTGCACAATCAAATACATGTATGTATGTATGTATGTATGTATATCAAGGTATTCATACAATTTCAATACACATAAACTGATATAAGTAACTGGTACACATATTTAGGTCGCATTAAATGCCAAAAATTAACACACTTTGGCATTGAATTGATGGTATTATCTTCATATATTTACAATAAAAGGTGTGATTTCTTTCTGAAGCAAGTCGATAAGAGCTTTAAGGGGAATTGAAGTGCAGAAAAAAAAAAACACACTTACATACAGTAAGTTGTAAGTTATGATACATCATTCTACATTTTTGGTACAAGATGTTCCTGATATGCGATTAGAAACTATCTGCAGGCGGTGATATTTAACTTCCGTTTCCGTTCCATTGAAATGTTGATGAATTTATTTGATATAAACTGCACTGAGAAAAATAAATTGTTGCTCCGAGTATTCATATAAAGCGGGAAGTGAATGATTATAAACAGTTTTTAGAGTGCACTTAATTCGTCTGTGATTCTTCTTGAAACTTCTTCTCCGTGGCCGTATGTGCTAAGTGATTAACGTGCAGCCAACGAATCTCGGTTAACCCGAGTTCGAATCTCTCTCTCTGAAAAAACAAAAAAAAAAACAAATTGGCCATTTCAGCAATTGAAAGGACTTTGACCGAGCTTCTTATGATCAATTGTGTTGTGTGTGTTATTAAATGTTTGCACACAATTGACCGAGAACTGGACCTACATGTTTTATGCCGACTCCGAACGGCTCATGTTCTCAAAAAGCTTTACATGGCATTATTTACTCTCTGAGGTTTGCCATTGTCTGCAGAGAGGTGATGACCGATCAGAAAAATTTTTTATTGAAAAAAACTTTTCACCTCGACTGGGGATCGAACCCGGGCTCCGAGCATGCTAAGCCACACACTTAACCTGCATGCCACGGTCACCATCTCTCTCTCTGACTATTCTTAATTCAAATAAACGTACATTCAAATTTGAACCCAATAATTCCTAGGTGACAATTCTTTGGGTTTGGTGGCATAAAGGCTGTTTTAAATGGCGCTTTTTTTGAGGTCAGAAGATTAGGACTATGGGATAATATTTGATGCATCAACGTGAAGTTCATCGAATATACGTTAACTCATAGTTATCAAATTAAGTTACACAGAGGGAAAAACCTATAACCTACTCACTACATAAATTTATGTACTCATGGCATAGTTTTCTGCACACAAAATGTTTACATTTTTCTTGTATTGAGTACATGTTGAAATCTTTATTGACTACATAATGCTTTTAACCCATGCTCACTGTACTCATCGCAAACTGTTACAAATAATTTTATGTAATGAGTAAAGATCTTATGTACGTATTACATAAATTATTGACTCAGTACATACATAATTTACTCATTACATATTTGGAGTACATAATTTTATGCAATGAGTACATACATTATTTACTCATTACATATTTTAAATGCATAATTTTATGTAATGAGTACATACATAATTTACTCATTACATATTTTTAGTGCATACATTTATATAATGAGTACATACATCATTTACTCATTACATATGTTAAAAACATAATTTTATGCAATGAGTGCATGCATAATGTATTCATTATATATTTTTTGTTCATAATTCCATGTATTGAATATATACACAATTCATGTCTGTGCCTAAATCACTTTTTCAACAAATGCAATAAATAGCTTAATAAAGAAATGACTAGATTTCACAAAATAATTGGCAATTGCTTATAGAAACCAAGCCATTTATTTCTTATCCAATCATCGCTTTTGTTCTAGAGTTCTAGAGTACAGGATAAACTGTTCAGGATAAACTGTGTTGCTTATTTGAAAATCAAGAAACGAATGACATAAAACAGCAAAATCGTGTGCCGATGTGCAAGAGATACGTGTACTGAGTCCATATGTTATGTACTGAATAAATGTGTCACTTCAATCGTATAAGAGGGACGTGTACTGAGTCTATATTTTATGTATTGAGTAAAGTTTTTGTAAAAAATTACATAACACGTTGATTGAGTACACGTTGCTTGTATCTATTGAAGTCTGCTATGTACTCAACACATAACATGATGTATTGAATACATTTTTTATTCATTTTAAAAAGTGAATAAATTGATATGTACTCAGTACACGCTCCCTTTACTCAGTAAATACTGCTCTTGTTGCGTTCTCATACAAGTTGAAGTGCATAGATTTTACATAGCTGTCTCTGTACTGACTACATAACTTTTTCCCTTAGTGTAGGCCCTCGTTTTCCGCTGCCGTCCGTACTCAGAACGGCATAGGCGGCATGACGGTCTGTTCGTTCTTGGCGCAAATGCTGGTGAATTGACTTCTACCGGTCTTGGTCTTATCTGAAAAGATAAAAAAAAATAAAAAAAAACAAAATTAGTAGTCTGGTTGTGAAATTGGAGCAGTTTTTTCTTACCCTGACATCAAATGTCTCCATCGCATTGCGTATCCTTGGATGCTTCGTGATTTGGTTGTTTAGGGCCCGATTCTCAATGTTTGGCATTGCCAACTGCCTGGTGAGGAGCTGGAGAAACGCCCGTCGTCGATCATTTCGTTGGTCAGGCTGCATTTCGTTGTATATGGTGAATGCAGCAAGTGCAGCAACGTCTACCATATTGTAAAACATTGCTAATGGCCAGCGTTGTGTAGAGCGTTTGCACGAGTAATTGCCCAGCATTTGGTCCATCACATCTACGCCAGATTTATAAGCATTGTAGTCCAGAATGCTGTAGGGTTTCCGCTTTGCACTGGCCTCGTCGACAGCGCAAGTATAATGTTGAGTAGACATAAGAAGAACAGCTTTGTTTCGTTTTGGCACATATGAAGATAGTGCTATATCGCCATCGTTGAAGCCGAACAATGTGGTGAGGACAGGACGCTGGCGATTTTTCTGGAACTCCTGCGGTACGAACCTCTTATTTGCGCGAACTGTTCCAACGTAGCCCGTTTTCCTCCTCATCAAAACTCGTGCCAAATCCAACGTTGTGAAGAAGTTGTCTGCATAAACTGTGCGGCTAGTATCCATATATCTCTCCATAAGCGTAAGTACAACATTTTGGCCCTGATTTACTTCACGATCCTGGTTTGGCAATTTACCAGAATAGATCATACCTTTGACGGGATAGTATGATTTGGAGTCACACAACCACCATACCTTTATTGCATACTTGGCAGGCTTAGAAGGAATGTACTGTGTGAAGCGGGTACGGCCTCTGTAGAGGAATAACTGCTCATCAACTGTCAATGACTCATGCGGAGTGTAAGCTGCTGCTAAGTTTGACTGCAATATTTCCCAAATATCATCAATTGCCGCAGTTTTGCTGGTGATTAGTCGCTGCTGTCGTGTATTTGCATTGTTGAATCTGATGAATTGTTTGATGCACATAAAGCGATCGTAGGACAAAGCAGCTTTGTATATTGGGTTATGTGTTGGGCCCCATAACTCTCTAGCAGGTTCGGTATTTGATTTGGTGAGTCCAGCATGTAGAATAATAGCCAAAAATGCATCAAACTCCTTTAGTGTGATGGTATTCCATTCCTTCATCTTCGTTGGATTTGCCAAATTCCATGCAGCTGTAACTTCCCTGGCTTTCCTATTAGTTTCGCGTAATATTATGTACACTATGTCTTCACTGATGATGGAGCGGAATATAGTGAAGGGATCATGTACCGCTCCGTTTGGCCTTGGTCTCCTTCTTGTGAAGTCAACCACATTATGAGCTCGAATGCGAGAAGTAGGGGGTGCTGTTTTACACCATTGTGTGCCATCTTTACCATAGTAGTAATTGTCATTTGTTTGCTGTGCATTGTTTTCTTCGTCGTCAACATCGCTGTCATCAATTTCTTCATTGACTTCGATATGTTGTTGAGTTTCTGCGTCCGAATCATCACCATGAAAACCTGGTTCATATATGGAGTCGTCATCATTCTCAGTTGTATTGCCAAAAGCATCATAGGCTTCGTCACCGCTCAGCTCTTCTTGCATAAAATTAGCAAATCTGTCATCAACTGCACGTCTTTCATTTACACTCATTTCCTGGTATCTTGTACTACGGCGTACAACCATTTCAGCAACTTCAATATTTGTATATTGGTCTGCCATTTCAATTTTCTTACTTTTATTTTACTTTATATATCACACTTTACTGCTCACTGTCTGAACTTAGAATGATTTGGCTGACGAAATTAGAACCTCTTATATACTCTTTCATACGTCTACCAGACCTTTAGGTTACCTACACTATCCACATCTGCTCTTTGTACATAAAACAGATTAGTGAAGTATAGGTAGAAATTTTAAGAACTGGTTTATTATGTTTCCAACGAAAAGCAATTACCAAAATAAACTACCACTTTATTATGTTTTGAAGGAAGGACGTAATATAAATAGTACAAAAATAAACTACCACATTATTATGCTTTCAAGGACACAATAACAATTATCCAAAAATTACCAAAAATTCACAGAACACATCTGTGATATGTTGAAACAATAAAAAAATTATAATAAAGCGAAGAACAAATGCATTTATAAGTGTTTTATTGCATTTTCAGTACAAGCTCCCTAGGGACCTGTTCACGCATCCGCGTATGTATTTGATTTAAATGGGTGTAGCACCTAAACCATTGGTCGGATTGCCTTGATTTTTTTTTAAACGATTCTCCACAAAATTCTCTTGGAATACATGGTTACTTTGGGGGGGTGTTGTCCTGGCCGAAATAGGAGTAAATTGCGTTTGAAAACGCAATAGGTCCCTAGGGACCTGTTCACGCATCGAAGGGTTAAGTGGTTACGCAGTAGACAATGACAGCGCTGCTAGCAGGCCTTCCTGTGAATTTTGTAGTACTGCCGCACTCATATACAATTACACTTTCTTTTTTAAATGAAGTGGGAAAATTTCGCAAGCCTTCCGCTCCGATAGCTCAAAAGAGGCCTGATAGAAGCACTTCTTAAGAATGGCTAAAAGAAGAGGTCAACAAAAATTATTGAAAAAAATATTTTTTTTCTTTTAAACTTTTTTCTTTTTTTTATAAATTCTATTATTTAATCTTCTCTCTTATGTTTTTTTATGTCAGATTAATTTCAATCTATACACTTTGATACAGCAGTAAGAAGGGCCATTATTATGTCATATTTTTAAACTGATATATATTTTGACTTTAAACGAAAAAGTTGCCCTGAAGTATATTAAAAGTTAGTCTTTGAAGGGAAAAAAGTTTGTTGTGCTGCCTTTTGTGCAGTAAAAGAAGGCTTTCAAGAAGGCCTCATAAGAGCAGCAAATAAAGGATGTGTTTGGTCTTCAAAAGTAGCAGTTAATGCAGGCCTTCGTTTGAAGAGCGCTGGCTTAATTGTCTATTGGGGCACATTATGATTGCTTCATTGCTCAACTCATACCAACTTCAATATTTTCATATTCCTAATCTTCTGACGCCAGAACACAAAATATACAGTTTTCAGTGGAAATTCGACCAAATTCAGATATTGCGTCCATCATATTATATTTGTCGTTTTGCAATTTAACAATCTGGTAATCATCAAAAATTTCTGTTCGAATAACTCCATTTAAAATTGGCAATGTTCGGTTTTACTTCACTAATGTTTCTAACTTTTATTGGCACTATTAATACCACCAGATCCAGAGAACTAGCACCATACCTTATTGGTTCAAGTTCAAATATACGATTATTTTGATAAAAATGTGAATGTGACACATCCATGTTTTGGCAAAACAAATTTTAATGCATTATTGAAATATCATTCTTATTTTTCGAGTGCTTTTGTAAGTTTTAATAAAAGTTTAAATAAACTACTGGACTTAAATTTTTGTGATTGCCATGAAAGTTAAGTCAAAATTTGATAACTTTTATCGTAAAAATATCTAAACTGTGTTCAAATTTAACAATGAAAAATCAAGATTATGGTAAGTCTTTTTTAATTTATATAGCTCAGTTAAATACTAGTCTAACAAAAATTCATTGCAGGTTTCCCAAAAAAAAAAAGATAATTCGTGATGAAAACAGTTGTAACAAAAATATCGGAAAGAAAAATAAGAATAAGCAGGGGTCCAACATTGGTTGCAATACCGAATATCGGCCAAGTCGAACAATCCTTCCTTGTCTCTATCGAGGAAAAGTAAAGCACCGATGTTAATTACAAATATGTGAAGAAAAAAGAATGTGATTGAAAAAGAGAGTGATGAAAGCATGCATTCAAGGTCATGAAGACCATTCTAAAGAAAAACATGGCTTGGGAAGAACGCAACAAAGAAAATATGGCTGCATCACAGAACCTATTAATAATTTCCTTTAATTTTAATTTGCAATCCTTTCTGAATGCATCGAAGGGTCCATGTGGTCATCTGATATGATAGATATTTTATTTGAGAAAATTAGCAGTTTGTGAGAAAACGTGGAAAACAGCAACGGTCATTGTTTTTCGTGGGATTAAACACAAGAAAAACGGGGTGCGGTTGAAATAGCAAGCTGGCCTACAATTATGTGATGAATCAACCTGTCATAACTCAAGTCCGAATGATGTCTAATGTCTGTGATGGCCAGCAAAAAATAAACAACTTTCAGCCATGTGCACAAAACTTTGCATAAGCCATCCGACTTTACAATCCATAGATCACAAATTTTTCGAATATGGCCATTTAGAATTGAAATGCGAATCGATTTATTCGAAAATCGAAAGGAAATCAAAAATATTTCAGTATATGTACTTTATGGATGGGCATAAATAATAAGATTGAGTCATAGTTCACCTCGACCGTTTATAGTTTCTACACTCTTATGATGATTTTCTTAATTTTAAAACAATTTTGGCTTTAAGAATCCCAAAAGAAAGGGAATTCAAAATGTTTGTTGGCTTCGTTATGTAAAAAGCGAAACTACAAAAATATTTTTCGAACAACTTTTCAAAATTCAATATTTTGGAATTGCTTTAGCAATTCCAAGGTCCAATAAGAAGCAACTCTGTGTTTCTGAACAAAAGTTAAAAGTTAAAAGACCCATCGTCAGAGTAAAGGTTGACTAGGTTATCAGGATAAAGCTTACTACTTTTGAACCAATTCCAGATAATATTAATATGGTTAATCGCATAGCAAAAATCGTTCGGTTGATACCCGCAGATCAATGGCGTCATGTTCTATCTAAGTAAAATCCCGCTGACATTCTTTCAAGAGGACTAAAACATCATCAATTTCCAACTTTCAACATATTATTTTACGGTGCAATGTTCCTGTGTCAACCAAAGACGATTCGTACTCACATGCCCAACGAGTGATCGAGTGATCAATATATCAGATGATTTTACTAGGCAGTCATCCAATTTTAAAGCTCCTCATAGAAAAAATACGCAAGACTAACTACTAGTGTCCGACCGAATGTGAATTTTTGCCGAAGCCGAAGCCGAAGAAAATAATTTCTTCGGCAAAAAAGAAATAATCGGCCGAAGGCCGAAGCCGAAGCCGAATAACAAACAAATGTTTTCAAATAAACAAATGATAAAATTTATTCATTGCTATTGTTATAAAGGATGGTTACATTTAAAGAGCCTATGTTGATTTGGAATAAAATATAAATTATTTAGGAAATTGTTGTCGTTTCTTTTTATTATGACAATATTGGTATGGTTCAATTATGTATGGAACAAAATATTGGCCAAATGGCCGCCGCGACCTCGGCGGCCCACCTCCATCCGATGGTCCAAATTTTCGCTGAGGCATAATTGAGGTACTATGCCGTTAATGTGCCGAATTATCTCTTGAATTTTTGCTGGCTTATCAACGTACACTTTTTCTTTCAAATAACTAAAAAGAAAGAAGTCCAACGGTGTCAAATCACATGATCTCGTCGGCCAATTGACATCGCCAACACTTGAGATAACACGGCCATTGAATTTGTCGCGCAAAAGAGCCATTGTTTCGTTATCTGTTTTTCAAGTGACACCGTCCTGGTGAAACCACATATTGTCCACATCCATATCTACCGATTCGGGCCATAAAAAGTTCGTTATCATTTCACGATAGCGAACACCATTCACAGTAACTGCCTGACCGGCCTCATTTTGGAAATAATACGGCCCGATGATGCCGCGAACAATATTTGTTACAGTTCGAGCTGTACGAGCATGCATTGGTGTTTTCACATCTCCTACAGACCTGGTTCGCTCAAATTTTTGCACGATTTTACTGTGCACGATATGCACGATATGCATTTTGATTTGAACGCCCATTTTTATAATAAGCCTAAATACCTTAAACGCGTTGCTCATGGTTACAATTGAGTTAGTCTGAAATAGAGAAATGTCAAATGAAATGCAGAACACACTTGACGTTTAGGTTGACGTTGTGGTTCACATTCAACATCGGCCCTTAAAACCCTTTATATTAATTTTAGTACAAAACAAGTAAAGAAAGTCTAAAGTCGGTCTAGGCCGACTATGAAATACCCTAAACCCACTTTTAAAAAAAAAAAAAAAAAATTAATTGTAAATGGGCGTGTCCGTGGGCGGATGAAGTCCATTTTTCCAAGCCATCTTTGTCTTGTCATAAAAAACATACGTGCCAAATTTTAGCTCTGTAGGTTAAACACATGCTTATTTATTGCGTTTTCAATTTTGGGGTTGTATGGGAGGTAGGCGTGTCCGTGATCGGATGACGTCCATTTTGCGAAGACATATTTGTGATGGTATGAAACACATACATATCAAATTTTATTGTTGTAGGCTAATTATGAGCTGAGCTATGCAGTTTTCAATTTTCGCGTTGTATGGGAAGTAGGCGTGTCCGTAAGCGGATTAAGTCCATTTTTCCAAACCATCTTTTTTTTGTTATGAAAAACATACGTGCCAAATTTTAGCTCTGTAGGTTAAACACATGCTTATTTAGTGCGTTTTCAATTTTTGGGTTGTATGGGAGGTAGGCGTGTCCGTGATCGGATGACGTCCATTTT
The DNA here is from genome assembly GCA_958299015.1 of Tetanocera ferruginea. Taxonomy (NCBI): domain Eukaryota; kingdom Metazoa; phylum Arthropoda; class Insecta; order Diptera; family Sciomyzidae; genus Tetanocera; species Tetanocera ferruginea. The sequence goes on from OY282640.1 coordinate 127,133,859, forward strand.
CCGAAGACATATTTGTGTTGAAATAAAACACACACATACCAAATTTTGTTGTTGTAGACTTATTATGAGCTGAGTTATGCAGTTTTAAATTTTTGCGTTGTATGGGAGGTAGGCGTGTCCGTGGGCGGATTCCAAAAATATTCAATAGTGCAGATCCTTGGGTACATGTGACCATGTGTACCAAGTTTCATCCAATTATCTCAACTCCTTCTTCTTATCCTGTGTATACGGACAACACACAGACGGACGGACGGACGGACGGACATAGATAGCTCGACTCACGTGGTGACGCTGATCAAGAATATATATACTTTTCTATACCGGACTCGCTTCGTTCTATGCGTTACAAACGTTTGCACAAAGTTAATATACCCTGACCTTTCAGGTTTAGGGTATAACAAGTAAAGAAAGTCTAAAGTCGGTCTAGGCCGACTATGAAATACCCTAAACCCACTTTTAAAAAAAAAAAAAAATTTATTGTAAATGGGCGTGTCCGTGGACGGATGAAGTCCATTTTTCCAAACCATCTTTGTCTTGTCATAAAAAACATACGTGCCAAATTTTAGCTCTGTAGGCTAAACACATGCTTATTTATTGCGTTTTCAATTTTGGGGTTGTATGGGAGGTAGGCGTGTCCGTGATCGGATGACGTCCATTTTCCGAAGACATATTTGTGTTGGTATAAAACACATACATATCAAATTTTATTGTTGTAGGCTAATTATGAGCTGAGCTATGCAGTTTTCAATTTTCGCGTTGTATGGGAAGTAGGCGTGTCCGTGGGCGGACGATGTCCATTTTTCAAAACCATCTTTTTTTTGTTATAAAAAACATACGTGCCAAATTTTAGCTCTTTAGGTTAAACAGAGGCTTATTTATGGCGTTTTCAATTTTTGGGTTGTATGGGAGGTGGGCGTGTCCGTGAGCGGATGACGTCCATTTTTCAAAAACATCTTTGTGTTGATATAAAACACACACATACCAAATTTTATTGTTGTAGGTTAATTATGAGCTGAGTTATGCAGTTTTCAATTTTTGCGCTGTATCGGAGGTAGGCGTGTCCGTGGGCGGATTCCAAAAATATTCAATAGTGCAGATCCTTGGGTACATGTGACCATGTGTACCAAGTTTCATCCAATTATCTCAACTCCTTCTTCTTATCCTGTGTATACGGACAACACACAGACGGACGGACGGACGGACGGACGGACGGACATAGATAGCTCGACTCACGTGGTGACGCTGATCAAGAATATATATACTTTTCTATACCGGACTCGCTTCGTTCTATGCGTTACAAACGTTTGCACAAAGTTAATATACCCTGACCTTTCAGGTTTAGGGTATAAAAAGGAACTGAACTCATTAAATTCGAGTTAAACGCAAGTATTTTTCTGCAAAATTCGGATTTTTCTGTAATTGATTTAGTGACGTCAGGATAAAGTAGTCACTATTTCAGTCCACAACAAAAGCAAAAATGAAACAGTCGGACTCGCTGCATTTATCATTACGAATAAAATTTTCAAAGAGTGATCACCAATTCATGAAATAACAGAAAAGGAGAGAAACACAAAACGAGCAATGAAAATGTTTCAAATGTGGAATTTTTAATGGAGTTCACTGAATAATTAAAAAAATTCTTAAAAAAAATTGTTCAAAAAAAGCAAAAACATTTGGCAAAAATAATCGGCTATTTCGGCCGAAGCAGAAGCCGAAGCCGAAGGTCAAAATATCGGCCGATTATGCCGATTACCGAAGCCGTAGCCGAATAATCGGTCGGACACTACTAACTACCATTGTAGGCCCCAAGCATTACTGACGCAAGTAAGACAACGATTTTGGCTTCTGAAGGGCAAAAGTTTAGCCAGAGCAATAGTCTCGCATTGCGAAAAATGTACAAGAGCAAGGCTCACATTGTACTAACAAGTTATGAGAAATCTCCCATCGACGCGCGTTCATTAGCCCCGTCCATTTTTAAACTCTGGCGTTGGCTATTGCGAGCCACTTTGAAATAATTTCAAGACACTTGGGAAAATGAACTCAGAAGGCGTGTTACACTGTATTTTGTTGCTTCGCAACAGAGACAATCCATTTTGAGCTGGTGATAATAGATGTTTTATACTGTGATGCAAGGCATTATACTGTGATAAGACTACAAATTTTGTCGGTGCAAAACACCAACTTGAGGAGTTAAAAGACATAATCGAGGGTAATTCGAGAAGTAAGTGTCTTTTCCGCGTAATAACTTTAATTTAAATGCAACCCTAATCCCTGATTAAATGCAACTACCATCTCTTAATAGATGGACAGACGATCTTGTGCATTTTGGCGAAAATGGAAAAAGTGAATTTCTTGTGCTCATCAAGCATTATTTTTTGCGCAAAAAAAACCATCAGCCAAACCAAAGAAAGGCTTGATAAATACTATTGGGACTCCGCATCATCGATTGGAAGGATTCACAAGTGGTTTACTGAATTTTTGATGCAGTCGTACAAGCACAAGTGACGCCGAACGTTCTGGACGCCCAAATAAGGTCACCACATCAGAAATTATCACTAAAATTCATGATATCGTGTTGACCGATCGCAAAGTTAAAGTGTGCGGAAATGTTGAGGCCGTAGGCATCTCAGAAGAACAGGTGTGAAACATTTGGCGAATTTGTTTGGGTATGAAAAAATTATTTGCCAGATGGGTACCGCGTTTTCTTACTCTCGACCATAAACGTGATAGTGTGAAAGACTCAAATGCGTGTTTGGTGATGTTGAACAAAGATAAGAAGAATTTTTTTATGGATAAATAACCGTGGACGACACATAGATCCATCACAGCACACCAGAGACAAAGGAACATTCAAAACTGTGGACTTCACCAAGCGAACATGCTTCGAAGAAGGCAAAGACAGTGTTATTGGCCGGAAAGGTTAATGCGACCGTATTTTGGGATAAATACGGTATAATCTACATCGATTACCTCCTTCCGAAAAGAACTGAATACTATTCAGCCGAATTGGACCGCCTCAAAAACAGTTTGACAGAGAAACGTCCCCATTTGGCGAGGAAAAAAGAGCTCTTGCAATCAAGACAATGCGCGCGTTCACACATGCCCAGCTCCCATGGCAAAGCTCCATGAATTGCTTCCTTTACCAGCATATTCTTCAGATTTGGCCTCCAGCAACTATTTTATCTTTCCAAACCTAAAGTAATTCTTCGGCGGAATGAGATTCACCACCAGAGAGGAGCTCATCACCGAAACAGAGTCATATTTTGAGAACCCTCCGAAAACGTATTTTTCAAATGGGATACAAAAATTGGAGGAACGTTTGACGAAGTCTATCAAGTTAAAAGGAGACTATTTTGATAAATAAAATGGTTTTTTGCCGTAAAAATTATTCTTTGCTTCATTTTTAACGGAATTATCAAAGGGCTCTCGACGAGTGAGAAAATATACGCATGCATTTTTTCACACTTTTGCAAATTATTATTTTTTAGTAATTGTGGCTAACTGAACACGAATTTGGTGTTGGATTAACGAACTTCCCAGCGAGTGGTCATCAAAGGATTAAGCAATGCCTCTAAATAATTCGGAAAATATCATCAAAATTCCCTTCATTTAAAGGAATACGAATTGCTTAAGTTTTTATGCATACCATGCTTACGAAATTCCTCTCGAATTTTAAGCAAAAGTTATTGCTTACGTTTATATTCGTTAGGCTCAAGTGCCATGGCTTTGATTTTTCACTTGTCCTCCAAATAACTTTCATACAAAAGAATGATGCACACCGATGACATACATACAAAGTTTATTACCGTCAATTCCAATTTCAATCCGAAATTGTAAGAAACCCATGTATGTATATTTTTTCGCAGTGTACGCCGTATTGCTTTGCTTCATGCGACTCGTAAAGTCAGAGATACTTGTGTGCAGTCGATATAAAATACATATGCAAACGCAAAAGCCCACAAGCAGTCATACAAACATGTCTACATGTGTAAAATACACCATCTAATTATAGCATGGGTGTACGTAGGTAACAGTATTGAAGCCACTTTAATCTGCTTCGAGTAAAATGCAAAGATATCGAATCTTGCGAACGCAGTAAATCCAATTAATTTGGTACTTTATTGCGGTAATATAAGTTATTTTATTAATTACTATAATTATAATTATCACAAGAAGCCTTCATATGGCGAACACTTATGGACACAACCTGACATTAAATTTAATCTTGGATTCGTGCTAGGCGATGAAATGCAGTTCAATTAACGCCGGCAACACTTTTTTGCCATCAACACAGAGTTATCTTATCGTAGACATATTATAAGGTAGAAATCTTAGCATCCTTAACAAGGACACCATATTAAATTTTAATTTAAAGGTTAAACATTAATTTAATTTATTCCTTAATAAATGGTTGGTGCTTCGAAATCGAAAGCACTTAAATTAATTTATTTTCTCACACCTACAAAGTGGCCAAAGTGGCAGTTTATAATGGCTCAAAGTGGCATTCAAGAATTGGGTGCCTTTGAGTAACCAACCCACTTAAGGAAACTTCAAAGCATACATTTGTGTCCATTTAACTGCGCTGCCAAATAGCTTCTCGAATTTGCAATAAGTGGCAGTATTAAGGATAATTGAACGAAGAAGTCATGATGTTAAGTGTCGATTTTTAAACGTTGTAGGCAACAAGAACAAAATTTGAGAAAATAAAACTATGAAACAGACAGTGAATGTTGACAGTAAAACGGATGAGGTAAAAATTGAAACCGGTGAGCACTATTGACACACTCTTGATAGCGCACTTTAAAGGTTATTCGATTACATGCAAGTTCAGAGGATGTAGTAGTCGGTCGAAAATGATGCATGGTAAAATCATCAACCGCTTTTTGACATGATGACAGTTTTTCATCATCAATTCTGTCAAAAAACAAAATACGAAAACTGTTTTGATTTTACAAAACCAAACTAATATAAAACCATTTAAGGTTGTAAGCAATTTAAAAAGGCGCATGAATACATATATATAAGGACTCTACTATTAAGCCATTTTAATCAAATGAATTTGTTTGATTTGCAAACTAATTGTATTTTAGTGGAACACTGTAACATATTTCTAGTACCACAAAAACTACTCGAAGCTTCATAGATTATTACTCGCTCAGTAAAGGTGATGCGATGTGGTATAGCCCGTTTCAAAAGAGAAGAACATTTTTAAGTTTCATTTTTCGATGCGCAGTGAGAAATTATTTTTAAAGCTAGAACATTTTTTAGAGCGTAATTTCGTGCTCTTTTTGTACTGCTCGCTGAACTTTATGGTTTTTTTGAGTGTTTTTTTTACTATTTTTCTATATATTGAAATGAGCAAACATTCAGAACAAATGATCGCACAAGTACGGTGTTGCACCGACTCCTGCAGCAACCTGCATCTTGAGAGAGAAATCAAATACAAATTACATAAAAAATAAATCATTTTCTCAAGAAAAAATTGTGAAGTGAAATTTTGGCTAACAAACTATTTTTTGACGCCCCCTTTTTTTCAATTTTGATTGGTTGCTTTTGAAAAATAAAATTCAGTACTTCCGCAGCGCAGTTGCGATGAACAACAAAATTCAGGAATATACATTATTTTTTTTCATTTATTTTTCTGCTCAGAGAATATTCAATTTTTTTTTTATTGTCGACCAATCAGAATGAAGAACGCTCTCAAAATTATTTTCTTATTCTCAAACATGCGCGAAAATGTTCTTCTCTTTTGAAACAGGCTATACGAGAGTGCATGTTAATTTCTTGGTCTTATGGCAAATATTATTACCAAATTATTTATATATTTATTTATATATTTTTTATTTATTAAACCCTAAACCTGAAAGGTGAGGGTATATTAACTTTGTGCAAACGTTTGTAACGCATAGAACGAAGCGAGTCCGGTATAGAAAAGTATATATATTTTTGATCAGCGTCACCTCGTGAGTCGAGCTATCTATGTCCGTCCGTCCGTCCGTCTGTGTGTTGTCCGTAAGCGGATAAGAGGATAAGAAGAAGGAGTAGAAATAATTTTATGAAACTTGGCACACATGGTCACATGCACCCAAGGATCTGCACTATTGAATATTTTTGGAATCCGCATTTTGGAAACGCATTTTGGAAACTGCATAACTCAGCTCATAATAAGACTACAACAATAAAATTTGGTATGTATGTGTTTTATATCAACACAAAGATGTCTTAGCAAAATGGACGTCATCCGATCACGGACACGCCCACCTCCCATACAACCCAAAAATTTAAAACGCAATAAATAAGCCTCTGTTTAACCTACAGTGCTAAAATTTGGCACATATGTTTTCTATAACAAAACAAAGATTTTTTTTGAAAAATGGTGATCATCTGCCCACGGACACGCCCACCTCCCATACAACGCAAAAGTTTAAAACGCAATAAATAAGCCTTTGTTTAACCTTAATTACTTACTTACTTACTTAGATGGCGCTTACAACCGTTGGTCGGTTTTGGCCTGGTCTAAGAATTTGCGCCAGCCTCTTTTGTCGTGTGCTTGCTGGCGCCAGTTGGAAACTCCAAGCGTCGTCAGGTTATCCAATGCCTGGTCTTTCCAACGGAGATGCGGTCTTCCTCGTCTGCGTTGGCCACCGCTGGGTACCGAATCCAATATTTTTTTCGCTGGAGCTTCGTCGTTCATTCTCTCGACTTGACCTAGCCAGCGAAGCCGCTCTATTTTAATACGCTTGACTATATCGATGTCGGCATATAGCTCATACAACTCGTGGTTCCATCGTATTCGGTACTCGCCATTGACGCAGATTGGACCATAGATCTTGCGAAGAATTTTTCTCTCGAACGCTCCCAAAGTTCTTTCATCAGAGCTGCTCAACGTCCAGGTTTGTGATGCGTATAGTAGGACGGGCATGATTATTGACTTATAGAGCGTCAGTTTTGTTCGTCGAGAGAGAGCTCTGCTTCTCAATTGCCTACTGAGCCCAAAGTAACACCTGTTGGCAAGAGTTATCCTTCGTTTAATCTCAATACTGATATCGTTGGAGGAGTTAATACTGGATCCCAGGTAAACAAAGTCCTTCACTACCTCAAAGGAGGTGTTGTCAACAGTGACGTGGTTTCCAAGACGCTGGGACTGTTTGTTTGTTGACACGAGATACTTCGTTTTATCTGCGTTCACTGCAAGACCCATTCGACTCGACTCTTTTTCTAGCCTGGAGAATGCTGCACTGACTTCGCGCGTATTTTGGCCAATGATGTCAATATCATCAGCATACGCCAGCAGCATAACGCTCTTATAGAAAATTGTGCCGCTGCGTCTCAGGTCAGCAGCTCGGATGATCTTCTCCATTACTATATTAAAGAAGTCGCACGATATGGAATCACCTTGTCTGAAACCTCGCTTGGTATCGAACGGAAGGGAGAGGTCCTTCCCGATTTTCACTGCGCTGCTGGTGTTGTACAGTGTCATCCTGCAAAGACGTATTAGCTTCGCAGGAATACCAAATTCAGACATGATGGAGTATAGGTGACTCCTTATTGGACTGTCGAAGGCGGCTTTGAAGTCGACAAAGAGATGGTGCGTGTCGATTTGTTTTTCGAGGGTCTTTTCCAAGATTTGTCGGAGCGTGAAGATCTGGTCAATGGTGGACTTTCTAGGTCTGAAGCCACACTGATAAGGTCCAATCAGTTGGTTGACGATGGGCTTCAGTATTTCACACAATACGCTCGACAGGACCTTATATGCGATATTTAGAAGGATAATCCCACGGTAGTTGGCGCAAATGGTGGGATCGCCTTTCTTGTGGATTGGGCAGAGCACACTGAGGTTCCAATCATCTGGAATGCATTCTTCCGACCATATTCTGCATAGAAGTCTGTGAATGCATTTAAACAGAGCTTCGCCACCGGTCTTAAACAGCTCAGCCGGTAGACCATCGGCTCCTGCGGCTTTGTTGTTTTTAAGCCGAGCTATAGCTGTTAAGACCTCGTTATAGTCGGGTAGCGGAACTTCAACGCTGTCATCCATGATTGGGGTTTCCGGGATATCATCTCCACTGGCGGGATTGTTGTCAGCGTCGCCATTTAAAAGACTAGAGAAGTGTTCCCTCCATAGCATCAGTGTACTCTGGATATCTGTCACTAGATTCCCATTCTCATCCTTGCAGGAAGAGGCTCCGGTCTTAAAACCATCGGCCAGGCGTCTTATTTTTTCGAAAAATTTTCGAGTCTCATTCCTGTCGCCATGCATCTCAATTTTCTCGTACTCACGCATTTCCGCCTCTCGTTTCTTTCGCCTGAAAATGCGTCTCTCTTCCCTCCTCTTCTCTCGGTATCGCTCCATAACAGCACGGAGCTGTTGTTTAACCTACAGAGCTAAAATTTGGCACGTATGTTTTTTATGACAAGAAAAAGATGGTTTTGAAAAATGGACGTAATCCGCCTACGGACACGCCTACTTCCCATACAACGCAAAAATTTAAAACGCAATAAATAAGCCTTTGTTTAACCTACAGAGCTAAAATTTGGCAGGTATGTTTTTTATGACAAGAAAAATATGGTTTTGAAAAATGGACGTCATCCGCCTACGGACACGCCTACTTCCCATACAACATAATAAAATAATAAAACTTGGTATGTGTTCATTTTTACAACATTTAAATGCATATAAAATATAGGCTTCATCTGCCCACGGAGACGCCCATTTACAATAAAAATTTTTTTGTTTTTGAAAAGTGGGTTTAGGGTATTTCATAGTCGGCGTAGACCGACTTTAGACTTTCTTTATAAATTTAAGTTATTATAAATATTTATTTATAATATCTTAATTACTTGCCAGTAATTGGTCATGACAATCCGTGGTCGGGTTAAGGCCAAGTTCATCCAAGCGCGGTTAGGGCTTCCCCGGCCTGGTCAATCCATCGCAGGCATGGTCTTCCCAGTGGCGTAGCGAGGTGGGGTCAGGGGGTGTCACATTGCCCCGGGCGCCACTCGCAGAGGTGCGCCAAATCATTCTCAAGACAAACAAAGTTTTGCAAAAAAATTTGTTTTAATTAATTCAATAATTAAGTTAGCCAACTGTAGGGTACACTGCTATGATAATGCTGCCCTTATGTCAAATCACATATCTGGCGTTCAACAAAGAATAATAAGCTAACAAGGCAACATTGTGATAGCTTGTGACAGCTAACAAAGATTCAATCTTTGTAACATGTTTTCGAAGAATTGATAACATACGTCTCTTTTTCTCACGTTCAATATTACGATGGAAATTGTTAAAAATGCTTTAAAAAATCTGTTAAAGAATCTGTAACACGATGGAGCGCCACAGCGCAAGCAGTTAGCGTTATTGTCGAGGGACTGGAAGAATACGTTAAATAATAAATAAGAAAAGAATAAGAAAAATTAGCAGATGAAAATACTGCCACAAGTGGTACACCGGAAATACTGCAATCTTTATCTTAAACCGAATTTAAATATCATAATTTTAGTCCATTTCTGGCATGAGCTCTAAGAGAATTGACCGTGTGCAGCTCAGATTACAAGGTCCTAAGATTAAGTTTAAAGAAGCGTTCCATCATTTCAAATTATTGGCGACAGAACTTGCAGAAATTCGTAACGAGACATGTGAAAAAGTTATCGAAAAGGATAAAAATCTTTGTAAAAAATGGAGAATCGATACAACAATCCGTATAAATTGTCGCCGACAAATGCGCGGAGAATTGACTCGAGATATGGTCTTTCCGCAGAAAGCGAAAAATCTGGCGTTATTAAAAGCATTCTTGGTCGTCTTCATCAGGAAATAAGTTCACAATTTACGAGACAAGGGACCTTAATTCCAAATTTTGGTATTTTCTGGACGTTGAAAATTTATTAAGTAAGAATAATCTGTACAACGATCTTGAAAAGAAAAAAGAAAATTTGGGTGAGTTTTATAATACAGATTTAAATGGAACAGAACTTCCATTTAAAGAAAAAGATGTTTTTCCAAACCTTAGAGTAGCACTTCAAATATTTATTACTATTTCAGTATCAATGTATCAATCAGTGTAAAATTAAATAAATTATGTAAAATACAGTACAATGTTGAATTTTAGCATCTTCACTCAAATGCATCTCCTGACCGTATTTTTGCACGCATTTCTTTCGGCGGTAGTTTATATTCTCCACTAAAAATGAAAATAGTTTTCGATTTTTTATGAATTATGATAGCACAAAAACTACTCATCCAAATGAAAAAATTTGTTGATCAAACATGAAGAAAATTAAAAAATTTTATTCGGCTTAGCGTGATTATTAATATTGAACAAGAAGTGTACAAGATATATTTCAACATATGCGACTATATTTGAAAGTAAATCCTAGTACTCTATCCGTTTGCGTGAAATTTCACTCGCAACATTCATTTTTTTGTTGCGTGAAAATTCTGACAAATATTTTGTTGTGAAGAAATTGAAAAATTTGAGAAAGTCATGCTTTACTTCTCAAAATAGACCAGCTTATTCATACAAAAATTCAATATATCTTTAGTTCGTGTTTGTAAGAGTAGAATATAGTTAAAATATCGAATGTAACATGAACAGTTCGATACAATTGATGTCAAAATTATATATAGTAAGATTTACTTAATTGAAATAAAAAAATATAAACTTTATTATTTCAGTTAGCGAGTAGTTGAGCAAGCAACAGCTATCTTTAACGAACTGTCAAAGTTAGGAATAAACATTGCTAGCAAAGATGTTATGGATACGAGTTAACAGGTTAGGTAGTTAAGGGTCAGTTAACGATAACCACAAGTTTCTTTAATGCGTTTGTGAATTCTACTGATGTTGATGCTCCACGAAAAAATAATTTAAAAGTGAAGTGGCTGAATACTTGGGAAAAAATAAGACTAGCATTACAGAACAACCCAAAATAATCAAAGCTCAGAATTACTAATATCCTTAGACTTTCATTCTTCATTCCTTAACCAAAGTTCTTTTCTCTTCATGTCCTTTTATTTCTTCGGCTAATGATACTCCTTTTCTGATGTTTGAAACCACCTTTTTGTTAAAACCAATTTAGAAATATATTAAAAAACTTTTAAATGAATTGGTAACATCTCGATGTTACTCGATCTTTGTACTCGTACAACTAATATTTCTCAAATGTACCTCAATGAAAAATGTCAAATATACCAAAATGCTCTCGGCATCTTTTTTTTAAAACTTTTTTAGTTTATATTTAGTTCTTTTGAAATTCACCTATATTTTCAAAAAAAAAAAAATAGTTTTTACCTTTTGTAAAAGGTACTTTGATTAACTTTTATAACTCGGTCAAGAAGTCCTTACGTATCAGTGCCGGAAAATAACAGTTACGCGCGCAAAACGAAAGAACTTTTCTGTTACTTTTCTTCATGTAATGCAAGAATCGTCAAACTTCGTGACGATTACTAAAATACAATGATGCAAAATTTATAAAACAAATTATTGTAAAATAACGGTTCGTCCATACCAAAAACGTCATAGTCAAATGTGCACCAAAGTCAAGGGTACCCCAGTTTACCCTACTAGGCTTAACTATAATAACTTGTTTTGCGATTTTCGTGTTAAGAGACCCTAAATCTGAAACAATATATAATGAACTGTCGTATACAGAACCTTTTTCTGATTTTCACGCATAGTTTTATTTGTATTAATGTAATTTAATAAGTTTATTATAATTATTTGTACTTAATATTAAAAAATATATATAATATATCATAATTTTTTTCATTATTTCATTGGGGGCGCCAAAAAATTGTTTTGCCCCGGGCGCCAGTTATGCTCGCTACGCCACTGGGTCTTCCTCTTCGTCGTCGATCCTCGGCTTTCGCCCAAATACCTTCTTCGCTGGGGCTTCTTCATCCATTTGATGGACATGGTCCAGCCAGCGACGTCGCTGTACTGTTATACTCTGAACTATGGCAATGTCATCGTTGCGCTAGTCTTCGCCAAGTCTAACAGGACCAACGATCTTGCGAAGAGCTTTCCTCACAAACATCCCAAGAGCAGCTGCATCTGTTTGCGATACTATCCATGCCTCAGCCCTATAGAGAAGCACAGGTATGATGAGTGTCTTGCAGAGTGTTAGTTTTGTCGATCAAGAGAGGTCTCTGGAACCTAAATACTTACTTAGCCCGTAGTTAGTCCTTCTAACAATTGTTATTATTCGCTCAATCTCCAGGCTGACATTGTTGTTGCTGTTGACGGCGGTGCCAAGGTATGTACACTCCTTGACAACTTCAAATGTATTCATATTTGGCTGCTGTAACATGGGAGGATACCGAATTGAAAACAGGCAATACCGAACTGGACTATCGGACGCAGCTTTATAACACTGTGAGGGTCGTTGTCTCGGGGGTAAACCAAACCAATCTCAATCAATTTTATTTGACACCAGTAAGAAAAGTCCATATCATTTTGCTCCACTATGTCACCAATTTTTTTTACAGTGGTCTTAAATTTGGAAATTGTGCTCAAAAGTCAAATAAAACAAAAAAAACAGTTTCGATAGTATCGTAAGTGTAGACGTAGAATTCCGTTTAAGTTGTAACTTCTTCTACTTTGTCTATTTGGTCCGATTGTTTTGTCCATTTTGCAGCTATTTTTGATAGATATTCCGAAAATTAACAAATAAATTAATAACAACCAATTATGGTCTTCTTATCGATACCAAAACAAAGAAAACGTTTAAAGTAAGCATGATAAAATGAGCAAGCAAAAAGCAACAAGCAAAATGTTAAATTTTTCGATTATTTCATTAAATTTGACAGATTGAGTTCATAGACTTAGTTGAAAAGAAGGAAAGACGTCTCTGCCCAATATAAAGTTTGCGAGCTACAGTCAGTTTAAGTACTGATTTCAAATTAAAATTAAGACTCCGATTTTTCAAAAATCTCATGGAAACTATATATCACGCTGAGCACATGTTCTTTCCATTAGTGCCACTCTCGTCTCTGTTCGATATTTAGTTTGCGAGCTACACTTTCGTCTCTGTTCAATGTATAGTTTGCAAACTACACTGGTAAAAGCATAAAACGAAATATGATCCAACTCGTTTTTTTTCATAAAAGTTAAATCTAACCGGATCACATACCCATTTCGTTAAATTTGACAGTTTGAGTTCATTGACTGAGTTTAAAAGAGGTTCATGACCTCTGGTTTCAAAATAGAGCACTAAGTATACTAGAACAGTAGTGCATACATAAGCTCAATGCGAACTAAAGCCCACAATGCTGCCAAAGCGAACCAATCAGTCCCTGCAAAAAAAAAGCAATACAAGCATAAACAACGCAACAAAAACAAAGAAAGCAGAAGGCACATTATAAGCAGCTGATGATTTTTCTTCTTATATTTTACTATTTTGTGACTTTAATATAAAAGTGACAAAATCCAAAATTAGATATGCATTCAGCGCAGGATAAATCTGATATTTTAGTATATATATTATCTTTGAACGATAAGCATTAAAGGCTGTAGGTATACCCTAAAGTATTAGCCAAAAAGTTGCATGACCTTCAAAAAATCTGTTAGACGACCCCATACAAACCGCGCTGTAAGACGTAATTCTACGTTAAAATATGGAAAATCATACGTAGAACCTTTAGTAAAATTTTCCGAGGAATATTTTCTCAGAACATAATAACCCACTAGATCTCACCCATATTGATCGTTTTATGCCTTTTTTTAAAAATTCCCTAAAATTCAACCTTGAAGAAAGGTCAAGGGTTAAAGTCGCCCACAAAATTTTCTCTGGAAAATTTCATGAAGGATCACCTAAGATCACCCAGTGACCTATACGAGTTAAAGGTTGCACTTAAGAAACGAAATGAAATGAGAAGAAATGTATTTCAAATTTTTATTTATTTATTTTAAAGTGGTTTAGCTTATTACTTAAAAGTTGAAAGTGAAAGTTTTATATTGAAAGAGGGAGGTTTTGTGTCATTTAATAGTGAAAATGTATCGCTTCTTTGTTTTGTGAAATTAGAATTTGTAAAGGAATTTTGCAGAAACATAGAATAATTTTGTTATATTTGTGGCTATTTCACACCATCCCATCTTAGTCAAGGTCATTTCATTCAGGAGCTGATATCTACGTATAAAAAATATTATACTCAGAAATTTATTTTCGATGATCCGTGGGTACAAAAATCAATTTGCAAGATATGCTACAATGCTTACTTGTTGGACTGGTTACATCACATACACAGATCGAAGCCGTTTGGTGTTCCTATAGTAGAGAATTATTTATTATACATATTGACCCTTTTGAACATGACCCCTTGAAGTTTTATGTGTGCGTGAACACTATTTATGGATTAAGGAGAAAAAAACATGAAGAAATATCAATATAAAACTGTTCCAAGTGACCTCAAGTTGATGGCATTCCTTCAAGATGACCCAGCTTAGATGAATTATCTTCTAACGAAGTCATATCAATGACTTCTGCCTAAACAGAAGTATGTACATTTTATGTTTGACCCTGTTCTGCCACATGTTGATTTGCCAATTTTGATAACAAACTGCATTCAATTATTGCTAAACTCCAACTAACACATCGGAAATCAGAGGAACTAAGTTAATTTTTACAAAGCGTCAAGCGGAATTACAAAATATGTTTTCAGTTAATGATGCAAAAACATTCTCGTACTGCGATGATGTTAATTTTTTAATGGTTTCAATGAAAATACATCACAAGCCAGAAGAGTAGATGCTATTTAAAGACAGTTTTCCCAACAAGTCTTAAAGCCCCGTCCGTATTCATAAATCGAATTTACTGCTTACCATCCCAATTACTTTTTCCAGCGAAACATAGAAAACATATGATATATAAAAACTGTTTTTAATAATATAATTGAAATATATGTCGATGTTGAAATATGGGATCTAACTTTCATACTTTGATAGTGGTACTGATAATGATATTCATATGATACAAAAATTACATTGCAATAAAAATATATTATCAAATGTTTTATTCATTTCGTTTTTTAACGTGTTTCCTTTAACTCTTGAAATTTTCCGGAGAACATTTTTGTGGAAAACTTTAAACCTTGACCTTTCTTCAAGGTTGAACTTTAGGGATATTAAAAAAAATTGCCCAAAACGACCTATATGGGTAAGAGCTAGAGGTTTAATTTGTTCCGAGAAAATATTCCTCGGTAATTTTTATAATAGGTTCCCGAAGACAAGAATCACCTTGAATTAAGTTTTTTCATCTTTTTTTTTTTATTTTGAGCTTAATTTTCAAAATCAAGAACCCTGTAAAAAACTAACTCTCGTATAGCAACGTACATGTGGCAGAAAAAAAATAAGATAGATTTTAGTGTAAAATAGAGAGAAAATGTATCTCAAAAGAAATGCAATCAATACAAAATGGAATAATATTTTGTTTATTCATTATTTACATCCAGGAACCGTGCCGGTTACGGTTTTTATCGAAATAGTCACAGAATAACTGTTTATCTTTTTACTTTTCTTTTTTCCGACAAATATAAAAGTTATTTTGTGCAGTATATTTTTTCGTTCAAAAATAACAGTTTCTTTTGACTTTTTTTTTATCGGTCAAAAATAACAGTTTTTCATACCGTTTATTTTTCGTTCAAAAATATCAGGCAACTTGTATTTTTTCAAAGGTCATTTTACCGACTAAAACACTATTGATGCCATTATTTTCATCTCATCGGTGAGACATTTTACCCATGGTGTCAACAGTTCAAACTGTCAAGCAGTCTTTAAAAAAACACAAATTGCCTGATATTTTTCACCGAAAAAATAAAAGTCACAAAATAATTGTTACTTTTGACCGACAAAAGAAAAGTCAAAAGTGACCTTTATTCTTCCCCGAAAAAATAACAGTTAACTTTTAATTTTTAAAGAATCAGTCGAAAATTTAAAAGACACTTAATATTCGTGAGGCTGAGGACATTTCTAGCTTTAGCTAGGATTTGCTATTCAACAAAAAAAATATGCAGAAGTGTTGCAATAAAATTATAAGTTCATTAATGTTATTAAAGAATTCATAACAGTTGTTATTTTTCAGCAATGAAAGTGTGTATCTGTCAGTCTGTTACTTTTTCTCCACACAGTTGTTATTTTTTGTTACGTAATGTACAGCATTCCAAGCATAAAGAAATAAAATGTCCGTGCATACTCTTAGGCTGAAAATCAAATGGTACGGATCAAAAGTTCTTGAGACAGGGTGTTTCTGTGCAATACAAGACATGGACTAAAACCCGTTCAATAATAATTGCATTTTGTTTGCTTGTTTGTCATATGCTTATTTGGCATAGTGGTAGAGCTTCTGACTCTTAAGAGATGCTTAGTAGAAAACATAGGTTCTAATCCCGTTGGCGACGAACATTTTTTTGAAAATTTTCATATGAATTCAAAAAATGATGCGAACTTTTTTTACTGGTGTCAAATATAATCGTTTCCCGTTTTGTTTGGTTCACCCCCGAAAATGTGTGTTGCACTGTGTAAAACAAAGGATTTGGCGTAGTGTTAAAATCTGGTCTATGGTTGATTTGCCAGGACGAAAGTCACACTCATAAGGCTTCAATCTTTCACACAGTATGCTCAAAAATAATACTGATAACTCTATAGTTGGCACAGAATGAAGGAATTCCATTTTTTAATATATCGCAAAGCACACAAAGATTCCAATCATTTGGCATGCTTTCTACTAGCAATATTTTACTGATGAGTTGGTTACCGAGATTACCACCGCCACCAGACCAGTAATAATCTCGTCATGGCTAGCTGGTGGCATTTCCACTCCATCCTCGTCGATTGGTTGTGTCGTACTTCATTCTCCAAGGGCGGAATTGTTAGGATCATCGCCCACTAGCAGATTGGAAAAAAATCCTTCCTCCGTCATCCAGTGCTCACTGCGTGTCTGTTACCAGATCACCATTATCATTTTTACAAGTGGCTTGAAACCTTGTTGGAAGAATTTTCGAGAATCCTTTCGCATCCTTTCCAACGCATATCTTTGATGGTGGTGATGTCAGCCTTTATTTTACAAGGGCTTCCGCCTATTAGACAGAGGCACCTTCTCTATAAAAAGTCTGAACATTCTTGTTGCATATTCGTAAATCATTGTCCGTTAATCGTTTACGGTGATCGTTAACGCAGTAAAGGTTTATATCCGAGGCTGAGTTGGTTCTCATTGGGCAGCTATAGTGTGGTGGTACCCAAGCCCTAAAAATTAATAAATTTACACAAAGCAGCACTAATACCAAGCTCGATCAACATCCCAATAGGCAATTAAACCAGCGCTCTTCAAACGAAGGCCTGCATTGACTGCTACTTTTAAAGACCAAACAGGGCTGAGTTGGTTCTCATTGGGCAGCTATAGTGTGGTGGTACCCAAGCCCTACGCACATTCCAGTTTTAATATTTTGGAGAGATCAATCAAGTTTAGAGTCAAGAGAAGACGGGGAGTTTCGGTCATATAACTTTTAAGGCAGCACCGTCTCGCCTTGACAGTGCCAGTTGCGGGCTATGTAGATTTGTAATTGAAGGCATAGCGCTGTCCAACACAACGCGCTTCCACACCCTTGCTTGTCTAAAAGAATGTTAATAATGTTATGTTATAAAATGTTAATTATCTTTTGAAATACTCACATTTACTACGACAAATGTCATATAAATTTAGATATCTACAATAAGACAACCACTGAATCTTAAAATTTCTTTGAGCTTCCTTGGATCTTTTTTTAAATTTGTTCTCAGTGGGAAATAATGTTATGCGTCCTCCATGTTCACACAGCTTTATAATCAGCAAATTATGCCAACGTATTGTATAGACTTCATAATTTTATAAGGAGAATAATTAAGGTATACTTGTGTTTACCATTTTGGAAATTTAGTTAATATGGTTATTGGTGTACTTGTGTGTGTGTGACTTAATATCCCAGTCGGCAATGGCAGCACTTCGAAGCGCTACTAGCAGGCCTTCATATGGATTTCGAAGTGCTTCCACACTCATATCCAAGTATACTTTCTTTTTTGATATGAAATGGGAAAATTTCGCAGGACTTCCGCTCCGATAGCTCAAAAGCGGCCTGATAGAAGCACTTCTTAAGAATGGCTAAAAGACGGGGGTAAACAAAAAGTATTGAAAAAATATTTGTTTCTTTGAAACCTTTAGCTTTTTTTAATAAATTCTATGATTTTATCTTCTCCTGACATGTTTTTTTATGTCAGATTAATTTCAATCTTTAAACTTTGATACAGCAGTAAGAAGGGCCATTATTATGTCATATTTTTAAACTGATATATATTTTGACTTTAAGCAAAAAAGTTGCACTGAAGTATATGAAAAGTCTTTGAAGGGAAAAAAGTTTGTTGTGCTGCCTTTTGTGCAGAAAAAGAAGACCTTCGAGAAGGGCTCAGAAGAGCAGCGAGGAAAGGATGTGTTTGGTCTTTAAAAGTAGCAGTCAATGCAGGCCTTCGTTTGAAGAGCGCTGGTTTAATTGCCTATTGGGATGTTGATCGAGCTTGGTATTAGTGCTGCTTTGTGTAATTTTATTAATTTTCAACTCTGTATAAATTGCAAAGTAAACAAATCTAGGTATTGCAATGTTATTGTCGCATAATTCGCCAGTTGTTATTGTTGTTGTTTAAGGTTAAGTTAGCTTTACATAGCGTTCAGACACACACACCTCATACATTTATAATGCTTTGCATTTGCCCACAGTGTATACGTGCAGTAGTTCGACTTCGAATGCATTAGATATGCAACCAAATGAAGCACCAAGGCTCAAGGACGTTCGCAACAGTAATTAGGATTCAATGAACTTAACTTGTTAACAGCAAACGAACGTCAATTGACAGCCTTAGACTGCATGCTACAAATTAAGGTGGCAACGCTGTTAAATTATATGCATGCTACAATCATCTTCTCAATATATTGAGTACTTAAACTAAATTACTTAAATTGGGCAACACTTAACATAACGTCTGACTGGGATTTGTTGTTTTTGTCGCTGTTAAAATGGCTACATATCTCGGTGGGCTGATAATGAAGACTGGCTGAGTGTGCAGCTAATGAGATTAAAATAAGGTTTAATGCAGTGAGGAAGATGATGGAGGAAATAGTTACCTGAAATAAATGTTCTTTAAAATAATGAATGTAATCCTGAAATACGTTGTTAATGTCTTAAGGTGGATCAAAACATAATTTTTTATAAATATCCCATCTGAGTAATTTACTCAGTGGCTGGTAGCTACAAAGGTCTTCCAGGCAAACATTAATGATATAGTTCGTTGGACTAAATCAAAATGGTGGAAGTTACTCATTCTAGTGTCTTTTGTACAGCCGTTTTACGGGTTTTTGCTTACAGAGTTTCTTGTTTGCCTGTTATACGAGCGTTGAACAGCTTTAGATAAAAAATTTTAAGTTTTACTCGGGAATCTAAAGTAAATTCAAAGCAACAAACAGGGCTTACCAATGTTATTGAAGAGACTTTTGAGTTGAAAATAGTATTGTGTGCCTTGATTGATATTAAAGATCGGAACTCATTTTCTTTGACCCCTGATACTTCTGAACCATGAATAGTAAATATGCTGAAAATATTCTCCCTAAATTCTAGATAGATTTTTTTTTGAAATTAATTGATTGTAGTAAAATTCCTGGAGGTAAATATGTCTTTGGCAGTTCCTCTATTCGTTTTCGCCTCTTCTAAGATATCAATATCATATTGATATCATGGGCAAACGACAATAGTATAGTACTCTTGTAGAATATCGTGCCACTATTTCTCAGATCAGCAGCTCTAAATCATTAAAAATCATGAAAAAGTCACACGACAAGGACTTTCTTATAAAGTTTTTCCAAAAGTCACACGACAAATTGGCTACGTTTTAGACCTTGAAACGACTTGGACCGAGCTTCTTATGATCAATTGTGTTGTGTGTGTGTTATTATATGCTTGCACACAATTGAACGAAAACTGTAACTGCGTGTTTTATGCCAACTCTAAACGGCTAAAGTTCATGTTCTCAAGAAGATTTACATGGCATTATTTACTCTCTGAAGTTTGCTATTGTCTGCAGAATGGAGGTGACCGATTAGAAAATTTTTTATTGAACAAAACTTTGCCATGAGTGGGAATCGATCTCGTGCTCTAGAGAGGTCAATACTAGAATGCATTCTTCCAACCATATTCTGCATTAAATGTGAATGCATTCAAATAGAACTTTGTTTCCGTTCTTAAACATCTTAGTCGGCAGAAGGTCATCGGCTCTTGTGGCTTTGTTGTTTTTAAGCCAAGCTGTAGCTGTTAAGACCTCGTTATAGTCTGGCAGCGGAACTTCAACGCTGTCATCCATTTCTTGGGCTTCTGAGATATCATCTCTATTGGGGGAATTGTTGTAAACATCTCCATTCAAAAGCCTAGAGAAGTGTTCCCCCTACAACATTGTTGTACTCTCAATATTTGTTACTAGATTTCCATTTGTTTCCTAGCAGGAAGAAGCTCCGGCCTTAAAACAATCGGTTAAGTGTCTTATTTTCTCGAAAAATCTCTTTTCCCTTCTCTTCTCTTGGTTTCGCTCCATAGCAGCACTCAACTAAGGGTGGCTTTGTTGGCAGGGTCCTTCTCTTCAGTGGCACTACGACACTCCTGGTTTCGGCGAGGGCGGTGATAGACTATCATCACTTCGGCATCCTTACGCATAAAGTGCGCAGTAGACACGTGAATATATCTCGAACGGAGGAATACTTTCTTAAAGCAGAAGTAAGAGTCGAGTAGCGAACACTTCGTCTGTCCATTTTTATTGCAGCTTGTAGGCGTCTAACTTTCTCTGTGGGGAATTGCGTGCCGTCTTGGCTGCACAAAGACGTGTGCGGTTCTGGCAGTGTTGAAGATACGTCTTCAAGGCGCTCGTAAGAACTTTCTTTAGACTCGTCTTCGTTTTCTTCTTTCGGAGCGTGCGCACCAAAAAAAGAATTTTGAAGAATTTAGCCTTGAAGAGGAGATTATGGTAAGCACACAGCATAAAAGCAAAACAGTTTGCTTCGACTGTTGAAAAACTGATGCTGTTTCGACTTATGAAAGTTGAACACTTGCTGCTGCTTCGACTTACGAGTTTGTTCACAGTTTCAGTCAATCAAAACGACAACTGCAGAAGCTGTCGACTGTGGAAGTGCTTCGTAGTTTTTCAGAGATCGGTTTTTGCTTTTACTTTGACTATGACTAGAAGCATAAGTTTAAGCAACAGCAAAAGCATTGACAAGTCTTAGAAGTTTTTAAACGCTGGCAGGAGTCAATCGCAGGACATGAAGCCGTTTTCTTTTGCCAACTATGAATCCGTATCCAAACTTTCAGCTTTATGTCTTTGCAAAATATCAATCAGTTGGATAGAGGCACGATCCTAATTTAGGGTGCGGGCATTCAGGTGCATATCCATTAAGCCGGATTGATTTTGTATGGAGAAAAAAAGGCCCCGGACTCCAACTCAAAACTTGAAGGAACTCTTAAAAACTATTTTTGCATCACTTTTTTTTTTTTGGTCGAAGAAATTCCCATTGAGTGATATTGGTTCTCCTGAACCCATTTTTTGGTGAAAAAATTAATTCTTTTGCATATAACTTTTTTTTTCTTCTGAATGCATACCCAAGATAAACAAAAAAAACTCGCGTGTAGCAACGTACACGTGGCAGAAGTGAAACTTCTTTAACAGTAAGAAATAAGAGAGATTTTAGTGTGAAATAGAGAGAGAAAGTATCTGAAAAGAAATTCAATCAATACGAAATGGAATAATAATTTGTTGATTCAATATTTGCATCCAGGGACCGTACCGAATATGGTTTTTGTCGAAAGTGTCACATATTAACTTTTATCTCTTAATTTTTATTTTTTCCGACAAAAATAACAGTTTTTTGTGCCTTATAGTTTTTTTTGGGCAAAAATAACAGATATTTTCTGCCGTTTATTTTTCGGTCAAAAATATCAGGTAATTTATATTTGTTCATTTTACCGATAAAAAAATTTTGATCTCATCGGTGAGACATTTTACACATGGTGTCAACAGTTCAATCTGTCAAGCGGCCTTTAAGAAAACACAAATTGCTTGATATTTTTGACCGAAAAAATTAAAGTCACAAAATAACTGCTATTTTTGACCGATAAAATAAAAGTCAAAAGTAACCTTTATTTTTCCTCGAAATATACTAAGCAAGAAATTAACTTTTAAAGAATCAGTTTCAAATTTGAAAGCGACTTAATATTCGTGAGGCTGAGGATATTTGTAACATAATGGTATATTTGAAAAAGTCTTTCGACAATTTTTTCATTTGAAAATTGTAAAATAACAGTTATTTTCGATACTTGTTTTAGTTCAGTTGGTGTTTTAGTTGCTTTCGAATGTCTTCTCAACATTGTTACTTTTTTATTACCTCCTGCTTCCTGATCATAATAATTGCTATGTTGATAGAGGGCCTCATAAAGCAGCGAACGTTGATTGTTGAGTGCATCAACTTGGTTGGCTTTAAAATTTTGTTGAGATGCATCAGTGTGTTTTTTGGGATTGGTCCTTTGTAGATTCACCGATATACACTGATGTTTCGTAAAAATGCATTTTGAAACTCAGCCGTTGTTGCAATCACCTTATCTTCATCATTAGTTGCAGACCCAGCCGCGGCTGTATTCTTAAGAGCTCTAATTCGCTCTCTATATTCACGAAAGCGTTCTGCTCCTGTTTTAGCTATTTTCTATTTTTTTTCCGTGCATACTTGTAGGATGAAAATTAATGTTACGGTTATGTTAATAATGTAATGTTGATGTTAATCTAATGTTAATGTTAATTATGTTATTTTCAGTATGTTACGCGTTCAGTTTTAATTACATTTTGTTTGGCTATTTATCATGTGCCTACGTGGCGTAAACGTATAGATTCCGGCTCATAAGCAACGATGTTCGGGGTTCAATTCTCGGCAGCGGCAGTAATTTTTTTTTAATTTTCATATGAATTGAAAACTTTAGCCTAGCGTCACGAAAAAGGACCTTGAAAATAAAGATACTAATAGTATACAAATATTGGCTAAAAAAATTTTGAAATTTTTGGTCCTTACTCAGACACCAAAAAGTCGATATTTCGTCATTTTCTAAAAGGTGTTTTTTCAAACACCTAAAAGTTTATATTTTTCATGGTATGAACATACATTTAAACTTATTGGAAAAGTATTGAGCTTTTCTTTTCATTGTTGTATCGTATAGTGTGGTTTAATGAAAACTGAGTACCATGAAAAATACATATCTTACAGGCAATTAAAAAACTACATTTTCGAAAATCATGATGTTTGTAGTGGAGCACCCTCTATCGTATACTTTACTAAAAAAACGGTTGTCAGAATTCGATTTTGCGTACCTAAAAACTCATTTATACCAAAATTTGTCAAAATCGAACAGTAATTATGTCAATTAAATAATAATTAAGCTGAAAAAAGCATTTGAATATAAATTTATCACGTTTTATATAAGTGTGGTATTTAGTTTTGACTTAACCACACCATAAGTTATACCAATAAAAATAATAGCTCAGTAGCTTTCCAATAAGTTTTAATGCATGAAAATACCATGAAAAATACATATTTTGTAGGTGTTAAGAGAATACATCTTTTCGAAAATGACGAAATATCGACTTTTTGACTTTAAGATCATTTTCATTTATGTAGTCGTCAACATATTAGGATAGATTTTTTTCTCTTATATTTCTTATAAGTTTCATGGAAATTGTTTTTGTGTGGTGGACTTCAAACCTAACGCACAACCTTTGCTTAAAGGCCACATAAGGCGGGGACCGCAATTCAAATTAGCCTTCAGACTTGCGGTTATTGGCTTCCGGTCCCAGCAGACAACACGCTGTGGTTTTAGTCGACTTGAAACGATTTCGACATGGTTAATGCCTCTCCAGCAATTTTTTGTTGTTGTAAAAAAAATTTACCAAAAAGAAGTTCGTGTGTTAATGAACCAAATACTGTTGGTTTGATAAACATTATTTGGAGTCTGCAGTAGGAAAATCAACCGTTGAGAAGTGGTTTGCAAATTATGAAGTAGGCGAAATGAGCACCAAAGACGATGGTTCCGGACGAAAACATAACAAAAGTGAAGTTGAGACATTTAAGTTATCAAAGAGCATGTGGGACAAATTGTGTAAAGATTTTTAACCGTTATAATAACTCATTTTTCCGTCGATTAATGACGATGGCACGTATGGAGCCAATCGCTATACTCCAGAATCCAATCGACAGTCAGCCGATTGAACTGCACGCGATTAACCAAATCCAAAGCAATAGACGGCTGACAAGGCTATTGTATCTGTATTCTGAAATGCACATAGTATAATCTACATTGATTACCTTAAAAAGTGCCAGATCATCAACAGTGATTACAACAAAGCGTTGTTGGAGCGTTTGAAGGATGAAATTTCGAGGCAAAGGACTCATTTAAAGAAGAAAAAAATTATTTTTCATCAGGGCAACGCAGCGTGTCACAAGTAAATAAAAACATATACATATACCATCCACTATATTCTCTAGATATGGTCCTCAGTGAGCTTTTTCTTGTTTGCAGACCTCAAAAAAATATTCACTTAAAAAAGAATCCAGCACTGAAGAAGAAATTATCATTGAGACTGAAACCTATTTTGAGGCAAAACAGAAATCGTATTATAAAAATGGTATTGAAAAATTAGATGACCGCTTGTATGTTGAATAATATAATCGAATTTTACCAATAAACTTTATTTTACTAAGTTAGCCTACGAACTTTTCAGCCCAACAGTTTTTAACAAATTTTTGCAAAATTTGAATCTTTTTGGTAGAGGAATTCTTCAATTGTTTGTTCAACGTATTTTACAATTTTTCGATCGGATTTAGGTACTTTATAGGTTACTAGCAGGCCACAGTCGTCCGAGGCTACGCCACGGACATTTTCTCTTTATCAATAATACCTTTGTATATTTGAAAAATTTTAATAATTAGAAAAGTTAAAATATTTGCATATTATTTGTATTTGAAAACAAATTATATTAAATAGTATAATGATAATAAAGTGAAGATATTTTAATTTAAGTTATTTAATACTTCAGTATTAACAACGTTTTTTGATTAATTGGCATTATCAGAAATAAGAAAAATCTGCTTTTCTGCTGTACCGACTGGTTTACCATAATCTACTTCTACGTTTTTCAAAGTTTTTTATTAAATATTTATTATACTCCACCCGCAAAGCGTAGCGGGCACAATAATATTGTCACAAAATTTTTTTCACCACCATGAGTCGATTAAGCCATGTCCGTCTGTCTATCTGTTCATTCGTTTGTCCACACGATTACAGCCGTCTCTTTATTGCAAATCTCTTTAAAGTCCATAATGAAATAATTTTCATGATTTGAGATTTGTCGTACAGTGGTGCTCCAGTTAAACGAAAGATATAATGTCCAGGGTCGTTCGGTAAATCGAAAAGTTCATTAAATCGGAATACTTTTTTCGAGTTTTTTATCATATAACAAAGCTAATAAATTTGTCAACTTGAAACAAATATCCTTACATTTTTTGTTTTAATTATGCACTCCAATAAAGTTGAATTTTTGAACTTGTTTTAGGTATTATTAAATGTTTAGAAAGCTGCTGATTAAAATCTGTTCACACTCCAAATGAAAAATCCAAGATTATGTCAATACATTCCTATAATGTTTTTTAAAAAGGAAACCCTTCAATATGTATATTAGCTCGAAGGGACTATTTGAGAATAAGATAAGTAAATACATATTAATGTTATTACAAATTCAAAAACAAACGAAGCGAGCTCAGAGAAGCAAATGTTGTTAAATAGAATACCTACAATTTTAAATTTCGCAATATAGAGTCAACAACATTAAATAAGGGTTCGTTATATTGGAAGTTCGTTAAATCGGTGTTCGCTAAATTGGAGCACCACTGTAATGCTTTAATTTGAAATGTATAACCTGCAGTTGAAATTCAACAAAATTTTGTGAATACTTCAATAGAAAGTGACGTCACCAAAATATCAAAACCTTCATAATTTATACAAAAATTAATGTGTTGAATTGAAAGATCATACATAAGTCTTGTTTTCTTAATAAATAAAACATACTCTGAGTTTGAAATATGAAAAATTGGAAAAAAAATATAAGACTTCGGGCAAGTCGAAGATAATTTGTTAATGGTTTTATTTTTTATTTGTCTTAAAATTAAAAAAATTAAATTTAATTTGAATTAAAGTATATTCCTATGTATATATTCCTCACTTTATATTCCATAAAGTTTTTAAAAAAGCTTTTGTACTTCAAATATTCATCTTAAAAAGTGTTCAAACATGCTAGTTTAGTAGACATTTCATCCAATATCCCAGCAAAATTTTTTGTTAGGTCTTGTTTTTTAATCGATTCTAAAATGCATTACATAAATGCTAATGCAAGAACTTAAATTTAATCCGTAATAAATTCACGGCAATGCATTCACATCAACTTGAAAGTTGTTATTCAAGTATTAATTTCGTGAAATCAATTATAAACCAACCGTTTTAAGCGCTTAATCTTTTCAAGTGACAGGCTTTCGATTACCTCTAATGACTGGCTCTATAAAAATAATGGGTTTAGTAAGCGAGAGGGTAAGCGATGAATGAAATTTTCTGCATTACTTTTTCGATTATATGTAAGCGAAGATTTTGCTGGGATGTTCTCCAGCAATACATTTCTCCAGAGCTTTTTAGAAAAACGTGCTCGTGTCATTAATGTCAGGAATAAAAATATACTTTATAATTTTGTGATTACTAAGTTCTAAGACTATACATCGACAAACAAACCTTATTTGCAGCTCATAACCTGCTAGAACACAATTTTTAATAGTAATATGTTTTTCGGTGTCCTGTTACATAAAACAATTTAAAAGCTCAATTTATTACTTACTTCAAAATTTCTAAAAAAAAAAATGAAATTGATTAAAATTCATTACATTTTGTATTTAAATTAAATAAATGGCGTTTCATAACAATTTTATGGCGTTCTGATGTATTTTCAATTTATTTTGAAAATGTCTATTTAAAACTCTAAGATGGTTTCCTAATTCCTTTAATTTACTAAAATACATATTATTTACATATTATTCTGTTCAAATCAACTAACAAAAACTGTCAAAAATACAGTTTTTAAGAAAAAACTATTCTAAAAATTATTCTAATTTTCATGACTCTTGACCTTGTTCTCCCAGAGCAAGTTTGCTTTGGGAATTATGTAGATAATGACTATGAAACAAATTTCTGATATCAATTTGTTATCACTGTGATATTGTGATATTTATGGTCGAGAATAAGGCAGTCAAATGTTACAGACCTCAGTCTTGTCTATTAAAGTCGAAGCTAAAATGTATAAAGAGTACTATAAAGAAATTTATAAAAATTAGAAAAAAAGTTTTTTAATTTAATTTTAATATTTTTTCTAATTTTCACTTAATTTTTATATAGAAGACGTGGATTTATTTCGAAAAAACATTTAAATTGATAGTTATTCAGGGTCACTGAGGGAAAATTTGTTAACGTTTTACTTCCCGGTCCTATTTTTTCCTCAATTATGCAAAATTATTCAAAATAGATCTTTGGGGACTTACTCACTATTGCTAGTCAAAATTTTGCGTAAACAAAACATTTTTGTAAAATTCCTTGATTGCGGAAAATTTTTCAGTTTTGTATAAGTTATTAAATTAATTTTCAAATGATATCAAATATATTAATATCGATGAGATTAATTTTGTATATTGTTACCTACTTTTATAAATAATACAATGAATTTGAATATATCTGTTTACTCATTTGCACTTAAACAAAATAATCATAACAGCAAATTATTATTTACAAAAATTATATTAATTTCGTAGTACTTTTTAAGCATTGCTTTTATGAGGTTAAGTTTTATGAGTTAACCTTCTTAAAGGGTGCACAATTTAGTTTCCGGCCCGGTTGCCAGCAACCCTAGCTACGCCACTGCCTCACTCCGATTGCAGTCGTGAAAGCAAATAATTGCATGCTAAATTTACCAACAATTTTCTCTTTGAGTCGCTGCTCTTGCTCTCCTAGCGCGGAGCATCGCTCTTGCATTTTCTGTTAAACTTGTCAAACTTGTTTTACGTCGAGGCATTTATTTGTAGTTAAGGGAAATACGAACACTTCATTTTTCAAACTTTTAATTTATCTTTAATTTATACAAAATATGCTATCACACTTGTGAATGCCGCATTTTGAAATATTAAAAAATTGGAAAACTACAATAATAATATGTGTAAAGAAATTGCATGCGGCGAAACAAATATGCACACATTGGTTTGCAGCTCATCATTCTACAGCAATAACAGCACAGCAAGGTTTATTCAAATTGTATTCCCATCACGTCAAAGAGCGCCAACTGCTTTTGGTTACTCTTCGAATGAGTTGGAGAGCGAGATCAATAAACTTTAAAGAGAAGGGTTGATAGCAACATGTAGTTTAAACTCTCGTAACACAGACGCGTGAAAAGCAAGCGACCAAGCAATGCTTAGCATCGGTGGTAATTTCCTAAAAAACTTAACAACTTAATTAAATATATTTATTGTTAAATTTTCTTAAATAAACCCCACCTATGGCATTCTGTAGCACAAATATGATATTTTAAAATTTTTTTCATAAAAATCGGTCCAGTAGTTTTGGAGTCATTGGTGCACTTAATATTTCCACTTCAATTTTATATAATAGTATAGATAGGTCCTTTATAAATATCATTTGAAACATTTATTTTGACTTCCTTAGCTGTTGTTAGTCTAAATAGCTCAGTCGGTGTTTGTTTAGTTCAATTCAACTGAACTGCATATCCTTGGCTAGTAATCTCAATACTATTAAACCAAATCCACGCTACCATCAAACTTTATACTTCAAATATTTTATTTTCGAAAAACATGCAAAACAATCCACAACCAAATAACAAAAAATATAAACAAGTCATTTTACGGTGCAGCAATTAAAAGTTTTATGAAGAATAAAGTTTTTAATGTTCTTTTAATTTATGTCCGTGCAAACAAGAGGTGAGAATTAAGAATATAATAAAACAAAAAACCACAAAACTTTCCCAAAAATCCTGGCAAATTAAGTGTTATCTTGACTCTCGCTGTTTAAAATGCTTATAATTTATGTAGCACTTGCCATCAAAATGAAATACTTTGAAAGAATTCAACAGCTACGTTGCAAAAAAAAACACAATTTTAAATTGCGGTCGCTTTTATTGCAGGTTAAGCCTTTTCGTATCAGAAAGTGCTACAATTTTGTAGAAAACAAAATTGTATGTTTTCCTTCGGTAGAGTCAAGTTTTTGCCGCTGTTTTTCAGACACAATTTTTATTTGCCAACCCATTGTAACTCGCACTCCACTTCCTGGTCATACATCCAACGGAAACCGCTTACCTAGATGCACAGCAAAAGCAACGTTAAGCATTTAAGCATTAATTTTCGTAAAGCTCCAACCAAACGAAAGCTCATTGCCAAGTATAGAAAAAAAAACTCACCAAAAACCAAATAAGGACCAACAGGATTTAGCAATGATTTAACACCATTTTCGAGAGTTTATTAAATTTCGTTTCAATTTGGGTGTCCTGCTGATTTTCATGCTATTGTCCTGCCATCTAAATATGAGTATGAGTATGAGAGTGTGTGTGTAGGCCCTAGCAAGGGGGCCAGCACTGCCAGTTATAAGGGCCACACTTAATAAAGGGCGCTTATTTAAGATAAAGCAGCTCAGAAAAATTATGTTTTAAACTTGTATTTTAGACTAGCAGGCCACAGTCGTCCGAGGCTACGCCACGGACATTTTCTCTTTATCAATAATACCTTTGTATATTTGAAAAATTTTAATAATTAGAAAAGTTAAAATATTTGCATATTATTTGTATTTGAAAACAAATTATATTAAATAGTATAATGATAATAAAGTGAAGATATTTTAATTTAAGTTATTTAATACTTCAGTATTAACAACGTTTTTTGATTAATTGGCATTATCAGAAATAAGAAAAATCTGCTTTTCTGCTGTACCGACTGGTTTACCATAATCTACTTCTACGTTTTTCAAAGTTTTTTATTAAATATTTATTATACTCCACCCGCAAAGCGTAGCGGGCACAATAATATTGTCACAAAATTTTTTTCACCACCATGAGTCGATTAAGCCATGTCCGTCTGTCTATCTGTTCATTCGTTTGTCCACACGATTACAGCCGTCTCTTTATTGCAAATCTCTTTAAAGTCCATAATGAAATAATTTTCATGATTTGAGATTTGTCGTACAGTGGTGCTCCAGTTAAACGAAAGATATAATGTCCAGGGTCGTTCGGTAAATCGAAAAGTTCATTAAATCGGAATACTTTTTTCGAGTTTTTTATCATATAACAAAGCTAATAAATTTGTCAACTTGAAACAAATATCCTTACATTTTTTGTTTTAATTATGCACTCCAATAAAGTTGAATTTTTGAACTTGTTTTAGGTATTATTAAATGTTTAGAAAGCTGCTGATTAAAATCTGTTCACACTCCAAATGAAAAATCCAAGATTATGTCAATACATTCCTATAATGTTTTTTAAAAAGGAAACCCTTCAATATGTATATTAGCTCGAAGGGACTATTTGAGAATAAGATAAGTAAATACATATTAATGTTATTACAAATTCAAAAACAAACGAAGCGAGCTCAGAGAAGCAAATGTTGTTAAATAGAATACCTACAATTTTAAATTTCGCAATATAGAGTCAACAACATTAAATAAGGGTTCGTTATATTGGAAGTTCGTTAAATCGGTGTTCGCTAAATTGGAGCACCACTGTAATGCTTTAATTTGAAATGTATAACCTGCAGTTGAAATTCAACAAAATTTTGTGAATACTTCAATAGAAAGTGACGTCACCAAAATATCAAAACCTTCATAATTTATACAAAAATTAATGTGTTGAATTGAAAGATCATACATAAGTCTTGTTTTCTTAATAAATAAAACATACTCTGAGTTTGAAATATGAAAAATTGGAAAAAAAATATAAGACTTCGGGCAAGTCGAAGATAATTTGTTAATGGTTTTATTTTTTATTTGTCTTAAAATTAAAAAAATTAAATTTAATTTGAATTAAAGTATATTCCTATGTATATATTCCTCACTTTATATTCCATAAAGTTTTTAAAAAAGCTTTTGTACTTCAAATATTCATCTTAAAAAGTGTTCAAACATGCTAGTTTAGTAGACATTTCATCCAATATCCCAGCAAAATTTTTTGTTAGGTCTTGTTTTTTAATCGATTCTAAAATGCATTACATAAATGCTAATGCAAGAACTTAAATTTAATCCGTAATAAATTCACGGCAATGCATTCACATCAACTTGAAAGTTGTTATTCAAGTATTAATTTCGTGAAATCAATTATAAACCAACCGTTTTAAGCGCTTAATCTTTTCAAGTGACAGGCTTTCGATTACCTCTAATGACTGGCTCTATAAAAATAATGGGTTTAGTAAGCGAGAGGGTAAGCGATGAATGAAATTTTCTGCATTACTTTTTCGATTATATGTAAGCGAAGATTTTGCTGGGATGTTCTCCAGCAATACATTTCTCCAGAGCTTTTTAGAAAAACGTGCTCGTGTCATTAATGTCAGGAATAAAAATATACTTTATAATTTTGTGATTACTAAGTTCTAAGACTATACATCGACAAACAAACCTTATTTGCAGCTCATAACCTGCTAGAACACAATTTTTAATAGTAATATGTTTTTCGGTGTCCTGTTACATAAAACAATTTAAAAGCTCAATTTATTACTTACTTCAAAATTTCTAAAAAAAAAAATGAAATTGATTAAAATTCATTACATTTTGTATTTAAATTAAATAAATGGCGTTTCATAACAATTTTATGGCGTTCTGATGTATTTTCAATTTATTTTGAAAATGTCTATTTAAAACTCTAAGATGGTTTCCTAATTCCTTTAATTTACTAAAATACATATTATTTACATATTATTCTGTTCAAATCAACTAACAAAAACTGTCAAAAATACAGTTTTTAAGAAAAAACTATTCTAAAAATTATTCTAATTTTCATGACTCTTGACCTTGTTCTCCCAGAGCAAGTTTGCTTTGGGAATTATGTAGATAATGACTATGAAACAAATTTCTGATATCAATTTGTTATCACTGTGATATTGTGATATTTATGGTCGAGAATAAGGCAGTCAAATGTTACAGACCTCAGTCTTGTCTATTAAAGTCGAAGCTAAAATGTATAAAGAGTACTATAAAGAAATTTATAAAAATTAGAAAAAAAGTTTTTTAATTTAATTTTAATATTTTTTCTAATTTTCACTTAATTTTTATATAGAAGACGTGGATTTATTTCGAAAAAACATTTAAATTGATAGTTATTCAGGGTCACTGAGGGACAATTTGTTAACGTTTTACTTCCCGGTCCTATTTTTTCCTCAATTATGCAAAATTATTCAAAATAGATCTTTGGGGACTTACTCACTATTGCTAGTCAAAATTTTGCGTAAACAAAACATTTTTGTAAAATTCCTTGATTGCGGAAAATTTTTCAGTTTTGTATAAGTTATTAAATTAATTTTCAAATGATATCAAATATATTAATATCGATGAGATTAATTTTGTATATTGTTACCTACTTTTATAAATAATACAATGAATTTGAATATATCTGTTTACTCATTTGCACTTAAACAAAATAATCATAACAGCAAATTATTATTTACAAAAATTATATTAATTTCGTAGTACTTTTTAAGCATTGCTTTTATGAGGTTAAGTTTTATGAGTTAACCTTCTTAAAGGGTGCACAATTTAGTTTCCGGCCCGGTTGCCAGCAACCCTAGCTACGCCACTGCCTCACTCCGATTGCAGTCGTGAAAGCAAATAATTGCATGCTAAATTTACCAACAATTTTCTCTTTGAGTCGCTGCTCTTGCTCTCCTAGCGCGGAGCATCGCTCTTGCATTTTCTGTTAAACTTGTCAAACTTGTTTTACGTCGAGGCATTTATTTGTAGTTAAGGGAAATACGAACACTTCATTTTTCAAACTTTTAATTTAGCTTTAATTTATACAAAATATGCTATCACACTTGTGAATGCCGCATTTTGAAATATTAAAAAATTGGAAAACTACAATAATAATATGTGTAAAGAAATTGCATGCGGCGAAACAAATATGCACACATTGGTTTGCAGCTCATCATTCTACAGCAATAACAGCACAGCAAGGTTTATTCAAATTGTATTCCCATCACGTCAAAGAGCGCCAACTGCTTTTGGTTACTCTTCGAATGAGTTGGAGAGCGAGATCAATAAACTTTAAAGAGAAGGGTTGATAGCAACATGTAGTTTAAACTCTCGTAACACAGACGCGTGAAAAGCAAGCGACCAAGCAATGCTTAGCATCGGTGGTAATTTCCTAAAAAACTTAACAACTTAATTAAATATATTTATTGTTAAATTTTCTTAAATAAACCCCACCTATGGCATTCTGTAGCACAAATATGATATTTTAAAATTTTTTTCATAAAAATCGGTCCAGTAGTTTTGGAGTCATTGGTGCACTTAATATATCCACTTCAATTTTATATAATAGTATAGATATAGATAAGTTCTTGGTCGTTCTGGCTGGGTAAACTTTAACTTTGGGCAAGAAAAATTCGGAATTTGTATCAGCATATATCGCATTGAAACTTTCGCAGTACACTGAGAAAAAAACACATACCTTGCTCCGGTAAAAAATTTCTCTATTTTCGATATAGAAATTTTCTCTTTTTCAAATAAAATTTTCTTAAATTAGAATAAATTTTCACATTTTCGAAGAAATATTTCTTTACTTCTAGGAAATGGAAATATTTCAATGTCTCTAATAATGATAAGTATTTTTCTCGCACAAAAATTTCTCATTTATAGAGAAAAATTTATTGAAAATGAAAAACTTTTCTTATATTTTGATAAAAAATTCACTAAGAGAAGTATTTTCTTCAATAAAAACAAATCTTTTCTCAAAAATAAAAAGGTTTTTCTCAAAAAACGATATATTTTTCTTTTGCATGGAATCTTTTTACCATTTTTAGAGAATTTTTAGTATCGAAATTAGAGAATAGCATTCTCTGGAGCAAAGTCTATACCATTTTTCTCTAAATATGATGCCTTTTTTATCATATTCCGATAAGCTTTTTTCTGAGTGTACTTCGTAATATTACCTCAATTTTGCTATCATTTTTCTGCACTTCAAAGCTATCATAATACAGCGAACTCAATTTTTTTTTAAAAGTGCTTTTTCAGTCGGCTTTTAGCTAAAACCCTATCAAGTTAGATAACATTGCGTTATTAACATGAAGTCTTTTATGCCAATTGTAATGATAAAGCTCTTTTTTTAATAAAGGGGCCCCCAAAGAATGTTCTTTGCACGGGCCTCATTTACCCTACAAAAGACCCTGTAAGTGTGTGCTTATCAATGAGTGAGTGCGAGTAGAGCTTTTTAGGGATTTTTAGCAAAAGCTGCAGCAGGCAGCATTTTCATTAATATCCTTTTTTTTCATTTAATAGTGCCAAAAACTGCTCGTTGTCCTGCTACCCGACATGATTTTGTACCTTCTTTTTGAACATTTTATGTGCTGCTATCCTTTATTTTTGTTATATTTTTCTAAATGTTTCATTCAGATGAATTCACAAGAGTGAAGAGACAGCAAATTTTCAACAACAACAAATATGATTACATGACGAAAGGTGCATTTGGTTACCCCTGCCTACCACAAAAAAAAAGCAGTCGTAGATAGACTTTCACTCTTTTTCGCGCCAAAAAATGTTAAAGAAGAAAAAAACACTAGAAAGAACAAAAAGCAGAAAACATTTACAAGAATGCGCACACAACAGTGTGAGCCTTACTGTAACACAATTTACCGTTACTAATGCCAACCGCAGCAAACACCATAAATCGCCATTTTGTAAATGTGCCTGGGTGTATGTGTGTGCGTAAAAGTGTTTGAGCGAATGCGCGCCAAAAAGTTGCCAAATGAATGAATTTAGTTGCTGGAAATGATAATTTCCAGAAGACTAAACACCGAATGCACACCAATTGGCAACGCCAACACTGGCAATAGCAACTCTGACAACAACATTACTAGCAGCACAAATAGTCACAACAGCAACAACAATCTAACAGCTACCACAAATCGCCTCAAACCCAAATCAATTCAATAACCATGAGCAACACCTAAGCAAAGATCATATAATATAAAGATGCGCTACGTAGAACATTAAAAAGTAATAAATATTTTTCAGATCAAAACGTAAGCTTTTGTGAGTGCCAAACTAAAAAGCTTTAAATTCTTGCTTGAGAGAAAAGTTTTCGACTTTTGAATGAACTTGCTCTCTGCATTGCTCTTTCACTTTTCTCGTGCTGTGTGCTCCCCTTGACCAGTGCTGCCGTTTTACAATTTTGAATAGTAGTAAATTTCCAGATTTTGGGGAGTATTTTGTATGTTTTAGGAGTACTTTAGTTCTTGAAAATAATGACAAAAAATAACTTTAGCAAAACAAACTTATAAATTATTATAAGTTATAATGATATATAAAATGTTATTATTTTCTCCTTTTTATTAATTTACCTTGTTTTTCATTTCATTAACAAAGTTTTTTCATTAAAATGGCTATAAATTTTGCCATGATGGCAATATCACTTAGCTTCATTCGTAATAGTTGTAGCCTATTAAGCATACCTTTTTATTGGTTTATCCAAACCATAATTTTTGCCATCCGGTTCAAAACGACACTCGAAAAACGAAACCCGTCCCAACCTTTACGATATTTCCTTATTAAATTAAGCCCTGAAAATTTCCTTTCTGCGTTGCATTGCCATGTGAAAACGACAATATTGTGCTTAGTAATTGAAGGGCTTATTGCATAAACATGATAAGCCAAAAATAAAAATTTTGAAATAATCGCCTTTGAATCATTTAAACAATACATAATATATACGTTGCATGTTGTTTAATACTTGTTTAATACTTGTAAAGGGTGTCTCAGTAAGAGTGCACTTTTTAAATTTAGTGTTATTTTTATTTTGTGCAACTCTGAGATTTCGCAGTTGGAACATATATTTATTCCGATTATTAAAAATGGAGCGCTTTACGAAAAAACAATGCGTTATAATTGTGGAAAGTTAATTGTGAAAGACCGCTCGCAAACTTCGAACCATTTTCAGTAGAGAAAGTGCACCTTATGTGTCAACCATTCGAAGAGTGGTCAAAAAATTTGAAGAAACTGTGTCGGTTATGGACAGTAAGACTACTGTGCGTCAACGTACTGGTTGGTCTCTTGAAAAAATTGCTACTGTAAGCGAGAGTGTCGCCGAAATTCCGACAACATCAATTCGGCATCGTTTTCAACAACTTCAAATTTCATTCGTTACAGGAACATGATAACAGAGTTCTTGTGGCCTCAACTGGAAGATGGATCTGGACGACATGTGGTTTCAGCAAGATGGCACCACCTACCACACCACAGATTTATTGCATTTATATGAAACAATGGATTTATTGCAGGAACGATTTCCAGAACAAATTATATCAATAAAGAAGAGTGGTCAAAAAATTTGAAGAAACTGTGTCGGTTATGGACAGTAAGACTACTGTGCGTCAACGTACTGGTTGGTCTCTTGAAAAAATTGCTACTGTAAGCGAGAGTGTCGCCGAAATTCCGACAACATCAATTCGGCATCGTTTTCAACAACTTCAAATTTCATTCGTTACAGGAACATGATAACAGAGTTCTTGTGGCCTCAACTGGAAGATGGATCTGGACGACATGTGGTTTCAGCAAGATGGCACCACCTACCACACCACAGATTTATTGCATTTATATGAAACAATGGATTTATTGCAGGAACGATTTCCAGAACAAATTATATCAATAAATTCTGATGTCAACTGGCCACCACGATCATGCGATTTAACGCCGTGCGATTTTTCTTTGGGCTTTCTGAAATCACAGGATTATGTGAATAAACCAGAGAAATTCCTGAGCTCAAATCCGAGATCCGACACGTCATCGGTGAGATATAACCACAACTCTGTGAAAATTTCATGAAAAGTGTAATGGTCTGTCATCAGGGCCGTGGGGGCCATTTGTCGGATATTTTATTCCATACATAATCGGAACATGTCTTTTTTACAATTCAATAAAAAAATTACAACTCTCTTAAAAAATATGCATCTTTAATTTGAAATAAGAAAGTGCACTCTTACGGAGACACTCTTTACGCGTTGATTATCCAACGTGTGAAAAAGTTAATGAATAAAAGAGGAAAGCATACATTTTTTTAAAGTATATACAACTTTTGCTGTTTTACGATTTCGTGGACTTTGTTTTGGTATAAGAAAATGTTAGTAATTAATCGTTTACTATCTTTTGTTTTTGCTTAGTCTAACGATATATAATACTAAACTGCAGAAACTGAAATTTCGTTAAATTTAAAACAATGAGCATAACTTCCATAAATGGAAAGATATCGCCGAATGGAGTAAGATTCACATAACGTATGTTCTTAACTAGAAGTTTGCTTACTTATTTTCCCAATTCGCGAATTTTTTATATTTGGCCGCCTCGTTACACTGTGCGGCATAATGAAAGACAAGGTGGAGAAGAAAATTAACGACTAAAGTGAACGAAAAAAGGAAGCTTTCAGAAAAAATTATTTTTTGCATTAATGGCGACAACAAATTAGGCCATTTTGAGCTATTAATAAATAGTAGTACTTTTTGTGTTTGGGGAGTATAGTAGTACTCAAGAGTCAATAGGAGTAAAATACTCCGATAGTAGTACTTTCGGCAGCGCTGCCCTTGACCATGCACTGAGCATATAATATATAGAGGACTCAAATCGCATAAAAATGTGTTTCTATCGCAATTGTATGCAAATGATCGTCAGTTTGTGTGTTGTAGTGGCTATCAGTGCTACGACGCATGCGATGTTGTTGCTAGCATCGTTTATTTTTGTTTTGCCTGTGTTCCTTTCCCTTGCCGCAAACACCCCGATAGCGGCCATATATTTTGTTATTGTAGAGTTGTTGTTGCATAAAACCGGTTATTGTTGTTGTTACACGAAAATCAATGGATAATAATTCAAGCTAGTTTTTTAATTTTGCGATTTCAGCATTTTTTCGTTTTTGTGATTAAGAATTTTTTAATTCTAATTTTAAAAATATATTTCAATTAAATTAAAATAAATAAAATTAAATCAAAATAAATACAACTAAAATAAATTAAAATTGAATTAAATTAAATTAAATTATATTAAATAAAATTAGATTAAATTAAATTAAATTAAATTAAATTAAATTAAATTAAATAAAATTATATTAAATTAAATTAAATTAAATTAAATTAAATTAAATTAAATAAAATTAAATTTAATAAAAATAAATTAAATTAAATTAAATTAAATTAAATTAAATTAAATTAAATTAAATTAAATTAAATTAAAATAAATTAAATTAAATTAAATTAAATTAAATTAAATTAAATTAAATGAAATGAAATTAAATTAAATTAAATTAAATTAAATTAAATTAAATTAAATTAAATTAAATTAAATTAAATTAAATTAAATTAAATTAAATTAAATTAAATTAAATTAAATTAAATTAAATTAAATTAAATTAAATTAAATTAAATTAAATTAAATTACATTAAATTAAATTAAATGTAATTAAATTAAATTAAATTAAATTAAATTAAATTAAATTAAATTAAATTAAATTAAATGAAATTAAAGTAAATTAAATTAAATTAAATTAAAATAAATTAAATTAAATTAAATTAAATTAAATTA
The DNA here is from genome assembly GCA_958299015.1 of Tetanocera ferruginea. NCBI lineage: Eukaryota > Metazoa > Arthropoda > Insecta > Diptera > Sciomyzidae > Tetanocera > Tetanocera ferruginea. The sequence goes on from OY282640.1 coordinate 127,172,800, forward strand.
AATTAAATTAAATTAAATTAAATTAAATTAAATTAAATTAAATTAAATTAAATTAAATTAAATTAAATTAAATTAAATTAAATGAAATTAAATTAAATTAAATTAAATAAAATTAAATTAAATAAAATTAAATTAAATTAAATTAAATTAAATTAAATTAAATTAAATTAAATTAAATTAAATTAAATTAAATTAAATTAAATTAAATTAAATTAAATTAAATTAAATTAAATTAAATTGAATTAAATTAAATTAAATTAAATTAAATTAAATTAAATTAAATTAAATTAAATTAAATTAAATTAAATTAAATTAAATAAAATTAAATTTAATTAAATAAAATTAAATTAAATAAAATTAAATTAAATTAAATTAAATTAAATTAAATTAAATTAAATTAAATTAAATTAAATTAAATTAAATTAAATTAAATTAAATTAAATTAAATTAAATTAAATTAAATTAAATTAAATTAAATTAAATTAAATTAAATTAAATTAAATTAAATTAAATTAAATTAAATTGAATTAAATTAAATTAAATTAAATTAAATTAAATTAAATTAAATTAAATGAAATTAAATTAAATTAAATTAAATTCAATTAAATTAAATTAAATTAAATTAAATTAAATTTAATTAAATTAAATTAAATTATATTAAATTAAATTAAATTAAATTATATTAAATTTAATTAAAATAAATTAAATTAAATTAAAATAAATTAAATTAAATTTAATTAAATTAAATTAAATTAAATTAAATTAAATTTAATTAAATTAAATTAAATTAAATTAAATTAAATTAAATTAAATTAAATTAAATTAAATTAAATAAAATTAAATTAACTTAAATTTAATTTAATTAAATAAAATTAAATTAAAATTAAATTAAATTATATTAAATGCAATTCAATTCAATTATATAAAATTAAATTAAATTAAATTAAATAAAGTTATATTAATTTCGTCGTTAAATTACATTTAATTCAATTAAATTCAATTAAATTAAATTATATTAAATTAAACTAAATTTAATTAAATAAAATTAAATAAAATTAAATAAAATTAAATAAAATTATATAAAATTAAATAAAATTAAATAAAATTAAATAAAATTTAATTTAATTATATTAAATTAAATATACAAAAATTTAATTTATTTATATTAAATCGAATTAACCAACATTAAATCAAATTTAATTAGATTAAATTCAATTAACTGGGGACATGACATTGGCCGTTGTTTGAAATTTTTTTTTTTTAAATTTTGTATTTTAGTAAATATTCTTAAAATTCTAAGAAAAACAAATTCATGGAAAAATGTTTGTATTTTTTTAAACTTGATTCGCTATTGTATGACACGAGCTTCTGAAACATGTTTTTCGATTTTTCGTGAATTTTTTAAGTCAATATTTTTTTTCGAAAAACACTTTCAAATTTGGAACATCACCAAAAATTGAAAAAAATTTTGAAGAAAGCTCCTGTTATACGATAACCAATCTTGTTAAGATGTAAAAACGTCATTGTTTTTCCAGATCCGACAATTTTTGCGACTCCCAGCGCTGCAACCACGAGGCCCTTTTTGGAGCTCTATGAAACCATGTTGGAGTGAAAAATATATTTTTTTGAATTTTTTTCTTGTAATTTGTTCAATTCTCTACAGTAATAAAATTTTGGAAAAATGTTTGTTTTTGACTGAGTAATGAATTTTTAAAAAAAGTTCTGTTTTCTCTGCCGCGACTGTCATGCCCCTCCTTAAATTAAATTAAATTTAATGTGCGAACGCGACACACTTTGAAAATCAAAATTAAGGTACTATTACAGTGTGTAAAAAACCTCTAGAAAATAAACAACACATACAAAAACAAAAAAAAAACATTTATTTTTATATCTTTAATTTTAACTGTACATAATGTAAATAAATTTGAATTAAATAATTTTATAATACAATGTAAAATAAATTAATAAAAAAGGTGTTGTTTTTAATAGCTTCACACTGTAATAGTACCTTAAATGTTCAGTATGATTTTTACATGCAGTAACTTTAACCAAATTTGATTTAAGTTACAATTTTCAAACACTTGCTTAGAACTGTCGTGAAGTTCTGATAACAAATTATGATTTAGGTACAAGAATGCGACATGCGAACAGTAATTAAAGCAATATAAAAGTAAACCGTTAATCGAGCTTTATTTGGTATCTTTTTAATTTTTTATTATTTATTTGTAATTGATAAAAGGATTTTATAAGAAAAGTGCGAACATAACATTAATATTAAAACGAAAAATTGTTAAAAGAAAAAGCCCTTAAAGGCAGCTAAAGGCAACAAAAACATATTTTCAGTTATCAGGTTAATTTTCTCAGAATAACAACTGAAATAAGTTGTACAGTCATCTAAAAATTCAAGCATTTTTTTTTATATAATAAAACCTAAAATAATTGGTTTATTGACATTTTCATTTGCGGTCCCGGTAGACCATTCTGTAGAAATGCCCATATATTAATAAATAAATAATAACTAATTAAAAAATAAACAAATCAAACAAAAAAGTACCGCAAAAACCCATTTAAGAAATGTCTCTTATTACGTTATTTTCGACTACATTTCAATCAAAGATCAAATTATAATAATTAAAGTTAATATAATTTTGAAAAACGTATGCCTACAATGTGCGTAGGGTAGATTTGAACAAAACATGCCTACATTTTTTTGGTAAAACGCAAGGAAATTAAGCTACTTTTTCGTTGCGGCTAAATCGTTTTATCAGATGTTTCGTGCATCAAAACTTAGCATATGCTCTCTATTGCTCTCCAATATTATGCTCACATCGTTGCTTACTCGTCTCTCACTCTCAAAAGCTTTATATCGTTCGCTCGCTGGCTCTCACAAAGCTTTAATGTGGATTTATGATAAATCCACATTAAATTTTTACTGTGCCATTCGGTTGTATGGCGGTAGCGCATCTTTGTATTATATGATCTTTGACCTAAGTTAAGCCGTTACTCAATGCCGACCACCCATGCTTATTACCACTGCAACGCGGTTTCAGTTATGTTCATTTTTTTATTTTCATTTTCCTATCACTTGCGGCTTTTTGCCAAACGAACCGCAAGAAAATGCAAACCAAATTTTTATTTTATTTAAAGCGGACTTACAGTAGCTGTTCTGATTTGTGAAAAACTTTAAAAATGCAAAATTAATGTCCTGGAGCCTGATCACAGCGGCGCCTTCCGGGTCTAGTTATGAATCTAAAGAATCCAAGAACCGTTATACAGAAAATTGTATTAAAATTCGTTGCAATGAGAAATATCGTAATGTTTACTTACTACATAATTCATGTTTTTCTTTAGAAAATGAGGGTGGCAATAGGATCATGGAAAAGTAAGGATGTTGTGTGTTACTTCTGGATGCGCGTTTCAGCTGAACGTCTGTCCGTACAATCATTTCCATATGTACTTTACTTTTACTTTATTTTTTTCTCGAGTACTCTGTAGGGCAGGTTCTTCTGCTCTTAAATGCGGAGTTCTTAAAGCCGTTAGAGGAAAAGGAAGGAGTCCTTTGGTATACCTTCTCCAAAATCGTACAATTGCTGAGTCAAGCCAGGCTGAAGCGGAAGTTGCTGACTTTATGACCTGTGCACCTGACTTAGACATTGAGGAGACCATCTTAATGGACTCGGTTGACCTCAGCGGGGTGTTGGGTTTCTACTGCAAAGATGTTCTTCTTTTGGGCGAGATATCCGAGGAGGATGAGACCGACACAACGGTCGTGAACAGCCTCAAATATTCACGGATGGAGGTGATCCAAATTAACCTCTATCATTCAAAGCTCGCCTCGGTGAACCTCTTTGTCCACCTCAAACAATGTGGATTTGATGTAGTCTTCATCCAGTAACCTTGAGTAGGTTAGGTTAGGTTAACACGGCTGTCTCTTGTGAGACACACATAGGCCAGGGATAGCTCATTTGTGAGTAATTTACATGTGGTAAGAGGTATACCAATTATTTCCTTTTCTCTCGCTAAGGTAATGGTAGTTCCAGTTCGAGCTAGTTCATCTGCTTTACAGTTTCCTGGAAAGTCTCTATGTCCGGGGATCCAGCACAAAAAGATTTTTAGCTGCTCTGCCATCGCATTTAGAGATCTGCGCAGCTTAGGACTGTTTTTGATGTTATTTGAACAGATTCCAGGGCTTTCAAAGCGGCTTGACTATCAGATAGAATGCAAATATCCTTAGCTGATATTTCATTCATCTAAAGCCAAGTCACAGCTTCATGTATATCAGTAACTTCCTCTTGGAAGACACTACAGTGGTCAGGAAGACACAGGGACTCCTCCCCTCACTTTGCCATCCAATTCTGATCCATCGGTGTAGATTTAAATTGCATTGCTAGGTGGAGGGCTTTCAGTATCCCATTCATTTCTGGAGGGAATGGATACATCAAACTTTTTGTGGAAGAAAAGTTTTTGCGTGATGTAGTCTACGGTTTTGGATATTTCAGGAAAGAGTTTCCTAATGCTGGAGTGTCCTATTGTACCCCGTCTCCATTGTGAAGTGGCTTCCAGACGTATCGCTGTAGTACCAGCTATCTGTTTTGTTAGGATATCAAGTGGTATGTGGTAGAGCATCGTGTCGAGTGCGTCTGTAAAGGTAGTTCTCAGTGTTTCAATAACATACAGCTCAGCTGATTTTTGAAACATTGCGAAGTATATTAAAGTGTGTTTGTTTGTTCAGTGCAGGCCACCAGACTAAAGTACCATATAACAACATATGCCTTATTACAGCTGTATAGAGCCAGTGTGTAACACTTGGTTGTAGTCCTCATTTGTTACCCACTGCTTTTTTGCATGAACAGAGGGCTATATTGACTTTTTTAAGCTCTCTCGAGCAAGTTGGGCTTAGAATTTAGTTTCATATCTAAGATCAGACCCAGGTATTTTGCTTGATCCGAGAAATTAAGTCTTGTATTCCCCAGTTTTGAAGTACTGATTGTGGGTAAGTTGTATTGTCTAGTAAAGAACACTAACTCAGTTTTGTCTGGGTTTACACTGAATCCACAGCTGTAACCCAATTCTCTCTCTCTAGTTTAACCAGTAGTTCATTCACCGCTAGGTTCCAGAGGCGAGGCGAGAGATCTCCCCTTGGTACAGATCTTAGCGTGGATGCTGTTCCAAGATTTACACTTATAATCCTGTCTACTAGCATTTGGTTTATAAGTGCTATCAGTGCAGCATCCGTCAGTGCATAAGTAATAGCCCCTACCTTGACGTTGTTAAAGGACATGTTGGTCCATTACTGAGATTTGTTTTTAGAGAGATCCCAGTTGACTTGTTTGAGATTATGGAAACTGCGTGATCTCGGAGCATAGTCATCTATGTCAAAAAGAATATACCTATGATCTGAAAAGGATTCCTCTTTTGAAACTCTCCAGTTTTTATCCGATTTGATATATGGTCAGAGAGTAAAATCTAAGACTTCCTGCCTGTTGCTAATAATATATGTAGGTTCATTACCTATATTTCTTATAATAAATAAGGTTAGTAGTAAGGATTTAATCGAAAAGAGACTCACCCCGTTTGTTGATGTGATCCCCAGATTACGTGATGAGCGTTAGCATCGCACCCAATAATAAGGTCTTTGGCTTGTGTTGTCGCTGTGAAGACCAGGTCCATAAGGCTGGGTTCAGGAAAGACTTCGTGATCGTGTGCCATGAACGCTGATGTGACACACAAAGACTGCTTTGGCCTATCTCACTAAAATTATTTTTTATTAGAATACACGCTTTTGGTTTACCTTCTGAAATGGTATACACAAGCGTATATCTGGCAGTCTTGGGTCCACATACCAGGCCGCAGACTACCCACGGCTCCTGGATCAAGACGATGTCTTTCCGTCTTTGGTAAGGCGGAGAATGAGACTGGCGGACGCAGCCTTTGAGTGGTGGAGGTTTATCTGTGCTACTATCAGCATCAAGGCTAGTAAACAGATTGACCTCCACGACGGTGATGTCAGACTCATTGTCAGATTTAAGGAGGTCATCCTCCAAGGAGGACAACTGAAGGGACTGCGCCAGTTCCGTATCGGAGCTTACACACTCATATCCAAGTATACTTTCTTTTTTATATGAAATGTGGAAATTTTGCAGGCCTTCTGCTCTCCTTTCTAAAAAGAGATAGAAGCACTTCTTAAGAATGACTAAAGGAAAGGGTTAACAAAAAGTATTGTTAACCCTTTTAAAAGGAAACTTATAAACTTTTTCGGTTTCCTTTATATTCTATGATTTCATCTCCTCTCCCATGTTTTTTTTAAGTCAGATTAATTTCAATCTTTAATATTTGATATAACAGTAAGAAGGGCCATTATTATGTCATATTTTTAAACTTATATATATTCTAACTTTAAACGAAAAAGTTGTCCTGAAGTATATGAAAAGTCAGTCTTTGAAGGGAAAAAAGGTTTGATGTTCTGCCTTTTGTCCATAAAAAGTAGATCTCCAATAAGTGCTCATAACAGCAGCATGACAAGGCCTTCGTTTGAAAAGCGCTGGTTTAATAGCCTATTGGATATATTTTGCGACAGCCAGAATGCGATCAAATCATTAGAACAAGTAACCAATAACTCAAAATCAGTCAAGGAATGCTGTGGGCTGTTGGGGGAAATATCTTACTATTGCATGAATGACATTAAGGGTAATGAAAAGGCAGACGAGCTCTCTAGAAACGGAACCTTGGTGACATCAGTGGTTCATAACCCAACAGACACACCGCTAGTTCCTCTCAAGATGCTGCTCAGCGATAATACTAAATTGAAAGCCAACACTAGATGGGCTGAATTCTCTACCTGTAAAACTTCTTGGCTTATCTGGCCGTCTTAGGTGCTCTAGTGCGGTGCTCTCGTTGAATAGGTTAGACCTATCCATCATAGTGGCATGACTTGAATGACTTGAAATAACTTCATACTAAAATAAACATTTTCAGCAGTCTGTATGTTGAAACCGCCTGGCACAAACTTGGTTCTCTGCGGGCTTGGATGGAATAGATTCCCAATAGGCTTTCTGCAACATGTTCAATGCATCCGGACATGAAATTCCATTATTAAAACAAAATTTCAAACGCACTCTCTGCTCAATTTGTTTTTCCATTATTAAATTCGAAGGTCAGACTCAAGGTGAACTTGTTAATAAAGCAATATAAAAAAAAACTATGTGCAATTTTTATTAGGAACTTTCTTAAGAATTAAAACTGTCTTAAGAATTTTTAGAATTTACTTATAATATAGAATATTTGGTTTGTGGAGTTACGTACAATTTTATAATACTAGGTGTAATTTTCAATAGTGAGGTCAAAAGGCACCCTGTGTTCTGATGGGAACCGACTAGTAGTTTTTACATGTTTTAGACGTATTTTTTGATGGAAACTGACGAATACAGCTGCTGGGTATTTTGCAAAATTGGTTTTATAATGAATACTTACTTAAATAATACGGATTTAGTATAAGTTTTTTTTAAAGTGATAATAAATACAAGTTTTTGTGCATTTCATGGTTTAATAATGCAAATTAAAACTGAAGGCAAACTTACATACATGATTTCAACAACTATATCTAGGTATGTCTTGGTTTTGGTGTCGTTTATAGAAAATTATAATAATCAATAATATGTATGTTTTTGGAGATAAGGGGGCGATCTTCACATGGCAACGTGTCTGATTATCCATGTCAAAATCGTCTCAAGTCGTCAAGTCGGAAACGTCAAAAAACTATCACCTCTATACTTTGGCGGCGAATCTGAGCGGCGGACTTCCTTTGGCCATCAAGCAAAGGTTATGCGTTGGGTTTGAAGCCCACCATGTAATAAAATTATTTCAATGAAAAGTTTAAGAATTAATAAAAGAATGATCCCTAAATCTGATGACGACTACCGCAAACGAAAAACTGATAATGATTTACGGATATGCACCTGGAATGTCCGAACCCTTAATTGCGATGGTGCCTTTATCCAACTGATTGATATCTTGGAAAGATATAATGCTGATATCACTGCAATCCAAGAAATGCGATGGAAGGGACAGGGTTGTGATATCTACTACAGCGGCCATGCGGAGAAGCACGAGTTTGGATGCGGACTTGTAGTTGGCAAGAGAATACGTCATCATGTCCTGCGATTCACTCCTATGTACGAACGACTTGCCATAATCCGCTTCAAGGCAAAATTTTTTAACATAAGCCTAATAGTGCGCACGCTCCGACAGAAGAAAAAGATGACGAGACCAAAGATAGTTTTAAGGAGCGCCTTAAAGACGCATACGAGCGCTGCCCCCGTCATGACTTTAAAATCGTTCTTGGTGACTTCAACGCCAAGGTGGGTAAGGAAAACATATTTGGTCCAACAGTCGGAAAGTTCAGCCTCCACGACAACACATCCGATAACGGAATGAGGTTGATTGACTTCGCCGCAGCACGAAACATGGTCGTTAGTAGCACTAGATTCAAGCATCTCAATATTCATAAGGCCACCTGGCTGTCCCCTGATCAAAAAACATGCAACCAAATTAATCACGTTTTGAGTGACGGAAGGTACTCTTGCAGTGTACTAGACGTACGCACGATCCGTGGTGCTAACATAGACTCGGATAGACTCGCACACGTCTGTGCGCAGCTAAGAATGCTCGCAATCCTACACTAAGAAAGCTAGACGTCAACAAGCTGCAGTCAAAACGGACGGCCGAAGCCTTCGCTACTCGACTCTCACTCCTGCTTCAAGAAAACACTCCTCTGATCGACGATATATGCGGACAGTGGACGGACATATCCCACTTTATGCGTACGGCTACCGAAGCAGTGGCACGACCAGGAGTGTCGCGACTCCACTGCAGAGAAGGACGCCGCCTACAAAGCCACCCTGCAGTCGGTTATAACGCGTGCTGTTTTGGAGCGATACCAAGAGAAGAGGAGGGAAGAGAGACGCATTTTCAGGCGAAAAAAACGAGAGGCGGAAATGCGTGAGTGCGAGAAAATTGAGATGCATGGCGACAGGAATGAGACTCGAAAATTTTTCGAAAGAATAAGACGCCTGGCAGAGGGTTTTAAGACCGGAGCCTCTTCCAGCAAGGATGAGAATGGGAATCTAGTGACAGATATCCAGAGTACACTGGTGTTATGGAGGGAACACTTCTCTTGTCTTCTAAATGGCGACGCTGACAACAATCCCGCCAGTGGAGATGATATACCGGAAACCCCAATTATGGATGACAGCGTTGAAGTTCCGCTGCCCGACTATAATGAGGTCTTAACAGCTATAGCTCGGCTTAAAAACAACAAAGCCGCAGAAGTCGATGGCCTACCGGCTGAGCTGTTTAAGACCGGTGGCGAAGCTCTGTTTACATGCATTCACAGACTTCTAAGCAGAATAAGGTCGGAAGAATGCATTCCAGATGATTGGAATCTCAGTGGGCTCTACCCAATCCACAAGAAAGGCGATCCCACCATTTGCGCCAACTACCGTGGGATTATCCTTCTAAATATCGCATATAAGGTCCTGTCAAGCGTATTGTGTGAAAGACTGAAGCCCATCGTCAACCAACTGATTGGATCTTATCAGTGTGGCTTCAGACCTGGAAAGTCCACCATTGACCAGATCTTCACGGTCTGACAAATCTTGAAAAAGACCCTCGAAAAACAAATTGACACGCACCATTTCATTGTCGATTTCAAAGCCGCCTTCGACAGTCCAATAAGGAGTCACCTTTACTCCATCATGTCTGAATTTGGTATTCCTGCGAAGCTAATACGTCTTTGCAGGATGACACTGAAGAACACCAGCAGTGCAGTGAAAATCGGGAAGGACCTCTCCCTTCCGTTCAATACCAAGCGAGATTTCAGACAAGGTGATTCCTTATCGTGCGACTTCTTTAATAAAGTCATGGAGAAGATCATCCGAGCTGCTTACCTGTGACGCAGCGGCACAATTTTCTATTGACACATTGATATTGACACATTGGCCACAGTCATACGCGCGAAGTCAGTGCAGCATTCTCCAGGCTAGAAAAAGAGTCGAGTCGAATGGGTCTTGCAGCGAACGCAGATAAAATGAAAAATCTTGTGTCAACAAACAAACAGTCCCAGCGTCTTGGAAATCACGTCACTGTTGACAACACCTCCTTTGAGGTAGTGAAGGACTTTGTTTACCTGGGATCCAGTATTAACTCCTTCAACGATATCAGTGTTGAGATTAAATGAAGGATAACTCTTGCCAACAGGTGTTACTTTGGGCTCAGTAGGCAATTGAGAAGCAAAGCTCTCTCTCGACGAGCAAAACTGACGCTCTATAAGTCAATACACTAAGGGAAAAAGTTATGTAGTCAGTACATAGACAGCTATGTAAAATCTATTCACTGCAACTTGTATGAGAACGCAACGAGAGCAGTATTTACTGAGTAAAGGGAGCGTGTACTGACTACATATCAATTTATTCACTTTTTAAAATGAATAAAAAATGTATTCAATACATCATGTTATGTGTTGAGTACATAGCAGACTTCAATAGATACACGCAACGTGTACTCAATCAACGTGTTATGTATTTTTTTACAAAAACTTTACTCAATACATAAAATATAGACTCAGTACACGTCCCTCTTATACGATTGAAGTAACACATTTATTCAGTACATAACATATGGACTCAGTACACGTATCTGTTGAACATCGGCACACGATTTTGCTGTTTTATGTCATTCGTTTCTTGATTTTCAAATAAGCAACACCTCTAAAGTATGTAGAAAATCAGAGCAGGAATGAGTTTATCCACTGTACTCTAGAGCAAAAGCGATGGTTGGATAAGAATTAAATGGCTGGGTTTTTATAAGTAATTGCCAATTATTTTGTGAAATCTAGTCATTTCTTTATTAAGTTATTTATTGCATGTGTTGGATGGTGATTTACGCACAGACATTATGCACATTGCATAAAATTATGTTTTTAACATATGTAATGAGTAAATGATGTATGTACTCATTATATAAATGTATGCACTTAAAATATGTAATGAGTAAATTATGTATGTACTCATTACATAAAATTATGCATTTAAAATATGTAATGAGTAAATAATGTATGTACTCATTGCATAAAATTACGTACTCCAAATATGTAATGAGTAAATTATGTATGTACTGAGTCAATAATCTATGTAATACGTACATAAGATCTTTACTCATTACATAAAATTATTTTTAACAGTTTGCGATGAGTACAGTGTGAATGTACTCACCACATATATCCATGAATTCACGACACATATTTATGCGTTGAGTACATAAAATTCTTTATTGACTACATAACCGCTTGAAAGCATTATGTAGTCAATAAAGATTTCAATATGTACTCAATACATGAAAAATGTAAAATTTTTGTGTGCAGAAAACTATGCGTTGAGTACATAAATTTATGTATTGAGTCCATAGGTTTTTCCCTCTGTGTAATCATCCCCGTCCTACTATACGCATCACAAACCTGGACGTTGAGCAGCTCTGATGAAAGCACTTTGGGAGCGTTCGAGAGAAAAATCCTTCGCAAGATCTATGGTCCAATCTGCGTCAATGGCGACTACCGAATACGATGGAACCACGAGCTGTATGAGCTATATGCCGACATCGATATAGTCAAGCGTATTAAAATAGAGTGGCTTCGCTGGCTAGGTCATGTCGAGAGAATGAACGACGAAGCTCCAGCGAAAAAGATACTGGATTCGGTACCCAGCGGTGGCCACCGCAGACGAGAAAGACCGCATATCCATTGGAAAGATCGGGCATTGGATAACCTGACGACGCTTGGAGTATCCAACTGGCGCCAGCAAGCGCACGACAAAAGAGGCTGGCGAAAATTCTTAGACCAGGCCAAAACCGACCAGCGGTTGTAAGCGCCATCTTAGTAAGTAAGTATGTATGTTTTTGATGACCACAAGTGATAAGGTAGAAGCATATTTATGCATGGGACTTTCTTTACTACATTTAATTTCTCAGTTTATATGACCATTTCATATAAGTTCGTCCATAAGGTGGCAAACTGAAAGGATTAACTTAATAGAGTAATATTTAGTAAAGTTAGAAATATACCGTTTAAACTGCTTAAAACCACTTTCCACTCACTGGGATCAATTCTTAACCTTAACCCTTTATGTTTCTTTGGTAAATTACTAAAAGACAAAAAATTTTTTTATACCATACTATATGGTTCTGGCTATTCAGTTCTTGCATTCTTAACTATTATGTTTAAGTAAAACTTAGTTAGTTTGCTGAGTAGTAATTAAGCGTCGTAATGGTTAAAGGGTTAACTTCGGCATAAATTGAACTTTAAATTTCTACTAATTATGTGAAAATCATGTGAAAATAAACCGGATGCAACATTTTTAGAACAACTGATTTTTTTTACAACTTAGACTGTTGTATAAGTTGTTGTTGGTATTGTTGTTGTTGTTGTTTTTGTTGCCCTTTGATTCACATGCACATGTCGTCAAATTAACCTAAATCTTTCCACAACATGAGCTGACATGAATATTTTTAATGTGGCTGTAAAGTATGCGACAACGAACACAACCACAAGCCCAATGTTATGCCTTCAACTTCAGGCGTGTATGCAAAGGATGTATGTAAGGAATAAGGATATTTTTTTTTTATTATAATATTAAAAAATATCACTCAAACATTTGCATGTTTCTCAGAAGAAAATTTCAAATACATGCTCCGAAAAGTAGACTACACTGCATGGAATGGCTTCAGACTCACACACACACACACACACAAACACACACATACACTTAGACTGACATACATTTATAAACACGCCCTGAAGGCATGCTTTAATTATTAATGTAACGGTTATTATCAAGTGTCACTGTGTGTGCGCCGTAAGGGTTAAACGACTTCATCAGCAGCAGCAGCAGCAACAGCAGCAGAAACTTGCTTTACGTATGACAACAACAGCCGCTAAAGCAAGAAAAACCAAAAGCGCTGACATGTTGTCTTCAACATTATGCGCCATCTAGTGGCGTCACTCAGCTGGCTCTCATGCTGGCTCCGGTCGTCGTAGTGTTATTTTAGGCGCGCACACAAATAAAGCAGTTAACAAAAAATTGTGTCCGCATCCGCGTCGTCATGCTCATCGTTGTCGTTGTCGTTGTTGTATCTGTCGCTTTTGTTGAAATTATTTATTTTGAATTTTTCATGAGCTCACATTTGTGGCAATTAGATGACAACCCATTTGCTTCGAGCCTGTTGTGAGCTGACTCAGCGTCTGTTGATTTTATAGACATAAGGATTAAGCTGGTTATTGCTTTTCACTAATTTTTTTTACTTTTTTTTTTATATCTTTTCATTTTAAGTTTTTTATCTCTCTTCTTGATTATATATTTCGCTGAATGCTTTTATGCCTTAGTCAGAGTAATACTTGGCCTTGAAAATAAGTTCTATAGAAATGTTCTTTGGAAAAACGTATAAAGTTTCCATCTGGTAATTAATTTTCTGATTGAGAGAAGAAACAATTATGACTGTGTGTTTACAATTTGTTCTATTTGTTTGATTGAATTTATTTTAATGTTGCTCATACGCCACGTAGTACGTCTCAACAGCAAGGCTTGCGCATAAAAGTAGCCATTATTTTTAAACTTTTAAAAACTTTTGTTTCATTAAAAAAATAACACTATGGAACAAATTCTGGTTAGCAAAAGTTAGGTCGGTTCTGAGAGTGAGGGGTGAAAATAGAGGCTAAATTAAAAGATCTGTATCGCAGCGTTTGTTTATGTTAGTTTGAATTTTTTTTAATCGACCTTCGAACATTGCAGTCTGGAAAAAAAATGACAAGAGCTTTTTTTTAAATTTTTTCAATTTTTAGTGATGTTCCAAATTTGAAAGTGTATTTTTTCGAAAAAAATATTGACTTTAAAAATTCATAAAAAATCGAAAAACAATTTTAAAGAAAAGCTCGTGTCATACGATAGCGAATCAAGTTTAAAAAAATACAAAAAAAAAAGAAAATTTCGTCAAAAAATGAACCTGCTAGTGCCGCAACCAGTACGAAAAACATGGTTTCGAGATAAATGCGTTCAAAGTTTGTGAACAAAGAAAAATGCAAAGAAAAATTAAAATGCGCTCTCGCTAATCCGGCTGTAACTTTTGAACCCGTGGAAATTTTTCCATTAAATTTTTTTTCTTAGAATCTTAAAAAATTTTTTCTATCGATTTCAAAAAACGGCTAATGTCATGTCCTCCCTTAATAAAAAATTGGTATTATAAATCGTTTTACGTACAGAAATTAAAATCATTTCTGATTTTTATTATTTTCCTTAAAAATTAAATCATTTTTTGATTTTTATTATTTTGCTAAGTTGTAAAAATTAGTTTTGATTTTTAGTTAGAGCAAAACTAACAAAAAATTATTCTTAAATGTTTATTTTTTGGTTCAAAAATAAAAATTATTTTCTTGATTTTTATTTTATTTTTTATCAGATATAAAAATCTGTGTTATAATTTTCTTCACCAATATTGTTACGAATGTTTTGTAAAAAGAAAGTAGATTTTTATGTTCCGAAAAAAAAAAATTAAAATCCTTAAATGATTTATGCATCTGAACAAAAAAAATTATGATCAAAAATCGATTTTTATTGTTGAGCGAAATAATAAAAATCATTAAATGAGATTTTCGACCAAAAATATTAGAATAAAACAATATATTTTATTTTTGAGCCAAAAATAAAAATCAAAAATTAGTTTTTTGATTGATTGAAAAATATAAAAATCAAAAATGATTTTTTTGTTTCTTAAAGAAAAATGGTTTGTATTTTTGATTAAAAAAATAAAAATCAGAAAATGATTTTTATATCTGAGTAAATATTTAGAAATAATAAAGTAATGATTATTTCATTATTTTTTGATATTGCTCATAATGAAACAGGTCCCTGTTGAAAACATGACTAAATATTAACAAATAAAATGGTTAAATATTGCAGTGTATATTTTTTAAACTATACTCACGCTCAGGAGATGCCTCTATAAATGCGCAAGCATTGTATTATTTTGAAGAGAGGTGATATTTTAGTTGGAGCATGGAAAGACAGAGTGAGGAATGTTAATATTTGGGCACCATGGCAATGATATTGGGATGGCCTTTGAAAAGTGCCCAAGTACACCTAGGTTACATACGAGCTGGTGGCGTCAGGCTACATATTTTCCTTGAACACTTCCCATGGTAATACCTATACATGGTAATGGTAATGGTAATACCTATACAGAAGGCTCAGTAGATGAAATGCTGTCATCCCCTACACTCAGAAAAATTTAAACTGTAATATTTACAGTCTGCCGCTGTTATCTTAAAACACTGTTAGATGGAATGATTTGCGTTTTAGGTAACAGTTTTCTTTGTTGAATGAGTATTTGAAAATATTTTTGTGCTGTTAAAATCATCTGTTAAAATGTTTTTGTTGAGAATCTGTCTTCTCTAAGCAATAGTTTTTAAATGTGTTTTGCTATATTTATGTTATCGTTACCAAAAGCTCAATAGAAGTGTGCTAGACTATCATGCGGTGGACGTGGGTTTGTATCCTAGATGTGTAAGTTGAAAAATTTTAATCAAATAATTGGAATTCTAATTCTGTCTCATTCACTGTTTGGTCAAAAATAACCTTCAAAATAATTTTGCTTACAATCTTTTTTTTTTTTTTTTTTTTTTTTGGATTCACCAAAGGAGTGAGAAATCTCATAAATACGTATAGCCCGTACTATACGCATGCACGACTTACATTCTACAACATTCCGGATTAACCGGAAAGATAGAATGTACCTACGTACTAAAAAACACACCCAGTTGGCGAAGTATGAATTTCCACTAAGCACATAACTGGCTTTTCAGCGGAACTTAAAAATTTTATACAAAAACACGAATTTATTAAGAATATTTCAATTTAAAAAAGTAAACAATATCAAATAATTAGTAAACTTTACATAAAACTCTAAAACAAAGAGACCAAAGTAACTATAAATAATATGAATATTAGTAAGTTTGCGGCAACTATCCAACCCAAGATCCTACGTGGAAAACAGAGTAAACTCTTAAACACCAAACCAATTCCAATTATAACGGAGATATATACGTGTAAATATGTACAAACATATATGTGTATATATATACGGGTCACTATGTAATTTTGGAACACCGTGCTAATGTTATTAATTGGATATGTATTTGGGCCAACGCAGGCATAAACTTGCATGGAAAAGAGATAAACTCTTGCGCACCAAACTAAGTAACTAATAAGTCAAAATGAAAAAGAAAAATTAAAAATTTTTTTTTGATTAAAAACAAACAAGTTTAAGCATACATATCATATTCGATGGTGTTTACTTCATCAAACGCAATATTATAAAGGAAAACAACTGAAACGGTCTCGAATATATGGAATAACTTCAGCCAACATTTTAACAGAATATAACAATATTATTAACCGAGTTAATGTTTGAAACAAAAATTCTAAAATGTATCAATTATTTAAATGTAAAATCATTTTCCGTTTCAAGGCATCCACCGACTCACAAAAATTAATTAAGTTGTAGCTATTGTTGAAATCACTACACATACATCGTAAAGGGTCATGAAGGGCAAAATTTGAAGTGCACTGGCTCAACTTAAAAAGCACAAAATGTCTAGATCCTCTTCTTGGGATGTTAAAGTTAAGAGATGAGAGAATATATTGGGAGTCAATTTCACCACAAAGTAATTTATATAGGAAGGTGACATTAAGCACCATCCTTCTGCTTCTCAGGGAAGGCAGTAAAATTTGTTTAAGGCGGGTTTCATACGAAGGAAGAATAATATCTGGGTTCCAACGATGATGACGTAAAGCAAAAAGTAAAAACTGTTTTTGAACCGATTCTATTGCATCAATGTGGACGTGATATTGAGGGTTCCAAATTACGGAAGCATATTCAAGAATAGGTCTTACGAGAGATATATATAGTAATTTAGTTGTGAAGGCATCATTGAATTCTTTCGCCCATCTTTTAATGAAACCAAGAACACCTCTAGCCTTATTTACAGCCAAATTTATGTGGAGATTGAAGCGAAGTTTTGGATCCATAATTACACCAAGATCAACAAAACTATGAACAATTTCTAAGTGGATGTTATTTATAGTGTAATTTGTACTATGAGCAGTTCTACGTGAGAAGGTCATTGATTTGCATTTTTTTAAGTTAAGGTTTAATAGGTTGAAGTTACACCAATCCACTAGTCTGTTTAAATCAGATTGTAAAAGGTGTTGTTCGTCGAGTGACTTGTAGGTAAGAAAAAGTTTCACATCGTCAGCATACATTAAGACGTCACAATGTTTAATTGCCGAGGGAAGGTCATTAATAAATAGTAAGAATAAAACCGGTCCAAGATGACTTCCTTGCGGAACACCAGATGTAACCATTATATTTTGTGAAAGAGAATTTTTATATAAAACTTTTTGAAAACGTCGCGATAAATAAGATTCTATCCAATTTAGCAATTTTACAGGAAACCCAATTAGCTTAAGTTTATTCAATAGAAGAATATGATTGACACTATCAAAAGCTTTGCTAAAGTCCGTATAAATAACGTCAGTCTGTTTTCCCAAAGTAAAACCTTTTATTACACGAGTTGTAAACTCCAAAAGGTTTGTTGAAGTTGATTTACCCTTTAAAAAACCATGTTGAGTGTCAGAAATGGAAGAAGATACGAAGTGGGTTAGTTGTTCAGTTATGATTTTCTCAAATAATTTAGGGATTGCGCTTAATTTGGCAATGCCTCGGTAGTTAGTGACATCAATTTTGGAGCCAGATTTATGAAGGGGTATAATATATGAATCTTTCCATAAAATGGGAAAATGTCCACTTTGCAAGGATATATTAAATATGTTTGTTAGAGGAGCACACAGGTTGCTAGCACATTCCTTTAGAATGCAACTCGGAATTTCATCAGGGCCAGTCGAAAAAGAGCATTTAACTTGACGAAGGTTATGCATAACAATAATTGAGTCTATTACTGGAGTTTCAAAAGAGCTAACTGGAGGTAAATAAGGATGCTCAGAACACATATTAAATGGTATGTTGGAGTAAGTTGATTTAAAGAAGCTTGCAAACATGTTGGAAATAACATTGTCACAAGACGATTCCTCTTGATTGAATCTCATAAGGGGTGGAAAGTTGGAAGCCTTACGTTTTGAATTAACAAAAGTATAGAAGAGTTTCGGATTATCATTAAATTGAGATTTGATGTTGGCTATATAAGCTGTATAACACTGTTTATTTAATAGCTGGTATCTGCAACGACAAGATGAATAACAAGCAAAGTCTATATTAGAACCAGATTTTTTATATTTTTTAAATAAGCGATTTTTTAAATTTTTTAGTGACTTAAGTTCACTTGTTAGCCAGGGTGGACTTAAGGGTTTAGAATTATTATGCTTTGTTGGGACGCACAATAAGAAGCACCTTTGCAAAGTATCATTAAAAAACTGTACCGAGGTTTCGACGTCATAATATGAATACGGTGGTTTAATAGATAGAATCGGTGACCAGTCAGTCTGCAAGAGTAAGGCGTTGAGTTTAACATAGTCTGTACTTTTGAAATTATATATTTTAGTATTTCGCTTATCAGGTGTAAGTTTATTTTCATTTTCATGAGCAAGTAAAACTGTTATTTCAAGAGTTGGATGATGTTCATCTTCCGGAAAAGATACAGGGTTTGAGCGATTGAGATATACAGTAGTGCATCTGTCTATAAACACAAGGTCCAGCGTTCTATGGTTTTTATTAAAAATATTATTGACTTGTTGAAGACATAGGTCAGATAACTTATCTAAAAAATCATTTATCCAATTACTAGTGGAAACAGGTGTAAGAAATGAAGAGTCATCTGTCGAATTCCAAGACACAAAGGGTAGGTTAAAATCGCCCAACACAATAAGAACATCATTATTTTTTAACATATTATGAACTTGCTCGATGGCGTTTATATGTCTTAACTAAATTGATATGTCACAATTAGGAGGAATGTAAGAACAGGTAAGATAAGCAATGCAATTATTTAATTTAACTGAAACACAAATAAACTCCAGTTCACTAGTGTCGAGAATTGTTAATTCATCAGATGCAAACGAGATATGAACAGCTATCAGAACACCACCACCGATCTTATTATAACGGTCTTTACGGAAAATTTGATAATTTTTACACATTTTTTCAGAATTTAGAATATTAGAGCGAAGCCAAGTCTCCGTGAAAATTATAATGTTATATTCGAAATCAAAACTGTTAATGAACATTGCAGAAAGTTTGGAGTTAAGACCCCTTACGTTTTGATACACAAGTTCTAATTTAGACTTGCGATTTGTTAATCGTTTTTTGGATGAGATTGCGGGCTATTTCGCGGGCGAGGCAAGTGTACTACATTTACTAATCGCGGATTATTTTTGAATTCGAATTCGCGTACGATTGTATTTCGTGGCCAGAAACTTACATCAACAATAGTATTAAATAAATTTTCTGGAACTGTCAATCTAAAGGAAGTAGTCGGACGTGCGTTTACATATTTGAATTTATGAATAGAAATAGAAAGAGTCGATGAACATTTCAACTTTGATTTAATGAAAAAATCTATATCATTATCTGTTGTATCAGATGCTAAGCGCGAAACAAAGATTGATTTAGTTGGAGGAATAGCAATCAAAGGTTTAGGAACAGAAATGTCAGAAGTAATTGCAATTTGTTGGACATCAGCAACAGTAGGAGCAAGAGAAGCAGCTTGTGCATACGATATTTCAGGCAAAGCGAGAGGTGGAGCTGATAGTGGAGCTGATAGTGGAAAAGGAGCAGACATAGACAAATTTGCCGAAGAAGAAAAAATAGGAGGAGGAGCATCCGTGTCCATGTCATCAACGTTGTCTTGTTCTATAGAAGGTTGTGTTGGTGTCGAGTCAGTTTTCTGTTTGCTTCGAAGGGTCATATGTTTCTTTTTTCGCTTTGGTGAAGGAATTGACTCATCAATATATTTAAATTCGTTGAAAAGAGTTTGATATTTTAAAAATTTATCAGAAAGCGAAGAAAGTTCTCTACTTATTTCCGAGAAACCTTGCTTCGTTTGCTTAAAAAGTTTATAAAAGTTAATGTCGGCCAACCTACACTTCTCACAAGACCAACGCAACCCTTTACCCTCTTCAATGGCATCTGCCACTCGACCTGACACTGCTGCACACTTGATGTGAACAATATTGTCACATAACCAGCGTGGCAAAAATCGTTCATTTTCACCTTTAGTGGAGCAGCCAGGCTTAGCACAAACCATTATTTATTAATTTTTTTTTTTTTTATTTTTTTTAATTTAACAATTTAATTCAATTTAAACAAAGAACAAGAAAACAAAATAAAAAATAATAGTGACAAAAATTTAAAAACAAATAAATAAAAACTTTGAGACACCCTGTCGGTAAAAATTTCAAAGAGAGCCCACAAGTATGCAACACTTTGAAACTAAACTTAAAAGATGCCAAGAAACAAAACAGAAAATGTCAAAAAATAAAAAGAGTAACAAGAACAGAAAATGAAAGAAAAATAAAATGAGCAAAAACAAGGCACAAAAATGATTGTATGTTTTGTTTTGTTTTTTTTTTTGATATTTTTGATTACTCAGCTTCTTAAAATAAAGCTAGAGGAAAGCTAATTAATTTAATTTAATTTAAGTTAACTAGCGACAAGCACTTAAAACACATATACACAATTTATATATGCGGAAATTAAAAACACAAGTATTAAACACGTATTCACTAAATTTGGTCACAAGATTTGTAAAACACAACTTAAACGAAAGAAGAACAAATTCGAACTGGATTTGTTTTTTCCAGTTCCAATTTGAATCTTGAAAAGAAATTCACATTTTTTTTTTCTTTTAAGTATTTTAAATAAAAATAAAATCCTTTGTTGGTCTGTCCCATGACTCAATAATTTATAAGGTTATCCCGATATTTGACGTCTTCTCACGAAAATGGAGATAGATACCCTTATTTGAAGAGGAGAGCATTTTTAATGACACAAAAATCCCACAGCTGCTTGAATATCTTAATATTTTTAAGTACAATATATCTTAAAATTTCTAGTCAATACATTTTCTGCTACTTTTGTATTTTGAAGCATCCATCAGATGATTTTAAAAGGTTCTGGGACTTCACAGAGTCCAAGCTTGAAATATTTTCACGAATTTATTGCCTTAAAAAATTCAATGAAAGCAATGCATACTTATTTTGTTTGTTTTTTTAAGCAGTAAAATATTGAAAACACATACTTTTTCAATAAAAAACACCCAACACAACACTGAAACATAAAATTTTTTGAAAAGACCACAAAACCCTGTTTGTCATTCATTTTCGAGAGAGTACCAATGAAAATTTTACCAACAAATAAAAAATTTTCTTTTTTTGAGTGCATTTTTTTTTTATTAATGTGCATCAAGTTGCGACTAAATAGTTGCAAACTTTTAAGTACGTTGAATGTGACCAGTGAAAATTAATTGTATGCTATGACGGATTGTGAGCGCTCTCTTCTTTGTTATATTTTTTGACAAATTGTGGTTTCCAACAGAAACGTCAACACTACCTTGTAGTTATTATATCATGGTCTTGTCGGTGATTGAACCTAGGTCAGTCGAGTACTAGACGTAAACGTCAGCACAATCGGCTTAGCTTGAACTTCCAAAACAGTGATAAATTTCAATTAGTACGTGCTTATAGGTGTACCGTGTTCTATAGACGGGTGTACCCAGTCAGCCGACTGTTGAATTGAAGTTTCATTTGTTAGAAGGTGATTTGTTTGATATAACGTAATTTTTTCCCTGAGTGTATCAAATATGTCACACGTTTTTGAATTTGGTTCAGAAGCTTCAAATAAGATCTTGAAGCACCTGTCCAAATGTACGAATTGTACTCAATTTTTTGGCTAATAAATGAAGTGTAGATTGTGCGAAGATCAACTGGATTGAAGTTGTATTTCTTACACAATTTTAAAGAATCAAGGCCGTTTCTTTCGACACATCGAATATATGATCATTACATAGAAGATCAGAAAGGATTGATATGCCCAGAAAGTCAAGAGCTGCTGACTCCGTAAAATCCGCTCCGTTCATATTAAAGGATGCGAAGGGACAATTTTCTCGCTTCTGGGTTAACAGGCTTGGGTCTTGTTAGCATTAAACTCGACTCGATTAGCAAGACCTCACTCGGAGATTTTTTCAGGTTATCAATAAGTGTGTCATTCATGGTTTGCCTTTTCCTCGCAATTTCCAAAGAGCTCAGGCGTTCTTCGAAGAAATAAGAATGATTTGCCATTCTTATTTGATATAACGAATTGTACTGCTGTCATCCGCACACGAATGAATTTGGTTTTGTGTAAAAAACAGAAGGTCGTTGATTTTTTAGAACCAAGAATTAAATGGGCGAAAAACTGAACACTGTGTTACTTCTGCATCGATGGCGTTATTGGTAAAAAAGCCTTCGATCACGACACGATTCGAGCTGTCCTTGAGGAAGCACGTGATTTATCGAGCAATGTTTCTAACGAAGCCATACAAAGAAAACTGTGAAAACGTTTCGTAGCACGAAAAACAGAAAACGTGTTACTTTTGAAAACGTTTAACCCAGATTTTGATCCTCTAACGTTTATTTTCATTTAAAAAAAGGACATTTTAAAATGAGCTGCTAAAACTTTCGTCTGATTTTCTAAAATAAACATTTTAAAATAAGCTTTTAAAAGGTTTGTTTGATATTTACAAATGAACATTTTAGAAGAATAACAAGAAATTTTTAAAATGTTTCCGTGTGACCTAGGGTAGACGAAGAAGAGGAAGACCATGTCTCTGAAAGATTGACCAGGCCGAGGAGGCCCTAACCGGAGCTTGGGAAAGAAAATGGAGGAGGCACCCGCAGCAGAGGTGCCTGGCGAGAGCTGATGAAGTCGACTGAAACCCGACCAAGGGTTGTCACGGCCATCTAAGTAAGTCGGTGTTTCTATTATTATTGATGTGAGTGCGGATCATCATTAACAGAGTTCAAACTTTTTTTAAAATACTTTTTCATTTTTCTGCAATGTAACCCTGTTGACAGAATCCGACGACAACACATGACAATAACGTGGTGAATTCACATTCACAATACGTGTGTGCGTAAAAAATTGGTAGAAAAGCACAGTTCAATCCATGGCAAAATGAGCAAAGCAGCTGCAGGTCTATCAATTCTCTCTCCTTCAGAGTCCGAATTGTCAAAAGCGATACAAATCATTTGACGTTTCATTTTGGCGCTCTTTTTCGTTCGATGTTTTTTTGATAATTCTGACTTTCGGCTCTCAATCCTGAAGCTTACTTAATTCATATATTATGATTCAGGCGATAAGACTTTTTATTATCATTAAAATATAAGTTTCCCATCTTTTTATTGGGGATCATTATGGTAATTAATAAAGTCAAGTATATAATTTTAGGAGGCATACCATTTTATCCGATAACGATACGTTCAGAAAAGCCTTCTGATTTTTTTTAGTGCATACAATACTCTATTGAAGTCAGTAATCGATCGAACCATTTCTGGTTGAAAAAGTTACATAGAAATTAAAGTTTAGAATTGAAAAATTTCATCAACTTTCTTCTTACCAGATAATCATATTAATGTCATAAACCTAAAAGAAAATAGAGCTTTAAAATCTTCCATCAGATTTCCTACGCAATAAACGACCAATAAAGTTTAAATTAAATTTAACTCATAAAAGCTTTACTCTCAAAGCGCAAAAGCAAGTGACAACCAGCAAAACCACACATACGCATTGACACTAAAATACACGCCAAATACACCGACACAAGCATACACACTGAATATACATGCGCACTAATGCAAACACACACGCTCAAACTTGTTATTCATTCACACAATCTCAAGCACTTAACTTTAACGAAAAAAAAAAATAAATATATAAAATCGCACTCTTTGCAACGCTTTTGTTGTTTAACTTTAGTGAGCTTCACTTGACTGCCTGTGCTGTTGCCACTGCCACTGCTGCTGCTGCTGCGTTCTCATCCATAAACTCAGGCTTGTGATCAGACACACTTCCGTTTCCTGCACCTCATGGCATCATACCATGCCATCTATGGCACTGCTTGAAATGCAGCCTCATAAAATTAAATCCAAATTAGATTTTATCGTTTGCGGAGATTCTGAGCTACTTTTATTGTGGATGCACGTACAAACAACAACAAAAACAACAACAGCAACAGCAGCAACAACACACAATAATAATAATAATAATCATAACAAACAACAACAATGACGACGACAACAACAACATTAGAACAACAAGAACAATAACAACAATAAACAACAACGACACAATGGCGCGCAAACTTGAAACAATAAACAACAACAACAAAAACAGCTAAAACAAAAGACAAACACACATAAAATACAAGTAATTTTCCTAATTTAACAAAAGCTCAAAGCATGTGAGTGTGTCTGTGTGTGTGTGTGTGTGTATGCACGTATGTGTAAATCCTCTGCTGCTCCTTCTTCTTTTGCCTTTTCTTTTTCTTCTTGTTCTTCTTGGAAAATTTTTAAGCTTAATGATGAAAGGCTGCTCGTATTAGGCAAATGTTTGCCTCATCAGCGACAGCAGCAACAATAAGCGACACAACAAAAACAATCACAAAATTACAACAACAATGACAACAAAGGCGACAAATCATTGTCATCCTCATCATAATCACCAGCAACACCAAAACAAAAAATACAACAAAAGACAAAAAAGATTCATAGAATTCAGAAAAACGGAAACGGAAGCAGTTCGCTTAAAACAAACAGCTTTGGTATGGGTATCAGTTACTCACACACAAAAACATGCCTCACACAAACGCCAACACGCTGTTGTCGCTGATTATAATGAACCCAACTGCCGCTAAGCAAAAAAACTGGCTGTTGACCGAGCGCCAATAAACGTACCAACACTAACAACACCAACACCAACTGGACCACCACAATGCCTTTTTCCTTGTTGAAATATTCCAAAATTGTTGCTGCCATCGTTGCAGCTTTGTTGTTGCAAATGAGACGACGTTGTGATGTCGAAGATCTTATCTTCGCCAAGATAAATGTTTTAATTCCCGTTTGGTAGGCAAACGGAATTGTCGTTTTTGTTATTGTTGTTATTGTTGTTATTGTTGTTGTTGTAACGTACTAGCAACAACCAGGCTTGGACATTGCTTGATACACTGCTGCTTACCATATTTAGTGATAATGGACTAGCATGATGTTGGCTGGTACGTTGGTTACTTGCAGGCTAAGAAGCAGCATTGGCTGTGGAGTCTGCACTAGAGCGTGATAAAATTTCACACAAATATAATGGACACAAATAAGTGTCCACCAGAAAATTGCTGTTGCTGTTGGTTGTTATGCGCTCTAGAAGCTCATAATATGATGATAGCCAAATAGATGACTTGAACAGTTTTATCGAAAGCTTTAAAGTTCATTAGCAGCCAGATAATGTATGGTTGTGGTTAAGCGATAGCGGGTGTGTTTTTTGAAAATTATGAGTGAGAGAGTGAAAAATGGCATTTGAGACAAAAATAAACTCCATTGTTTTTAAATATATTGACTAAAATTTCGAAAATTTGTGCTTAGATGGTAAAATAGTCTATTGACACAAAAAAGATACAGAAAAGCATCTAAAAAAATACATTAGCCCTTAAAAGTATGGTATGAACTTCCAGAGCCTGATCAAACCATCGGAAGGAAGATGGTCTGCCTCTTCGTCTTCGATGACACTCGGCTTTCGATTCAAACACCTTTTTCGTTGAAGCTTCTTCATTCATACGATAGACATGGTTCAGCCAGTGGCAACGTTGAAGGGCTTTTTTTAAGTGTTCTGTCATAAAAAGCTACAATGTTTCCTTTGATTAAAATACCACAAAGTTTTTGAAGTGAAACTTCTTTGGCGACGAGTGAAATTTCAAAGTCTCTCATTCGTGACGCTAGGCTAACGTTTTCAATGCATATGAAAATTTTCAAAAAATTATAGTCGCTAGCGAGAATTGAACCCAGACCATCGATGTTGATAGTCGGAAGCTCTACAATTACGCCACATACGCTCATAATAAACATGCAAACAAAATGTAATTAATATTGAACGCGTAACATTGCGTCCGTAACATTAATGTTCATCCTAAAAATATGCACGGAAAATGTATTTCTTTACGCTTCAAACGAAAACATTTAGGCACATCTAGCGGGAAAAAATTGACTGCCTGTTTGCTGCATAATGAGCTCAAAGCTTAATTTGGTTCGTTGGTTGTTATCAAAAACTTGACAGATAATTCACAACATGCAAAAAAAACAGTTAATTCAATATAATAATAAAAGCAAAAAGCGTTAAAAGTACAATATTTAAGACTGCCGAAAGTAGTTTTTGCCAGCCAAAAAACGTCTCAAAGCTAAGAAAAATAGCTAAAACAGGAGCAGAACGCGTTTGTGAATATAAAGAGTGAATTAGAGCTCTTAGGAATGCAGCCGCAGCTGGGTCTGCAACTAATGATGAAGGTAAAGTGATTGCAACATCAGCTGAGTTCCAAAATGCATTTTTACGAAGCATCAGTATATTTTGGTGAATCTGCAAGGAATCAATCCCCAGAAAAACACACTGATACTTTGTAAAAATATATTTTGGAACTCAGCCATCACCTGAACAAAGTTTTACAACCAACCAAGTTGATACACTCAACAATCAACGTTCGCTGCTTTACGAGGCCGTCACTCAACATACCAACTATTATAATCAGGAAGGAAAACACAATAGGGGTATTCACACTGACTTGGGTAGTTTATTACTGCGAGCACCCTTTACTGCAATTGAGTACTTATAGAAAAACAGCTGATGAGAGATGAGTGACATCTAGAAAAGAGCTGCCACTAAATATTCATGTCATTTTATGAGAGCAAAATTTAGGCCATTGTAAGGGCGTAAAAAAGTTATTTTATATAGGAGTAATTTAAAACGTGAACTTTGCGGCATTTAATAATTTTTATCTCAAAAATTTTTAAATAACTCATTTTAACACATTTGTCTATTTTATTCACTTATAATTTGTTTACTTTGTTTTAGTTTTTTGTCAATTCAATTATTGCCTTCTTTTGGAAAAGGTGGTAACCCATAAAAAAAGTACTCAATCAATCTACCCAAACAAGTCAGGGGGTCAGCTAGAGTAGATTGGTAGATGGGTACTTGGGTAGAATGGCACTTTTACAAAAACAAAATGTATTGCAAACTACCAACTACCCAACTACCCAAGGCAGTGTGAATATCCCTAATAATCAATAAGATTTGCCTCTGCTTTCGGATGCTGCGTCAACGAGAACTATGCAAATGCAATTTACCATTCAAAAAGTGACAAAGTTGATAAGACATTCGAAAGCAATTAAAACAAGGACCGAAAATAATTGTTATTTTACAATTTTCCAATGAAAAAAATTGTTAAAAGAGTTTTTCAAACATACCATAACGTAACAAATGTCCTCAGCCTTACGAATATTAAGGCTGCCTTTTAAATTTTAGACTGATTCTTTAAAAGTTAAAATTTAACTGTTATTTTCTGCCTTGTATTTTTTCGGGGAAAAATGAAGGTTAGTTTTGACTTTTATTTTATCTGTCAAAAATAGCAGTTATTTTTTGTCTTTAATTTTTTCGGTCAAAAATATCAAGCAATTTGTGTTTTTTTAAAAGCCGCTTGACAGGTGTAAAATGTTTCACCGATGAGATGAAAAGAATGGTAGCAAAAGTTTTTTAGTCGGTAAAATTACTTTTGGAAAAATATAAATTACCTGATATTTTTGACCGAAAAAATAAACGGCAGAAAATAACTGTTATTTTTGACCGATAAAATAAAAGTCAAAAGTTACTGTTATTTTTTCCCAAAAAACTATAAGGCCCGTTAACTGATCTCAATTTTAAACAAAGTTTAGCTTAAACAAAGTTTAAAATTACTTGACCTCAGTTTAAATTTTAACGCCGATACCTCATCTCAAAAAATCTAAGTTTAACTTGGTGAGGCACATTTAAATTTAAACACAGAAATTCTAGTTTAAAAAAATTTAAACTTAGATTTTGTCAAAAATTCTCTGAGAACATTTGAAATATTCTCAATTATAAACAAAAAATAAAAAATAAAAAAATCATACTTCAAAAAATTCAAAACAATAAACAAAAAAAAAAAAACATTTTTAAGTTTTGAAAAAAAAATATTTCAATGAAACTAACAATTTGCATTATTTTATCAAAAATTTTTGAAATATTTTGATGTTCTACGTCAAAGTTGTAGAATTTTTACTACAGTGCCGCTCAAATATATTTTTTAATCTCAGTTTAAATTTTTAAACAGAGTTTAAGCAAACTGCCGTTAAAAATGAGATAAGTTACGAAAGATAAGTTACGAAATCAGTTTTGCAAGCTCATACAAACCAATAGATTGAGAATATTTATGTGTGCAAAGCTTTTAAAAAATATTTTTAATTTAAGATTTATAATTAATACAGCATCGCCAAAGCAGGATTTTTTCCAAATAAAAAAGTTTAAAATAGAGCAAGGGTGGTTGAAATAGCGCCGACTTCAAAACATTTATAATAATAAAAAAAAATACAATGTTTACGATAAACAAATTAAGAAAAACAAAACAAAACTAAAACAAAAATAAAAAAAATTAGGAAAAATTAAAATAATAATTCCAATATGACTAAAATTTGACTAAAAAATAAATGGGAAAAGTAATTTAAAATTATTTTTTAGTTTTGAAGTCAGGTTTTTTTTGTTATAAAATTTTATTTATTCCTTTTTAGAGAATACTAGCGGATGTAACCCGGTGTTACTCGGGGTTGTGCCTCGAGCACAGAAAGAGGACGATTTTCAAAACTGCTCTCATCTTTACGTTTTTAAAATTATCAATTAAATTTTAAAATTTTTTTAAATAATCGTTTTTTGCGGTTTTGCCCCCTCCTTCCGTCGAAAGTGTTTAGTCAAATTTCCGTTAAACTGCCAGACATGATTAAAACAAAAAATGACATCTTCAACGTCTCGATCTGACATCTGGTTTCTGAGGAAAATGGACACCCGCACTCAGAAAAAAAAACACATATCTTCCTCCGGTGAAAAATTTCTCTATTCTCGATAAAAGCATTTTTCTCTTTTCAAATAAAATTTTCTTCAATTAGAATAAATTTTCACATTTTCGAAGAAATATTTCTTCACTTCTAGGAAATGAAAATATTTCAATGTCTCTTATAATGACAAATATTTTTCTAGCTATGATTCACTATGAGAAGTTTTTTCTTCAATAAAAACAAATGTTTTCTCAAAACTTAAGAGTCTTTTCTCTTAAATAGAATTATTTTTATGTATTTTTCTTTTTCATAGAAGGTTTTTATCAATTTTAGAGAATTTTAGGATCGCATTTAGAGAAAAGCATTCTCTGGAGCAAGGTCAATACCAATTTTCTCTAAATATGATGCCTTTTTTTATCATTTTCCGAGAAACTATTCTCTGAGTTCAGTTTGAAAAGTCATTTGGAGAAAAATGCGTTTAAAGTTTTTCTAAGCATGCATTTAATATGCAATTTTATCTCAAATAAATTCCATTCGATTTTTGGATTGTTTTCGTTCAACTTCGGTTTTGGTCGATACTGTTCGGTTAATTTTTTTTTCATCTTTATATAGCTTCTGCTGGTATTCGTTAAACTTCGTTTTTTTCGTTCGTCTTTGGTTCTTGACTTCGTTTGCCTTCGGCTCATTCCTTGTTTTTTGTCGAAAGAATTTTTAAAAGCATAGGATCTATTTCAGTAACAGATACAAATGCTTGCCAAGTTTCATCAGAATCGGTTCATCCGTTTTGACGTGAATGAACCGAACATAGTTGATTGAATAAAGCGCCCTCTAACGGAAGTTTTCTGAAATTTAAATAGCCTCAATTCTGTTGCAGATTCAAGTTATTTCATATACCAAATTTTAGTAAAATCAATCAAATCATTTAAGAGTTATTGAGTCTTAACAATGTACTACTTAAAGCGCCCTCTTTTGGAAGTCTTTGGAATGTTTTATATTTTATGTTTTATCTTGGGTGCAGTTGAACGTTCATACCAAATTTCATTGAAATCGGTTCAAGCGTTTAGGAGTTATTGAGTCTTAACAACGCACTACTTAAAGCGCCCCCTTACGGAAGTCTTTCGAATTTTTATAGCCTATGTTATCTTGGGCGCAGTCAAACTTTCATTCCAAATTTAATTGAAATCGGTCCAGGTGTTTAGGAGTTATTATGGAGTGCCACGCCTACATAATTCCGCCCAATTTTTTACCTTTTCTTTATCTTTGGTGCAGTGGAACCTTCATACTAAATTTCATTGAAATCGGTTCAGGCGCTTAGAAGTTATTACAGATTGCCACGCCCACATACTTCCGCCCACTTTTTTACCAATGCTTTATATTGGTTGCAGTTGAACCTTCATACCAAATTTCATTGAAATAGGTCCAGGCGTTTAGGAGTTATTGAGTCTTAGAAATGTACTACTTAAAGCGCCCTCTTGCGTAAGTCTTTGAAATTTTTTATAGCTTATGTTTTATTTTGGGAGCAGTTGAACCTTCATACCAAATTTTATTGAAATCGATCCAGGCGTTTAGAAGTTATTATAGAGTGCCACGCCCACATACTTCCGCCCACTTTTTTACTTCCGCCCCTATGTTCTTTCTCACTATGAAAGGTACTCGGTGTCCAAATTTCAGCGCAATCGGATAAACAGTGCGTGAGCCTATACGGAATAGACAGACAGACAAAACAAACTGGGAAAAATAACAATTTGATTTTTTGAAACCGAAAACTCCCATTTACAATTCCCGGGAGAAAATGTTTCATGATTGGGCTGAATAGTGAGCCTAACACTTATTGTACCCTATAATTTTATATTTAAAGCTTTTATATATAATGGAGAAACATTTCTGTTTAGTGCTATGACTGAAACGTGAGTGACACTGGATTTGCCGATATCATAAATTCATAAATCATAAATTTTCTTATCTTTAAGTTGATTTTTGTATAAAACAGAACTTTCAAAATAGTTATGCCCTCTTTGAAATTAAGTTTTTCTAATATATTTTCTTTATAAGTAATTTTTAAGAAAAATCTACACATTTCTGGTAAGATTTTGACCAAATATAAAAATTTTGTTTCGCGTTTTCTCAAACTATTTTAAAAACTGAAAAATTTGCCTTTTCTTTTCGCTAAAAAAATTATGCCGACTACTGTAGAACTGACAACAATTTTAATACAAATAAAATACTATTCATAAAAACTAAACTTAAATTTTAAATATGAATGTTTTTTAATGGGTTGCGTCGGTTTGAAAATGAATTTTGTTTTTGCCTTATGACATTGTACAAGATGTCCAGAATAATCTCCCTAAAGCGTTAATCAACACTTATTTTTGCAAATTGGTTGTCATGATTTCCCAAAAAGTTATAGCCAATCTGGGTAAAATTTGGAAACCTTCTTCAAGATACATTATCTAGCGCTTGAAATATTAAGATCGTATATTAACAAAAAATAGCTATCATATGCTTTGTTTGAGCCTTCGAAACCCACCTAGCCCATTAACTTAACTAAACTTCTATTTGAAAATATTATACTCTCAAGAGTTGAGACTTATTGCTGTGATATGAAGCCTTTGTAGAATTGATTTTATATATACAATTTTATGGGGGTGGTTGCAAAACTCCCCCTAGAGCGCTAGGAGGGAAAAACAAAACCCATAGGTGCAATTACGTTTTAATCCATAACTTACATAGCTCTACAACAATAACCAAACATGATAACTATTTAAAAAGAAAATTAAATTTTCTTTAAGTTATTCGGGTATAGTTTTTCCATTGAGTCACAACTAAAGATGTTACGAGCACCTAAAGTCAAAAAATTAATTTTTTTTGAAAAAAAATTCAACTTTCAATTCAATTTTCACGAAAAAAACACGAAATTTTTATTTATTTTTATGACGTAGTTTCTTTCTTTGGAAAATTTTCTTTACTTCCGCCCAACATTGTATTATACTCAGAGCAGCTTATTTTCGTAAAAAATCAATTTTTCAATCCTTCAGGTTTGTTTTTAGGCATTTGCCCGCGCTCTAAATTTCTTGGGCACCACTGCTATAAAGCAGCGATCACCAGCGCCTAACTCTTTCCACGGTGTCGTATTTTTGTTGTAATTGTTGTTGCACTCTTAAAAAAGAATCTTTGGTGATCAATGCTCTAAAGATAAACAACTTACCATATGAAGTATATGTATTTGCGAAAAACTAAAAATTTCCATAATTATACCCTAAACCTGAAAGGTCAGGGTACATTAACTTTGTGCAAACGTTTGTAACGCATACAACGAAGCGAGTCCGGTATAGAAAAGTATATATATTCTTGATCAGCGTCACCACGTGAGTCGAGCTATCCATGTCCGTCCGTCCGTCTGTCCGTCTGTCCGTCTGTGTGTTGTCCGTATACACAGGATAAGAAGAAGGAAGGAGTAGAGATAATTGGATTAAACTTGGTACACATGATCACATGCACCCAAGGATCTGCACTATTGAATATTTTTGGAATCCTCCCACGGACACGCCTACCTCCCATACAATGCAAAAATTTAAAACTGCATAACTCAGCTCATAATAAGCCTACAACAATAAAATTTGGTGTGTATGTGTTTTATACCAACACAAAGATGTCTTAGAAAATGGACTTCATCCGCCCACGGACACGCCTACCTCCCATACAACTCAAAAATTGAAAACGCAATTAATAAGCCTGTGTTAAAAATAAAGAGCTTAAATTTGGCAAATATGTTTCTTATAACAAAACAAAGATGATTTTGAAAAATGGACATCATACGCCCACGGACACGCCTACCTCCCATACAACCCAAAAATTGAAAACGCAATAAATAAGCTTGTGCTTAACCTAAAGATATGGTTTTGAAAAATGGACGTAATGCGCCTACGGACACGCCTACCTCCCATACAACCCAAAAAGTTTAAAACTCAATAAATAAGGTTATGTTTGTCATAGAGAGATTAAATTTGGTATGTATGTATTTTATACCAAAACTAAGGTGTGTTCGAAAATTGGGAGTAATCCGTCCATGAACTCGCCCACCTCCCATAGCGAAAGCACAATAAAGGCATTAACTGTGAGCTACAGGAATAAAACTTGGTATGTGTAAATTTTTCATCAACATTTAAATGCATACAAAATATAGGCTTCATCTGCCCACGGACACGCCCATCTACAAAAATATTTACAACAATTTTTTTGTTTTTGAAAAGTGGGTTTAGGGTATTTCATAGTCGGCCTAGACCGACTTTAGACTTTCTTTACTTGTTTTTATTTTGTTTTTATATCTTTTACCTCGTTAGCGTGCTTCCTGAGCTTCCGCACGAAGCACCTGTAAGCTTCCAAGTAGCTATTATATAACTTGTGAGAGCGAGGCTCTTTATTTGAAATCCAATCTTCGTTATCTTGGTTCGTAAAGGTTTTAAAAAAGTAGTAGTGAACCTCCATACTACAGTTTCTACATTTCATGTGAGAGCGAAGTTGTTCATGTGAGAGCGAATCCTCGTTAAGGTGCTTCGTAAAGACATAGGCGAAGCACTACTAAGCTTCCTTTTCTAAGTTGTGCTGTTTCATTCGAGGGCAAATGAGCTTTGAAGAGGTTTTTACACAAGTGCTTAAGAGGAAGGGAAAATATTCCTCGCAATAGCTTGTTGGAAGCTCAATTATTAGTTCAGCACTGAGACTGCAATCATTTATATCACTTGTAACCATATTCTGTATAGAAGCTCATGAACATATTTAAAACAGCTGCGCCTCCTTTATTGAACAAATCAGCATGTAGGCCATTGGATTCCGTGACTTTGTTGTTTTTAATCAGAAGTTACTATTGCTGTTAAGAAGTAATAATAGTCGGACCTCGGAACATCAATACTGCTCGGTTATTGGGATTTCCAGGATATCATCTCTACTGCCGGTATTGTTATCTACATCGCAATTTAAAAGCCCTGATAAGTGGTGCCTCAACGATATCATTGTACCCTCAATATTTGCCACCAGATTCCCGTTTTTTTTTTTTTTTTATTCAAAATAATTTTTTTTTATTCAAAATAAGGTATAACTTGTATAGCGTCTTATATATTTAGAACATTTTCAGCTTCATTTATTCCGATTCATTTGAAGCAATCTAGCACAAATTCCTTCTTCTCTTCAAGTGTAATTAATTACTTAGCAAACATTTCAAGTGTTTTACTTTAAGTAAAACAAAAAAGTTTGAAAATAAAACATTTTTAAAAATCCTACAAACCCATTTTTCAAAATATGCGTTCTTTTGTGCTACATTTGGTGGAACGTCAGTCCACCAACGTTACGTTGTTTTCGCAGTTGGCGAATTGTTTGGTTCGCACACATATACACACGCATACACACGCACTAACACAAACAATGCCTACCGCCAGACAACATTATTACATTAGAAGAAGAGACCGCGATAAGCCGTCATGAATTGTTTTTATGGCTTTCGGAAAACTCAGCTCGGTTGTTTTTCTGGAAATTTATTTCGAATTGTTTGCAGTTTTTAGACATTTTCTCAAAAATTTACAATTGCACTGAAACAATGGTGTGCGCATTTTGCCATTTGCTTACACTAGTAGTAGTGCAGGAAACGGAAACTACATTTTTTCCGGCTATTGTTCGGCGAAGCACATAAAAAGAGGCGCACGCTAAACAAAACCACCGAGTAAGCCAGAAAAGTTGAAAAGGAAAGAGAACCAATTCAACATGCATGAATTGGTATGAAATTTTATTAGAAAATTGCTTAGATAAAGGGAAAATTATTAAAAATTACACATCTGTGACAATGAAAGGTTGAAAAAAGTAGGAGAGAGTTAAAATTGCGCAGCAAAGTAAATGTGCTTTATAAGTATTATTATTATATATATTATTAAGGAAAATTCTAAAATTTGGAGGGAAAAACATTTTTATTTAATTATTATTTAATTTAATTATTTTTGTCTTTATTAATGCTTATCCTATTATTTTTAATAATTATAAAATCTTAATTTACATCATGCCCTATCATGTATTGAACTGAATTTGTTTAGCTTTAATGACAAGAATTCTCTTAAGTTTAAATCGCCTACATTTTCCAGTACAGGTTATGTACATACATAACCTAAAAAACCTACAAAATAATGACTATTAAAAGTTCATTGAAAGATCATTTTTATCATAAAATTTTTGTTTTCTTTGTGGTTAGATCATTGTTTACATTTTTAACATTGTTGTTAAATCCATTATAGGTAAATTTCTTAGAAAATTGCTTCAAAATTATTAATAGGGTTCTGATATGAAATTTAAATTAAAATTCAATTAAACTGAAACTGAAATCATAGTAAAAGTTAAGATATTGATTTAAAAATTAAAATGAAAGAATTGAAATAATATTAAAATTTGGAGCAAGTCCAAAACATTTAGATTTTATCTGAAAAGGTCACCTGGCTGTACCCTGATCAAAAACCACGCAATCAAATTGATCACGTTTTGATTAACGGAAGGCACTCTTCCAGTATACTAGACGTACGCACCATCCACGGTGCAAACATATACTTGTCGCAGCCAAGATCCGCACATGTCTGACTCTCACTCCTGCTTCAAGAAAACACTCCTCCGATCGACGATATATGCGCACAGTGGCCGCACATATTCCACCCTATGAGTACGGCTACCGAAGAGGTGATAGGCTTCCACCGTCCTCGCCGAAACCAGTGGCATGACCATTAGTGTAGCGACGCTACTGCAGAGAATAACACAAAACCATCCTGCAGTCGATTGTAACGCGTGCTGTTATGGAGCGATACCGAGAGAAGAAGAGGGAAGAAGAGAGCCGCCTTTTTAGGCGAAAAAAACGAGAGGCAGAAATGGATTAGTGCGAGAAAATTTAAATGCATGTTGACAGGAATGAGGCTCAAAATTTTTCGAAAAGATAAGATGCCTGGCCCGGAGTCACTACCTGCAGGGATGAAAACAGGAATCTAGTGACAGGTATCCAGAGTACACTGATGTTATGGAGGGAACACTTCTCTAGCCTTCTTAATGTCGACACTGCTAACAATCCCGCCAATAGAGATGATATCTTGGAAATCCTTTTTATGGATAATAGCGTTGAAGTTCCGCTGCCCACCTATAACAAGTTCTTAACAGCTTCAGATCAGCTGAGCTGTTTAAGACCGGTGGCGAAGCTCCGTTTAAATGCATTCACAAGCTTCTATGCAGAATATGGTCGGAAGAATGCATTCCAGATGATTGGATACTCAATGTGCTGTGCCCAATCCACAAGAAAGTCGATCCCACCATTTGCGCCAACTACCGTGGCATAAGCCTTCTAAATATCGCATTTAGCGTTTTACGTGAAAGACTGAAGCCCATCGTCAACCAACTGATTGCATCTTATCAGTGTGGCTTCAGCCCTGGAAAATCCACCATTGACTAGATCTTCACGCTCCGACAAATCTTGGAAAATACCCTCGAAAAAACAAATCGGCACACACCATCTGTTTGTCGATTTCAAAGCCGCCTTCGACAGTCCACCAAGGGGTCACCTATACTCCATCATGTCTGAATTTGGTAATCCTGAAAAATTAATAAGTCTATGCAGGATGACAGTGAGCAACAGTGAGTCAGCAGCGCAGTGAAATTCATAAGGACCTCTCCCCTCCGTTCGATACCAAGCGAGCGTTCAGACAAGGTGTTTTCTTATCGTGCGACTTTTTTAATATAGTCGCACGATATATATGGAGAAGATCATCCGATCTGCTGACCTGAGACGCAGCGGCACAATTTTATATAAGAGTGTTATCCTGCTGGCGTATGCTGATGCATATGCTAATGATATTGACATCATTTGCCATAATACGCGTGAAGTCAGTGCAGCATTCTCCAGGCTAGAAAAAGAGTCGAGTCGAATGAGTCTTGCAGTAAACGCAGATAAAACGAAGTATCTTGAGTCAACAAACAAACAGTCCCACCATCTTGAAAACCACGTCACTGTTGGCAACACCGCCTTTGAGTTTGTGAAGGACTTCGTTTACCTGGGATTCAGCATTAGCTCCTCCGACGATATCAGTATTGAGATTAAACGAAAGATAACTCTTGCCAACAGGTGTTACTTTGGGCTCAGTAGGCAATTGAGAAGCAGAGCTCTCTCTCGACGAACAAAACTAAACTAAAGCATCACAAACCTGGACGTTGAGCAGCACTTGTGAAAGGACTTGTGAAAGGACTGGAAGCGTTCGAGAGAAAAATCCTTCTCAAGATCTATGATCCAATCTGCGTCAATAGAAAGTACCGAATACGCTGGAACCACGAGCTATATGCCGACATCGATATAGTCAAGCATATTAAAATAGAGCTGCTTCGCTGGCTAGGTCATGCCGAAAGAATGAATGACGAAGCTCCAGAAAAAAATTAATCGATTAGATACCCAGCGGAAGCCAACGCAGACGAGGAAGACCGCATATTCGTTGGAAAGATCGGGCATTGGATAACCTGACAACGCTTGGAGTTTCCAACTGGCGCCAACAAGCGCACGACAAAAGAGGCTGGCGCAAATTCTTAGACGAGGCCAAAACCGACCAACGGTTTTAAGAGCCATCTAAGTGAGTAAGTAGAATTTGAAGAGTTTGTTTTCCATTTCGTTTTTAAAAAATATCTATTTCGCTGTGCATAAAAAAATGCTTAAAATTTAAAATTACCAAAAAAACCATATTAAAAAATTTTCTAAAAATTTTGGAAAACTTGAAAAAATATGATTTTTATACAGAAAAGTTATCCTTTAAAAAAAGTGATTTTTACACAATAAAGTTATTCTTTAAAAATACCTAACCTTTTCTTTTTTTATACATATGAAGAAATACCCATTATTTAGTTTTAATAATTTTGGATGATGTAAAAAAACATTTGAGTTCCAAGAGAGAGCTGCTCAATTTGTATTTTAAAAATTTGAATAAAGATGTACAGAAAATACGTTTAAATAAACGAATAAACGATCACAGGGTCCAATCATTATATTTTGCAGAAAATTTTGCAAATAAGCGATAGTCATAAATCGGTCGTTACTTGTGTCGGCGGATGTTGAACTCTTGCTTAGCACGTTTAATTAATTTAAAATTATTTTTATCTTTATAAGAATAGAATAGAAGAAAGATAATCGTAAAATGTGTTTGAAATTCCATAACTCGAGAATGAAGCGTCTGATTTGCTTTGGGATTTCAGGGTACGTTGGAGATGGCATTTAGATGGTTTATGTGAAATCGGAAGTTCGCACGAAATCGGCCCTGAGATATGGCATTTTAAAATTTTCGCATATTTTTATATGTAAAACTCTTCTGAGCATTAAAAATCAGCACCAGACTCACGCGGCGCCGGGTATAATCTTTAAAAAGTTTTAAATAAAAATAAAATAAAACTACATTTTGAAAAGTTTGGCTAGTAAACTACACGATTCGATTTCTATGTTGAAAAAAAGTAGCTATGAAATGGAACAATTCATTTAAAAAAAAAATTATTAATGCCTTTTTTCAATGTCCACTTTGCTTTTTGTTATTGTTTAGTGCCACAAAATCCGGGCCCTGGTTATGACAGTCTTAAAGTAAACGAGCGATATGATCATGCCACATCAGGTATTGAAAGAAACTTTATGTTTTCTTCAATAAAAATAGTCCTTACTTAACCTTACCCTTAGTTTCACCCTTACTTAAAAAAATAAATTTAAATTTTTAGAAAGATGTAAATTCGAACTATTCCTAACTATAAGGAAAAAAAAACAAACAAATTGGCCATTTCAGCCCTTGAAAATATTTTGACAGAGCTTCTTATGATCAACTGTATTGTGTGTGTTATTAAATGTTTGCGACTAATTGTTTTATGTTGACTCCGGCCGGCTTAAGTACATGTTCTCAAGATGCTTTACATGGTATTATGTACACATTATTAACACGTTTTCGTGGCTAGATGACTCCCACTTTTACTCCACAATTTAGTTTTGATGTAAAATATAAACGTACCAAATTTTTTTCCTGTAGCTTAACGAGAAGCGTTTTTATAGTTTTAAAATTTAATGTTGTGTAGGAGGTGTGCGAATTCGTGGACAGATCCTTCCACGAATTCGCCTAGAAAAACGCCCAGTTTTCTAACATGCCTTAGTTTTGATATAAGCTACACACATTCCGAATAAAGTTTATCATCGCTTTTAAGAAAGATGCTCAAATATCGCATATCATAAGGATTGCTTGAAAATTACGGCTGTAATCGAGTCGACAGACAGACGGACATGGCTAAATCAACTCAGGTGTTTATACTGATCAAAAATATATACTTTTCTATACCTACGACACCTCCTTAGGGACGTTATGCACATCGTGATTATATCAATATTAAAATTCTTTCGCAGTAATCATGGGGGTATAAAAATTAATCGTTGTGACCATTTTTATGAAGGATTCACGAAACATTAAAACATTTTCGAATGTTTTAAATTGGTAGAGAAAACTGTTAAACTTGTATATGTTAAACTTGTCCCCCCCCCCCCCAGGAAAATACTGTCGACAGCCCTGACATACGCACATGAAAACACGAACACACATATATAATTATAATGACTACCCTTATTGCATCTCTTTACACTAAGCATCAGCAAACTCTGGTACACTCCAAAGAAATCTCATTAAAAAACTTAATTTTAAGCTAAAAAAAAAAAATATATAGTTACAAACGGTAAATGAATTATAAATGACGCAGCTTTTATTGACATCACAAGCAGGAAGGAAAACAAATATCCGCAACAACCAAACAATAGAAATGAATTAAGCAGTGAGTACGAGAACAAATAAGTAAATAACAACTTTCTCATGCTAGCTGTACAGGAGAAACAAGATCAAATTGCTTAACTTCGTCAACTGCTAATGTACAAGAACATTTTTTTTCTCATAAAACATTGCATAGTAAAAGGTATTTTATTATCAAACATACAGTGTGACTCGGTTCAGTTTGGGAGTCGGGTTCAGATTCGGATTTGATATTAATAAAGCTTAACTAAACTGTTCCAAAAAAAATCCATTTGATGATCTTTCTAATAACGCCCCGAAAATCCTCTGCAAGGACCTTTTCCTAGTACAATTTTATGTGGCAATAATATTGCTCAACTTTGCTTTTTTTATGAATATAAAGAAAATAAATTTTTAGCTAATTATAAACTTTGACTTGGAAAATTTGCTTATTTGAGCTAACCTATAAAGATTCTTTGATATGAATGATCTACGGGCTAATGTCTTCTATTAAAAACTCAAGAATAATTTGCTGCTTTAAATACATTTTAAATGCTACATCTGCACATAAGATTGCTTATTTGCTTCTTTTTTTATTTCTTCTAAATCCGTGCAGACTGCGTCTGCGTACAAATAAGTGACTTAATAAACTTAAAACAGTGCTTTCAAAATCTTATATTCTAATCTTCATCATAATCGTCATCATTAGCTGTAGCTTTAAGCAGACCGCCAAAAACCTTAGCAGGCACTGCCTTCTGTTCGATACGCAACTTTTTCATAACAACATCATCATCATCATCATCAGCCGTAGCTTTACCAAGTTTTGCGGCATTTGCGTTTTCATTAGTACCCATTTCTTCGTCTTCGTCGCTATCATCGTCATCTTCGCTGTCACCAATATCAATCTCATCGGGATTAACAACTTTATCTTTGGCGTTTCCACCTTGTGTTTCACCGCGCACAAACATAATATTGGAAGTGGTTTGTGGTTTAAGTGTTTGTTGTTGTTGTTTCTCTTTGAGAGCTGCTGCCGCTGCTTCAACGGCTTTGGCCTCCAGCAAACGCATCGCATCACTGGCACCAGCTGCTGCATCTGCTGCACCCGCACCAGAATTGATAAATTGTGCTGCCATCATGTTGACTTGCGTGTTGTATGTGGCTTGTACAGAACGCTTGATGCGTAACATTTCACGCATTGTATCCTCATTACCGTGGCGGACCTCAAACTCCTTCCATGTTTGCCAGAAATCAGCTGTAATGCGTGGATCGCAAACCTGTGTTGTGTGTGGAAAAAAAAAATTGAGAAATTAATTTAAATTTTAATTTTTATAAAGGATAATGTTAAACAAGTCAGAAACTTTTCAAGGAAAGCAAGGATAAAATGTATATAGCAAATATTAGTGTTTACTTCTGTGTTGTAACTGCACTTAATGATCTTATTATTTATATAATTATCCGCTGAACTTGCATTTTCTTTATATATTAATTTGAAGTTGTTATGCATCAAATTTAAAAACAAGTAAAGAAAGTCTAAAGTCGGTCTAGGCCGACTATGAAATAACCTAAACCTGCTCTTCCAAAAAAAAATAATATTATTGAAAATGGGTTTGTCCGTGGGTGGATAAAGCCTATATTTTATATGCATTTAAATTTTGATGAAAAATTTACACATACCTACCAAGTTTTATTCTTGTAGCTCACAGTTAATGCCTTTATTGTGCTTTCGCTATGGGAGGTGTGCGTATTAATGGACGGACTACTCCCAAGTTTTGAACACACCTTAGATTTGGTTTAAAATACATACATACCAAATTTGATCTCTCTATGAC
Organism: Tetanocera ferruginea; assembly: GCA_958299015.1. Classification (NCBI taxonomy): domain Eukaryota; kingdom Metazoa; phylum Arthropoda; class Insecta; order Diptera; family Sciomyzidae; genus Tetanocera; species Tetanocera ferruginea. The sequence continues at coordinate 127,214,608 of OY282640.1, forward strand.
AAACATAATCTTATTTATTGAGTTTTAAACTTTTTGGGTTGTATGGGAGGTGGGCGTGTCCGTGAGCGGATGACACTCATTTTTCGAAGACATTTTTTTGTTGATACAAAACACATACACACCATATTTTACTGTTGTAGGTTAATTATGAGCTTATTTATGCAGTTTTTAATTTTTTGGTTGTATGGGAGGTGGGCGTGTCCTTGAGCGGATGACACCCATTTTTCGAAAACATCTTTTTGTTGATACAAAACACATACACACCAAATTTTACTGTTGTAGGTTAATTATGAGCTTATTTATGCAGTTTTCAATTTTTTGGTTGTATGGGAGGTGGGCGTGTCCTTGAGCGGATGACACCCATTTTTCGAAAACATCTTTGTGTTGATACAAAACACATACACACCAAAGTTTATTTATAATTTTTGATTTAATTGCATAAAAAAGTATTGATCAGAAAAGCCTATTCAAGGAATTGAAATCAGAAAGTTTATTGTTGTAGATTAATTATGAGCTGAGTTATGCAGTTTTCAATTTTTGCGTTGTATTAAGTTTTTGTTTTTAAATCCAAACACAAAAAAAATTTGTAAACATTTATAAAAATGTTACCATAAATTTGTGATATAAGTGAAATTAAGGCGAGGATCAAACACGATAACAAGTTCCTTTTTAAAGGTTACTCATTTTAGAAGAGACGATTTGATCGAATAATCTCTGGTTATAAGTATTCTCGTCCTAAACAGGGAAAAGCACTGGCAGTTGGAAATGTTGAAAGAAAGGTTATTTAGAGCTCACAGTTATTGAAATATTTAATTGATAAATATAATTTAATTTCAAATTAACAGGCATTGTGAAGAAAGGTCATTTATAAATAGTAAGAATAAAATAACCCCCAAGTGACTACTAATGGCTGATTGATTCTAATGGTGATTCTAATGCTGATTTTAATGGTGATTCTAATGGCTTCAGAGTTGGGAGGAAGTTAAGGTTTGTTTAGGTTGACACGGCTGTCTCTTATGAGATACACATAGGCCAATTAGGCCCGTTGTGATACTCCCTGGCATCCTACTCTATTTGAACCAGTTGGAGCAATTAATAAAGCTTATTAGTCCGTAGACCGAAGATTTTGAGAGACTGTCTAGGTCACTATAAAACCAGTTCCCCAGAAAGAGGTGTTGGCTTTTAGCTAGCGCTGGGCATGTACAGAGAAGCTGTGTTGTGGATTCTTCTTCCTCTTCATCTCTACAGCTTCTGCAGAAATCGTTATGGAGGATGTTTAATCGTCGGGCGTGGTTACCAATTGCAGTGCCCTGTTAGGACGCCGACAACAGTATTTATTTGATCCCTTCTGAGGGAGATTAGTTCTTTCGAGCGTTTCAAGTTCAGAGTTGGCCAAACCTGACGCGCCGTGTTGCATTTGTTTTCCGTAGACCACCTTATGTTCGTTCTTTTAAGAGATAGCTCATTTGGGAGTTCACATCTTGTAACAGGTATACCAATTCTTTCTTTTTCTCTCGCTAAGGTTTTGGTAGTACCATTTCGAGCTAGTTCATCTGTTTTGCATTTTCCTGGAAAGTTTCTATGTCGGGGATCCAGCATAGAAAGATTTTGAGCTACTCTGCCATCTCATTTAGAGATCTGCGGCAGCTTATGACTGTTTTTGATGTTATTTGAACAAATTCCAGGGCTTTCAAAGCGGCTTAACTATCAGATAAAATGCAAATATCCTTAGCTGATATTTCATTCATCTGAAGCCAAGTAACAGCTTCATGTATATCAGTAACTTCCGTTTGGTATTTGAGTAAAGAGTTCCCTAATGCTAGAGTGTCCTGTTGTACCTCCCCTCCATTAAGAGGTGGTTTCCTGGCGTATCGCTGTGCTCCCAGCCATCTCTTTTGTTAGGATATCAAGTGGTATAAGTGGGAGGAAGTTTAATTTTTACTATTTGGTAGCGTTTGTTAAATAAGAAGTGATCCAGTTGAGAAGGTAAGAGTGAAAAACTAGGCTTTCCAAACAGCTTTCTAAAATTCATAAAGAGAACATCTATTTGTATATGATTTTCAAAATTGTTTATTGCATACAAAATTGCTAGATTTATTCCGGTTGATCATCCGGCTCTAAAATCCAGTACATAACTGATTAGTCAACACATGTTTGAGTTCAACTGAAATATTATCGTATACAATTTTTCACACAATTAAGGTAACGAAGAAATTGTACATGTCAGTCGATAATTACAGATGTTCTGTTTAGGACTCGACTTAAGGATATGGGAATATTTCCAGTCATCAAGAAAAAAATTTTCTTTTAATTTAATGATTTTCTCAAAAGTTTATTGAGCAATAGATAAAGACCCAGCACAATATTTCAGTACAATGGGGACAATACCGTAAGGACTTTTATTTTTTTACACTTTTGATTAATTTTTAAGTGGATGTTATAAGATTCTAAGGAACTCTCCGGTAGTTTATAACCAACAATAACGAATAACACAAACTTAATTTAAAAAGAAATATTCACAATTAATTGATTTACATCAAGATAAATAGATTTAGGCGTTTATCTAGAAAGAACGTTTCTAAATGCAATCAATACTGCTCCTCTTCGCGTTAATTCTAAAGGCGATTCCTGCATGATATTAGATAAAATCTTTTCTTCAAAGTAATAACTGCAAGTCGTTATATAAAAATTGATTTTAGCTGTGATAGCTGGTTGACCATGAGGTTAACTAAAGGTGAAACACTATCTGCTGCAATATTACTATTTGAATTGGACTTTTATTCAAACATTTTCTTATTATGCCTCTGAGCATGTATTAATTTAATTTTTTGTTCAAATCTGTACATGGACAGATTTTAATCAAACTTCAATGATTTCATTGAAAGGACTTTGAACAAGATTTTTATGATCAATTTTACTGTGTGTGCTATTAAATATTTTAACACACAATTGATCGAGAACTGAACCATCATATTTTATGCCGATTCCGAACAGCTATTTTTCTTGTTCTCAAGAAGTTTACTACTTACTTACTTACTTAGATGGCGCTTACAACCGTTGGTCGGTTTTGGCCTGGTCTAAGAATTTTCGCCAGCCTCTTTTGTCGTGCGCTTGCTGGCGCCAGTTGGAAACTCCAAGCGTTGTCAGGTTATCCAATGCCTGGTCTTTCCAACGGAGATGCGGTCTTCCTCGTCTGCGTTGGCCACCGCTGGGTACCGAATCCAATATTTTTTTTTTTTTTTTTTTTTTTTTTTTCGCTGGAGCTTCGTCGTTCATTCTCTCGACATGACCTAGCCAGCGAAGCCGCTCAATTTTAATACGCTTGACTATATCGATGTCGGCATATAGCTCATACAGCTCATGGTTCCATCGTATTCGGTACTCGCCATTGACGCAGATTGGACCATAGATCTTGCGAAGGATTTTTCTCTCGAACGCTCCCAAAGTCCTTTCATCAGAGCTGCTCAACGTCCAGGTTTGTGATGCGTATAGTAGGACGGGCATGATTATTGACTTATAGAGCGTCAGTTTTGTTCGTCGAGAGAGAGCTCTGCTTCTCAATTGCCTACTGAGCCCAAAGTAACACCTGTTGGCAAGAGTTATCCTTCGTTTAATCTCAATACTGATATCGTTGGAGGAGTTTATACTGGATCCCAGGTAAACAAAGTCCTTCACTACCTCAAAGGAGGTGATGCCAACAGTGACGCGGTTTCCAATACGCTGGGACTGTTTGTTTGTTGACACAAGATACTTCGTTTTATCTGCGTTCACTGCAAGACCCATTCGACTCGACTCTTTTTCTAGCCTGGAGAATGCTGCACTGACTTCGCGCGTATTTTGACCAATGATGTCAATATCATCAGCATACGCCAGCAGCATAACACTCTTATAGAAAATTGTGCCGCTGCGTCTCAGGTCAGCTGCTCGGATGATCTTCTCCATGACTATATTAAAAAAGTCGCACGATAAGGAATCACCTTGTCGGAAACCTCGCTTGGTATCGAAAGGAAGGGAGAGGTCCTTCCCGATTTTCACTGCACTGCTGGTGTTGTTCAGTGTCATCCTGCAAAGACGTATTAGCTTCGCAGGAATACCAAATTCAGACATGATGGCATATAGGTGACTCCTTATTGGACTGTCGAAGGCGGCTTTGAAATCGACAAAAAGATGGTGTGTATCGATTTGTTTTTCGAGGGTCTTTTCCAAGATTTGTCGGAGCGTGAAGATCTGGTCGATGGTGGACTTTCCAGATCTGAAGCCACACTGATAAGGTCCAATCAGTTGGTTAACGATGGGCTTCAGTCTTTCACACAATACGCTCGACAGGACCTTATATGCGATATTAAGAAGGCTAATCCCACGGTAGTTGGCGCAAATGGTGGGATCACCTTTTTTGTGGATTGGGCAGAGCACACTGAGGTTCCAATCATCTGGAATGCATTCTTCCGACCATATTCTGCATAGAAGTCTGTGAATGCATTTAAACAGAGCTTCGCCACCGGTCTTAAACAGCTAAGCCGGTAGGCCATCGGCTCCTGCGGCTTTGTTGTTTTTAAGCCGAGCTATAGCTGTTAAGACCTCATTATAGTCGGGCAGCGGAACTTCAACGCTGTCATCCATAATTGGGGTTTTCGGGATAGTTTAACAGAGTTTAAGTTAACCAGAAGTTTAACATGGTATTATTTAAAACTGTTTACTATATTTCAGTATAAGTATCGATGCTAAGAAGTAATGATTCTACATACCTTCATTCAATGCAACAAGATTTGAAGATGTTTCAAATGGAAGGTAATGTGGAAGAAGATTCATGCGAACGAAAATCAAACTCTAATTTTTTGGAACATGTTTACAAAGTTATCTCGGTAGTATTTTCGGTAATGATTTTAACGAAAGCCGTTTCAAATGCATAGTTCCGTGAACTAAGTATACGGAACAACAAAATGGAGTAAGAACTTTTAAATGGATTTAGTGCGTTGGAAGGCATGGATCATTTAATAAATTTTAGAATTGAAGAAATCTACCTTATTGACGAAAATATAATTTAAAAAACTTTCGTTATAAGCATTGTTCCACTCAATGGATTAAATCCAAAGTTAAATGTTGTTCTTAAGAAGGGCAGGACTATTTCAGAATCATTATGCTTTTTTTATCTTTTAATTATCTTTTAATAAGACATAGCTTTTAAAACTGTTACTATTTAATAGTAAGGATTTTCGATTAAACTTAGATTTTCTTCTTATTTTAGAGAAAATTGTTCTTCTCAAAACAAAAAACCCTTTAAACCGATTTAAAAATTTTTTTAAAAAATGTTATAAAATAAGCCATACCACAAATGATACACAATTATTTAAAAGCAATATTTTCATTTGCTTTTTTTTTAACCTCCCATACCAAATATGAATGGTGCTTATTTTATGAAAAAAAAATATGATTCTCACCTGTGAGCAATGCGCATAAATCGCTCGCGCACGATCTACTTCTCCCAGCTTGGTCTCCATTTCGGCAAATCGCACACACATTGCACGCATGTTCTCTTCGGCTAAAGACTCAATTGCCTTTTCATAGATTTCACGTGTTCGTGGTAAACCATAAATTTCAGCCGCCTTCTTGATGAAAATGTTGTACATATCGAACATTTCCTCAGGCTTAACAGCGCTGGTAGCACGATCATACACTGCCATGGCGTGGCGAGCTAAGCCATGCTCTTCCTCCAACTTAGCATACAACAAATAAAAGAACTTTGCATGTTCCGGCGGGCAGTTATCAAGACACTGTTCGAAAAGATCGCGTGCGCGTTCAAGTTTAGTACCGCCATACCGTTTAAGAAATTTGGTCAAGTAGGAATTCCAAATATCATAAACATTGGGCCATTTAAAGAGTGAAATACCCTTTTCATAAGCACGGAAGGCTTCTTCGAAATATTTGTGTTCTTCCAAAAAGAGCCCGTAGTTGATGATTATCTGCGGCGTGCAAATTTTGAGGTCAACAATGCGATCATAGACAGCTTTGCAGGTTTTAAAGGTGCCAAAGGATTCCTCAAGATCAGCATACATGGACCAGACTTTGAGCGACTTATAGAGGCGCATTTGCACAGTCTCCGTGTCATCGTGATAGGCAACTTTGCGTTTCGGCATAGCAGTAGCTTTTTGCATGAGCTTGAGAGCGGCGTCAAAGTTTTCTTGTCTGTCGTTTAGGAGAAAATAATTAATTTTTGATAAATTAACTTTAACTTTGTCTTTACCTTATTTCCATTTCAGCCCACTCACACCACACAGCAGCCAGTTCATCTACCTTAACGTACTCAACTTGAGTGCCGCGCTCAACAACAACGCGTGCATCGTCCAGCTGCTCGTTGGTCTCGTAAAATTTGGCAAATTCAACCCACAAAGTATGCAGCTTACCCACCGCTAGCTTGGGTTGCACTGTCTGTACCGCCTCCGTGTAGGTATTAATAATCTCGTGCGGTTTGCCTTCGTATAATTTGACACGTTTGTGCCACTCGTGCACGTTGTGCGGATTTTGACGCAGCAAGACACTATTTAAAAGCAGTAAACGACGCTCCATTAAGTATTCAAAGCGCGCCAGACGCAGTTCTATGTCTATATCATCCTCCTCTGTGGAATCCGGATCATTGGCTACCATTTCCATACGTTTACTCAACGAAACTTCTTCGAACTGTGCGTACTCGTCAAATACTTGAGTGAAGTCGCGTACGGTGTTAACAGTTTGAATAGCTTCTTCGTAGATATCACGAGCACGATCAAAAAGACCCGAACGCACATAGTAGTCAGCCAGTGAGTTCCACAAATGACCCAGTTGATCAGTGTATCTATAAAGCATTAAAAGCAAATATTTATTCATTTTTTATGCTATTTCAGAAAAAAACGCATATCTTCTACCTTCGTAGACCACCTCTTATAATGGCATCGACATTTAAAGAATGCACTTTGCTGGGATTCTTTGAAATCAACTCACAAAGTTCATTCCATAGCTGATGATTCGACTTGCCTTGTTTGGACACAAACGATTCGTTGTCTACAATTGTCGCAAGCTGTTGCGCTGCTTCATCCAATTTACCAACATCGTTCAAATACTCAATATACACTTCCGCATCGTCTGGAAATAATTTCAAGTAACGGCGATAAACTCTTAACGCTGTCTCAGGCACCTCAAATTTTCCCAAGAATTTAAGATATAGCGGCCAAATACGATGATGCTGGGTAATTGGCAGCGCTCGCAGAGCACGATCGAAGACATGTCGCGAGCGTGTAATCTTGCACTGCAACGTCATGAATGCACCATAGTCCATCCAAATGCGTGGCATCTTGTGCATGAAAACCAATGCGCGCTCGAAGGTATTATTGACTTCTTCATACATGGGATCTGTTAAAATTTTGCCGCGTACTTGCTTTCTTCGCGTTCGCAGATAGTTGTACCAAATCTTGTAACTTCCGGGCAGCTCCTTTAGCGCGCGCTCAAATACTATGTTCACTCCACAATTAGAAGCTTTTGCCTTGTGGTCAATATAGCGCAACCAATGCTTAACAGAATAAGCATTACGTAGTATCTCCTCCTCATAGGGCACATCTTCCTCCGGCTAAATGTGAAGAACGAAATGTGAAAAGGTTGTAACTAACTTCTCGGACGATTTAAGGAATCATTTACTTACAAACTCTATTTCCATGCTCACGGGTGCGTCGGTTATCGGCATTTTTACTATATTACTTTATTTTATTCATTAAGTAATTGAAAATATATAAACTTTTCCAGATATGCAGAAAAAATCGCACGCAAACGTAGAGCTGTCAAAAAATTTATTAAGCAAAATATCTACACTTGCTCTCAAACTGTTGTGAATTAGTTCCACATATGGACAGGGTGCTTAAGAAATATTAAAAGCAACTATTCGCTGTTAGGATGATTAAGATATATTTAAAAAATGGCTATAAGAAAATTTTACAACTAAAAATATTTAAGTGATAGTTGGTGCTAGGAAAGTTTGTAGAATAGGTTATTTAACAACTTCAATATACTTTGGTAAAGGCATAACATTTGCTACATAATAAAATATTAATATTATCTTTTGGACACACATCGAACATTCATAGAACTAATTTCAGCTGTTTTAGCTGTCTTTGCCACTAATACATTACTCCATTTTCGATCCAAGGCAGAAAAACATTCAAACAAACGATCACTTTTTGTCGTGTTCGATGGTCAAATATGTTACCAGTCTAATTGCTCAATGAACTGAAATATTTGATAAAAAAATATATAGTGTTTTGTCTTCTCATTGTTATACCCTAAGGCCCGTTAACTGATCTCCGAAGTTTAAATTTCTTAATCTCAGTTTTCGTAAACAGAGTTTAAATTTTAAACTCAGTTAAAATTATTATCGTAACTTATCTCATTTTTATCGGCAGTTTTCTTAAACTCTGTTTAAAAATTTAAACTGAGATTAAAAAACATATTCGAGCGGCACTGTAGAAAAAATTCTACAACTTTGACGTAGAACATCAAAATATTTCAAAAATTTTTGATAAAATAATGCAAATTGTCAGTTTCATTGGAATATTGTTTTTCAAAACTCAAAATATGTTTGTTTTTTGTTTATTGTTTTGATTTTTTTGAAGTATGATTTTTTATATTTTGTTTATGATTGAGAATATTTTCAATGTTCTCAGAGAATTTTTGACAAAATCTAAGTTTAAATTTTTTAAACCTAGAATTTCTGTGTTTAAATTTAAACTTGCCTCACCAAGTTAAACTTAGATTTTTTGAGATGAGGTATCGGCGTTCAAATTTAAACTGAGGTTAAGGAATTTTAACCTTTGTTTAAGCTAAACTTTGTTTAAAATTGAGATCAGTTAACGGGCCTAAATCTGAAAGGTGAGGGTATATTAACTTTGTACAAACGTTTGTAACGCATAGAACGAAACGAGTGCGGTATAGAAAAGTATCATGCTGATTGTGGAAAACGGCGGATCAGTTGCGGCGGGAAAATTACTCGAACTCGCTGTTTTAGCGATTGTAGAAACCGGCGAGTAAGTTCGTTGCGTATCGATAATGCAGTTGGCGGATTCGGAGTGAAAAATTGCTATTGTTGAAAACGCAGTCCATCCGCACTTCAAACAAATTTTTTCACTTTTCATCCGCAACAAAATCGGTGCGGATCTGTGCGGATTTGAAGAATATTTCTCAAAAAAGAAATGCTATATATGATTTCAGGGTAATTTGAGGTCGCTGAACTCGAATCTGGTGTTTAAAATATTACAAAATTTTTTTAACTCGAAAATAATTTTTTTATAAATTTTAAAATAAATTAATTTTTATCATATAAGTTTTCGAATTTCAAAGCAAAACAAATTTTTCAGTTGCCAACTAAATAAGGCTGTATGTAGGCACTTTGTGCTTTGTACAGCCTTGCATCGTGAAATTTGCAAAATATGATGGCAAATATTTTCAACACAACAGCATAATTTATAGAAATGCATTTGCCCGACTGTATCAAATTTGCACCACTAAAATCCTATTGCCAATGCATCATATCAGTGCATGATATGGGCACATAGAATTTAAAAATTGACTTTTTGAATGTATCATATGTTTATCTATTTTTCGCCAACTTATGTATTTAATTTTTGACTTTGTGTAACTACTTAACTGTTAAAAAACTGGCACTTTCAAAATTTTTTTAACGCGTTAAAATTATGGATGTTCATAAGAAGTAAGTTTAAGCTCTTAAATTAAAATTAACCAAACTAAACGTGTTTATATAAACAGCAATCGAACAACAGCCCGTGTCCAGTATCAGGCAAAGGTCGAAAAAATGAAAAAATTGGCATCGGAATCTTCACCAGGAGAGGCAGAAATAAGGCTCAAATGACTTGGTGTCGGTCCAGATGTCTCAGGAGCAACGTAAATACCATAATAAATGCAAAAACCATCTCCACCAACAAAAAAGAGCTACTGCGAGGCGTCCTGAGGGCAGCAACGCTGTGCTGCGGAAAGGACCACTCGCCTCGAGCTCCATGTTGTCAGGACAATGTATAAGTGATTTTTCAAAATTAATTTATGGTATAATTACATTTAAATTGTCTTTTTATTTATATTTTTCACTTTTGTTATAAATATTTTACACTTATGCAAATTCACTCGTTACTTAATTTTGTTTTGACAGCTGAACAGCTGTTTTTCGGAGATCAGAGTGCGGATCGGTATTGCAGTTCACTCGCACGGTTTCAACAATGGGATTCTTTGTTAAAGTGAGGGGAGTGCGGATCAGATGAACTCCCGCCGCAACCAATCCGCCGTTTTCCACAATCAGCATGTATATTTATTCTTGATCACCGTCACCACGTGAGTCGAGCTATCCATGTGTGTACGTCCGTCTGTCCGTCTGTGTGTTGTCCGTATACATAGGATAAGAAGAAGGAGTTGAGATAATTGAATGAAACTAAGTACACACGGTCACATGGACCCAAGGATCTGCACTATTGAATATTTTAGGAATATTCCCACAGACACGCCTACCTCCCATACAACCCAAAAATTGAAAACTGCATAACTCAGCTTATAATAAGCCTACAATAATAAAACTTGGTGTGTATATGTTTTGTATCAACACAAAAGGTCTTAGAAAAATGGATGTCATCCGCCCACGGAAATGCCCACCTCCCATACAACCCAAAAATTGAAAGCACAATAAATAAGCCTCTCTTCAACCTATAGGGATAAAATTGGGCACGTGTTTTTTTATGACAAAAACAAGATGGTTTGGAAAAATGGACATCATCCGCTGACACGCCTACCTCCAATACAACGCAAAAATTTAAAACTGCATAACTCAGCTCGTAATTAGCCTACAACAAAATTTGATATGTATGTCTTCATTATTAACACAAAGATGTCTTCGAGAAATGGTCATCCACTCACGGACACGCCCACCTCCCATACAACACAAAAATTGAAAACACAATAAATAAGCCTCTGTTTAACTTACAGAGATAAAATTTGACACGTATGTTTTTTATTACAAAACAAAAATGGTTTTGAAAAATGGAGATCATCCGCCCACGGACACGCCTACCTCAAACCATACAAACCAAAAATTGAAAACTAGATATATAAGCTCATAATTAACCTACAACAATAAAATTTGGTGGGTATATGTTTTATATCAACACAAAGATGTCTTTGAAAAATTGGTGCCATCCAGCGTTACCAGTTTTGCACTATAAATAGTGCTTTCGGTATTTTTTGAGCTCTTGCGAGATGCTGCGGAAGAAAGTAAAAATCATCGCTTTATGTGAGAAAAATTATCATGCGAGAAAATTTTTACCACATGTGCGATATTTCCCACGCGAGAGAATAAAAATACCGAAATTACCACAAAATACCTCACATTACCAAAAAGAGATTTCTACCTGCTGTGGTAGAAGTACGCGTGAATGATATGTGTACAGAAAAGGTTAACTGAGTGAATGTGCTTGTTGATGCATTCTTCATGTGCATTCTTGTTGGTAGTTTGTTTGTGTTTAAACTGTTTTCGATATTTAACAACAAAAGAACGTAAATAATTTCTAATAGCAACAAAAGAACGTAAATAATTTCTAATAGCAAAGTGAAAAATAAAATAATTATGTCTGGAAGAAAAAGATCATTGTCGCATAGCAAGGCTTATTTATATAAGGTTGCATACATTTTTGACGTTTTCTCATTTCGGCACCCTTATTTTGAAATGAGAGCAAAAGAGCGTAGTCATTTGAGTAAAGAACTGACACGGTTGCCTGAATATAATACTATTGGTAGTTTTTTGTAGCACTATTTGGTAAATAGAATACTAAAATTTTTGTTTAGTGCTTTTATTGGTTCTTTTTTTATTCGGATATCCTGATAAAATTAAGTCATTGAGTTTGATCTACCCCCATAATTTTAGTTTTGATTGAAGGATTTCAGTACTATGCCCTAAAAAAGGTTTAATGAAATAAATATATATAAAGAAAATCAAGAAAGACAGACCAAATAAATATTTTCATATTCGAAACTTTAATTGCATTGGACAACGGTGATCGTAAAAACCACTTTTACTTCCAATTTTGAAAAAAATCACAATTTTAACACATCTTGACTTAGTGTGTACACAATAAAACAGAAAACTGCACAAAACCCTGAAAAATACTTTTTTTTTCTTGAGCAGCACAAAACCCTACTCTGCAAACGTCAAAATATTTTTGTTTACATAAAATAAGGATGCGTCAAAAAATGTACGCAACCTTAAATAAATCAACCTTGGTCGCATAGTTATTCAAAAATTGAATTATTATAAAAATTATTGTTTTATTAACTGTTGTTAATTTATATGTTGCAATTTAAGTTTACTTTCGTTACATAATTTCATACTTTGCTATAAACACCGCTTAAAGTGATATTTTAAGCAACTTTGAGGTATTTCATTGACTTGCGGTAGTTTTGTGGTAATTTGCACGATTTTGAGGTAATTTGAGGTATTCCATTGACTTGCGGTAATTTTGCACGATTTTGAGGTAATTTGAGGTATTTTTGAAGTGTGGTAATTTGAGAGAATTAAATGCGAGAATAAGGTAATTTTTGAGGTATATTCACCTGACAACGCTGGTGCCATCCGCTTACGGACACGCCCACCTTCCGTACAACCCAAACATTGAAAACGAAATAAATAAGCCTCTGTTTAACCTTCAGAGATAAAATTTGGCACGTATGTTTTTTATAATAAAATATGGTTTTGAAAAATGGACGTCATCCGCCCATGGACACGGCTACCTCCCATACAACCCAAAAAGCTTAAAACTCAATAATTAATGTTATATTTGTCATAGAGAGATCAAATTTGGTATGTATGTATTTTATTCCAAAACTAACATGTGTTCAAAAATTGGGAGTTATCCATTCATGAACACGCCCACCTTCCATAGCGACAGCACAATAGAAGCATTAACTGTGAGCTACAGGAATAAAACTTGGTATGTGTAAATTTTTCATCAACATTTAAATGTATATTAGATATAGGCTTCATCCGCCCACGGACACACCCATTTTCAATAATATTATTTTTTTTGGAAAAGTAGGTTTAGGGTATTTCATAGTCGGCCTAGACCGACTTTAGACTTTCTTTACTTGTTTTATATGAGACGTTTTATTATTTGATCCACCTTGATAAATAGCAACACTTTGTATAGTAGTGTGAATATTCTAGATGCAATAAACTTCGACAGATATAAATTGAATTGTTACCAACTTCATACCAAAGCGCCATACCATTTTGTATATAAACGGCCATATTGCTTATTTGTATAAGAAATAAAAAGACAGTGCTTTTTGTATTTAAAGCTGCTACTTTTCTCAACTTATTTGAGTAAATAAAATAGTATTGGCCAATTTCTTCACAGATTTGCCAGATCTGCTAAAACATGAACGTTGTGCCATTCATACATTGAACTTACTAGCCTTAACAGATTTAAACAAAATTTTACAAGCAAATAAAGAACTTTATCAGAGAGACAGTCGGGTTAGTACTAAACTATCATTATCAACAATGGTGTCCGTTTTAAAAGAAAAACTCTCAAAAAACATTTGTTTTATGCTAGATTGATTACATCGTTGTAACGATTAGCCGATTTCAAACACTTTAATTACCTATTACCTTACTACCTTTTCACTGTTTTTTGTGGTATAATTTGTAATAACTCTTAAATTGTAATAACTTCTCTGGTATAACGTGCTCGGCACACTGGGATCATAATCATCCCAGTGACAAGAAACAGTCGTTATTTAGAGGAGATTTATACAATGAAACTCGTCACATAAGATTTTCTGAAATTTTCTTTTCAAGTGTCATCTTCACATTACATGATGATACTGCGTTGCAAAGACATTGCTTTCAAAATTCAGCCAGCAACGAAAATATGAAAGAATAACGTCAAAGACATTTCATGAAATCACAACCCGAGAGACTTTTTCATTCACTTTCGTTTCCTACTTCGCACCCTCACTATTGACAGTCTCATGCGACTAGTTTCATTGTATAAATCCCCTCAACATAAACATTAGAATATTTTGACTTTATTTTTTTTTTAACTTCTTAAAAGCGTCTTTTTTAATAAAATACAAGTTTCATAGGAAAAAAAGTTATTAACACTTTAATAAACAAGAGCCCCGATATTAATCAAAAAAAGAAATGTTGTGTAAAAATATAGGTTATCTAAAAAGATACAGTGCGCATTTAAAGGTTAAATAAGTTCAAAAAGTTGCTGTAAATGCATAAGAATGTATAATTGATATTATATCACAAAAACTTCGACAGATAAATGCATAAGAATGTATAATTGATATTATATCACAAAAATTGTGGCGAGCGCATTATCCTAGTGTGCCAAAAAAGGGATAAAAAATAAAGTTAATCGTATACGGTGTAAAATCATAATAACGTAAAAGTAAATCATAACTAATTGCAGCATATAAATTTGTTTCTTCTGTTTATTTCTAATAAGGCTTTCAAGAAATGCAATTCACTTTGGACGAAAAGCAATCGACCAAATTTTCGGAAATAATCAAGAACTGCTTGGGATCGCCTTTGATAGTTCTTGTGGTAACGAGATGGAGTTCTTTGTTTGATGTTGTTTCTCGCATATTAGTGCATGAAAAAAGCTGGACACGTTATGCGGTTCTTTGGTAATAAAAAGATTGACTTCAAGTGACTTACAGTATATAATTGATTACTGCATCATCTTTAGTTTCATGGAGTGTCAAACTGAAGAAAATGGCACAAGGAGACAGCCTTAAAATTTTGAAAGGAATTGCAGATTGCTTAGAAAGTAAGCTGAACGAAAGTTTTGTAAAGTTTTTTACTTTGACAACGGAAGCAAGTGATGCTATAGTTGGGACCGTTCTTTTACTTGATGTGAAAATGCGGTGGTTTAAAACGTTTGGCAAGGGGCTGCCTAATATTTCCAAACAAGACGAGTACAAATTAAGTCATTCGTGAAATGAAAACAACCCAGGAAGGTGGCGATATTTACAGCCATTGTGAAGAATCGCAATTGGATGAAGATTTTACGATTTTCACGGTACTTTTCAATATAAGCACAGCTTAAAATAGCAAATTTCTAATACCAATTCATTTCCTTTTAGAAATTTCTTACGATTTATTTGACCGGAACGAGAGCGAAACAAGTAATCGTTCAAATATTATAAGTTAACAACTTCTCGCGTATCTTAACGATGCTGACACTAGTCGGGAGATATTCATAAAATATCCTTTGCTTAAAAAAGCTTACTTGAAGTTCAATATGCCCCTTACTTCGTCTGCACTAGTAGAAAGATTATTTTCTTTCGCTGGTATAATTAATAGTCCACGTCGTCATGCTCTTTCCGACTTGTCCTTCGAAAACTTAGTATTATTAAAAGCTAATAATTAAGTTATTAAATAATTGAAGACACAATGTGCATCGCCGAATAAACTATTTTTTCCTTGTTTCCTATGAACAAATTTGTATATTGTTAATAATGAAGTTATTTACCAATTTGTTTAATATGTTGTTTCGAATAGAAATGTTGGAAAATAAAACTACAAAAAAGTACATTTTCTCTCATTAAAACACACTTTATATAAAAAGGAGTGGTTTTCACTTGCATTTAATGAACCTTGTAATTTTAATTAGTAATCCTTGCAATCGATTACTGTAATCCTTATGAAAAAAACATGGTATAACAATTACAGCAATCGTTCATCGAATGAGCTAAGATTACGATTGCAGTAATTGTAATTTCAACTATTTTAATATTACAATTACTGCAATCGTAATCTAACATCGTTCGATGAAGGATTACTTAAATCGTAATCCCATTTTTTTAAGATTACTGCAATCGTAATCATAAAGTAATCGTAATCCTTATCGCTCAGCTCTGATCCATATATTGAAGACGCTTTTTTACAAATATAATCAATATCAATGTTGAACGATAACTTAGAATCGATTCATTTAGCAAGGTCCTTGACGGCATCTACACGACTTTAAGCAGTATCTTTTATATTGTATTCAAATATTGAATTATTTTTTTTTCGCGAAAAGGTTATATTTTGGCATTAATGTGGATTAAGAAACATAATATTAGAACATACACCAAATTTCAAAGGATTTCAGATTGGCCTGGAGTTGGTATGAATTGTCTTTAGCATCTATTGGACTGTATATTTGTATACCATCTGCATAAATCAACAAATGAGAGCGTTTAATAATGTGAGTAACATCAATAATAGCTAAAATAAACAGAAGTAAACCTAGGTGAATTCCTTGAGAACACCTGATTGCGAAAGAAATGAAAATTTAGGAAATTACAGGAATTCCATCAGGACCAGCATTAAAATCCTCATCGATCCAATATACTTTAAAATATCCTCAGAAGTAAAAGTTTACAGAAGGTTCCAAAGAAACTTTTGCGTCCTGAATTCATATATGCAAAATTTTAAAAGATTGGCAAATAAGGCACAAATTATAACGGCATCGTCACTGAAATCCATAAATGGTTTTGAATGACGAAGGGAATCCAACAGATTTTTTCTTTGTAAATATATATGAATTCCCAAAATTTTTTGGATCAGACAATATCCTCAGCTTAATATTATCTAAGTTTTCATGATAAACTGCAGCTGAATATTTTTAAATTCCAGAAACAAACATTGTAAGTTGTTGCGAAAGAGTTTCATGTAAAAAAATCAAGATCTTCAATATTATGTCCATTTCTATACTCTTAAATAACAATAGACTTTTTATGAAGTAAATGATTCAACTTAAAAAATCAGCATTTTTAGCTGACTAAGGCCCGTTAACTGATCTCCGAAGTTTAAATTTCTTAACCTCAGATTTCGTAAACAGAGTTTAAATTTTAAACTCAGTTCAAATTATTTTCGTAGCTTATCTCATTTTTATCGGCAGTTTACTTAAACTCTGTTTAAAAATTTATACTGAGATTAAAAAATATATTTGAGCGGCACTGTAGTAAAAATTCTACAACTTTGACGTAGGACATCAAAATATTTTAAAATTTTTTGATAAAATTATGCAAATTGTCAGTTTCATTGGAATATTTTTTTTTCAAAACTTAAAATATGTTTGTTTTTTGTTTATTGTTTTGATTTTTTTGAAGTATGATTTTTTTATTTTTTATTTTTTGTTTACGAATGAGAATATTTCCAATCTTCTCAGATAATTTTTGACAAAATCTAAGTTTAAATTTTTTAAACCTAGAATTTCTGTGTTTAAATTGAAACTTGCCTCACCAAGTTAAACTTAGATTTTTTGAGATGAGGTATCGGCGTTCAATTTTTAACTGAGATTAAGGAATTTTAAACTTTGTTTAAGCTAAACTTTGTTTAAAATTGAGATCAGTTAACGGGCCTTAAATTTTTAAATGAAATTTTGTGAATGTGCATGGTTGGTTTCAGCTTGAAATATAGTTTTTGACCCAAAAGATTGCGATAGATTCACCACAAACTTTCTTTCATCCAACTTTCTTTCTTACTTTCAATGTTTTTTAATGCGATTTCAAGTATTTGTATAGGAAAATAGGGTCGAAGTTAATATTTAAACTGAGTAAAGATTAATAAAAATTCAAAATTTTCAAACTATTGACCAAAAGAAAATTTAATCAGAAACTTTTAAAGAAAAATATGGCTAGAGTTGGGCGTTTTACCGTATCATGTTTCATAACCAATACAAAAAAGTAGCAGCAAATTTTTTTTCAGCAGCGCCGGGTATTATCAGCTAGTAGATATATAAAATTTGACAAAACAAACAAAGAAGCTCTTTACCAGATTTTGTAATCACTTCTTACTCCTAAAAAATTTAATGCTTTAATTTACTTTTAAAATGCAGTAAAAAATACATTTTAAAGCAAATTTTACAGTGAATCTAAGGGCTTTAAAATAGCCCTGTAGTTTGCTTAAAAAAAAAATGTACGTTAGCATGGAGAAATCATGAAAAATTAATGCGTTTCGTATACCATGTAAAGGTGCTTTACTTGTTTCAGAAGCTGGCTTATAGCTGGTTTACCATGACACACGTGTGGTATACAAAGTAGTGTTCTTACTTTGTAGAATCGAAACCATATCGCATCCCATCTTCAAAAGAGGCGCTACTACAAATTTAAGGTGTCGTCGATTCGACGAAGCATGTCCTTCCAGGGTTAAATATATTTATATGCATTACATGATAAATACTTTAGAATAGGATACTTTCACAGCCGGTATTATTTTTAATAATAAAACAAGTTTTTATTGGGTGTAGGTTTCCACAGTATATAAAAAAACATTTACAATACTTTACGAAATGATTGGGTATGACTCATGAAGAGAAAGTGTCATACATATTCTGTAATATCAAATGTCGCTGAATAAATTTCTTTCGTCAACCTTTCTTGAACTCTTGAATTTTTCGTGTATAACTTAATAAATTTCCACACGGTTCTTTTATATTCCACAAACTTCATCACTTTGCAAATAGCATACGTTCCACACGAATTTTTGACAACCACCATAGCTGTCAGCTGTTGTGCTGTCAAAGTTACACTAAGCCTCTTGCTATCCTTTTCATGCTCATGTAAATTCAATTTAGTATATATTTGCAATTGCAAAGCAGAAAATTTTCACTCCAACGAGTTGCTCAAGAAGACAAGGTTTAATTTTTTTTTGATAAAAGTTAAAGCACGATTTTGCAAGTTTAATAAAATCCAAGTGTTTATAAAAGTAGAAAAGTGTTAAAATTTAAAAATTTTATTCATAAAAATACTACAAAGCGTGAAGAAATTTATGCAGTCGTAACAAAAGCAAACAGCAAAACTTATTGTTTTTTTTTACGCCAAGCAGTGGACGTCGATAAAGAATTTTCAGCCGTTTTTTTATGGTCGTTATTGCGGAAGAGCAAATAAAGAAAATTCAGCTGTAAAGAAAAATAAGGAAAATTTTAAAAATTCTTAATAAAAGCGAAAAAGTATTTAAACTGCATTCAAAACAAAGCATTTCATTTCGTAAAATAGTGCACATAAAATCAATTTAAAGCAGCGAATAGATCATAAATCAAAAACGCCAAAAAATTCCATAAATAGAAAAATGATTCGCTTGAAACACTTGTAAAAAAAAAACATTTCTTTTATTCTTTACTGTGTGCGTGTGTGTATTAAAAAATTTAATAAATATTAAATATCAAATTAAATCACAAGTAAGCGACAAATTTTACGGTAAGTTTTATACATCTAATTTTAGTTTTTGTTGTCTCTCATTATCTTGCTTTTCTTCATACCATTGAAACTGAGTGGGCGGCAGGTGATTTTCCTAGTCAGTTTTTGCCTACTCGGCCTTTACATCATTCCTGCTTCTTACTTTTCGAGCCGCCTTTGATTTTTGTTATGGTTTCTCCTTTGCTGCTGTTGTCGAAGCCGCTGTTTTTATTGTGATTGTTGTTGTTGTTGTAATGGTGGTTGCTTTATTGCTGTTGAATTGGAAAATCGATTTTCCGGAAAATTGTGCTGCCAAGTGCAAACGTTTCTCGCCTCACGTGCGCACATGCATCTGTTCTGATTAGTGTGAAGGGGCAATGGCCAGAAGGGTGGGAAAATCTGCGTATAGAAGTTTCTCGAATATTTCTGTAACTATGTAGTTTTTTTTTATTCTACGAATGATATGCAAGGTGTAAACAACTATTGAGAAATTCCAATTTTTTGAAAATTTTGAAAATGTTAAATACTTAGCCCGTGATCTGTACTAAAACTTCTATAAGAACATCAACCAGATTAAATTATGAAATTCAAAAAAGATTTGTTGGAATTGACTGAAGTTACGAAATATTAAAGAGAAACATCCCTTACTCGAAGGACCTGAAGTATACCTATCAGTTATAAAGATCAAAATATTAAAAAATGTCCCGAGAAAGCATGATTTATGAAGAATTTCGAGGAAAGGATGTTTCAATTTATTAACAAAAATCGGTTTTCTAAAATATTGTATTTCTAAATTTCGATATTTGTGATAATCAATAGTCTCTTAATTCTTTCTTTCAAAATTTTGTTAATATCTCCAGTTACTTAATACAAATAAAATAGGATATAATGGGTTTTCCTCTTCGACAACTTTGTTTTACTATCTATGAAAGTAAAGAATTATTAAATCATCATTTAAAAGAGGATTTTTGGTTAAACTACAGAGTACCGAATCTTGTATTTCACTTTTCACGAGAACTCGGATCAGATATCTCGTATTCGATTCGAATTCGAAACGAGTCCGAAATGAGTCCGCAATCTTGTTAAATTAAAAACATTTTTATATTGCTGCAATTTATCAACTCAAATTTTGTTGATAAATTGCAAACTGTTTTAAATTCGTGATCCCGTCAGATTTTTCGAAAATCGAGAAAAAACAACAAATAAATAAAAGAACAATAATAAATTCTTTTGCCTTTTACCTCGGCTGGAAACGAACCCAAGAGCTCCAAGAGCTTTTTTTATAATGAAGCAAATAAAGCAACTATAAAATTACTACTGCGGTGAGTTAGTGGATAACGTAAAAGACTGGCATCCTGTGGACGTGGGAACGAATCCTAATAATGTATATTTGTTTTTTTTTTTTTTCATTATAACAATAACAATCTACAATATAATCTTTTATCATAATAATCGATTTGCGCAAGACACGAATATTTTTTAAAAATTTCATTTCGACAAAAAAATTGCTAAAACTATTAGAAACGATTCGGTAGTGATTCGATCATGATAAAAAATCTCGTTTCGAGAATGAAATGTGCATTTCTCCCGCCCTCGGGTTCATTAGAAAACGTTTTCGAACTTCGTTTTCGAAAAAAAATCCGAAATCTCGGATTCACCTCAAATTTGAGGCAAATTCGTTTGGTTTATTGGGATATAGCTATTCTAACATATCGCTCATTAAATACAAAAACGTAACAACTCAAAAAACATAACTTTTCAGGAGAAGCCCAAATAAAACTCTTTAGTTGAAATTGCAGAAAAAACCAATTTTCATATAAACACATAAACTTCATTCCTTCAGCTTATGAAGAAAATAATAAAAAAGATAGTGAGATCTGTGTTTTGTGAATTGATTTTCAATAAAAAAAACTGAAATGGCCAATTGGTTTTTTTTTTTTTTGTTATTTAAAGAGGGATATTTTTTCAAATAAAGTTTTTCGAGGTATCGCTTTACTCTGACATCTATTAATATTTCATTGAGTTATTAACGAATAAACTATGGATTCATAAATGTTATAACTTTTTGTGATTATTTAATACAATTTTTATGATTTTTCTTTTTAAGTTTTTTTTTCATATTTAATACTTACTCATGATAAGAAACCACAAAAATTGAACACAACCAGGAAAAAGCAATGAAAAAAAGAACATGTTAAACTATTATTAATAATCATAGATGAAAAGACTAAATTGGAAAAATAACCGAATTAATGCATATAATCCTCCCAGCAAACATTATGACTATTAAAAAACTCTTTCAAGATTCATATAAATGAGGGTTCATCGTCATAATGCGCTCAAAAAAGAATCTTTAATTACAAAAAATGAGCACATTTTCGTATGTTGTGGTCCCCAAAATATAACTCATAATAATGTCAGTTCTATGAGTCCTTTAAGGACTCATAGTAATGACGGTTTTAAGACTCTTATATACTCTTTTAAGACTCATATAAGAAGCCTTTTTGCAACGAACATTTGTTGTAGTTCAATATCAATGCATGTATATCGCCCCATACAAACAATTCTCCGAAAAGCGACGCCAGGATAGAATGTGTCCATAACGGACAGTTAGAAAGTTTTAAAAAAAAATTAGCTTTTAAAAAGTTCTTATTTATTTATTAGATATGGTGCTTTTGCAATCATCCGATTCTATTCTCTCATAAAACACTCGTATATAAAAATATTTTATGAGTCTTCTTTATGACTACGCATATATCAATCAATATATGTCCTTTTATGAAACTTTTTTATGAACAATCATAATGTCTTTTATGAGTACTCATAAAGCTTATACAATAATGACTCTTCTATGAGTCTTATTTTTAAATAATCATTGAACAGTCATATTAAAGGTTGTTTTATGAGTCCTTTTAATAAGTCGTCATAAATCATGCACAAAAAACACTCTTTTTAGAGTAATTTTTTGGAGAGCCTCATAAAATTTGTACAGGGCTTAAATAATCGTAAAATACGTAAAGTTGCTTAGGTTTTGCACAACCTTTTTGGAGTATATTTTGGTTTTGGTTACATTAAATAAAACAAAACTGTTTTGACTAAACTTTTTATATATCATAAATCATAAAAAAATATCTTAAAAACTTAAAGCAAAATTTAATTTTTAATCAAATTAGCGACATTAAAAAAAATCGATGACATTCTTCAAATGTAAAGACAGAGTTGCTTAGGCATTGCACAATACTGTACTATATGTATTCATTCGGCATCAAAAACAAAAATTAAACATGAAAGTATTTTTTTCCGATTTGCCGAGCGATCAGTCATATCTTGAAAAAAAAAATTTAAGAATTAACAATATTTTATGTTTAGAACTTTTGTAACGCCTTAAGCTTAATATATAATTTTTTAATGAATGAAAATATGTCAAAATGACAACTATCTCTTGAAAGCCACATTAATCTTTTTTAATTTACAATTCACCGCTGTAAAATATTATGTTGCATTTCGCAGATAGCTGCATTTTTCTAGATGCAGTCGAAAACGAGTTCCTTTTTTTGTCGCCTTCGCGATGCCATGTTTATTGTTAATATATTGGAAACATAAAATCTAGAGAATCTTACATTTTTTTCTAAATATAGTACCAATAAAATGCTATCGAAAACTTGAAAAGAATATTTGTATTGAGGTTTCTTTATATTTTTGCTCCACAAAGGCGTACGAATGTCGTGTTTTCGATGATGGCAATACCCATATATATTTTGTCTAGTTCTTTCCCGTCAAAAATGACGGACTGGGTTTTGTAAAGGAAAAGAATTCACTTATTTATTGCTTCTTATAGGTTCAGGAAGTTTAGTGTTTAAGTTAAATTTTAACACAATTATAAGTCTACTTGAGTTAAATTTTGCTAAAACTACATATGTTTTTCATATAATGGTAAAGCTAATTTAACTTCCTGACTCCATCAATTAATTGTCATTCAAATTAATTTAGCTTGAACGTCGCCTCTGCATATCTCAATTTGTTGTACATTTAAAAGACTCCTTGATACAATTTCTTCGAATAATTATGACCGTCTACAATGCGGCGATCACTCATTAGTTTAGCGTATGATGATGTTGTGAAATTAGACGTGTTCACCACATATTCGATTTTAAATTGTTTAAATAAAATTTATTAGTTGTAAATATTTATAAAATATCTAAAAGTATAAATGAAAACCTAGTAGGTACGGCGAAAATTGTTTCAACATTTTTTGAAAACTGAAAATTTCAAAATGACAAAAAAAATTAAAAGGTTTGGAAGTTACAAAGAATCAGAAAACAAAAATGCCTAAAAATATGCTATAAAATTAAAAAAAAATCAAGCACTGACATTCTACGGAATTATAATAATCACATAGTAATAATTTAATAATAATTTAAATAATTAATTATTAATTTAAAAATTAATAGAAATAAAGCAGAGAAAAAACTTAAACTTAAATTGTAAATTTTTGAAAAGACACACGATAATGGCGGGTTATGAAAACTTATTTATCGGTTGTAGATTTAAGGAGGGACATAACATTCGCGGCAGAGAAAACAAACCTTTTTTTAAAAATTCATAACTCAGTCAAAAACAAACATTTTTCCAAAATTTATTATTGTAGAGAATTGAACAAATTACAAAAAAAAAAAATTCAAAAAATATATTTTTCACTCCAACATGGCTTTATAGAGCTCCAAACTGGCGGCAGAGAAAAAAAGGGCCTCGTGGTTGCAGCGCTGGGAGTCCCAAAAATAGTCCGATCTGGAAAAAACAAGACTTTTTCAAATCTTAACAAAATTGGTTATCAAATGACAGGAACTTTTTTTAATTTTTTTTTTTTCAATTTTTGGTGATGTTCCAAATTTGAAAGTGTGTTTTTTTCGAAAAAAATATTGACTTTCAAAATTCATAAAAAATCGAAAAAAAATTTAAAAAAAGCTCGAGCTTGAAAAGCTTGAAAAAGAAAAATGCGCTCTCACTAATCCGGCTGTTAGTCTTGAACCTGTAGGAATTTTCATGTCTTATTGGATTCGTTTTGAAAACAAAAAACTTTATTTGGGTAACAATATCCGATGGCACCGAAAAAGCAAAGAAGAAAAATTGTCCCCCGCTCCGCTCTCTGAATCTATTCCTGGTTAATC
This sequence comes from Tetanocera ferruginea, assembly GCA_958299015.1. Taxonomy (NCBI): domain Eukaryota; kingdom Metazoa; phylum Arthropoda; class Insecta; order Diptera; family Sciomyzidae; genus Tetanocera; species Tetanocera ferruginea. The sequence continues at coordinate 127,239,027 of OY282640.1, forward strand.
TATGTCATTAAACTTTAAATTTTAAAGCCTGAAGCTTTAATAAAAAACAAAAAACGCTTCAAATGAAATTTTTTCAAGATTTAAAAAATAAATCTACTTAATTTTGACATTTTTATTGGTTAGATTATAACTCTCTGCTGATTAGAACTATCTGCTTTATTCTTATGACTATTAAGATATTCTCTCTGCTATTTGGTAGATTAACAGTCTACAATGATTTTTATGTTTATCTTAACAAAGTGCTATTTAAGCCGCTGAAAATTTTCCATAATAAGATACGCACAAACAAATTTTTAAATATTTATGTATACCGTCCGATTCACTCGCTCTGCGCTCTCTCAGTAAACATATCATAAATAAATTATCAAACAACATTAAAAATGGTTGCCTAGTGAACTGCTTACTCGATATAAACTACTTTATTTAAAGAAATAAATGAGATATTCCAAAGAAAACGAACAACAACCGGCTGCAGCCGTGGCAACAAACCCAACATTAGCTTTCAAACAAAAAATCAATTCAATACTAGTTGATATGCCAGCAGAGATATGCAGTGTTGACAGTAAAGCCGGCAGTTTTTTAAGACCGACAAGATGCTTCCAGTTCCCGGCAATAATACACAAACATAGTTGCTAACAGACAGACCGACGACTGCAGCCGTATTCAAACTTTTACCAAAAAATTTGCCACTTGTCTGCAAGCAACATGGTGGGTCGGTCGGTCCATCGTTACTCACCCAAATTCAATAAAATTTCAGTTCTGCAGTCTGTAGAGTACGACCAACAATAAACTATCACACACCCACAACCCCGCTGCGCTTGCTGCAAAGCTAACTCTTGCCTCTCATCCCGCTTCAAACTCCCTTATGTTTACCTCTCCTGCTTTCATGCATTTTCATTTTCTACTTATATATACGCTGTATTTATTTACTTTTGTTTCTGTCGTTCTAGAATTTTCCGGCAAATATCAGCTGCACTTGGAGGCGTCAACAACAGCTACAGCTTGTAGTGAAGAGGCGATTTAAAACTCAACAAAAATTTTGAAGTTTGAAATAAAACTTTTGCTATATTTAAATTAAAAAAAAAAAAATCCATCAAAATGTCGCGTTTAAATAATAATTGTGTCATTTGCAAAATTTCCATGTCAAAGACTAAAAAGTTTATGTGATATTCGTTCACTTAAAAAAAAAAGAAAAGCTATACAAAGTTTCTGCATGAAACTTTAAGTTCGAAGTATTCGTAAAGCCGACAAGCAGAAAAACTGCTGATTAAAAAAAGCTTAAAGTGAGTTGTTACTAAAAACGATTTTAATTGAAGTCATATAACAAAAGCTTCGTAAGAAATAAAAAAAACACTGAAAAACTTTTTCAACTTCACCCGAAAGTTGAGCAGAAAATAAAAAGTTTGTTAAAGCAAAAATTTAGCAATTGTTTAAGAAAGCATTTATAAAGCAAATTTTAAAAATTTTACAAAAAAATTGTCGTTTGGTCTCCAATCTTACACAAGACAAGCCCATTACAAAAAACTCGACAAAAATTTGTCGAGCTAAAGTAAAGCTATTTTAAAAAACAATTTTAAGAATATAACAAAAGTCACATTTTAAAAGCTCTGTTTAAAAAAACTTTAAACTGCGTTTAAATTAAAAAAAAACAACAATAAATTCTTTGACTACGTATAGTAGAGCGATTTTAAAGAGAGACATAGACATTGTTTAAGTCAGGTTTTTACAAGAACTGCTAAAGCACTGAAAAGCTTTGTTTTTAAAACAAAAAGTTATTCTCAAGCAATAATCGAAAGTGTTTAAATATTGTCTGCATATTTTATGCAAAAAGCTTTTTTATAAAGCAACATCTTTTACGCGAAACGACTTATACTGTGCAATTCGACGACTTTATAATAAAAAAAAAACCCCCTCAGAACATCTTAAGAACTTTGCAGCATTCCATTGCCTAACAAAGTTAGCTAAACTTAACCAAGTTTTTTTCTCCCCATACTTCGTTACTGCCTAATGGCAAGTTCGCTTAATAAAACGAGACACAGGCGCAGATTGGCTGCGATCTCGTTTCTTTCGAATATATCACTAGATGGCACACATCGAGATACTAAACTTGGAGCTACAATTGGCATCTGTGGAACAGGTGCAGCATACAACGCAACGTCTGCGGGACTACAAGCAGGATCGACAGGATCAACAACAGGTGGCAGCACCGCTGGCAGCCTATTTGGACATCATCAGCATCAGCAACATCAAGCGGGATATCATCATCATCATCCGCAATATCAGCATCAACAACATCAGCATCATTCCCAACAAGGATTCCATCATTATCGCAATGGCAACGGTGGCAGCGGTGGTATGCAACCTTCAGCAGCTATGCTACTTTGCGCCAGCATGGCAGCCGGCTCCAGCGGTGAATCGCACATGGAAATTGTTGGCAGCGACTGTTGTACTGGTGATAGTGGCAGCAACGAGGGTGATGGGCATTTTAGTGAAATTGAAAATATGGGTGAATACTTGATAAATGCACAACACGGCAGCGCTAAAGGCGATGGAGGTATTAAAGTAGCAGCAAAAGCAAAGGCGGCAATTAAGTCGACGATAGTCAGCGGCAGCGGTGCAGAGCGTCAGCGCAATGCTAAACGTCCAACGTCGAGTGGACGACATCAGGGCAACAACAATTGCAAACAAACTCACGCCTACGCTGGCTCCACGGGCAGTGGCAATATTAGTTATAGCAATAACAACAATAATCGTATCGCGGCTGGTGGCAGCGGCGGTTCCGGCGCTGAGAGTGGCAGCGATTCGGATAGCGTTAAGATACCAATGAAGGTGTCCAGTATGGGCGGAGGCATAATGATGCCGCTGAGGGAAAGGTAAGTGAAAATTAACTTTTAATATATTCAAATTTTTCTCTTTTATTAAGTAAACATGAAAACTCATAAGTTTTTATTTTATTTTAAGTATATATTAAAAGTTTAGGTAGCTTCATAAAAACTATTTAAATTGTCTTTGCTACTTATGTGAAAATTGTCTGCATATAAGACAAAGTTACAAAATCGTCGAAGTCTGACAGCAGAGTTGGAAAACTTTTCATATACTTATGTATAAAAAATTTCATATGAGAATATTTATTGGTTTTACTTAATACAAGCAGTTTAAATACTTAAACCAAAAACTCAATGAGAAGATCTCCAAAATTTAAAAGAACTTTATTTGGAGTACCAGCGAAAGGAGCAGCATTCATCGTTCATCGTTCTGTACTCGTTTCTTACTAAATGAAAGTCGATTAAAATTTTGGAGGTCTTCTTTTTATATGTTTTTGACTTAAACTAAAAAATTAACAACTATAACTTATAATTAACAGGGAGTACATCCATTTACAATAGAATAATTGCAAGAAGACATTAGAGAGGGGGAAGATGTGTCGCTGGAGTTAAGAAGGGTATTTCGGAGCAGTGATCTGCTCAGATAAAAATAGAATTTGCTGATAAAATTATTGGTTAACCGAAGGATACTGGTTATAGCATCAGTGTATCCATAGTCGGTGCGGTGAAAGTCAAGGTGGAAGAGAGATAAAGACCTAAGGTTAAGTGGGTTGGTATTAATGGAATAGTACTGGAAAGTTAATGGTTCCGCATACTTGTTAATATATGAAGAAAACATCGTCAACTTCCTTTCATTTTGCAAGAGTTTGCATGTTAATCAGATAAGGTATAAGGAAGTAAGTTGAAACTGTTAAAACCGGGAAGACTACGAAGAGTGAAACGAATGAATTTTTGAATGGCGAATAACGTTGTTAGTGACAATTTACGGATCAAGTTGGATTGATCACTATTATTAATTTTATGTTTATTTAACATTTTTCCACTGACCCACTTTTTCAAATGCTTTTCAAATGTCTACACTTTTTCACTGAATAAATTTTTTTAATAATCTAGTGGAGTAATTATAACGGAAATCATAAAAAAAAACATTTCTCATAAAATGTCGCTTATAACGTCATTCGCCGCTACGCTTCAACTCTCTGAACCAGTGTTTTACGAAAACCAAAGGTGGAGTTGGATCTTCTAATACTATCTATATGATACCTTAAGTAAGGTTCCTTCGAAAAGTTTTTTTTGCCACCACTTGGAAAAGTTGATCAGATCATCTTGAAGATTGCGAGAATCGTCGTTAGTTTTTATGCGTCGATAGATTTTCGTATCATCAGCATACACAGAAAGATTGAATTTTTTTATGATATCATCAACAACAAAAATTGTTAAGACGAATGACAAAGGTCCTAGATAACTGCCTTGTGGGACATTCGAGGTAGCTGTAAAAGATTCTGAATTGGAAAATCTAAAGATAACATCATAACAAAGTTCTTCGAGATAATATTTAAACCATGTGATATAAACAGAGATAAAAAAAAACTCGCGTGTAGCAACGTACACGTGGCAGAAGTGACACTACTTTTACAGTAAGAAATAAGAGAGATTTTAGTGTGAAATAGAGAGAGAAAGTATCTGAAAAGAAATTCAATCAATACGAAATGGAATAATAATTTGTTGATTCAATATTTGCATCCAGGGACCGTACCGAATATGGTTTTTGTCGAAAGTGTCACATATTAACTTTTATCTCTTAATTTTTATTTTTTCCGACAAAAATAACAGTTTTTTGTGCCTTATTTTTTGGGCAAAAATAACAGTTATTTTCTGCCGTTTATTTTTCGGTCAAAAATATCAGGTAATTTATATATGTTCAAGTCATTTTACCGATAAAAAAATTTGATATTATTATTTTCATCTCATCGGTGAGACATTTTACACATGGTGTCAACAGTTCAATCTGTCAAGCGGCCTTTAAGAAAACACAAATTGCTTGATATTTTTGACCGAAAAAATGAAAGTCACAAAATAACTGCTTTTTTTGACCCAATAAAATAAAAGTCAAAAGTAACCTTTATTTTTCCTCGAAATCTGTCAAGCGGCCTTTAAGAAAACACAAATTGTTGATTTTTTTGACCGAAAAAAATTAAAGTCACAAAATAACTGCTTTTTTTGACCCAATAAAATAAAAGTGAAAAGTAACCTTTATTTTTCCTCGAAATATACTAGGCAAGAAATTAACTTTTAAAGAATCAGTTTCAAATTTAAAAGCGACTTAATATTCGTGAGGCTGAGGACATTTGTAACATAATAGTATATTTGAAAAAGCCTTTCGACAATTTTTTTCATTTGAAAATTGTAAAATAACAGTTATTTTCGATACTTGTTTTAGTTCAGTTGGTGTTTTAGTTGCTTTCGAATGTCTTCTAAACTTTGTCACTTTTTGAATGCTAAATTGCATTTGCATAGTACTCGTTGAAGGAGCTTCCGAAAGCAGAGGCAAATCTTGTTTATTATTACTTCTTGGTTCCTGATCATAATAATTGCTATGTTGAGGGCCTCATAAAGCAGCGAACGTTTATTGTTGAGTGCATCAACTTGGTTGGCTTTAAAATTTGGTTGAGATGCATCAGTGTGTTTTTTGAGGATTGGTTCTTTGTAGATTCACCAAAATACACTGATGTTTCGTAAAAATGCATTTTGAAACTCAGCCGTTGTTGCAATCACCTTACCTTCATCATTAGTTGCAGACCCAGCTGCGGCTTCATTCTTAAGAGCTCTTATTCGCTCTCAATATTCACGAACGCGTTCTGCTCCTGTTTTAGCTATTTTGCGGCAGTAATTTTTTTTTAATTTTCATATGAATTGAAAAGTTTAGCCTAGCGTCACGAAAAAGGACCTTGAAATTTCACTCGCCGCCAAAGAAGTTTCACTTCAAAAATCAAAGGTTTCAAGCGTAAGAAGGATGATAGTTTGCGTGATTTTCTCAAATTCTTTACTGAAATCGGTCTATACTGCATCAAATCCGAGACCGCTTTCCAACGAGCATAAAATTATTGATACAAATTCTGTGAGGTTAGTGGTAGTGGATATACCTTTGAGGAAAACCATGTTGATTAAAAGGAAAGATAGATTTGACTTATAAAAATTGTTAGTATTTTGAAAAGTATCAATTCAAATAAGAAAAAAGATTAAAAATTCATTAGTCCAACGATTGGTTTAAAAATTACTCCAAGAATTTTTACCGTTAAGTTATTCAGGGTAAAAAATTCATTAGTCCAACGATTGGTTTAAAAATTATTCCAAGTTTCTTAACCGTGTTTTATATACGAATTCTTCCATAACTTTGGAAAAAAATTGACTAAGGGCCGTTTTTTTTACAGAGGGATAAATTTATCTCCAAGATAATTATGCTCTCAGCATAAATCAGGAATAAAATGTGAACAAAATCAATTTTTTATCTCACGATTTATACGCTTGGAATAAAATTAATCAAAGAGATAGTTATCCACGAGCTAAATCATATTTCTGCCTATTGTGAACAAAATGGGCCTTAGAAATAGAAAGTTTAAAAAGGATGAGCCAAAAGGGGATGAGTCAACAAGTTCGAGAATTTTTGTATGACCGTAGCAGGCAATGCATCGGGTCCAGGAGAATAAACCTCTTTTAGATTATATAACTTTCCTAAAGCATCAGCTTATGTAAGCTCAACAGAAGTCAGCGACGTTTGAGCACTGCTGCTTAACGAAGAAAATTATTCTTAATCTAGTTCATCGTTATGACTTGTGAAGAAATAACCATAATAATAATTATGGGCCGACTGAAGAAATTGTAAAATAGGTTTGAAATTATTTCCGGTTTCTCAGATGAGATATCTGCAATATAAGGGAAGATGGGTAGTTGTCCGATTTTTTTATATTATCATTTATTTTGATATTTCGATCGATCGGTGTTATCGATTATGCATTTTTCGCCTCTGAAGCTAAAGTTATAAATTAGAATTCAATAAAGATAGAACCATTTTTAACATTAAAAATTAAACAAAAATTTTAAAAGAAAGCTTTATGAACTTCAAATGCAGTATTTTCAAATTAGAATTGTTGTTTCTTGCTGCGGCGTACTCAACAAGTTTAATTTAATACTTAACAATAAATATGAATGTTAAGAACTCTTGAAAAGCACTTTAGTCTAAATTATCATTGTATAAGTTATTCCTTTTAAACACATTTTTGTATGAAATGTGTCGAAAGAACACTTAATTCAATTTGCCAAAAGATCTCTACACTAGTTAAACACTCTATTTCCGCAGTTCTTAAAAATTTTCAAATGGCCAATTTTAAATATTCTTTGTTTCGACATTAAGTCCGCCCCACTTGACACTTAGAACACAATTCTCTGCATCACAGAAAAATAAAAAGTTTCCATACAATTCAATTAGCTCAATTTACTGCAATTAAAATGATTTCACAATCAATCATTAATTTTATACTTTTTCTACTATGTTAGTGTCCCCCTGAATCACTATAATTTGTACAGTTGTCAGCTTGTTTTTTTTTTGTATGCTTATAAATATTCATAGTTACATAGGCTGGTGTGTGTCTGGTACGCTTCGTTTTATTTTTGAGCTTAAGTTTTTAATTTGCCTGCAAATTAATAGAAATTTTGTTTCATTCTATTATTTACTCTTTATATATATGGCATGAAATTGAGTTGGAAAAGAAATTGTTTGCAATTGTTTTGCATGGCAACCTGTCAACGATTCGTTAGTTCGTTAGATTATTTATTCGACACTTATAGAAGAGTTCGTGTTATCTTTTACAAATTTTATGACGCAAATTTTTTTGTCTTTTTGCCAACAAATTATAAACAAAATTATGTTGAAATATTTTAAAAAATTTGCAAATGCCAAAAATCATGCACTTGTTTAAAATTTTAACATAATTCATTGATATGATAATACAGAATGTTGAAGACAAAATCGCAGAAATATAGAGTGTTGGCCGCCAAAATGCACATTATAAAAATAGTAAAAAAATTTCATATTTTCATATAAAAAAATATTTTCTTATGAAATTAACAATTAAGCTTTAAATGAATAGGCTTAGATGAACGAAATAATATATCAAAAACAAAAAAAAAACCAATTGGCCATTTCAGACCTTGAAAGGACTTTGACCGAGCTTATTTTGACCGATCAGAAAAATATTTTATTGAAACAAATTTTTCGCCGCGGCTGGGAATCAAACCCGGGCTCCGAGCATGCTAAGCCACACACTTGACCTGCATGCCACGGTCACCACTATAAATAATATATCAGTTTCCACTAATTTGTTTCGTGTAAGTTATTTTAGCCTATACTAAATAAAGTTTTGTCACAGAAAAGGCATCACACCTTAGGTTAAATAAATAGTAGGGGAGAGGTCCGTAAGTTGAACACCATGCATTTATGACATTTCCAACGATTGCACTCTACATTTCAGTCTTTCCAGAAAAATATTCTTAATTTTTTTGTTTTGAAACCGAAACCGAAACCAAAACTGAATGTCTACATGAACAATTTTTTTAAAAACATTTCTTTTTATTAATTTCTTGTTTAAAGCTTTCAAAAACATATCAATTCGCACAGATCATATCCTAGACAGACATATTGTGTCCGTAATACAATCTGTACTACAATGAAAGCTCAAGAAACCACGACCTAGCATAGTGAAAGACATGTGGTATTGTACTAAGTTGTTCACATGTTAGCTGATGCAAAGGTTTGTAAATATAAACAAAAAAATGGATGCAATCAAAGTTATAATTGCTCCACGCAACTAGAAATAAAATTTGCCCACTCCTAATTGCAGTGTTTCCAATATATTTTTTTTTAACTTTTTCCATTATTTTTTCTGTTTATATTGATAAATTGGATATTTTGCTAACTGATCAATTTGTTTACACTGTCGGATTGCAGCGAAAACATATGATTCTGACAAAAGAGCTTAAAGCTTTGGTTGTGTTCAATGCGATTCATCGTAGTACATTTCAGAACACCACTGAATTTCAATGGTTTTTTGGATGCTGTTGTAGTACGGAACTCTAGTTGCTTTGGAATACCGATGACACACATTTATATCATTTCCATATCATAGTACATTTTGTACTACGTGTCTGTCTAGGATATTATAATAACGTATATATTGCCGAAACTGGCCGAAACCGAAACCGAATATTCGGCCGGACACTAATAATAACACGCAAATATTCATTTGGAGATAAGTTATGGCCAAAAAACCTACATATATTCATTGAATGATTATAAAGGAGAAATATTTATAATATTCAAATATTATGCAGGGACCGTACTGGTTATGGTTTTTATCGAAAAATTCACATATTAACTGTTATCTTTTAACTTTTATTTTTTCAGACAAAAATAAAAGTTATTTTGTGCCTTATATTTTTTCGGGCAGATGTAACAGTTACTTTTGACTTTTATTTTATCCGTCAAAAATAACAGTTATTTTTTGCCTTTTATTTTTTCGGTCAAAAAAATATCAGGCAATTTGTATTTTCTCAAAGGCCGTTTTACTGACTAAAACACTATTGATATCATTGTTTTCGTCTCATCGGTGCGCGCAATTTACACATGGTATCAATAATTTTTTAAACGGTCAAGCGGTCTTTAAACAAACACAAATTGCCTGATATTTTTGACCGAAAAAATAAAAGTCACAAAATAACTGTTATTTTTGACCGATTAAATTAAAGTCAAAAGTAACCGTTATTTTTGCCCGAAAAATAAAATGCAAATAATAACAGTTTAATTTTAACTTGTATGAAATCAGTCGAAAATTTAAAAGGCACTTAATATTCGTGAAACTGAAGCCATTTGTAACATAATGGTTTATTTTTAAAAGTCTTTCGACAATTTTTTCATTATGTCTTTTTCATTTGAAAATTGTAAAATAACAGTTATTTTCGGTCCCTGATATTATGTAATCAAAACTTGATTTAACTGCCTATTCCAGTTTCCTAGTAGAAGGCTTTTATTAAATTGACCACTCTGAGTTTCAATATTATGTGACCATTATTTTCAAAGCTAGTCAATACAAAAAATTTTCTTTTATGGGTGGGCCAACATCCCTTGTCCAATACCCGTTCTAGTTTCCGAGTATTTTCGAGCAGTAGGATAACTTCCGACCAAATAGTAACTCCAAACCTAGTTTCTTTGTTCAGTTACATTTATTTTCTTAGATTATTATAAAAACGATTCGTGCCTTATGTGGGCGGAGCTACATCCTTTGTACATTGCCCGTTCTAGTTTTCCAGTAGTAGGAAACCACCAAATAGTTACTCCATTCTGAGCTAAAATGTTATGTGACTCTTACTTCTATAGCTATACTATATAAAAAAATTTAACTGTATGAGCGGAGCCACGCCCCGTTTTGTAATGTCCGTGTCAGTTTTATAATTGAAAGACCTGACCAATATATAACTTCATACTGAGTTTCATTGTTATACGACATTTAGATCTTAATCTATTCGATATAAAAATGTGGAATTGTATGGACGGTGCCATGTCCCCTTTTCCAAAAATCGAAGACCAGTTGAAGACCCAGTTGAAGACCACAACTCAGCAGTATGTAAGTACGTTCTGAGTTTTATTGATGTCTGACTTATAGACCGAAAGGTAAATCGAAAATTTGTGTTCTTGAAAAAGCACAGTACTTTGAGCCCATACAAAAGTGAGGAAAAAATACAAAGAGTCGTTCGATTGTTATGAAATTTTGCATGTTTATGAATTTGCTGATTTCAAATATCGAATCAGATTTTAAATAAATCAAGTATTTGAGACAAAAATTGGAAAAATTTTCTATATTAAATTTAATTTCAAAGTTATTGGAACTGGTAAAAATAACCAAAAAAAATTTAAAATAATAAATTAATTTTAAACGATTAAGGCTTCAACTTTTAGTACTGAAAACCGTTTGGCAATGTCTTTTTTTTAAAATAAGATATGCATATAGATTCCTAGAACTAGTTCATAAGAACTAGTCCAGGAACTAGTTCATAAGGACTAGTTCAGGAACTAGTTTATAAGAACTAGTTTATTAGAACTAGTTCAGGAACTAGTTCATAAGGACTACTCCAGGAGCTAGTTCATGAGGTCTAGTTCAGAGACTAGTTCATAAGAGACTAGGTCACAAGGACAAGTGCAGGAACTAGTTCATAATCACTAATCTAGGAAGAATTAGTTCAGAACTACTTCAGGAACTAGTCCGGAAACTAGTTCATAAGGACTAGTCCAGAAACTAGTTCATTATAACTAGTCTAGAAACTAGTTTATAAGAACTAGTCCAGGAACTAGTTCGGAAAGAAAAGTCTGGGAACTAGTTCATCCAGGAAAGTGGAATTATTATTTATTTCATGGGACAAAAAATATTGGAAATCAGGTGCTTTAAAAATGTTTTGGGTGCGATTTTATGATTGATTTGAGAATTATTTACGCTTTTCTTAATTTTTGGTTTTATATAATTTCATTGGGCGGTATTTCATTGAACCAAATGTACATGAACCTTTTTTATACCCTAAACCTGAAAGGTCAGGGTATATTAACTTTGTGCAAACGTTTGTAACGCATAGAACGAAGCGAGTCCGGTATAAAAAAGTATATATATTCTTGATCAGCGTCACCACGTGAGTCGAGCTATCCACGTCCGTCCGTCCGTCTGTCCGTCTGTGTGTTGTCCGTATACACAGGATAAGAAGAAGGAGTGGAGATAATTGGATGAAACTTGGTACACATGGTCACATGCACCCAAGGACCTGAACTATTGAATATTTTTGGAATCCGCTCACGGACACGCCTACCTCCCATACAACGCAAAAATGTAAAACTGCATAACTCAGCTCATAATAAGCCTACAATAACAAAATTTGGTGTGTATATGTTTTGTATTAACACAAAGATGTCTTTGAAAAATGGATGTCATCCGCTTACGGACACGCCCACCTCCCATACAACCCAAAAATTGAAAACGCAATAAATAAGCCTCTGTTTAACCTTTTAACCTACAGAGCTAAAATTTGGCACATGTGTTTTTTGTAACAAAACAAAGTTGGTTGTGAAAAGTGGACATCATCCGCCCACGGACACGCCTACCTCCCATACAACGCAAAACTGTAAAACTGCATAACTCAGCTCTTAATAAGCCTACAACAATAAAATTTGGTGTGTATATGTTTTGTATTAACACAAAAATGTCTTTGAAAAATGGACATCATCCGCCCAAGGACACGCCTACCTCCCATACAACTCGAAAATTGAAAACTGCATAACTCAGTTCATAACTAGCCTACAACAATAAAATTTGGTATGTGTGTGTTTTATACAAACACAAAGATGTTTTCGAAAAATGGACGTCATCCGCTCACGGACATGTCCACCTCCCATACAACCCAAAAATTGAAAACGCAATAAATAAGCGTCTGTTTAACCTACAGAGCTAAAATTTGGCACGTATGTTTTTTATGACAAGACAAAGATGGTTTTGAAAAATGGACGTCATCCGCTTACAGACACGCCTACCTCCCATGCAACCCAAAAAGTTTTAAACTCAATAAATAAGGTTATGTTTGTCATAGAGAAATTAAATTTGGTATGCGTGTATTTTATACCAAAACGAAGGTGTGTTCAAAAATTGGAAGTCATCCATTCATAAACACGCCCACCTCCCATAGGGAAAGCACAATAATGGCATTAACTGTGAGCTACAGGAATAAAACTTGGTATGTGTAAATTTTTCATCAACATTTAAATGCATATAAATTATAGGCTTCATCCGCCCTTGGAGACACCCATTTACAATAAAAATTTTTTGTTTTTGAAAAGTGGGTTTAGGGTGTTTCATAGTCGGCCTAGACCGACTGTAGACTTTCTTTACTTGTATTAATTAATTTCAGGCAAAAGTTTCAATATGAACGCCATGCAATATTTTTATTTTTTTTATTTATTTATGTATTTTTATTTAATTTAAAATTTGCTTCCCAGTTCGTTAATAAGTTTTATTATAAGAACTGTGATCGTTTTTTTTATTTCTGTTCAAATATGATTGTTTACGATTTGAGTTCAATACGCCAATATTACCAAACATTTTTATTTTTTCTTCATGGCGCATTATATCTTTAATATTTTTTATCTAAATACTTCTTGAATATTTCGGAAAAAATTCTATGATTTGATTGCATTTATTTTGATTAAGCTCTAATCAAAACGCACTTTTATGATATACTTAACAGCTCATTAAAGCTAAAGATAAATTATTATTTATAGTATAAAATCCGGCGTTGGAATCATTTGGAGTAAAAAACACGACGAAAAATTTATTCGATTTATACACACCATTTTTTATATCAAATTATATATCCGTGCATATTGTCAGGCTGAATTTTCTGAGCATACTTTCAGGCTGTATTTTTGTTGGAAACTACGCTATAAAAGTTTGAAAGCACTGTAATAGCAAAAAATAATTATATACAGTTTAAGCGATATTAGTTGCGGAGCCTGACTATATTAAATTAAAAATATTTATTGAGTGAATTTTTATGTAGAGCTCCCAAACTTAACTAAAGTCCAGTATTTTAAATTTAATGTTAAACTTTTCTCAAGAGCTTTTATGATTTTCGTTAAAGAGTGTATGAATTGAAATAGACATCATCAAAAACGAATAGAATTAAAAATGTCGCTTTCTGTGTAATAAAAACAATGAAAACAAACTATTTTAAAATGTTTTTTATGACTCGCATTTAGAAATTAAATTCAACTCATTAAATGTAAATTTACTTTAACATTCATTGAACTTGCTTAACCTTGGTAGTTTGATATTGCCTTGAATTGTTTTTCTAAATTTTATAGCACCACGATGAGTCATTTAAGAAATATTGATTTAAAATCAGCGTACATTTTTCCATTATAAATTAAATTTTCCTTTGCAGCAAAAATGAAAAAAAAAAAAACAAAATTCCAAAATATATTCACTGCCTGAAACTGAAACGCATAAAGCTAGCACAATGCTAAATATATTGAGTAGGGATTGGTGTTCTTCCTTTATGGTGCAAATTGAGAAAGAATTGGATATAAGTGCGGCCGGCACGCTTTACATATTATATGACAGCATTTTACGGCAGTCCAGAGACATACCTCCTCCCCCAATGTTGAGTGTTTTTTTTTTTATTTTTTGTTTTGCTTCTATGTTTCGTGGCACTCGGTAGCAAAATAGTTGGCGTTAATTTAATTTACTTTAATTTAATTTAATGTTTGTTGCTCAATTTGTTTAGCTACTTATGAACTTTCAGTTTTAAATTTATAACGTAATTCATGTTGATGTTATTGAAATGTTGCTGTTGCTTATTTTAAATGGCGTCTATTTAACAATTGGTAATTTTAATTTTTGGTATAAATTTATTTGAAAATACTATAAAGTAGTTTTAAGGGTACACGGTGAGAAAAAAATGAGCTAAAATCAAGCTCAAAGCGTTCATAAATGAAATTAGCTCAATAGAGCTATTCACGGACGCAGTTTATGCCAGAAATTAGGCTTGAAAATTATTTTGATAAACATGTAAATTTGTACTTAATAAGTGTCATCTTGGGCTTGATCATAAATAAATTTTTGTTATTGTTGTTGTTTTTACTCATCAAAAAAATGAGCAACCGAAAGACAATTCTCAGTTGGTTTTTGTTGCTGTTAGTGTAGAATATAAATTAAAAAATTATATTTTCCTGTCCGTATTGGATCATATATCTAATTTGTACAATGAAAATATAATTTTGAATTTGCGCCTGGTCATCGTTTTTTTTTTTTTTTTTGTTCAGTTCCTTTGATGCCCTTGGATTGTGATATCTTATGCCTTATTTTATTAAAATTCATAAAATGTCATACCCAAAATTTCTTAGATAAGACATATAAGAGCATGTTAACTTGTTTTATTCATAATCCAAACATGACATGCATTGGAAACAAATAAGCATTTTTTTTTTTAAATCAATACCAAAATGTCATAAATTGGGCCCAAGTGAGCATATTAGTTTTTTGACGAAAAATCCAAAAATCACATACATTATGCACAAATATGCGTGTTAATTTTTTTGATACACAATCACATAAAAGTTTGACATCAAGAATTTTATGGCTAAGCTCAGAATCACTCCCATAATTAATTGATTTGGGGTTGTTTTCAGCTCAAATTTCTCTCCGTGTATTAAATGTAAGAGCTTTTCATTGTTTTCAATGTTATGTGAAAAATAGCATAGCATTATGAAATTAATTCATTATAAAGACATTCTTCATTCTCTTAAGAAGGTATTCTAGTCTAGGGTTACAAATTTAAGGTGTTTTTAAATTTCTATAAAAAAATCAGAATATTTTAAGTAGCATTTTAATTGAAAATTTTTTTTTTCGAAAAAGTGATTGGCTGGTAAAGTGCACGGTTAAAAATATTGGAATAATAATTAGACCAGTCGTTGGACTAATGCAGTTTTTAATCCTTTTTTTGTTAGAATTAATGCTTTTAAAAAACTAGTAATGTTTTTAGTCAAGACTGTACTTTAAATTAATAAATTAGCAATAAAATATAAATTTTAGTATCTAAGGTTTAAAATTGAATACAAAATTACTAAAAAAAGCTGTAGTAGAAGCTGTATTTTGTTTAAATTTTGCTAGTGCAAGCAGCAAGTTAGCCCGAGGGCATAACTCATGACTAAAGCGTTGGGTGCCGCAGTCCCGCGGTTCGATCCTACGATGTGGCAAAAAGTTAAAATGTTGCCCAATGCAATTCTTACAGTTAATAATTATTATTAGGTATATTAATTATAAAATATAAAATAAAAATTAGATTATATAATATATAAAAATATATATAAAAATAAAAAAACAAAAATAAAACACTGTCTGGCTGAGGATCGAACCCAGGTCACTCGATTCATCAAATCAAATCGACAACCGCTTAACCAACTTAGCCACGGAATAAAATTTTTTGAGCATGTTAATGGTGTACTTCAATTTAAAACCTAAACCGATAGAAGTTTTAAGTTCAAACCCATGCGAGAATAAACTCAGTTTTAGTATTTGACGTGGTTTAAATTTAAAACCCATGCGGGACTTAAATTTAGTTTCAGTATTATATATACAATTTAAATACAATATCGGTGTCGTCATATAAACAGTATTAGATTGACTAAAATTTAGTACAAGATTTTTAACCGTGTGATTTCAACCCTTCTCATGATCTGAAGAAGAAAAGAAAAAAAGATTCTTAACAAGTGAGAATGTCGCTTTTGTCTGAACTACGGAAATTAAAAAAAAATTGTTTTTACAAAGGACTGTTTTGAAAACTGGAGATTTTATGCCCTTTTGTTTCAAAGTTTTGAAGTTTTTAAAAATGGTAAAACACAAAATATAATAGTTTCATCAATAGAGGGATATATAAAGTAGGTTCACACCAAATTTCAAGTTAATTGGCTCTCTTATACTTGAAATAAAATAGTTTCGAGAAAACCGCATTTAAACATTTAAATTAAAAAATTTTTTAATATTTTTATTGTCAAAATATCAAAAAATATCTTTTTAAAAAAATGGCTTTTCAAAATATTCTTACTTTTTTTATCGAATTTTAAAAAATCACCCAAATTTGTGCCCTTAGACTAGAATACCGTCTTAAGTTCAAGGCTGGTTTGATTGGGTATCAATAGAGGAAAGAATTTTTAAGTTTTTGCTTTTATTGTATTAATTTTTTAATAAAAACTTTTAATATTTTTTTTAAACAATTTGATTATTAATGAACGTAAAGTATTATAAAAAATATTAGCTTTTTTTACAATTAACTAAGAAAGAAGACGTTTACTTTTTCAAAATCCACTTCCACTTCCACTTCCAAAGCAAACAAATATTTTATTAGATTATTTTTCAACCTTATTAACTTTATTCGTAAAATATATTTAAAAGGTAACTTAAAAAGACAATAATCTAAATATTTTTCAAAAACTCTTTCCTTTTTATTATCTATACTTATGCTTAGAAAGCTTTTTCCAAGATATATTTTCTAAAGCTTCTTGTAAGTTTAAAATGATTTAAAAAGTGTTTCCAAAGCTTATATCTGCTTATATACTTTTTAATGTTCAAAAAAAGGCAATAATTCCCCATAATTAACCCATTTTTGGCAGCTTCCGGTTCCAGTTAAGCTAGAAATTTAAAATTTCAGATTTTATGTGATTGTGAGCTAATTAGAAAAAATTTAAAGAATTTATTCGAAAAAACTTCTATTTTTCTGGAAAATTGACGTTGCATTTTTGCACCGTTCACCACAATGGGTATAAACACGGGTATTTTCGTGCAATAAAATGAGCACAAAAGGCATAAAATGCTTCTTTTATATCAAATGTATAAGTTTTTTGTTTGGAAGAAACACTATTTTGTATAAACCATCATTTCTAATTTATTATTATGAGGATTTAAACGCTATTTTTACATTTTTCCAACCATCAAAACACTTTTTGATGGGCAAAATAAAGAAAAAGTTGTTTAGATACTGTCGTTGGCTTTGAAAATCAATGCTAGGCATATTAAATATTTTCATTAGGAAAGCTTCAGATATCAGATGGTTAAACGATGCGTTTTCGCAACATTCGCAAAACATGAGTTAATCATTTTTTAAAAGCTCTTCAGATCTTCAAATATCAATAAAATAATTTTTTGATTTTCTTAATGTATATTTATATAACCCGCAGCATTAAAAGCTTTTTCGTAGAATTCTATGAACATCTTTTTTCTCGTCTCATTTAAAAAATTGAGAAAGGCTTTTCTCAAGATACATTTTATAAAACTTTTATTCTTAAAAGATTTTTAAAAAAAGATCTTAAGATTTTTCAAAAATCTTTTGCAAACGTTTTCAAAAGTAAACTTTTTTCAAAATTTGAAAAGAAGCCAATAATTGTTAATCATTTTCAGCTTCTTTTTTGGGAAAAAGACTAAAAAATTTTTTCAAAAGCTAATATCTGCATACTTTTCAAATTTTAAAAGAAGCCAATAATTCTTAATAATTTTTGAAAAGCTTTTAAAATCTAAACAAATAAATAAAAATGTTTATTTTTGGTTTTATAAATACTATATTTAAAAACCGCTTAAAGCTTTAAAAGCTCTTTTAAAAAATTCTATGACCAGCTCGTTCCTGGTTTTATTTAGAAACAAAGAAAGGATTTTCTCAAGATCCATTTCATGAAGCTTATTTTTTCTAAACAAATCAAAATAAGCTGAAAACATTTAAAAAATTTTTCAAAATCTAATATTTTTGAATAATTTGCAAAGTTGAAAAGAAACCAATAATTCTTGATAATTTTTTAAAAGCTCTTAACATTTTTAAATATTACCAAAAATTCTCTCTTCAAAAGCTGTTTCAAAGAATTGTATGATCAACATGTTCCTGGTCTTATTTTGAAATTGAGAAAGGCTTTTCTCAGGATCCATTTTATAAAGCTTATTTTTTCTAAAAAGATCAATAGAAGCTAAAAATTTTTTCAAAAGCTTATAATTAATGAATACTTATCAAATTTCAAAAGAAGTCAATAATTGTTAATAATTTTTTAAAACTCTTCAAATCTTAAAATATCAACAACAATTTTTGTTTTTGGTTTTATAAATATATGTTTTAACCGCTTTAAGCTTTAAAAGCTCTTCCGAAGAATGGTAAGAGCAGTTTGTTTCTTGTCTTTTTAGAAATTGAGAAAGACTTTTCCATTTCCATTAAAGCTTATTTTTTCTTAATTGTTCTAAAACAAATTATTTAAAACTCTTTTGAAAACTTTTTTAAAAGCTAATATTTGAATACTTACTTTTCAAAG
Organism: Tetanocera ferruginea; assembly: GCA_958299015.1. Classification (NCBI taxonomy): domain Eukaryota; kingdom Metazoa; phylum Arthropoda; class Insecta; order Diptera; family Sciomyzidae; genus Tetanocera; species Tetanocera ferruginea. The sequence goes on from OY282640.1 coordinate 127,257,780, forward strand.
ATCAAAAGAAGCCATTAATTCTTAATCATTTTTCAAAAGCTCTCAAATCTTAAAATATCAATAAAATGTTTGTTTTTGGTTTCATAAACATATAAATATATGTATTCAGTTTTTAAAGCTCTTTCAAAAAATTGTATGACTAGCTGTTGCCTGGTCTTAAATATATGATTTCGTTGCTAAAAAAGCTACTGAAAGTTAGTTTTATGATTCAACTGTACAAAAGTATTAAAAAATAATTAAAATTTTAAGAAGATCAAATCAGAAACTGTAAAATTTTTATTAAAAATGATTAAATAAACATGATTCACAAAAAGTAATTTTTCCAGATAAAGCTTTCTTTATTAATTTCTGAATGCATGGCATTCATTCAGCTAAAATAAAATTATTCCTGCTGTTCAAATTTTAATTTTCTAACAATTATTTACTAGAAATTTTTTAAACCAAACTAAAGCTAAAAAAGCTCTAGCTCTACCTTCACTTTCCTTGAATAAAATTATGTAGTTACAGCAACATCCACATCCACATCAGGTGAAATCATACCAACGCAAAACATTAGCAACATTCAAAACAAAATAAATTATAAAAATAATTAATGCAAATTTCTAAATGGAGATTGTTGCAGGTACACTGCAATAATAAAAAAAGCACACTAAAACAAGCAACCAATCAACCAACGGTCGTTGTCGTCGTCAAATGCAATTCGCAGAAACTCAACTGCGTAACACAAACTAATAAAAATAATAATAATTGACTTTAGGTCACATTTCATTGCACATAACTAAAAAGCTTATAGCAAACATAAACAACAAACAAACAAATAAATAACAACAACAGTAGCAACAAAAATAGCAGCAGCAGCAGCATAACTTTAATAGCAGCAGCAACAATCGTTATACAAGCTAGTGCGTGAGGGCTATGGCTGCTGCTTTGCCAACAACATTTACTGTGAGGGTCTTTAAACTTCCTTCAACTTTGCACAACGCCTTCAAATCAAACAGCATGAGAAAAACAACTGCAAAGCTTTTCTCAAGCATATTTACCACCAAAAAAGCTTTCTATACCCCCAACTAAAATTTTATTGAGGTAGGTTGTGTTGCAGTCAGTCTGCAAGCTATAGCAAGCATTCATTTAAATACGACCTCAACTGCAACTGTTGTTGCACTCGAAAGCTTTTTTGCAGTATATAAGAAAATTGCATTGATTTTTGCCGTAGCCGCCGCTCAGTAGCTTTTTTTATTTTTAGCTCTTGAGCTCCTTGGAATATTACCATTTTTTTTTACACTAGTTATGTTTTTGTTGTTATTGGAAAAACTGACCTTGTTTTCCGCTGCAAAGCAAATAAAAACGTAGGCGTCGCGCCATATTTTCACTACCCTTCCCCTCCGTGCTCTCTTCGGTATATTTCATGGTACAACTATAACAATGCAGAATGTGTGTTTTTTTTTTATTTTAGTATTATTTTCTTTACTAATGGATGTTGGCTGATGGCACCGGCTTTGAAAGCTTGTTTTGTTACCCTATCCACCATGGTGAGATAGATGCATTCGTTTGCTGCATGCATGTCTTTGCATAATATTTTCTATATTAACGTCAAATGATAGATATTCGATGTCAACAAACTAAAAAGGCCATGAATATTCAATGTGCTGCTGTTTCTTTATAACCGGACGGTGATAGTTTTTCTAGCGTTTCTAAATTAAAATAAAACATAAATAGTTGAAGTCATTGAAGTTGTTGTTTATTCTTGAGTATTAAAAAAAAAAAAATGAAAATTCAAACCTACGCTAAAATTATACAAATTTAAAGGAAAATTCTTGAGTATTAAAAAAAAAAAAATGAAAATTCAAACCTACGCTAAAATTATACAAATTTAAAGGAAAAAAATTATAAAAAGTTAAGAAATTCAACGGAAATTAGTTTAAATAATTTAATTAAAAATTTTTAATTAAATTTCTAAAACTATATAAAAGTTTTGAAAATTATTTGGTAATATAAAAAATAATTTATTTTTTGTTTAATTTATTTTTTTAAAGTAACATTATAAAAATAATTGTATCAAAATAAAATAATATTGAATTGAAAAAGAAAAAAAAAAAGTATTTATTTGGTAATAAATTTTTAAAATTTTTATTTGTCAAAAATAAAATCAAACTTAGGCCCGTTATTAGATCTCAATTTTAAGCAAAGTTTAGCTTAAACAAAGTTTAAAATTTCATAACCTCAGTTTAAATTTTAACGCCGGTACCTCATCTCAAAAAATCTAAGTTTAACTTGGTTAGGCAAGTTTAAATTTAAACACAGAAATTCTAGGTTTCAAAAATGTAAACTTAGATTTTGTCAAAAATTCTCTGAAAACATTGGAAATATTCTCAATCGTAAACAAAAAAAACTCAGGTGTAGCAACGTACACGTGGCAGAAGTAAAACTTCTTTAACAGTAAGAAATAAGAGAGATTTTAGTGTGAAATAGAGAGAGAAAGTATCTGAAAAGAAATTCAATCAATACGAAATGGAATAATAATTTGTTGATTCAATATTTGCATCCAGGGACCGTACCGAATATGGTTTTTGTCGAAAGTGTCACATATTAACTTTTATCTCTTAATTTTTATTTTTTCCGACAAAAATAACAGTTTTTTGTGCCTTATAGTTTTTTTGGGCATAAATAAAAGTTATTTTCTGCCGTTTATTTTTCGGTCAAAAATATCAGGTAATTTATATTTGTTCAACATTTCACATCTCACATCGGTGAGACATTTTACACATGGTGTCAACAGTTTAATCTGTCAAGCGGCCTTTAAGAAAACACAAATTGCTTGATATTTTTGACCGAAAAAATAAAGTCACAAAATAACTGCTATTTTTGACCGATAAAATAAAAGTCAAAAGTAACCTTTATTTTTTCTCGAAATATACAAGGCAAGAAATTAACTTTTAAAGAATCAGTTTCAAATTTAAAAGTGACTTAATATTCGTGACGCTGAGGACATTTGTAACATAATAGTATATTTGAAAAAGTCTTTCAACAATTTTTTTCATTTGAAAATTGTAAAATAACAGTTTTTTTCGGTACTTGTTTTAGTTCAGTTGGTGTTTTAGTTGCTTTCGAATGTCTTCTCAACATTGTTACTTTTTGAATGCTGGATTGCATTTGCATAGTACTCTTTGAAGGAGCCTCCGAAAGCAGAGGCAAATCTTGTTCATTATTACCTCCTGCTTTCTGATCATAATAATTGCTATGTTGATAGAGGGCCTCATAAAGCAGCGAACGTTGATTGTTGAGTGCATCAACTTGGTTGGCTTTAAAATTTTGTTGAAATGCATCAGTGTGTTTTTTTAGGGACTGGTTCTTTGTAGATTCACCAAAATACACTGATGTTTCGTAAAAATGCATTTTGAAACTCAGCCGTTGTTGCAATCACCTTACCTTCATCATTAGTTGCAGACCCAGCTGCGGCTGTATTCTTAAGAGCTCTAATTCGCTCTCTATATTCACGAACGCGGTCTGCTCCTGTTTTAGCTTTTTTTTTCTATTTTTTTTTCGTGCATACTTGTAGGATGAAAATTAATGTTACGGTTATGTTAATAATGTAATGTTAATGTTAATCTAATGTTAATGTTAATTATGTTATTTTCAGTATGTTACGCGTTCAGTTTTAATTACATTTTGTTTGGCTATTTGTCATGTGCCTACGTGGCGTAAACGTATAGATTCAGGCGCATAAGCAACGATGTTCGGGGTTCAATTCTCGGCAGCGGCAGTAATTTTTTTTTAATTTTCATATGAATTGAAAACGTTAGCCTAGCGTCACGACAAAGGACCTTGAAATTTCACTCGCCGCCAAAGAAGTTTCACTTCAAAATAAAAAATAATAAAATCATACTTCAAAAAAATTAAAACAATAAACAAAAAACAAACATATTTTAAGTTTTGAAAAAAAAAATATTCCAATGAAACTGACAATTTGCATTATTTTATCAAAAATTTTTGAAATATATTGATGTTCTACGTCAAAGTTGTAGAATTTTTACTACAGTGCCGCTCAAATATGTTTTTTAATCTCAGTTTAAATTTTTAAAAAGAGTTTAAGTAAACTGCCGATAAAAATGAGATAAGTTACGAAAATAATTTTAACTGAGTTTAAAATTCAAACTCTGTTAACGAAATCTGAGGTTAAGGAATTTAAACTTCGGAGATCAGTAAACGGGCCTTAAGAAAAAATAAAAATAAAAATATTAAATTCACTTCAATAACACTGTGCAACAGTCAACAAAATAACAAGATTCTGCGCTATAGGTCCGATACTTTGATTCAATGTGAGTATAACCCTAGCTGGGTTTCGCGAGTTTGGCGACCGTTTGATTTTTATGGCCCCCAATATATTGTGCTCCTGAGTGATTTCGCCCAAAAAAGGTATCATCACTTTATGGTCAACAGCGCCATCATAGTTAGAGATATTGGTTTACTGTCTTCCGCAATGTTGTAGCTAATAGTCTAATGGTTAAATATAAAAGCAAAACATACTCAGAAAATCATTTTTTTCAACACTTTTTTTGAAAAAAGTTAAAAAAAAATTTGATTTTTTTTGCTTTTTTTTGCATAACTTGAAGGGAATCCAAATTTTTCCTATACTATATTCAACAAAATTATAGCCGAAAAAAAACTAAACAAATCTTGTGAACATACTTATGTGATCTGAACATGTCCACAGTACTTTAAAAGCTCCAAAAGATCATATAATTTGGTAAAAAAATTTTTATTATTTTATTTAAATGTTTTCTTTTATTTTCATACACTTTATTATGATGCAATGAAATTAAGAGTTTACTTCTTAGAAAGCGGAAAGCCGAAATGAATCAAAAATAATTCATTTCATGCGAAATCTTAAAAACTTAACTCAATGCAATACTTTAAACAATTTAGAAAGATCTTGTTGTTTTTTAAATTATACACAAGTGATAAATGATGATAATGTATTTTTTGGGATAATTTATTTAGTCAGCAAGGTCTAACAAATCTTAGTTGCTCGAAGAATCATCATCAGAGTCTTGATAAACTTCATCAAATGTACCATCAAACACCACTCATTTTGGTGCTTTCTGTGATACGTGACCTTTACGTCTGGCGCCAATATATTTTGTTCATTAAAAAATTTGGTGAGCTCTTCGGACTTTCTTTGAGAAAACTCAAATCTGCTAACCATGAAATCTAGCCAGCCCTGTGTGATCAGAATTGGTATTGAGGTTGAATATTTTCGGTACATATTGAGAATGGCTTTCCCATTCTTCGTTGTCGGTACTATAAATTGTAGCAGTTTCTATTTCGGATGGTTGTTGCGGAATTTGAACAATGCCTATTGAGTGTCTCTTCGGTAAGTTGGCACTAGACACCGCTTGGTACTGAAAAGCTTTAGCCTTCTTAGTGAACATGCTATTAACAGTATTTTTACATGCGTAGCAGTTTGATTCATTGTGCTTCCTTCCCGCATTAGTCCAAATCAGAGTTGTAAATTCCATAGCTCAATTTGCTCAATTTGCTCACTTACAACAACTTCAATATTTTCGTGTGTGTTGTAATTCTGAGAATTGACTTCGCCGGCACATCGCGCTGCTACAGCAAGAAAAAACATTTGCATAGCATTGTTGTTGCAAAGTTTTTGCTGCTGCGTGTATTTTGTTGGTATTCGCACCCAATGGTAGTGCTAAAAAACTAAAACTTCAAACGCATTCGCTTTTACTTTGGTGTGCTTTTGTAACACTTCTTAAAAACTTTCGGAAGCACTACCGAAGACTACTTTAGTGGAACTACGCAGTAAGCTTAATTATTTTTGATGCTGGCCTACGGAAAAATACAATCAATCAAGTTGCAATAACAAAAAATTGTTTCAATTGAATAGTTCCGTGATCACTTTTACAAAAAAATAATAATAATTCAAATGAAACACTTAAATAAAAAAAAAATTACAAAAAAAGTGCATTTTGTTTTGCTGCATTGGGTCAAGTTTTTAAGATTTCGCATGAAATGAATTATTTTTGATTCATTTCGGTTTTCTGCTTTCTAAGAAGTAAACTCTTAATTTCATTACATCATAATAAAGTGTATGAAAATAAAAGAAAACATTTAAATAAAATAATAAAAATTTTTTTACCAAATTATATGATCTTTTGGAGCTTTTAAAGTACTGTGGACATGTTCAGATCACATAAGTATGTTCACAAGATTTGTTTAGTTTTTTTTCGGCTATAATTTTGTTGAATATAGTATAGGAAAAATTTGGATTCCCTTCAAGTTATGCAAAAAAAAGCAAAAAAAATCAAATTTTTTTTAACTTTTTTCAAAAAAAGTGTTGAAAAAAATAATTTTATGAGTATGTTTTGCTTTTATATTTAACCATTAGACTATTAGCTACAACATTGCGGAAGACAGTAAACCAATATCTCTAACTATGATGGCGCTGTTGACCATAAAGTGATGATACCTTTTTTGGGCGAAATCACTCAGGAGCACAATATGTTGGGGGCCATAAAAATCAAACGGTCGCCAAACTCGCGAAACCCAGCTAGGGTTATACTCACCTTGAATCATAGTATCGAACCTATACCGCAGAATCCTGTTATTTTTCCAAAAACCGTTTTTTGTGTCATAGTGTAATTTGCTAAGACATTTTGAGCTCATAAAATTAAATACAAAATCAAGTCTCGCTGTCTTTGTCTACCCTCTTCCATTATTTCTATTGCATTCGACCAATAGGTCATAGAAATTTTTTTGTTTAAAAATTAAAATTTTTTTTTTTCAATCTTATCATCTCTTAAATTAATTTTTATTTTAAATCAAGCCCATATTCTCCACTATGAATATATTCTTCCAATCAAACTTGAGCTTTTCTGCTCAACTGTCACTGCATTTTTTTTCATGGCACAAGACGACAGCCAAGCAAAAACTATTAATAGTTAAATTAAAGATAAAATTAAATAAAAATTGTATGCTTTGTTAGACAACTTGCAGCGAAACTCAGCGTGACTGAGTCGAGTCTGTCAGTCTTGGCTGTTAAAGTTATTGTTACGATTATTAAATACTGACAAGCTAGACATTTCTGCTTAACGTAGAGACAAACATAACTAAACTGAAGCAACCGCAACAACAATGCTGCTGCATCGTTGAAGTGAGTGACAAAAGCTGAGGTGAGTTCGTTGACAGACCTAAATACCGCAGTCATAAATGATAAAGTTATCAAAAGAAAAAAAAGAGACCAACACTAAAATTGAATTTAAATCAGCTTAACTTAATTTAAGTTTAATTTAAAAAAAAGGTAGAAAATAAAAAATCGTTTGTGGAAAAATAGTTCAAGTATCTACATATCTCGAATCTCATGAAGAAACTTAATATTTATATTAATGCAGCTTTCAAGTTTATTCAAAACAAACTTGTTTGTAAACTTTATGCTAATGACTGATTAAGAGCTTTTCATTCAACTATCTTACGAAGCACGAAGCATAAAATAAATACTTTTCATTATAATTCAAAATATAATTGTTATAAAATTAATTGATTTTTTCTTAATTTTAGTATTTAAATAAGATTTCAAAAAAGTTAAGAAAAAAGTGGAAAAACACAGTCAAGCGACTACTTTTTTAAGTCGTATGAAAAAATTTTTTCTAGGTTCAAAAGTTACATATAAAAAGATTGAGATATTTCGAGACATACTTTTAAATGTTTTTTTTTTAGTTGCATGCAACTTGAAAAATTTAAAAAAGTTGGAACGAAAACTAATGAGTTTTTCGAATTCCTTCTTATGCTGTTATTACAAATCGACACATATATAGTATTCTTGACAGTTGATTACACAATTTTCAATAAATTGTATTGAAAATTTTATATTGTATTAAAATTTAAACCACGTCAGATACTAAAACAAAGTTTAATCCTGCATGGGTGTTAAATTTAAACTCCTATTGGTTTAGTTTTTAAATTTCGTAAACATTGAAGTACACAATTAACATGCGCAAAAAAGATTATTCCGTGGCAAAATTGGTTAAGCGGTTGTCGATTTGATTTGATGAATCGAGTGACCCTGGTTCGATCCTCAGCTAGATCGTTTTATATATATTTTTTTTTTATATTATTAAAATCTATTTTTATTAATAAATAAATGTAAAAATTGCATTGTGCAACGTTTGAATTATTTGTCACATCCTAAGATCAAACCGCAGACGGCGGCAACCATCGTATTAGAGTCGTGAGTTCTAACCTCGGGCAAATTGTTGTTTGCTAGTGCTTGAACAAAATTTAAAAAAAAAAATACAAAATACAGCTTTTATTGCCTTTTAGTTTGTTTTTTTTGTTTAAAATTTTGTCTTAAATTTTAAAACTTAGGTTCTAAAATTAAAATTTAATTCCCAATTTGTTAGGTTTCTGTACAGACTTGAGTAAAAAAATTCTAGTATTTTAAGAAGTATCAATTCTAATAAAAAAAGGATTTGAAAATGCATTATTCCAATGATTAGTTTAAAACTTACGCCAAGAACTTTAACTGTTTAGTTATTTTATATTAAATTTAAAACCTGAGGTACTAAAATTTCAATTTTATTCCCAATTTATTTAATTTAAGTACAGCTTTCACTAAGAAAATTTGTAGTATTATGAAAAGTATCAATTCTATGAAAATAGGATTAAAAAATTCATTAGTCCAACGATTGGTTTAAAAATTATTCCAAGATTTTTAACCGTGTAGAAATTAATTTTCTGTTCGGCCGTCACCTCTCGGCCGTTGACGATGACAATGACGATGACAATGACAATGACAATGACAATGACAATGACAATGACAATGACAATGACAATGACAATGACAATGACAATGACAATGACAATGACAATGACAATGACAATGACAATGACAATGACAATGACAATGACAATGACAATGACAATGACAATGACAATGACAATGACAATGACAATGACAATGACAATGACAATGACAATGACAATGACAATGACAATGACAATGACAATGACAATGACAATGACAATGACAATGACAATGACAATGACAATGACAATGACAATGACAATGACAATGAATATGACAATGACAATGACAATGACAATGACAATGACAATGACAATGACAATGACAATGACAATGACAATGACAATGACAATGACAATGACAATGACAATGACAATGACAATGACAATGACAATGACAATGACAATGACAATGACAATGACAATGACAATGACAATGACAGTCACAATGATAATGACAATAACAATGACAATGACAATGACAATGACAATGAAAATGACAATGACAATGACAATGACAATGACAATGACAATGACAATGACAATGACAATGACAATGAAAATGACAATGGAAATGACAATGACAATGACAATGACAATGACAATGACAGTGACTATGACTATGACTATGACTATGACTATGACTATGACTATGACAATGACAATGACACTGACAATCACAATGACAATGACAATGACAATGACAATGACAATGACAATGACAATGACAATGACAATGACAATGACAATGACAATGACAATGACAATGACAATGACAATGACAATGACAATGACAATGACAATGACAATGACAATGACAATGACAATGACAATGACAATGACAATGACAATGACAATGACAATGACAATGACAATGACAATGACAATGACAATGACAATGACAATGACAATGGCAATGACAATGACAATGACAATGACAATGACAGTGTCAATGACAATGACAATGACAATGACAATGACAATGACAATGACAATGACAATGACAATGACAATGACAATGACAATGACAATGACAATGACAATGACAATGACAATGACAATGACAATGACAATGACAATGACAATGACAATGACAATGACAATGACAATGACAATGACAATGACAATGATAATGACAAGGACAATGACAATGACAATGACAATGACAATGACAATGACAATGACAATGACAATGACAATGACAATGACAACGACAATGACAATGACAATGACAATGACAATGACAATGACAATGACAATGATGATGACTTTGACTATGACCAGTGGCGTACCGAGAGGCTAAGCCGCCCGGTGCGGATTCCAAATTTGCCGCCCCTCTCATATGCAATAAAAAAAAAAATCTTTGATATTTATATAGGGTTTTGTATGCATAGTTTTCACTTTAGAATTTGGTCTTTCATTGTTCTCAATTATATAAAAAAAATTCTAATATACATATCATCAACCTATTTCTAATACGACGCAAGTTTGGAAAAAATGGAGCAAAACGCGCGCATGAGTCTATTTTTGCTCTCATTTCTTCCGTGGTTTTGTTGTTCTATCTATGTTTAAAAATCTAGAGCAAAAAGTCTACGAGAAACTTCAATCCATTTTCGCCTATCTCATTTCTAAACACTAATATTAAAAAAAAAAATACAACAAGTAACTTGAAATGCCTTGATTAGATTAAAATGGGTTACAACAAAACCAAGTTACTTCAGTACTTTTCAGCACATTACTTAAACGAAGTTAAATTTTATGCGAAAAAATTCACTTCAAAATACCGCAATCGAAAAATTATTTCAAAAATTTATTGAACATTTTTTCTTAGTCACATCTTCTTCTTCAAACGTATCGAATATAATCAAAAACAGCGTACAATGTCGTCACTTGAAAAAAATTTCGATTTAATTGAAAATTTGAAAGTCATAATCTATCAAAAATTATATGATAAGTTCCTTGAATTTTTTTTTGGAAATTATTACAAAAATATAAGTATACTCTCCAGTGATTTTTGCGTTAATAACGGAGAAAGTAAAATTGATTTTAGTCCTGCATCGTCGTACTATGATCCTGATTTTGATCCACAAATGAAAAAAGGTGACGAAGAAGAGCTCATGGACAATCATTTCATGGATACTCGATCTGAAGGTTCTCAAACAATCTTTTCCAATCGTACTACAAAGGATTCTCAAACATTCGTTTTCAATCGTGCTACAAAGAAAAGATTATTGCATCCAGCATACAGCAATTGCCGAAAAAAATGAAATGCAAAATTTTCGAAAAGGATTATTGTAATTTTTTATAAAACTTCCATCGAAACCGATGCAAAATTTTTTTGAATGCACATTAGTTCATCAAAAAGATCTTCTGAAATTTTCAAATATGTACAATTAAAGGAAATCGTAAAAAACCCATCTAAAAAGAAGGATATTATAGATAAATTAATTCCTTTAATACATGATAACACAAAAATTAATTTTTGGGAAGATTTTAAGGAATGTGCAGATTCTAAGGATCTTTCTATTGGTTTTACAAGCCATGAGTAAATACCAACATTCATGAATTTATTTATATGTTCCATTAATTTTGTTAAAAATAGTATCAAAAGATTTTTTATTGAGTTTAATGAATAGATTTATATATAATTTACTTAATAAGATACTTGTGTAGATACTTAATTATAATAATAAAAAAAAAAAAAAAAAAAAAAAAACAAATTGGCCATTTCAGCCCTTGAAAGGACTTTGACCGAGCTTCTTAGGATCGATTGTGTTGTGTGTGTTATTAAATTTATGCACACAATTGACCGAGAACTGGACCTACATGTTTTATGCCGACTCCGAACGGCTCATGTTCTCAAGAAGCTTTACATGGCATTATTTACTCTCTGAGGTTTGCCATTGTCTGCAGAGAGGTGGTGACCGATCAGAAAAATTTTTTATTGAAAAACTTTTCGCCACGGCTGGGGATCGAACCCGGGCTCCGAGCATGCTAAGCCACACACTTAACCTGCATGCCACGGTCACCAACCAATAATAATAAGATACTTAATTAAAATTGTAACAAATGTTCAACTTATTTTCTAAACAATTGTGTTTTAATTGATATTATACAACAAAACCAAGCAACTTTAAAGTTACTTGATTTTGAAAAAACAGCAACGAATAAAGTGTTCTAAGAAACATATAAATGTTTTATTTGCTTTTAAGTAACTTCATAGTTGCCTGGTTTTGTGAAAAAACAAAAATCTTGTTTATATGAAATGAAAAAATATATGACAAAAATTTTCTCAGTATCTTAAGTTCGACTGAATTGTTAAAAAACTGCAACGCAAAATAATTTGGCTAGCACAAGTTTCAAAAATTTCGAAACTTAACTCTTAACTCTTCAATAATTTAACTTTTCAATAATTTGAAAAAACTTAAAAATCTTATATACGGAAAGATTATATCCTATAACACAATACCTCAATTTCTCACAATTTTCAAAAAACAAGTTACTTGGTTTTGTTATATCACGGGAGAATTCTATATTTACTAAAATATAAATATGATATATTGACACCTGAACAAGTATTTTTTAAGGAGTAACCTGGCATAATAAAATTTTGTCATTGCATACACACTATACTTATACCCTACATTTGAAAATAAAATTTATTTATGATATATAAAGTGGTGAACAAAACATATGAAATTAAAAGCGCCATGAATTTTTTAAAAAATTCCATCAGCTGTATATGTGATAAAAACAATAAAAAATTTTTTTGCGTAATATTTTTCCGAAAAATATATTTGTAATTTTTCAAAATTATATCTATTTTTATTGAACTTATACACATTTTTAAACATTAAAATAAACAAAATTTTGAAGGCGTCAGGTCCCCTTAAACGTTAATAATCGCTATTATTCCAAATGTTGACTTACGCCATATTAGAATTAGGCCAACGATAAAAAAGTTTATTCCTTAATGACACCGAAAAGGAAATTTATACAAATACAATTTTTTTTATAATATTTTATTAAATTATTATTTTTCTTGTTTTTTTATTAGCAAAATCGGTAATTACATTTAGGGTGCTCACAGTTCTGTATTATCTGCTCTGTTTACTTTGCCGTTTATTAACTTTAGAACATTTTAGCACGTGTTAACTTTGATTGTTTTTGTTTTACGTACAAACTTGAGATCCCACTTGTTGCTAAAGTTATCTCATAATTCTTCCTTTCCGTTCATTCGAGGCATGTTTATGAACAAATTTCAAATTTTTGAAAACTATTTTTGCAATTTAGCTCCAAAACACAAAAAAAGGTGCTCACAGTTCGATCTAAATATCTTTCTAAAGCAGGCATGCGCAAAAGGCCGCCCATGGGCGGATAGCTTTCACATGCATACGACAGCTTTCAGTCAAAAAAGCTTTGCAGTCGAGACTCGCACTGTTACACTGAATATTTATTCACATTCGTCCTATCACAGCACACGATCAGTCGCTGTGCGAACTTCATGCTGTATGGTTGCGGTCGCTTGCTCCTGCGTTGCCTTATTAAAAACGACAAACTACCATTCATACGCATGAATATGCGTTTGTTTATTGTATTTGTTTGTCTGTAATAATTTTTTGTTTTTAAATAATAAGGATTTAACTAATTCGTAGAATTTTACTTAATTTTTAAACGAAGCTTGTAGTATTGAATATGTCAACGCAGTAGCAAGCGACCGCAACCTTTCAGCATGAAGTTCAAACAGCGACTGAACATATGTTGTGATTGTAACAATGAACTAACTCGTGATTTTCGTTCAGTGTTAACTTGAAAAACAAAAGCTTTGCAATACAACCACAAAACTTTGTATGTATTAGTTTGCGCACCCCTGTTCTAAAGTTGTCAGGTGTTAACTTTAGAAGCAAACTGTGAATTCCCTAATTGTCAAAGTCTATTTCATTACTTTACTTGTATTCTATAGATAATATGGCAAGATTTTGTAGGCGAGAAGTACTCATTGTAGTTCTAATGTAGGTTTTTATGAATAAAAGCTTAGAATAAAGCTTAAAAGTATAACAATGTTTGGAACTGCGTTTTCTAGACTTAATTTAAAAATAAATTTTAAAAGTTCAAGTGGACCTTTCATACAAGAATCAGTTTCTTTGTGAGCTATAGAAACAATATGCTGAAGTATTTTTCTCTCAACGAGAAACTCTTCATTGTCAATTTCTTCGTGACAGAATTCATTCAGTTTACATTCCAACTTATCATTCAGGAGAATCAAAGCAGTAAGAATTGCGAATTTTTCAGCAAGAGCATGAAGCTGCTGAAACCTTGTGGTCATTTCTCAAAATCAGTTCTTGAAAATTAATAATTAAATTATTAAATTAGAAAATGACCTAAATCAGTTAAGACCACGCCTAACTCCTCTCCAAAGTGATTTTATTAAAACAGTGAAATCCCTTAAAAAAATCAAAAAACATTATAAAAGATACGACTTAAAATTATACGCATAAGTCTTATTTCTTAATATGCACTCTGAACTTACAATTCGCCATAATCAAACGAAAATTCCGCCTTTCTCCTACACTCAACACATCAAAGCACAAAACAGCTATTTTTACCAAATATACCAAGTTGAAAAACGTTATTCTGTTAAACCACTTTTCTACTGGGCATTTCCACTGACAAGTTAAAGCACTTGAAAACTCAAAAAACTTTGAGTTACTCGAAAACACCAGTTATTCAATGCTTGTTTCAAGTCGCAGCCGAGTTATTCGAAAATTCAACTACTCGCACATGCCTAAATATTATGTCTTTTTTTATTTCTTTGGCAACTAATTTTGAGACTCGAAAAACGATTTTACATTTTGGTTGTGCTCAATACGAAGCTCATAAATATAGTTACATTTACTGTGGTGGCCAAATTTATTCATTAAGTTTAGTTCTTTCTTTTGTTTGTACACCTTAAAATGATAATGTACACATATTTATTTTGTAAAAGGCTTTATTTAGCTTCAGTGCCGCCCCTAAACTAGTGCCGTCCGGGGCGGACCGCACCCCCCGCCCCCCCACGGTACGCGGCTGACTATGACTATGACTATGACTATGACTATGACTATGACTATGACTATGACTATGACTATGACTATGACTATGACTATGACTATGACTATGACTATGACTATGACTATGACTATGACAATGACAATGACTATGACTATGACAATGACAATGACAATGACAATGACAATGACAATGACAATGACAATGACAATGACAGTGACAATGACAATGACAATGACAATGACAATGACAATGACAATGACAATCACAATGATAATGACAATAACAATGACAATGACAATGACAGTGAAGGATGACTTTGACTATGACTATGACTATGACTATGACTATGACTATGACTATGACTATGACTATGACTATGACTATGTTATGAGTATGAAGATAAGAATAAGAACAAGGATATGAGGATAGAGATAAGCAAAATAAAAAATAAACATGAATGTTTCTATAAAAGCTCATGTTGTTCATTTCGCAACTCAAAAAATCGAATTCGAAGACTTAAACAAGAATAAATGTTTTTTTCTGCGTACCATCATCGTAACTTTGTTTTTTTACCCTAAACGCCTAAATTTAATTTTGGCTTTTCAAACATTTTTTAAAAAAAAACGCATTTGAAGCAAAAACAAAAGTCAAATAGAAAATTTAAATAAAAAAAAATAAGTAATTAGAATTGAATAAAAATCAAGGCTTTACGAAAAATGTTACTGAGAATGGTTAACTTATTTCTAAGAAGCATTTCGTCTTATGTGTTTCGAATCATGGAATGCATTCTTAAAGTTTTCCTGGAAAGTATCTACTAGAATCCTTTCATTGATTGAATTGAAAGAAAGAAGAAAAAAAATCTTCCATTGATAAATTCTAAAAGCACTTCTAGAGAAGACTAAGGAAAGCCATTATTCGCAATCACATACATATGGGCATCTCCCAGTGGCACGGACGCGACATTCGCACGGTTTTAATTACTCGAAAAACAAGAAAGAAGCAAAATGAGCCGATATATATATATAAGTGCTCTAACGCGACGATAGAGTGCTACATTTTATAATAATATTGGCGAGATTTAGTACAAATTAGTACAAAGTAATAATCAATCATTCAATGAAACGGACGCGACAAAAAACAGAAGTTATTTTAAGCTCGTATAGAAATACGCAAAATTTAGCAAATTTTGAGAACTTTTTTTTATATATAATATACATGTTAATGAAGGTCAAAGGATAACTATTCTTAGTAGACTTATGAAACATAAAAATTATCTCTTATCTTTTTTTAAATAGATATAGCACGAATACGGACGCGACATCATGGACGCGACAAATTTTTCCACAGTAGTAAAATACAGTAAAGATGTTCGTTATAAATTTTAATAAAAATACATCATAATAAGTTGAATTCAAGTTACATAGCAGTCATACTAATCAAAATAAAAAAAAAAATAAAGTTATAAGCTTTTAGAGTGCTTTATTTTTATGTTTTTCTTCATTTTTGGTGGACCTTTTTTGGGAGATGCCCATATGTTAAAATAATATCTTCTGGGTATGAAAGTAGAAGAGATGGTACTCACGACTTTTCTTTCCAATTTACCTTCTTTAGAAGCACTTTTTTTGCTGGAATGTACTGTAATAAGAGAATATTTTGCAAATTAAAAAAGCTCCGCATTTTTAAAAAATTTTAAATTCACGCACTTTATTATATAAACCATATTTTATCAGATCGGGTAGCGCAGTTTTTTAATTTTCATTCAAGGTGAAACCAAAACCGAATCCGAATTTTAAGCACCATTTTAATATTCGGCTGAAACCAAAACTGATTATAACCAAAACTGACATGAAACTTGAAGCTTTTTGCAATTATTTTTTTTTATTTAAAGGAAACAGAAAGTATAATTTCTTGCATTAAACAAAAAAAAAAACTTGATATAAAAAAAGTTTTCGTTGAATATTAAAATTTTAATTTAATATAACAGAATATTTTTTGTTCGGAGAAAATTTTCGGAGCACAAGTCAAGTCAAGTCAAGTTTTCAATCACTCTTTTAATCATTTCTGCCAATATGTCCTCAAAAAGACGTATAATGGTGATGTTTTAATGGTGACAGGACCATCGCCTGCTTCACGCTAAGATATTATAAAAACGAGTATTTTTGTTTTTTTTTTTTTTTCAAAAAGACTGCTCCTTCCCGTAAAGCAAAGAACTCTCAAGACTGTTGCTGAGAAAACTTGCCTGATTTCATATCTCTACCGAAGAAAGTCCAGATTAAAATATAAACAGTATTAATCAGAATACAAATATAAATTTGTAACTTTTTTAATTCTCAAAAACTAAAGTAGTTTTTTTTACTTTTTAAAAAACTTCCTATGTTCAAAATACCAAAAGTGCCTTATAAGTCATATAACGTTAGAAAAGTGCATCAATTCAATGTTCAATGGTATATGTTAGGCTCATTCTGACTTCTTTATCGTGTTGAAAATGATAATATCCGGTAAAAATTGAAGCAATTTACTTTGGGGTTCATGTGAAGGAGTTCCAAAGTTTGAAAATGTCAAAACATAATCCATTATTTAAACTAGTTAAATAGAGTTTCAGAGAATTCAATTGAATTAAGGTGATTTATGAAAAAATACTGACTCCGTTGTATGTTTAGAATTTTTAATATATGTATTTTTCCCACCTTGATTTCAGAATATCATTCATTGATACTTTTTCACTTGTTAGACCAAATTAAGAATTTCGATAAGATTTTTTGGGTTTTTCCAAAGATTTAAAAAAGTCTCAAGCTGTTCTTATTGTCAACTGCCCAGATTTTGTTGAATTGAACAGTTGACCCTTGACAGCTGCTCTAAGGCCTACCACGGCATCTTTACCATGGCTCGTGTCAAAGTGGACCTACACCGTAACTAACTGAATTTCAATGTAAAATACTTTTTTCAACAAAATATTTCAATTCTTTTTCAATTGGAAGTATGTTTCATTGTCAAAAAAAAAAAAAAAAGCATTGAAATAAAAAACAATTGCAACAGGAGTAACTTAAGACTCCATTTAAATGGGAGAACCAAGAATTCATGTTTTCGTTCCTTATAAGTGTGAAATCACCCATAACATAATAAGTTTGAATTTTTGATATAAAGATTTTTGCATTCAACATTAGTACTTGGAAGCAAACATAACTATTTGTTTGAGAATTCAAATTATTTTCAATTACATTTTCTTTTTCGCTGTGTTCCGTCGATCGAAAGATCGAATCAGTTTATATTGTTTTCAAGAAGAATATTTGAAGAGCTTACTTCTATAATGCCAGCAGTGGCGTAGATAGGTTTTGGTTCTGGGAGGGGTCCGGAAAAAAATTTCAGTAAATATATACTTGTTAGCGTACTCATTAAGTGTATAGAATTTTCAAAAGTGATATTTTTTTCACTACCGGCGAACTTTCCTTGAGAATGGGTGTTAAAAATAAGATCTGCAAAAAACTCAATCTGGTGTACACAGAAAATTCAATCTCAGATAGCTTTTATTTTTGTTATTGCAAAGAATTAATTGATAACAACTTTCATGTATGGCTGATGGCTCTGGGGGGGGGGGACCCGACCAGTGGACCCCCCATATCTACGCTACTGAATGCCAGCAAAGAATAAAGAAAGCAAAACTAAAAAAAAGCACCTGCTGTCCGAACTACGTGTACGTGCTTATAATGGTTTAGTTTAGTTTAACCTTGAAAAAAAGCTGTTTAGCCTTGAAGAACGCTGTTTGAAACTTCTTCAAGGTTACCCAGTTTAAAATGCGTTTTAAAGCCAAACCAAGCCACTTTAACAAAGGCTTTGAAAAAAACAAAAAAAAATATATATAATTCTTGCATTTAAAAAAGGGTTCTTCTTCAGCAAGCTGGCAAAAAGTAGAACATAAAAGAAATGCGTATAAAAATGATGTCAAGTTCATGGGAAGCAAGCAAGAAACTCTGGATGAATATCAGCGAGCAACAAAAAGAAGGATTAAATAACAAATGCATAGAAAACAGCACCTGCCTTCATCACCATCATCATCATCATCATCATCATCCTTCGGTGGCTCATGATATGATGCACTCACTCTTGCTGCGATGCTTGAAACAGTCTGCTTCAAAGCGCATTTCAAGGTTACCCAGTTTTAATATGAAGCACCATAACACAACAGCTTAAGAATCCAGAACTTAAAAATATGGCAACTTTTTTTTTATACTTGTTCAAGCCTCGCAATAACCATGACATTGAAAAAATTGTAAAAAAGGGGTTCTGTTTGCTTCTTGTGCTTATTCAATGTGTTCTTCTCCAGAAGAGTAGAGCCTGTATTTCAAGGTTCTTTTGATTTACTGCGCATTTATGCAGCAGCAACTCCTTGAAATGTGCTCAAGTTGTTTTGCACAGGAAGTTGCTAATAAAAATTGAAAACATGTTTGGTAGAAGCTTGGCAATTTTTTTTTTCGTTTCGAACAGTACACTTCCAAGTTTAAAACACCTGGTGTTTTCATGATACGATTTTCATCAATGAATTGTGCAGAACACAAGCTAAAATTACGTAATGGGGGGGGGGGGGGGGTTAGAAGGTATTATTCAACTTAATTTTTAATATCTTGCGAATACTTCGAATACAAAATAAGTTAAGCTTTTAGTTAGAATTTAATTTTTTCTTATTAATTAAGTGCTTTAAAAAGCAAAACTATTTAACTTCTATGTTCAACTTTTACAAGAATTGTTTTTTTACTTGAAGTGTTTGTTTACATTATTTCGCTGACAGCATGAGTTCCCACAGGAAATCATTTGCTGTATTTAATTTTGTTTTGCCTCTATTTTTGTTTTTTTTTTTTTTGTTTTCTGCGTAGTAGCATAATTCTTGCAAGAATGCGCTCTACTCAATTTTGTTGAATGAATGAGTGATATTCGTTGTATCTTTGGGATGGATTTGCTTACTTAATAAACAACACTCTGTTTTTGCTGCTTTGTATTGTTTATATGTTGTGCCTTCAAGAGCTGCTGTTTTTATTATTTTTGGTTTTTTTTTTTTTTAATTTGGTTTACTTTTTAAAAAATTCCAAACAAAACAAGCACAATTGCAATATAATAATGGTTTGATCTGGTTGTTTTTATTATTTTTATCAAATTTGACAACAGCATCAGTTTTCGTGCTTTTGTTTTGAAGTTTTTACTTACTTAAGTATATTTTTACTACAAAGTGGTGAATGGCGTAGTAAAAATTGTTGGAATATTTATTTATTATTGTAGGTGGGTTTCCGGTTACTGCAGATATATGTTTATGTATATTCTTGCCTTTGGTCAGGCACACAAAAATGCTATAACTAGGTTGGCTTTATTTAAACAAAAGCAAAGAGCAGCACTTCAAGTGTGGGAATATTTTTTCAAGAAAGCAATCTTTCAGGGTAGTGCATCATGTTTGTTGCTTATCGTATAAGATTTTTTTTTTAAGAGAAATTTTAAAAACCATTATTCAAAGAAAAACAAACATTTTGATCAACAGACCTTAATTAAAATTCAGGCATACTGTATGCTTTAATATATATCCTTGGAAATATCTCATTTTAATATTAAATAATAAATTTGGTTTATTTTTTAATGACCTTTTATTTTTAAAATCTGCTTTTGAGCAATATGGAACATTCTAATGGACACGTTTAAAGAGCTTTCTCTGTTAAAATGTGTATTTTTATGGCAAAAAAGTAAGCTTTTTTGCATAAAAAGTCATTTATCATAATAATTGCCTTTATGTACACAATGCTTAAAGCTTTATAAAGCTCTTATAAATATTTAAAAAAACATCAAATGCTTATAACGATATTAAAAGCTTTTATGCAACAATTACAACCTTTTTACATAACAAGCCATTTCTTCTAATATTTGATTTTATTTGCACAAAGCTTAAAGCTTTATCTAATAAATATTCAAAAATACTCAACGACTTATGCTATGTTAAAAGTTTTTTATACAAAAATTGCAAGCTTTTTACAAAAAATACCATTTTTCTTGTATTTGACATTATTTGCAAAAAACTTAAAGCTTTATCATTAAGTAAAATATTTAAAATTTTTCAAATTCTCAAAACAACTAAATAGGCCAGTAAAATTAACGGAAATCGGCTTTTATTTGGTTTTAAACCTACTCTTAATATCGCAAATTACTCAAAGAGCATTCATTCGACAACAAATCTATAAACAACTTTTAAAAAGCTTCAATAATAATCGAGACATAAGAGTAAGAAAACGTAAAATCTTCAAAATTTTGGATATTTTTTGTTTGTTTTCGTTATGTTTTCGTAAGTCACTCAAAAGTCGTTAATCCTTTAAAAATTTTTCATAAGAAATTGAAGAGCATACAATTTTACATCGACTATTGACTATTGACTATTGACTATTGACTATTGACTGTTGACTATTGACTATTGACTATTGACTATTGACTATTGACTATTGACTATTGACTATTGGCTATTTGACTATTGACTATTGACTATTGACTATTGACTATTGACTATTGACTATTGACTATTGACTATTGACTATTGACTATTGACTGTTGTCTGTTGACTATTAACAAATGACAAATGACAAATGACAAATGACAAATGACAAATGACAAATGACAAATGACAAATGACAAATGACAAATGACAAATGACAAATGACAAATGACAAACGACAAATGACAAATGACAAATGACAAATGACAAATGACAAATGACAAATGACAAATGACAAATGACAAATGACAAATGACAAATGACAAATGACAAATGACAAATGACAAATGACAAATGACAAATGACAAATGACAAATGACAAATGACAAATGACAAATGACAAATGACAAATGACAAATGACAAATGACAAATGACAAATGACAAATCACAAATGACAAATGACAAATGACAAATGACAAATGACAAATGACAAATGACAAATGACAAATGACAAATGACAAATGACAAATGACAAATGAAAAATGACAAATGACAAATGACAAATGACAAATGACAAATGACAAATGACAAATGACAAATGAAAAATGAAAAATGACAAATGACAAATGACAAATGACAAATGACAAATGACACATGACAAATGACAAATGACAAATGACATATGACAAATGACAAATGACAAATGACAAATGGCAAATAACAAATGACAAATTACAAATGACAAATGACAAATGACAAATGACAAATGACAAATGACAAATATGACATGACATTATAACTTATAACTTATAAATTGTAACTTGTAACTTTTAACTTGTAACTTGTAACTTGTAACTTGTAACTTGTAACTTGTAACTTGTAACTTGTAACTTGTAACTTGTAACTTGTACTTATAACTTATAACTTATAACTTATAACTTATAACTTATAACTTATAACTTATAACTTATAACTTATAACTTATAACTTATAACTTATAACTTATAACTTATAACTTATAACTTATAACTTATAACTTATAACTTATAACTTATAACTTATAACTTATAACTTATAACTTATAACTTATAACTTATAACTTATAACTTATAACTTATAACTTATAACTTATAACTTATAACTTATAACTTATAACTTATAACTTATAACTTATAACTTATAACTTATAACTTATAACTTATAACTTATAACTTATAACTTATAACTTATAACTTATAACTTGTAACTTATAACTTGTAACTTGTAACTTGTAACTTATAACTTGTAACTTGTAACTTGTAACTTATAACTTATAACTTATAACTTATAACTTATAACTTATAACTTATAACTTATAACTTATAACTTATAACTTATAACTTATAACTTATATTTTATAACTTATAACTTATAACTTATAACTTATAACTTATAACTTATAACTTATAACTTATAACTTATAACTTATAACTTATAACTTGTAACTTGTAACTTGTAACTTGTAACTTGTAACTTGTAACTTGTAACTTGTAACTTGTAACTTTTAACTTGTAACTTGTAACTTGTAACTTGTAACTTATAACTTATAATGGCTAAACCTTACCTCCTCTTTGAATCATTGTCCCTATTAAGCTGAAATTTGTTTGTTTACAATTGTTATTGACCTATGTGTTAAATATTTATACTTGTACAATATATCTACAACCTCTGCCTCATCTATTTCGCGAGCGTTCAACTGTACGCTGTTCGCCGGTTATCAGTTTGAGGAGGTTGCTGATTACTTACCAGAACCAGGTTCTTCTGCATTAAAGTTCCGCCGAGGCTGACCGAAGCCTCAAGTCTGGTATTATGAAACTTTGGGCACGTATACAGAAAAAGGCCGCATTTTCAGGTGCGCTTCTGTAAAGTGAGTACATAACAGGTCAGTCCGATTAAAATAGCGAGGATCAGGGTTATAAAATGTGGTTGACTCTCCTAATCAAATTGGTCAGTTAACAATCAAGTGGATCAGGTGGGAGCATTTTTTCCTGAGCGTAAATAACACAAATATCTCTTTTTTCCAAACATATCTGTTAAAGCGGAAAAGACAACTAAAGTTAACCCTCAAGTAATAAACTAGACGCTAAAAGAAAGTTGTTTTGTCCTATTTACAAACAAAATTACACTTTTAAGACTGACTGAATAACGACAATACATGAGTTTAATGAATATTTGAACATGTATAGTAACTTCGGGTATTGTGATATGGTCGGGTAATGTGATATACCTACATATTTTGTTAAATACTCAATTTTCGACAAGAATAAACATGTGAACATAACGGCAACAGAAAAAGACAAGTGCTTCAGCTTACTACGCACTCTCATTCGCTGTGTTCGCTCTAATTGTTGTGAAATTGTTTTATCGGTGTAGTCGATTTTTTTTTTTTTTTGAGTAATTACAATAAATAAAGCAGAATTATACGCTGAAATAGATAAATTTGTTAGAGTTTGAATAAAATTAGTGACAAATGAGGTGAGATTTTGATTTTTTACAGCGTATTTTACCAAAATAACATTTACATTTTGAAACCCGAATTCGGCTATTGTGATATAGTCAAAGTTGGGTAATGTGATATACCATATATTCTTACCATATCTATTCATTCTATTTATTTTATACTTTGTGTTATTTTTTGGTTTAGTTTTTACATGCGTATTTGTATTCAGTTGATTTTTTTTGTATTTTTGTTTTCTTTTATGTAAATTGCACTGAAATTATAAAATTGTATCAAGAACAACATTAATAGTACTAAAACAAAATTTTTTCTTTTAAATAACATGGTTTTTTTTTTAATTTTGGTTGAAAAATCAAAAGATAGTGCTGTTGAGCAATATTCGGGTAATGTGACAGTAGTATCACTTTACCCGCCAATTTCATTGAGTGGAGTTTCATGACTTTTTTCATTTTGTTGAAAAAGCTCCAAATTGGGTTACGCTATAGAGCTCCAAAATTGTAAAACACAAAATGCATGAAAAAATATCCTGAGTAATGCGGTATAAGCTACGGTATGAAAATTACTAGGAATTATAAATTTAAAAATACCTATATCACATTACCCGAAGTAACTCTATTATATGAATTTCGATCACTCAACTTATAAAGTAGTTCACGTTTCCCTGGTATAGAACATAAGATTCATGCATTTTTGTCACTTATCTCATGAACTGTTCTTGTTCTCCTCGTATTTGTACAAGAATTTTTATTAGTTTTAAACAAAAAAAAATGATGAATAATTGATGCTTCTCTTGTATTTTTTTTATATTACGAATTTTTGTTTTTAACACTCACTTTATGAACTCACTCACTTTATTAATATTATGAAAAGTGTATGTGACCCATATAATTGGTTACTGGACCAAAATGCATGAATGCGATTTGTGGAGATCATGTAAAAAGTCATATTAATTGTAAACTTTTTTCATTCAGCGTGGGTTCTTACTATATATCTCTTTACTTAATTCGCCTTACAAAAAAGCTGTAACTACATCCATTTGTTGAATCTGCGAATCATATTTTTCAGCTGACACCGCCAGAATGACCTACTGATGAATATTTAATCTAACTGGGGGAGTAAGTTTCATCATAATCAGAGTCTTTCTTCTAAGTGAACCCTTTAACCACTAGACGTGATTTGTAGCGATGGTTTTTTCGTGTTCCTTCTTTTTTCTGAATACCAATTTAGTTTTGATAATATTCGCTCCACCAGGCTTACCTACGCTTTTCTATTAATTATAACCTTCAAAAGATTCTCACATGTCATTGCCTCGATCCAACTGTCTCAATCGCTTAAACTCATTGCGCCTTCTACGCTGACAGGATTTATGAAAGCAACAAAGTAGAGCTAACCTTTGATCGACTTTACTTTCATAGGTTCGCACAGGTCCGAATGTTCAACATCTAGTACTCTTGATGGTCTAGATATCTCTAATAAAAAGCTGTTGCGATGCTGCTTATCTTTTGCGGACGACGCACATGTGCTTAAAGCATCATGTTTGAACTCTACTCCCTTGACATATCCTTGAGCGAGTTACTTCATATTTTCTGAACCTAAATGTCCAAATCGTCGATGACAAATTATACAATTTGCAATATATGATCTCCGGTTATCTGCAATATTCATCTATATCTATACTTTTATATAAAAGGAGACTCACGGCATATTTGGTGACGAGTGTTCTCAATAACCGTTGAACCGATTTTTATAATTTTTTCACTATTCAATTGCTATGATAAGCGAAATTACTATAGGGTACTAGGTTTTTTTACAAATCTTTTTCTTTAATTATTTAAAAATTCATGTATTTTAATCCATACTTATGCTGTACAAATAGCAATGCTTAAGCTCTTGCTGTTAGAGTAACTCTCAACACAGCACGGTTGCCATGTTGTGTGGGGAGTTGCTCTCAGTTTGGTCTCTTGAGCAGAGCTGCCACATTTTTTTTCAAATGAAGTACATGTGTTTGTCTAAGGCGTAGCTACGCGCGCCGGGTTTTGCTAGTTTTGTATAAACCATTATCTAGACTTTCAGTTGCTAAAACGTCTTTTGATGAACTAAGCACTCGCCAGCCGCTCTTGTCAAACATCACACTGTTGTTATAGTCAACTAGCTATCTTCTTGATTGGTAACAAGCTTACGCCTAAATCAGCAACTTCAAAAACATCATGTACCCCAACAGTTTCTAGTTTTCGGGGAGACTTAACAGCCAAGTGCATATCACCTTTACCTATTGTATTCATGAAAACAAAATTGCCCTTGAAAATCCTGCCAGCTTGCAAATTGTCGCAAATGGTTATCCTTTCATAAAATTACTGTTAGTAAATGTCTCCTTTTTTATTTATTTTCGTGTCATATATTAAATATCAAAACATGTATTAAATATCAAAACAAGTCAGCTGGCTCAATAACACTTAGTAGCACACTGACACACAAAAAGCCTGTTTGAGTGACAATCTGTTGACCTAATTTTGGCAAATATTTCAGGATACTATTAAGCATAATGTAAGGCATATCGATTGCTCAAGGCTCTTTTTTTATTAGAAACACAAAAAGGGTCCTTTAGCTAAAATAAAAATAAATATAAACAAACTTGTATCATATCTTTGATTAAGGATATTAATTATGAAACAACAGGCGGTCTTTTCTCAGATGGTTTTATTTTATTGCTGTCTTGAATTTAAGAGTCTCAAAATCAATTAATGCTGGAATTAAATCAGAATAGGTTTAAGTACTATTCTTTTAATACAAATGCAGATAGTTATGAACTCAAATATGTTTGTTTTTCTTTCGAAATAGTAATCTTTCAAAAATCTTATATTTTCAAATCAAATCAAACAATTCTAAAATACCTATCTTAAATTTTAAATCAAGTTTTTTTTATTAAAAACCAAATTTCATATTTTGTATTATTTCATATTTCACATTTGTCACTTTTTTATAAATTCGTTAATTCTTAATTAGTCGTTCGTTGCATTTTCAGTTCAGTTTAATTTCAGTTCTTTAATCCGTTGAACAACACATGATTTGATATCCCTTCTCGATTTATTTGTTGTCGATTTATTTGTTGGCTTTGTTGGTCAGTCAACACGTTTTTGACATTATTTCATTCATTATTGCATTGTTTATTTTACTTTATATGATTTTCTTAGTACCTCCTTCATCCTTTACATTCATCCATTCATTCCGTCCGCCAATTTCTTGCGGAGTAAATTTGTTGTTTGTTTGTTGTTTGCTCGTCGTTTCGTTATGTTATGTTCTCAGTTTTTATTATGCTTGCATATTTCTAAGTTCTGATTTACTGGATATCAAGTTCATTTTTAAGTTTAGTATTCGTTCGTTGTTTCAGCTTCCAGGTAGTTATGGTTAATTGTGGCGAAAATTAATGTAATAAAATACAAGTAAAATAAATTAGTGAAAAATATAATCAGATGCAACTTTAAGAATGCCAAAAGAAATTCGGTAAGTTTTTTTTAGATCAATGTTATCATCCATGTAATCAAACCAGAACTCGAGCCGAGGACTGTAGTCAAGAAATTTGTGCCTTGCCACCAGTTATTTATAAGCTGACTGCGGTTGTGTAGGTTTGGACATTAAAATAATTGTTTTATATATATATTTTGTTTACTTGGTTTATTTTGAAAGTGGCATAAGTCACTTTGGTTTTACTTCCAGATACGTGTAATTAATTATAAGATATGTATAACAAAAAATGCAATCGCTATATACTGAAGAGTTAGAGGGTTAAAATGTTCTATAAAAATATTCCTCGTAGTATATCGCATTTTCCATAAATCTCCCAAACACATCCTATAGCTAAAATGTAAGGATCACATGGTTTCCTATTACAATTCACCATAAGAATGTGGAAAAGGGGGAAAATTCAAACCCCCACTGGAATAAAACTCAGACGTAAACTTTCAAAACGCTTTCAAACTTTCAGAACTTTTTCCGTTCTCTACCATATCGGAACCTTGTTATTAAGGAAAAAATGTGGTTTTGTTGAACAAGTGGAAGCAGGTAGAAATTCGCCTTTCCATAATTTTCTATTTCGAAATTCACCTTCAGATGATTCCCCTATATAAAATTATCGAATTTTAACTTATTTAAAATTCAACTTCTATTCCATTCCATTTTACAGAATTTCCCATTTATGAAATTTTCCTTGTAAAAGCTGACTCATTTTATCAGTTTTAATTTTTTTTTTAATATTTTTTTTTTTTTAGAATTTTGTAAAAATCAATTTTGTAAAGGAGAATTTCTGAAGTAATATTTGAAAAGGAGGATTTTTATGAAAGGGAAATTTTGTATAGGAGAATTTTGTAAAAATAACTTTGTACAAAGAGAGTTTTGACCCCAACCCAAAATAAATTACTTATAAAAATTTAGAAAAAGTTACAAGTTAAAAATAATAACAAAAACCAAAAAAGATGAGAAATAAATTATAATATTCTTAAATTTTAAACAATTTTAAGAATGAATAAATTTTCACAAAATTTAAAAAATTATAATAATTTAAAAAAAATATAAGAAATAATAAAAAAATCAGATTTAACAAACAAAATACATTAAAAAAAAAAATCAAAAATACTTCAATTAAAAAAATTAAAAAAAGTAGTAACTACAAATTAACTTCTAAACATAAAATATACAAAAGTATATCAAAAACCGCGAAAATAAGTTGTGATTTCTTTCGGTCACACTATCTTTGCATTGTTATTATTATAGATATCTTGTCATGGATTCCGATTCGAGAGAAGATATTCTTTTCCTGAAAAAATTCATTGCTGTTGTTCATATTGTTTTTTAACGCTTTTGAGTCCCTGTTAAGTTATTTAATAACTTCTGTCCGTCTGTTAAAAAAAAAATCAAAAATAAAAAAAAATTGGAAAAAAATTAAAATTAAAAACATTTAGAAACGTAAAAAAAATTAAAGCTTTAAATCTTAACTCTTAACTCTTACACAACTAAAAATAAAGAGGAACATAACAAAAAAATTTCAAAATAAAAACTAAAAAATAATTTTAAAAAAAAAATGGTAACATCAAAATTCATAAAAATTAAAAATTAAAATTAAAAATTAATTAAATTTAAAATATAAAAAATTGACAAAAAAAGAAATAATGATAAAAACGTGTTGGCTGACCAACAAAGTCAGAAAAATTAAAAAAATTAAATTATTTTAATTAAATTCAAATTAAATACATGTCAAATAAATAAAAATAAAATCAAAAATTCTTATAGATTATCTATCTATACGATCTTAAAGATTTCTTGTTCAAAAAATGTAAAAATAAGAAAAATACTTAACCAATATAAAATATTGGAACTTCAAACAAACTAAAATGCAATAAAAAATTTTTAAAATAAAATATTAAATGTAAATTAATAAAAACAAGAGGTATAAAAAATGTCGCAACAAATTATATTAAAAATTATAAACTATGAAATTACGTTACATATTTTTCGGTCGCTACTTATTTTTGAGTGGTATCGTTAAAGATTTCAAGTTTAAAAATTTAAAATTACAAAAAATTAAAAACTAAAAAAAAAAAAATAAAATTATTGAAAAATAAAATAATAAAAATTTTAAAATGAAAAAATTAGTAATAAAAACAAATAAAAAAATTACACAAAAGAATACAACAAATATAAAAAACTAGAAAAAGGACTAAAACAAATATAAAAAAACTAGAAAAAGGACTAAAACAAATATAAAAAAAACTAGAAAAAGGACTTACACCAATAAAAAACAAAATAATAAAATAATAAAATAATAAAATAATAAAATAATAAAATAATAAAATAATAAAATAATAAAATAATAAAATAATAAAATAATAAAATAATAAAATAATAAAATAATAAAATAATAAAATAATAAAATAATACAATAATAAAATAATAAAATAATAAAATAATAAAATAATAAAAAAATAAAATAATAAAATAATAAAATAATAAAATAATAAAATAATAAAATAATAAAATAATAAAATAATAAAATAATAAAATAATAAAATAATAAAATAATAAAATAATAAAATAATAAAATAATAAAATAATAAAATAATAAAATAATAAAATAATAAAATAATAAAATAATAAAATAATAAAATAATAAAATAATAAAATAATAAAATAATAAAATAATAAAATAATAAAATAATAAAATAATAAAATAATAAAATAATAAAATAATAAAATAATAAAATAATAATATAATAAAATAATAAAATAATAAAATAATAAAATAATAAAATAATAAAATAATAAAATAATAAAATAATAAAATAATAAAATAATAAAATAATAAAATAATAAAATAATAAAATAATAAAATAATAAAATAATAAAATAATAAAATAATAAAATAATAAAATAATAAAATAATAAAATAATAAAATAATAAAATAATAAAATAATAAAATAATAAAATAATAAAATAATAAAATAATAAAATAATAAAATAATAAAATAATAAAATAATAAAATAATAAAATAATAAAATAATAAAATAATAAAATAATAAAATAATAAAATAATAAAATAATAAAATAATAAAATAATAAAATAATAAAATAATAAAATAATAAAATAATAAAATAATAAAATAATAAAATAATAAAAATTATAAAAATTTAAGAAAAGACAACCTTTATAATTTTTTCTTTTAGAATAAAGAAAAAATCAGAGTCATAACTGTTATAAGAAATATCTTTAAAAATTTGACCATAACAGTTATATTGTAAGAAAAAAAATATTTATCAATTATAACTATTATTTAAAAAAAAAATAATTTGTCTCTGAAATAAGAGTTATGAATGAAGAAAATATTTTTTCGTTGCTGATAACGTTTATTTTCAATTTTTATTTTTTACGTTGCCTCATAACTGTATAGACGAGAAAAAAATTTTTGCGTTGCTCATTATTTGTATGAAATAAAAAAATCTTTGTTACTTTTTTACAGCAACATGTGTTAGATTATCAATTGTAATTTTTTTTCTTGCTCTCAGTAAGAGAATAAGGAGTTTTCACAAAATTAAGCATTCATAAAAAATGCAGTTGTGAATGCAACGTAAGTGTATTCTTAAATTGTATTTTAGGAAAAAAATTAGTTACATAAGTATGAGAACAAAAAAAACAAACAAATTGGCCATTTCAGCCCTTGAAAGGACTTTGACCGAGCTTCTTATGATCAATTGTGCTGTGTGTGTTATTAAATGTTTGTACACAATTGACTGAGAAATGGACCTACTGGTTTTATGCCGACTCCGAACGGCTAAAGTTCATGTTCTCAAGAAGCTTTACATGGCATTGTTTACTCTCTGAGGTTTGCCATTGTCTGCAGAGAGGTGATGACCGATCAGAAAAATTTTTTATTGAAAAAACTTTTCGCCGCGGCTGGGGATCGAACCCGGGCTCCAAGCATGCTAAGCCACACACTTAACCTGCACGCCACGGTCACCACAGTAAGTATGAGAACGCAAAGAAGAAATTGATATTTCATTAAAAAAATCATTCATTTCAGTAATTTCACATGTCATTTCAGTCGCGGATTTCACAATTTTGTATAAACGTCTTTAAATTGTTTGTTAGAGAAAGAGAAGTACAAGTGCACTTGGACTAGACTCCTGAATTTAATAAAATTTTTGTTTGGGCGTACAGTAGTATCATTGCAGTTGCTGTACTTATTTTTCTGATTTTTCTTAACCATAGAAGTAAAAAATTCAAATTTTGTATAAAACTTTATCACACGAAGAACCAACTACTCATTTTAAGAAAAAACAAAAATACAGTAAAAACAAGCAACTAAAAACGATGCAAATTGAAGCTTTTTATTGGATAGTGACAATAAGGGCAGTGCCATGCCCCCTTTCCAAAGATTGCTCAAATTTATCAGTCGAAGGGCACGACTCAATAGTTAGTTCTAGGTCAGTTATAGGTCGAATTTTGTGTTTACCGAAAATTTGTCTTCTTAAAAAATGCAACGCCACTAACGGGTAGGAGGGTGAAAACAAACTACGACATATTCTCTTTATTTTACGACCTATATTAGAAATAACGTAAAAATCTACAAAATCTCTACAATATCCCTTACCAGGCAACTTAAAAAAAAATTTTTTGAAAATAAAAGTTATGAGCAACGTAAAAAATTTTTTCTCGTTTATAACTGTTATGAAGCAACATAAAAAATATTAATTAAAAATAACTGTTATGAAGCAACGTATAAAATATTTTTTAAAATATCGACAACTTTTTCCACCTAAAAAAAATAAATAACTGTTATTTTGGGTCTCTGAAAAAAATTAAATAGAAAATATTAATACTATGAACTGGTGCATTCATAGATTTCTTGTTGATGGATTTCAGTTTGAGTGAAGATATTTTTTCCTGAAATAAATGTTTAGCTGTCCATTTTTATACCTTAAACCTGAACCGTATATGAACTCCATGCAAACGTCTGTAATAAATATAAATAAGCGAATCCGATATAGAAAAGCATATATATTCTTGAAAAGTGTTAAAAAAATATCAGAGCTACATTTTTCAAAAAAGAATTTAACTATGAACTCAGAACATAATCATATTGAGCATTCACAAAAGTTGTACAATGCTTCAGGTCTGAATAATAGAACGTTTATATTGAAAATTGTGCATTTATGAAAAATTCAATGCTCTTTTAAAAGAACTATCAAAGCTCGTTCATGACTGAGACCGAAATTTCTTCTTGATTTTATCTATTGGGGACTTAAATAAGCAAAAATCTATTTTATTTTATCATGTTTTATTCATTTTGAGAACCCGTTTGAATAAAAAACAAATTCAATTATTTTTCGATTCAATCACGAATTTCATTTTTTGCTTTGGATTAAAAAAAATATTTTTAAAAAAATTTGTATACGCCGAGACGTATCTACTTTGCAAAATAATTACGAATTTTTCACATCGAATTACACTCGATTTTAATATTTTACACTAAGTTCGATATGGCAGGAAAAATGTTAAGTTCATAGTTTTTGGTCGCGGTCTATTCATGAAAGGCCAAAAACTCAAAACGACAAAAACCTTCTTTAGAATTCACATATGCAAAACTTATATTTTTTCTTAAAAAAAATGTTCATCCACCAATACAATTTGTTATCTCTACAATTACAACTACAACTAGAGAAACAAATCAAAAACAACAATAAGCAGCTCAATGGTTTTTAAGTCAATGACGATCTCAAAATGTAAGATTGTTCTCTACTCAAATGTATTGCCTACTTTAAAAACCTTGCTTTAATATATTAAATTTATAACAATCAAAAGTAGAAGAGTAGCACTTTCAAAGGCTATTCTAATAATAGCATTATTCTTCTGATCATGCCCTTCTTCAGCAGCTATCTCTCAGCTCATGCAACATTTCTAGCGGCATAAAATCTTGCAATTTTAACTTATATTTTAAACTGACCATAACTAGTTATAACCAATTCAAACTGAATTTATTTCTTGCTTTATTTTTCTATTAATTAAAGGTTATAGATTTTTTTCCCCTCTTCATTGTTTTTGTCTTTAACTTCTTGAGTGGTTTGTTGCAATCGCATACAAAGTTAGCGTCTTTATTTAGCTTTTAAGCTTTCAATTTGTCACTTACGCTTGCAATCATTACTGTCACACATGATGATTTTAAATTGCAATCTTATTATGTATTTGGATTTTACTATTTTCAACTTTACTTTTTAACAGTTTTGCCGAAGTATCGTATTTCCGGATAGTTTTCAGTAATTGTTTTAGCAATTATGTAAAGAAAATACTTTGAAAATCAAGCCATTTTCAAAAAAAAATATAAAAACATTTAATAGTTTTATTTTATGTCATATTTTTAAAGAATTGTTATGAATAATGTTATGAATAAATATCTATATATAAATAGCCGTAGAAAAAACAGTTCAGAACTATTTTCTTCCGTGTTTCTCAGCCGATTTTGGTAATTTTTGTTTGAAATGAATCAGAGTGCGAAAAAGGAGTGCACCGACTTTTTGTAAAAGATTTTTTTTCCAAATTTTTATGAAAAGAATTTGTTTTTGACATTAATTTTTTATCGAATCAACAGAGAATTAACGTGAAAAGGTCGAATTTCGGCCTCTAGCGTACTCTAGTCTATATCATTCGTCCTATTCTACGTTTTCTTGATGTTTGATTTATAACAAAAAAAGATAAATATTTTAACAGACTTTTTTTAAAATTCTGTTAAAACATTGATAAATTTAAAACTTTAGAAATTCACCTCTGAAGCTAAAAAAAAATATTGTATAGGCGATTTGTTTGAATTATTGTTATTTACCTATATTTGTTAGTTGTTTAAACTATTTTATAAGCGCCAGGACGTGTGTTGAGCCTTAAAATGTCAGTTCAATTTTTTTCTGTTAATTTTCATATTTTATTTATAATAAAAAATACAGCAAGACTGCAGTTTTATTAAAATTTTCTCCCAAAAATCACGAAAGAAAAACGATAAATTCAAATAAATAATGAGCAATTCAGATTTTGTCAGTTTTATCAATGTTAATTTCTTCTTATTTGTCCAATTGAATAAATCATAATAGTTAAAGTTATCAAGTTTATAGAACCGTTTCTATGCATGTATGTCTTGACACACAATTGCCAATCTTAATTTTTATAGATTTTATTTGGCTTGAGGCCAATTTTTCTGTAAACCTGGCCAGGAAAAAATAAACAACAATTTTAAGACTTTGAAAAAACATTACAAATCATTATAAAACTTGAAATTATTAAAAAAACAAATAAAAAATTTCAAATAGAAAAATTACTATTAAAAAAAAAAATTTTAAATCAACATACAATTTTAAATTAAAATAAATATATTAAAAATGTAAAAATTTAAAACAAATACAAACATTAAAAAATTTTAAAACAAAAAAAAAAATAAAAACGAATAAGAAAAACATAAAAAATTCAAAATAAAAAAATAACTTAAGAAAATAAATTTGAATTAATAAAATTGAAATAAAATTTTAAATTAGAATAAATATTTTAAAAATGGTATTAATTTAAAATATAATAAAATTAATAATTGTACTAAATTGTAAAACAAAAAAAGCATTCAAATATTTTAAAACTTGAAAAAAAAATAAAACGGAATGCTTAAATTAAAAGCAAACAAACTGAAATTAACAAACTGAAAAACAACAAATTTAAACGTAAATATAAAAAAATTAAAAAAATTAATAATTTTTTTTATTAATTTTTTTAATTCTTTTTTATATATTTTTTTTATGTTTAAATTTGTTGTTTTTCAGTTTGTTAACTTCAGTTTGTTTGCTTTTAATTTAAGCATTCGGTTTTATTTTTTTTTCAAGTTTTAAAATATTTTAATGCTTTTACAATTAAGTACAATTATTAATTATATTATATTTTAAATTAATACAATTTTTAAAATATTTATTCTAATTTAAAATTTTATTAATCTTAATTTATTTTCTTAAGTTATTTTTTTATTTTGAATTTTTTATGTTTTTCTTATTCGTTTTTATTTTTTTTGTGTTTTAAAATTTTTTAATGTTTTTATTTGTTTTAAATTTTTACATTTTTAATAATTTAATTAAAATAAAATTTTAAATTAAAATAAATATGTTAAAAATATAAAAAATTCAAAACAAATAAAAAAAAAAATTTAAAACATAAAAACACGAATGGTTAGATTAAAAACAAAAAATTTTAAAACTGGAAAACAACACATTTAAACGTTAAAAATAGTTAAAAAAGTTAAATAACTAAGAAATGTAAGGAAAGAATTCTAAAATGAATGGCATGGTTAATTTAATAACAGTATTAAATACAACACTATATTTAATAAAATAACTTTATAAAGAAAATAATGCCAATATTTTCTAAAATCTAAAATTAAATTAATAATTAAATTTTTGTAAAATTAAATATAATTAAACAAAAATTTAAAACATACAAAGTTAAAAAATCAAACAAACATCTATACAAATAAGAAAAAATGCAAAATTAATTATAAATTTTATAAAACTTTCAAAATGTAAACATTTCCAAAATTTTAAAAAATAAAATGAAAACTGCATAGAAATTCGGCAACGAAAACATTAGAAATATAAGATAAACATTATAAAAGAACTTAAAAATCAAATAATTAATTTAACAAAAAATAAATTAAAATTATTAACACCTTAAAAATAAAAATATAAAGTTAACTAAATGTGAAGTAAAATAAAAAAATTAAAAATAAAAACTAAATAAAATTTGTTGTTGAAATTTTGAGTTAACGTTTTATTTTTTTTTAAAAAAAAAAATTATTTATTTTATTTTTCTTAAAATAAATTACAAAAATAATCATATAAAAATAAAAATATTAAAAATCTATAAAATTGCAAAGAAATGAATATGTTAAAAAACTTTAAAAATTTAAAATATTACAAAATTTAAAAAAATTTTAAATATTAAAAAAATTAAACTACGAAAAATTGGTTTTCTAATAGTTTTTTATTATATTAAAAGCAAAAATACAATATAAAATAAAATAGTACCTATAAAAATCATTAAAAAATTTAAAACAAATAAAATTATATATTTAAAAAAATAATTAATTAAAATTTTTAATAAAATTTAGTAAAACAAAAAATTTTAAATGTTAACATAGTTAAAAAAATTTAAAATAAGTAAAGAAATCAATAAAACTGAAAAAATAAATAATAAATTATCAATTTTTAAAAAACTTAAACTTATGCAAAATATTACAAAATTTAAGAAATATTAAAATGTATAAAATGAAATAACGAAAAATAAAAATAAAAAAATTAATTATAAGAAAAAATTTCAAAATATTCAAAATAACAAAAAATCACTTTAATTAAAAAATTTACAAACATTAAAACTGTATTGCTGTAAAACTTATTCAAAAAGTACTGCTTGAGCTTAAAAATTGAATATTTTTTACTGTCCTTCATTTTCTGTCTTCACATTATTAAATTAATTTCTATAATAATGCCGGTATGTGTGCAATTTTTCGCGATTTTAATTTAGCATTTCACAAACAACAACAAAATAACATCAATAAAACGCTACAGTCGCCTTTATTGTAGTTTAACTTTTCGTCACACAATTTCTTATTGTTGATAAACGTTAATTCTTCAAAGCATTCTATTTAATTTATTGTCTGGGTATGCTTTGTTGATCTTTTCCGAGCAATAAAGCTATATTGTAATGTGCTTAAAATTTCGTTTCTTAATTCCGATATTATCTGGACAACTATATTTATAAAACTTGTTGTCATTGTCGTTAATTCTCACAGTTACTTTTACTTAATAAAATGTTATAAATACTCAATCAACTGCGACTGCATACTCGATCTCGTTTTCGAATATAAATCTTAAATTCACAATGCGTCTGAAACAACAATAAGAAATCTAACTATATGAAGTTTGATATTTATAATTTGAAATTTTCCTGCAAAATAAATATTTATTTATACTGTTAAAATTAATCGTAAACAAAACGAACAAAGCTTTGAGTAGGGCACAGAAAATTTCAATTAAAAGCAATGAAAATAAACAAAAATTTAAGAACACAAAATAAAATTCAGAAAAAAACCATATCATAGAGTTGTCAAAACTCTTAATATCATTTCGAGATTGAATGAAAGATAAGCATAATTTGTATCAGGAAATTAAGCCTTCAATTAAAAAACAAAAATAATGAGCTACATACGTTTGATAAACATGCTATCGATTTCCAAGAATTTAAGAAATAAATTAAAGAAATATACAAGCACCAATAATTAATTGAACCATTGGATTATTAAATAATGCACTTTGAATTCGTTACTATTAGTAGGGCAAAAGTTCGTTTGTACGTAACCGCAGAATTTCGAAGAAAAAATTCAAAGTTAGAAAATTATTACAAAACATTGACGATTTAATATAAAATTGGCTCTAATTTCTCCCAAATGAAAAAAGCTACCACCAAAAACACATTGAAAGGAACGCAAGTTTCAAACTTGAATTGATCTTTATATAGAACGAACTATGAACAATAATGAAAGAAGTGTTAAGGGTACAAAAATATATAATTTTAGAAAACAAAACAAAATTAATCTTTTCTGAATTTAAATTTATGTTTTCTGAATTTCAATTGATAATTCTCAATTGCAATGAGATATGGTGGAGTTGATAGCTGCATTTTTTTTTGTTTTCGGGCTTATAACCTCACCCTCAAGTTTGCCAACAAAAAAGGAATAAATATCCCATTTCAGCCCGTTAAAGGATTTTAACCTTTTCCTGGGCAGATGTTTGTACAATCGAGAACTGAACCTTCATACTTTGGGGTGACTCTGAAAGGCCTCATTCACGTTTTCAAGAAGGCTTTACATGTCATTATTTACTCTCTGAGCTTAGCCAGTGCCAGCTGTGAGAGGTAATGGCTGATCAGATTTTGTTTCTATTGAAAAATGTTTCTGTATCATATGGTGGAATTACAACCCGAATTTGTCGCGGATCCATTCTTATTTTCACCCTTCGTTGCATTGTGATGGAAATTTTCATCCAACCATCAAAGAGAGGAAAAAAAACAAAACTAGTTAAGTATTTTATTGAGACTTCAGATCAATAACAAATTAAATAAGCAAAAATGACAGAGTAGGACACACATAGAACAGTAAAAATTATTCTATTACATTAAAATGAAGGTATGCAACCAGTTAAGAGTGATGAGTTTTTGCGTTTGACAACTTCAAAAAAAAAAATGCATGGAATGAAGGGTTGAAAGTATTTTTATCACGTAGAATAGTTTTTTATTCAAAATCCCGATGAGCTAGAGATTTTAAAATTAAAATGTAGCCTAGAAATAGATGACAACAGAAATAGGCAAAGTTTGGTGCCAATTGGACAAGGAACGTAACACCCCCTATCAAATTGGTTGTTCGACCTTTATTTAGACGTTCCGCTCCACTGGCAATATTTTATGGGCGTAGAGGTACAACTTTCACATGTTAAACCAAAAGGCCTTAGACCAATCAGTCTATTATCTTTCCTACTTAAAAATCTCGAAAGAGATTAATAGATATTTAGCTGAGGTTAGAAGTAGAAGTAAACCCACTTTTTCCAGCGCAACATGCTTACGCTAAAGGCAAATCCGTGAAAACAGCTCTCCACTCCATAGTCTCTATCATTGAAAAAAAGCCTTCACCTGAAGAAATAATCCATGATAGTATTAATCGATATAGAAGGTGCCTTAAATAACGTCAAGGCAGAGGCCTATCACTTATGCACTGACGGAGCTTTGGGTGGATGCTGCGCTGATAGCACTTATAAAGCGAACTCTAGTAGGCAGGATAATAATCGCTACTCTCGAAACAGCATATACGCTAACATCTGTACCAAGAGGAACCCCTCAAAGGGTAGTTCCTCTCGACTCTACTCTGGAAACTAGCGGTGAATGAATTATAGTTAAACTAGAGGGAGAGGGGTGCAAGGTGATAGCCGATGCTAATAACGTTGCTTTTATTACCACAGAAAAATGTATATCTAGAGCTCTTAGGGCTATTATGGGAGTTTGTCTAAACACCTCAGTAAATTGGGTTTCCAGCTGTGGACTAAGCGTAAACCCTAATAAAATTGAGTTAGTGATCCTTACTAGACACAACAACTTACCCACAATTAGTCCCCCAAAACTTGTAAATACTAGACTTATTGTCTCGGATAAAGCAAAATAAATGGGTCTCGTCCTAGGAAGCAAACTAAACTGGAAACCCAATCAGCTCGAGATAACTAAAAAAGCAAATATAGCCCTATATTAATGCAAGAAAGCAGTGAGTAACAAATGGCAACTACAACCAAGAGTAACAAACTGGCTCTCTACAGCTGTTATTAGGCCAATATTGTTATATGATGCTATAGTCTGGTGGCCCGTACTGAACAAACAAACACACTTCAATATACTTCGAAAAGTTCAAAGATCAGCTATTAGGGCACTTAGAACCACTCTTACTCTTACTTGATACCATGCTCCACCTTATACCACTTGATATCCTAACAAAACAGATGGCTGGAAATTTAGCGATACGTCTGGAAGTCACCTCTCAATCAAGGGGAGGTACTATAATGCACTAGCATTAAGAAACTTTTTCCTCCAATACCCAAAACCGTAGACTACATCACGCAAAAACTTTTCTTCCACAAAAAGTTGGATGTATCCATTCCCTCCAGAAATGAATGGAATACTGGAAGCCCTTCACCTAGCAATGCAATTGAAATCTACACCGATAGATCAAAATTGGATGGCAAAGTCGAGGGAGGAGTCTACTCTGAATTACTACACATGAATCTTGCCTTTAGGCTCCTTGACTACTGTAGTGTCTTTCAAGCGGAAGTTACTGCTATACATGAATCTTTTACTTGGCTTCAGATAAATGATATATCAGCTAAAGATATTTTTATTCTATCTGACAGTCAAGCCGCTTTGAAAGCCCTGGAATCTGTTCAAGTAACATACAAAACAGTGCTAAGCTGCCGCAGAGCTCTGAGATTTGCGAAATGAGATGGCAAAGCAGCTCAAAATCTTTCTATGCTGATAATAAAGACATAGAGACTTTCCCGGAAACTGCAAAGAGGTTACACTCGCTCGAACCGGTACTTGCTATACTTTATCAGAATTAAAGAAAATAATTAGTATACCTCTTACCACATGAGCTATCTCTTATGAGAAATGAGCTATCCCTTAAGAGAACCAACATAAGGTGGTCTTCGGAAAGCACATAAAACACGGCGCGTCAGGTTTTTGGCATACTTTGAACCTGAAACGCTCGAAAGTACTAATTTCCCTCAGAAGGGATCAGATAAATACTGTTATCGGTGTCCTGACAGAGCACGGCTTAATTGGTAACCACGCCCGAAGATTAAACATCATCCATAACTATTTCTGCAGAGGCTGCAGAAATGAAGAGGAGGAAGAATCTACAACACATCTCTGTACATGCCCAGTACTGGCTAAAATCTCAACTCGGGGTATGAACTTACTCTTGAGTCGTGTCCTTCGATTGTCAAAATTGATTGAGCATTAAAAAAAGGGGAGTGGCACCGCCCATACAATTTAAATCTTTAATATCAAATAGCTTTGAAACTAAATGGCGCACAACAATGAAACTCATTATGAAATTAGTACTTGACTAAATGTTTTCACTGGAAAACATTTTGCACGAGCAATGGAAAATGGGGCGTGGCTAGACCCGTACATTTCAAATTTTCAATACAGAAAAGGTATAGGGTACAGAAGATTGAAAATAAAAAAAAAGATTACCATTTGTTGTTGTCCTGTTAATGGAAACTGCAAAAGGACAAGTGGACAAGGGGGCGTGACTCCGACCAAATTTGAACACTTTCTTTTGTGACTGTCCCGTGCAAATTTTGGAATCCATTTATAACCAACTTCCCGATAAGCTAGAGAATAGCTAAACCAAAAATGCAACTCAGAACTGTATGACAGATTATCGAAAAGTTATTTAAAAATTATCGATAAATTTATAAATTATCGAGTAGTTATCGATAAATTTATAAATTATCGAATAGTTATCGATAATTATTGAATAATTGATTTTAATGGAATAATTATCGATTAGTTATCGGAAAATTTTCGATAAGTTATTGGAAATTTATCGATAAGAATTCAAAAATTTTCTATAGGTGTCGAAATTTCAGAAAAAATTCGGAATTTTATCAAAAAAGTATCGATACATTTTTAAAATTTTTGTTTCCGTTTGATATTTTGTACTCCCTATCATTGCAATTGAACTTGAATTAAAGGAAAACCGTTAAGAACCATTTTCTCCCGATTTTGATAATTGTTTTTTTTTAAACGAGTCAAAGTGCGGAGAAGGAGTGCACCGACAATTTTTTATCTATATATAAATGGGCGTAGGGTAAACAGTTAAGAACCATTTTCTCCCATGTTTCTCACCCGATTTTGATAATTGTTTTTTTTTAAATGAGTCAAAGTGCGGAGAAGGAGTGCACTGACTATTTTTAACAACTATAAATAGGCAAACAAAAATTGGTTGACTTTCGACCTCAGTCGATATAAGTAATTATAAAAAGACAAACCAAAAATTGGTCGAATTTTAACCCCAGGCGATACTATTACTGACAAAAACATAAATCCTTCAAAATCGATTGTAAAATTCAACACAAGACTAAGAAGCGAATTATACAAAATTATTTAAATTCAAAAAAAATTTTAATGTGCTCCGTGTTTAAAACGAACTAAAAAGTATTAAATAGTTTCTCCTAGAGCGGGGTTTTTAGTTCTAAGAAAAGTGTTTAATTTTTAAGGGCTTTTAGTTGTAAAACTATAATGAAAGTATTCAGAAATCCAAGTAATACTTATTAGACTTATTGGACTAATAGAACTCCTTCTCAATAGCGTGCGCTACACGTTTTTTATATAATTTTTTTTTATAAGCTAAAATATAAATTTTTTTCATAAATTTGATACAGTTTTGTTTGCTTTAACATTTCTGCATTATAGTTTTTTTTACTAGTCTTTTCTTCTTCTTCTTATTGTAGATATTATTATTTTGTCCCCTTCCATTTTTCGCATCGTTCAGAGTTTATAGAATTTGGAGTTCATAAATTTGCAATTTAGTATTTTTGTGTTTGTTTTTTTTTTTTTTCATCAACCGTTTTCTTCGTTCTGTTTTGTGCTTGATATTTGTTTACAAAAATTTTTTAGGTTCACCATAAAATGATCATCAGTGTGCAAAAAAGCTATGTATATAAGCTTTTAAGTTTTTTTTTCTGCACTTTTGATTTTGAACACCTTTTTGTATTTTATGTTTTTTTTTTTTTCTTTTTACATCAATAGTTATGTTTGATTTCATCGTTTTGTTGTTGGTTTTGTCAAAACAATGCTGTTTGTTTTTTTTTTTTATTTTTTAGCGTTGTTGTTTTCATTTTGTTTGTGTTTAATTCGTGTTTTTAACCCTTTGATGTTTTTTTCCTTAACTATACTTTGTTGTTATTTTTTGTTCATGTTGTTGTTTGGTATTTACCTGTGCTGTTTTCTTGTTCTGCTCGTTGTTGTTTTTTATTTTTTGAATTTTTTGTTATTGTTAGTTGTACCTATCAAAAAATAGGCCTTGACTTCTTATATATCAGCTATGGTTGTTTTTGCTTTATAGAGTTTTTGTTCTCGTTTTCATATTTTGTGTTTTGTGTTTTTTTTTTTTTTGTTCTATAAATCTTATCGCATTTTTGCAAACACATGTTTCATTTCATTGTTGTTGCAGCTTATATCACGTTTTTTACTGCTTCTTTTTCTGCTTCTTATTGTTCCTTCAGATTTGTTATTTTCTATTGCTTAATAAGCTTGCTTGTTTTTTTTCTACTTGCTACTTTGTTACAAGCTGCTTGAGTTGTTTTGCTGGTTGTGTTTTTATCTTACTTACTTTCTTTCTATTTTTATTTATTTCATAATTTTTCCACTATGATTTTATAAATACAGTCAGGGAGTTAAGTTTTCATACACCTCATAAATCTCTGAATGAAAAGTTTCACAGAAATCATATAAACATGTTCAAATGATTTTATTGGCTTCTGAAAAGTGTCAGAAATAAAAATGTCGATTTTTAAATTATTTTAATTATTTATTATTATTTTTTTCTTATAAAAAACCGTTTTTTTTTATAAAAAGAAACTAAAAATTAAGAGAAACAAAAGTGTTAATAAAGTGAAAATATAAGATATTTGCTGCTGCAATCCTGGCTTTATTTTCCGTATGACAGGACATCTGCAAACAGTTGCTCAATTCCAAGTTCAAATATTCTATGACTTTTACTGCCATATTTATTCTTTATCGAGTTTTTGGCTTGTATGAGTGGACCCACGCCCCATTTTCCAAGGACCATTCAGTCGCTTTGTAACAGGATACCACCACTCCAATTTCAGTTTCATTGCTCTGAGACTATTATTTCCAAAGCTATTCAATTAAAAAAATTGTCTTATATGGGTGAAGTCCCTTGTCCAATGCCCTTTATAGTTTCCCCAGAAGTTTTAATATTCTGCTTTAATTTTACTTCCGTAGTAATTTTGTATAGAATATTTCGAAAAAAATCGTCCAACGCCCATATAACATCAGTGGAACAGCAGGTATAAATTATGTTTCCCGACTGGTTATTCCAAAGCTATTCTATATCACAAATGTGGG
Source organism: Tetanocera ferruginea (assembly GCA_958299015.1). Lineage (NCBI taxonomy): Eukaryota > Metazoa > Arthropoda > Insecta > Diptera > Sciomyzidae > Tetanocera > Tetanocera ferruginea. The sequence continues at coordinate 127,301,856 of OY282640.1, forward strand.
TTGCATGGGTGGTGCTAAGCCCCATTTTTCGATCGATACTAAACTTCACAGCAACACTTTCAAAGTTTTACTTCAGTTGTCCTGAAAATTTCATTAACATTGGTTTACCGGTTTCTGAGTCTATATGTAACAAACATACATCCATTTTTATGTATATACAATGTACATTATACATATACTAGCTGATACCCGGCGCGTTACTGCCGTCCTAGTCCAATGCCTGCCCAGTTTGCCAATAGAAGGCCATCAACAAATAGTAACTCCACTCTGAGTTTCAATATTCTGTGATTATTATTTGCAAAGCTGTTAAATATAAAAAATTGTCTTTTATGGGTAGAGCCAAGCCCCTAGTTCAATACACGTTTTAGTTTGCGAGTACCTCCGAGTAGAAGTATACCGCCAAATAGATACTTCAAACCGAATTTCTTTATTGTGTGACTATTATTTTCAAAGCAATTTAATTTTAAAAAAATGTGTCTAATATGGGTGGATCCGCACCCATTGTACAATGTCCGTTCCAGTAGCAGGACACCACCAAAAAGTAATTCCATTCTGTTTTCCAATGCCCGTGTCTGTTTTATAATTGAAAGACCTGGCCAATTAGTTACTTCAATGTTATACGACATTTAGTTAAAAATTTATGCGATTTAAAAAAATTGAATTTTATGGGCAGTAGCATGCCACCCTTTACAAAAATCGCTAAAATTTTACTGTCGAAGGCCAAGACTCAATAGTAAGTTCGTACCGAGTTTCATTGATGTGTGATTTATAAACGAAAGTTAAGCCGAAAATTTGTGTTCTTGAAAAAGTGCCACGCCCCTCGCGGGTAGAAGGTTGAAAAATACCTTACGACCTAGTCTCATACCTGCCAAATATACAAACAAAATTTCATTAAAATCGGTTCAGCCGTTTCGGAGGAGTTCGTACACTAACACCGTGAAACGAGATTTTTATATATTAGATTGTACATTTACATTTACATATACATTTTTTCATATTTTATGTACATTTACATATATACATAAAATATGAAAATAAGTAAGTACTTCATTAATTTTCGTTGATAAAATTAATACTTTGTTGTGCTTCCATTAGCACTTAGCATCTCATTAGCATCACCCATTAGCATTGCCTGTACACTGAGAAAACTGTGTTCCTCTAACGTTTATTTTCATTTTAAAACGAACATTTTAGAAGCTCATTTCAAAATGTCCGTTTTAAAATGAATTTAAACATTAGAGGAGCAAAATCTGGGTTAAACTTTTTTTAAATACGTTTGTGTAGACGTCTTGACATTGATACATTTAGATTTTCGATCGTATCAGAAGAAATTTGTGACCAGGCTGTTTGTAAAACTTATCTCTTTGAGTTCTTCTCCGTAATGTCGAACAAAAAATTGTTGTTCACTTTTTTAAAAACAGGATAACATTTCGCCTACGTAGAGAGTTTCTCTGGGCGTCCTGATTTCGTCCTATTTTTTGCGAAACTATTTTTTTTTATTTGTTTATAATACGTTGAACCATAATGATGGACACTTAATAATTGCTTGTATCCCGATACACTCAGAAAAAAGTGTCTCGGAATATGATAAAAAAGGCATCATATTTAGATAAAAATGGTATAGACTTTGCTCCAGAGAATGCTATTCTCTAATTGCGATACTTAAAATTCTCTAAAAATGATAAAAAGGTTCCATGAAATAGAAAAATATATCGTTTTTAGATAAAAATACTTTTCTTTTTGAAAAAATATTTGTTTTTATTGAAGAAAATGCTTCTCATAGTGAATTTTTTATCAAAATATAAGAAGAGTTTTTCATTTTCAATAAAATTTCTCTATAAATGAGAAATTTTTTGTGCGAGAAAAATACTTATCATTATTAGAGACATTGAAATATTTCCATTTCCTAGAAGTTAAGAAATATTTCTTCGAAAATGTGAAAATTTATTCTAATTGAAGAAAATTTTATTTGAAAAAGAGAAAATTGCTATTAACAAAAATGGAGAAATTTTTTACCGGAGCAAGGTATGTGTTTTTTTTCTCAGTGTAGGATTTCTTTAAATAAATTTTTTATTTCTATGAACACTTTTGTTAATGGATGGAAATTTTTATTTCCATTTTGAACACTTGGTCAAAACAACAGATGACAGAAACATGCCAAATCATTATTCAAATATCGCGTAGCCTACACCCAGACAATTTATAACGCTGGTGAAAGAGAGTACATGAGTTTGAAAAATCTTAAGAACACAGTCTTACCATGAAAAAACTGTGGTCGGCTATTAATTACACTTTCAATACTTAACGCTGTAATTTTATTATTTTCTGCCCTGCATAACTTTCACCGCGTTGCACTATTCATTTTGACCTCTCATGGGCTCTCGACTTCGAAAGAAATTAAAATTTTAAACATTTATTGTTCTGTCTCAAACACATTTTGTTCGGTGATTTATATTTTTCTCTCTTGTTTCATTTCTCTCATTTGTTGTAACTTATTTATTATTAGATCCAAATAATTGTTGTTTAGAGCCATAAATTGTTAGCATCTTGCTTTCTTTTTGCTTTTATAATTTTAAGCACAATATGTTCTGATCCAAACAAAATTTATTTGAAGCAATATTTTGGAACATAGTTCGTTTGTATCTGAACATATTGTT